>CM052703.1:24475019-24535331 GCA_028551405.1 Uromys caudimaculatus
TTGCTCAGCCTGCTTTCTTATAGAACCCAAGACTACCAGCCCACAGATGGTACCACTCACAAGGGGCCCTCCCCCCTTGATCACTAATTGAGAAAATGCCTTACCGCTGGATCTCATGGAGGCATTTTCTCAACTGAAACTCCTTTCTCTGTGATAACTCCAGCTTGTGTCAAGTTGACACACAAAACTAGCCAGTACATCTGCTAAAATCATCAGACTAAAAGTAATAAATATATAATGCTATGTATAAAAGGTAAGAGAGATCCAGTCTATTTATAATTGAATTTAAAAATGAGAATATACTTAGGATTGTAATATATCCTGTTGTTGGGTTTTTGCTTTAATTAGTATAAGGAGTCCATCCTTACAATTATGATTAGTTTTGGTTTGAAATCTATTTTTTCAGTAATTAGATAGAAGATATCTATTTCCCATCTAACACGATACCATGTGGATCATAGGATAAAAACCAGGCTCCTCTGGAAGAGCAGCCAGTGCTCTTTATCACTGATCTAGCTCTCTAACTCCTTTCCTTTCTATTTATATTTTTAAATTTTTATCTTGTTTGCCTTTTAGTTTGAATTCATTTTTGGTCATGCTGAGAGATAGGCATCTAAGATCTTCAGCATGTAGTTGTGTGTTTGTGGAGATGACATAATGAATGTTGGTTCAAGTTTCTTCTGTTTCTTGGTTGAATTTTGTTTGTCTCTTGGGATGAAGGTATCTTCAAATTTTCATTTCCCCTGTCCCCACTCTTTGCGTTGTTCATTTTATTTTATGTGAGGTCTCCTGGTGAGGTATTTTTACTTGTATTTATGTCTCTAGGTGGTTTTCAGTGAAGGAAGACGATGGTTGTAATAGATATAGTGATTTGATAACTATTCTGATTACCTGCATGATTGACATGCAGCGGGAGACACTGTACACTTCAGTATAGTCCTAATCAGGCTCACTGACAGTGGCACTGGGATCCTGTCTAGGGAAATGTACATTTTAGGTTTTCTCTTTCTTTAGGTTTCTTTGTTTGTTTGTTTGTTTCGCATATCTCTCTTTCTTTCTTTTAGAACTAAGTGTTCCAATATTTAAGTGGTGAAGCAAGAAGAGACCAAGAAAAGGTAATGCAGAAATGAAGTAAGAATGAGAAAGAAAACATACAAGTTAAGGACTTGAAACGTGGTAGAAAAATATTGCATAGTAATGTACAGAAAGAAGGGAAGACAAGGGGCAGTTTATCTTTAGACAACATGGTAGGGATATGGACAGCCAATATGAGTCGGCTAAAACTAGTCTGAGACTGGACATTTCAATAGGTGATGAGTCAGCACAGAATGAGTGACATGTGATATCCCAGGAATCCCAAACCAAATACTGATGGGATTTATTAAATGGTTATTCTGGGAAGAGTGCCACTTGTGTGTGAATCTGTATAAATACGGTCTTGAGGTCAGAGGCATTCACCAGCTTGTTATGTGTGTCTTCCTATAGTTTCGTGTGCTTACCGGTATATGACCCACATGTGCTGGTGTGTGCCAGGTGCCTACTGGCAGATGCCTGTCTAATGGCTGCTTGTTTAGTGATCTTCACATGGAATAAAAAAGGTATGTCTTATCTGCATATCTATGGCTTTCACATTCTTTTCAGTCTCCCATTCTCCCATGATCTTCCTTTCTTAGTATCAGAAAATGAACCCCATGGTCTCTCACAACCTTTATTCAGGGAGATTCAAGCTAAACAAGCCTCTAAATAAAGAACAAAAGTATAGATACTAAAAATAAGTATAAATAAAGTATAAATAATAAAATAGAAATGAGCAATAAACCGAAGCACAAGACATTGTGACTTATATTGCTTTCTGCTTGGTATGTTGCGATTTCTCTTGCTCCTTCAAGTGTATGAGTCTTCTCAGGTGGTGGCGAGATCTGTAATTCAAACAAATTAAATCTGTGTGTCCTCTGGGGAGAGTATTTCTGTGGAGGCTTATTCTCTGCCAGAGTTCTCGGGCTGGGTTATTACCACTTACCAAAGCATTACAGGTTTGTCCCTGGTGTTTTGTGGATTACTCTTTCCTTTTCAGGACCTTCGACAATTGAGGCTCTGAGGGAGCAGAAATGGAAGGTCTGTTGGTTATCCGTTGTTCTCTTTTCATGCCTGTCAGGGTGCTGTAGTAGGTTATGCTACTGGCTTCCTGCAGTCCCGTGAAGCTCATCCAGACAGTAGAGGGCAGACTACCCAGAGGCTTTAGCTTCACACCAAACTCATAGTGTACCTTTGCTGTTGCATCTACAGCTTGCCACTTCTAGGCTTCATCACGCCTGTACAGACAGTGTACAATATCACCTCACACACTTCTGCCATCCCATGTAGCTCGTCCAGATAACGGCATTTGTGTGTGCCTGCGCGTGCGTAGAAGTGTCGTTGCAAACACCTCAGATTGAGACTGAGACCACAATTCTGCTTTACGTTTGCTGTGCCCCTGCGATATCTTCACAGACACTTGGTTTTTTTTTTTTGCAGCCTAGACCATTTCTCTATGGCTTCTGAGTTGCCTAATACTCGTGAAGAGCTACGGCAGAGTCTAGTCTGTCACGAGTGGTCGAGGAAGCCCTTTTGGATTTTTTTTTTTTTTTTTTTTTCGAGACAGGGTTTCTCTGTGTAGCCCTGGCTGTCCTGGAACTCACTCTGTCCTTTTGGATTCTTTATAGAAAAAATTCCACACAGGCTTACTTCTGTTTTCTTTAACACCTTCCCTTAACAGAGCCTATCTTTTTATCCCCATTTGAAGTCATAGATGCAGCTTTTACATGGAAATGTGATGAATTATTTTAAAATAATACAGATTAATAATGAGGGGACAATTCTGCCATCTGAAAGATAACTAAAAGCTAGAAATGGAAGAGAAGCACTAGTAACTCTCTGGAAAGTTCTTTAAGTTTGATAATAACCAAAGATATAAAAATGAAGACAATAGGCATGATTTGTCTTCAAATGCAGCAAAACACTAAAATTAGTAGTGACATTTGGAACTAATAAAGCTTTGCGAAGTGGTCTTTCATTTTTCAGTAAAATTACTTATGTGCTGAATCTTCCCAAAGTTTTGGAACTCGATAAACTGCCTTTAAGCTACAGTTACAGAACGACTTAACAATCCTTCTCTGGGGACATATTCCAAGGAAATCATTGGGTAGTAAATGTTCAGCAAGGCCATAACTTAAAACTTTTATTTTGGTCATTTAATTGCAAAAAAAAAATAGTACCTAAGATATTTACTATCTCTAATAAAAATAAGAAAATCGTGTGGAAGGTTTTGTATAATACTACCCTTGTAAAAATTCGGATGTTTGTATCGCGGTGCCAGGATCTCATTAGTTTTCCAACTCCATGTTTTCTGATTTCTTCTATGATTATGTGCTTTATGTACCATGAGCTACGCTCATGTGGAGCATAAGTGCATCATGTAGAGAGTGCCCCATCAGCATTCCTTATTCAGTTTGATTTGAAGTACCAATCAAAATGCTTAGGACAAACTCCTGACTTCCAGCTGCTATGCAATGGGAGTTGTATTTGGGAAACAATTATTTTTTTATTAAAAAAAATCAAACAAACACAGAGGGCCAAAATTAGAGGAAGCAAACAAAGAAACGTTTGTCCTATGAACTGAGTTAGATTTGCTGTCCTTCTTGCTGTTCCTCTTGCTAGTTCATTAGTCTCCAGCTTTATGTGTGACCCTAGTTGGCTTCAGTGAGGTCATGTCATTTTGCTATCCGTGCTTTCTATTCCTGGAGAAAATACATAAATGAAGACCAAAACCTAAGAAGTAGATTCTAAAACAGGCCTGTCTTGCAGAGTCACGCTCCCAACTATCCCGGGCTTCAGACCGCCTCCCAGAGCAGAGGTTAGGCTGCCTCTGTGGTTTCCCCTTCCACACCTTGATGTTCAAGTGATTAAATGAGAAAAAGACATGGACTGCTCACAAGAGAATAAGGTTTGAATGAGCTCTGCATTTTTCATCCGCTGCTTTGTTCTGAAGTTTTAATGTTACTCATTTATCTTACTGTTATTTTTTTAAGTGATGTATGCTTATTATTTTAAAAGCTGCAAAACTAGAGAAAAATGAGGGAAGTGAAAATTATATTAAATTATAAAACAGAAGTCTATCCATTATTAACAACTGGAGGGCATCACTCCATAGATGCGGGTAAAGACAAAGTGGGAAGAACAAAAGCAGACTGTGTAAGAAGCACTGCATTGTTCACATACTTGATTCAGAAGTCTATATTCAGTAACTTCTGTAATATCCTTTTTTTCTTTAATTTAAACCAGAGGAAAAAATGAACCAATAATAAATTTCAGTTTCAAATTAATATTTCCATCAGCAAAACATTCCACAGGTCTTTAAAAGTTAAGAAGAAAAAAGTTAAGGAAAAACTTAAAAGATTAAATCCATGTATATTTGCATATTTAATTTTTGCTTCAAAACACATAGTCTGCTCTAAGAGTTCTGAGTTGAACTGAAGAAAACTGATGTTGCATTAACCACAGGAATGGACAGATTGATTAATATTGAGAATAAAAGGCAGTATGGCCAAGAGACATACTCATCAGCATGCATCGTCACTTCTGGATTCCAATACTTCTGATCCTTCAATTCAAAAGGGTCAGCAGTTAGTAACTCACAGGCTCCAGATCATGTATGACAATGATCAAGTCTGACCTTAAAATATCAGAGATGTCTTACACTAATTTTATAAAGCAAACAAAACAAAACCAAAACCCTAGATAATAAGAAACAAAGAAACCTACCCTCTTCTCTTATTCCATTTCAGTCCCTCAAGATTTGCTAGCAACCTAGACAAGTGCTGGTATCTCCCAGCATAGTTCTGTCACACTCTAGATAGAGCTAGATTCTCAAATAATTTATGCCCGGGCATAAAATCTGACAGTGGGTAGGCTACTGGAGAAATAATACTAGCCTACATTAATCAAGTTTTTCCATGGGAGAGAACTGAAGAACTGTTTACTAGTTTTTCTTTTTCTTTATTAATTAATTTATTGATTCACTTCACATCCCCATTACAGCAGCCCCTCCCCATTCTCCTCCTAGTCCTACCTTCACAGACCCCTTTCCCATTACCCACTTCCCTTCTCTGAGAAGTGGAAGCCCCCCATCGGCACCAACCTGCCTTGGCACATCGAGTTGCAGCAGGACAAAGTGTATCCTCTCTCACCGAGTTCCAACAAGGCAGTTCATCTATGTGAAGGGGATCCAAAAGCAGGTCACAGAGTAAGACACAGCTCCTGCTCCAATTGTTAGGGTACCCGCATGAAGACCAAGCTGCACATCTGCTACCAATGTATAGGGGGTCTAGGTCCGTCCCTGCATCTTCTTTTGTTGGTGGTTCAATCTCTGTGAGTTGCCATGGACCCGGGTTAGTTGACTGTGTAGGTCTTCTTGTGATGTCCTTGACCTCTCTGACTTCTTCAATCCTATCCCCCTCTCTTCCACAGGACTCCCCAGGCTCTGCCCAACATATGGCTGTGAGTCTCTTCATCTGTTTCCATCAGCCGCTGAATGAAGCCTCTCAGGAGACAGTTATTCTAGGCTATTAGTCTCAAACTTCCACAAAATAGAAACAGAAGAAGCATTTCCAAACTCATTCTATGAGGTCACAGTCACTCTGATACCTAAACCACATAAAGACTCAGCAAAGAAAAATTTTAAAACAATTTCCCTTATGAACAGTGATGCAAAATTACTCAATAAAATAGTTATGAACTGAATCCAAGAACACATCAAAAATATCATCCACCATGATCAAGTAGGCTTCATCCAAGGGATACAGGGATAGTTCAATATATGAAAAACCATCAATGTAATGCACCATATAAGATAAACTCCCACATGATCATCTCATTAGATGCTGAAAAGGCCTTTGACAAAATCCAACACCCCTTCATCTTAAACATCGTGGAGAGAACAGGTACAAGTTACATACTTAGACATAATAAAAGCAATATACAGCAAGCCACTAACAAACATCAAATTAAATGGAGAGAAACTTAAAGCAGTTCTACTAAAATCAGGGACAAGGTAAGGCTACCCACTCTCTCCGTATCTATTCAACATAGTACCTGAAGTTCTAGCCAGAGCAATAAGACAACTAACAGAGATCAAAGGAATACAAATTGGAAAGCAAGAAGTCAAAGAATCACTATTTGCAAATAATATGATAGTATACACAAGTGACCTCAAAAATTCTACCAGATAATTCCTACAGCTGATGAATACCTTCATCAAAGTTGCTGGATTCAAAATTAGCTAAAAAAAATTATGAATCCTTTTTTATACAAATGTTAAACTGGCTGAGAAATAATTTAGGGAAACAACACCCTTCACAATAGTTACAAATAATAAAAAATACCTTGGTGTAACTCTAACCTTGCAAGGGAAAGACCTGTATGACAAGAACGTCAAGTCTCCAAAGAAAGAAATTGAGAAAGATATGAGAAAATGGAAAGATCTCCCATGCTCATGAATCAGTGGAAGTTTCTAATGTTGATACTTCCATATAGCCATACCATTCAGTGCTTGTAGTTATGTTAAGATTTTACTGGTTCATCTCAAAAGGCTGGATATGCTTGTCCTTTACATTCCAATAACAAAAACACTGGTATCCAGTTGTTTCTAACTCTTCTTCACTGAAATGCTTTCAGCTCTCTCACTCTGATGTTATGGTAGCTTTAGGAGATGGGATGTCATCATTACTGATTGAAACAGGACACAAAGGCCTGATGTTAGGCCTGATTTTGGACGGTTCTAGGGGGTCACTACAGGGATGGAGGATTCAGTCAGAGTAAGATGGAAGGCCACCTATACCTTTAGAACATGGTTTTCATCATCAATCACAGGCATATCTCTTGGATTCAGTCCTCATATTTCTTCTGCATAAAATGTAGGATGACCTTCATAAAGAGAGCCAGAAGGACAGGAAACATGCTAGGCAAAAAAAAATTTTTTTGTGTGTGAAGCTATCCTTTATTTGATTTAAGAAATGTCTTTTATTTTTTCTATTTGATGCATTTCGAATGCCAATTAAAAAAACAACAATTTTGTGCTGATGCTAGATAGGAATTATAATTTATGACCTATGCTCTGGATTTGTTCCCAAGCCAACCACAGATAAGGAATGCAGCGTGAATTCACAATTACATACCCATGTGTCTTGGTGGCAGCTGAACCACAGGAAGTAATGGCAGGCAACTTTAAGTTCTGAATTCTCTCAATAGTGGGTCACTAGGCTTTCCCTTTAGTGATTGGCTAATATATTCTCCTACAATTTCATTTTCACACCTTCACTTAGATGCCTTTTCTCTAAAGGTCATTATGCTATCATCTGGAAGACATGGTGGTACCATGTGATGGGGCACACACTGGGGGAGCGTCATGGGTCTCTGTTTCACATGGCTAAATTCTAAGTAAGTTGATTGTTTAGGTGGCTTTTTGGTTACATATGAGCATAGCCTTTAGCTTTATGTTTTCTGGGTTGTTATACATCATGGCAACTCTGCACACTTTTCTAAAACATAGTGTACATTGTAGTCTAACAAAGCATGCAGCATGTTCATGAGCATACACAGCACAATCAAAGAATGAATAACTTTTTATGACTATAATTTATGTACAAGTTAGGGAATGTATTTCCTTCTAAGGTAATGGGCCATTGAATCTGTCCTCCATTGGGCTGCTGTCTTCACTGCCCTCCAACATTTTACCAGCTCAGGCCACCTCCTCCCACCCTCTCCTCCCGCCCTCTCCTCCCGCCCTCTCCTCCCGCCCTCTCCTTTCATCTTCCTGGACCTAGAGCATCCCCTTTTGGTAGGCTACATCTTTCCACCATCGTTCCAATCTGCTGTGTCCTGCTTCCTTCACAGTTTTCTCTTTGAGTTTTAAGACTTCTTTCTCCCTTCGACCAAATGCATTTATTTTCATTTTCAGTAGTATCACCTCTGCTACTATCTTACAAAAAATATTTTAGAAATTTAAAGAGGTTCTCAATACTTGTTTTCCCTTTTCTTTTCTCTCTGTAAGGAATTTAAAATTCATCCACTGGAATATGAATCATGTACAAAGTACAGAGAATTATTTCTTTAAGAATGCATATTAGGCAACATGTATATGCCAAGTATTCATCAGGCTTATGTTGTTACCCCTGTCTGGACTGTTTTTGATCAGAGAGCTGCTTAAAATCATGCAGTCACTCCTGTGATGTGGATGTCACTCTGCAAATTGTCAAGGCCACTACCTCAGCCTTTTTCCTGCTATGCCTAGACACATCTCAAAAATTTCATTCTGTGTGGTCCCTAATTTTGTTCCTTGTTGATATGATGGATTACATTCATTCCCTACCACCTTGATCTTTTGTTAAACAGGTCCAGTCACAATGTGTGAACACAGATTAAAGGATTGCTTTACAGTATTTCTCTACAGTAGTTCATAATGGAGATTTACAAAACTCATAGGCCTCACTGAATATATTTGAAACCACTATTCTCTTTAACAGTACATAGGGGGTTTCAAAAGCCTTTAACAAATATGCAAATGAGGCTTTGTGTGTAGCTGTAGGAAGCTACACTTTAACCAAGCTGTTTTCTATTTCTAATTAAACCCTAATTAGAAGTCATAATTCCGCTGAGCTATGAAAGGCTTACTATGGTTGTTTACAACCCATGGGTGTTGGGAAAGTAACAAAGCTGGTCCACCCGGGTGTGAAAAGACATCTAGAGAAAGATTTCCTATGTGTTGTGGCAATCTCAAGCCTTGTTTCACAAAACAGGCTTTTTCTATAGGCTATTTAGGCCGTCTCTCTTGCTACAGCTTAAATGCCTTCATGAAAACTCAAGTACAATTGAATCCTCTTTGTGTGAGATCAAGAAACAGCAACAGGTGGAACCTTTGAGAGGCGATTGGGTGAGTGAATTAATCGTTTATTGGGGGAATGGCTTAGTTGAAAACATGAACTCTTTTTGGATAGCTTCCTCTCTCTCCCCATGTACTGTCTGCTATGCTGTTGGTACACAGCAGAGTCTCACTACTAAGAAGGCTGTCACTTACTGTTGGCACCTTGGAGTTCTTGTTCTCTCTGCAGTTACTATTTTCATCTATCACCTTGATTTTTCTCATACTGTTTACGTGGCTTAAAATGGCTGTAATCAGAAGCTATCACTGATTGCAAGTGACTCAACCAATCTGCCCAAAGAGTTCCTTTCTCTTGCATATGTCACTACTCTTACATGTATGTGGGCTACAAACACTTACCACACCACACATCCAGTGATTGGTTTCTCTGCTGGCTTTCTACACATGCTGCTTTCCAGTAGCACTGTCTCTCCTGTCTTTCCAGAACTGCAGTCACTTATCATCTTTAAGGTAGTGTCATGGCTCAGGGTGAGCTCTGGATAGAGATGGTTTGAATGTCACTTGCCACATCCCACTAAACCTCACTAAATGCTTATTCTTATATTCTTCAGAAATAAAAAAAAAAAACAGATAAAAGGAATCATATGTTTGTGGTCATCCATGAGAAAAAATGGAATAAAATGAAAATTCTCTTACTTATGGTTATCATATGGATAGCTCTCAGTATTTTGAGCTTCTGTAGAAATGTTAGGGCTTGAGAAATGTGGTTTCACTCTAGCAGGTCAGTAGCAATTGGATTATCTTGCATATAACCTCCATCCAAATACATCCCGGAATGTGCCTTAATTCAGCTTCTTTTTTCTTCCTCATTTCAGAAGAGATTGTGCATAAGAAATGGAGAAAAAATTAGAAAGAACCTAGAAAATGATATGGGTTTGGGTTGGAAGTTTGTCTGAGGTCTAAGCGTAGGCTCCATGTTACATTGTTATCAAAACTCCATCAATCTTGTTTACAGGAAGGATAGATGTCACCAGAGAAAGAGTTGTAACAGCACCAGCCCTTGGGTGTTTTATGAGATAAGAAATGTTTCTAGTTTGTCTTTAAATACAACTATGAAAAAATTTTTCTGTTTATCATGTACTCTAGATGCATTTGTCTGACAACAATATTCTATGAAGTTATGTCCAAGGGAGAGTAACGTGACCAACTGTGAGGCATGGGTTGGCTTCAAAAATCTCTGATGCCTGATTGCAAGTGACAGACTAGTTTGTAGATGTCAGGGTCGGATTCTTTTTTTTTTTTGGTTTTTCGACACAGGATTTCTCTGTGTAGCCCTGGCTGTCCTGGAACTCACTCTGTAGACCAGGCTGGCCTCGAACTCAGAAATCCACCTGTCTCTGCCTCCCAAGTGCTGGGATAAAAGGCGTGCACCACCACTGCCCGGCCAGGGTCGGATTCTTTATTCTTTCTTTTCCTTAAAATGGAAGAGTAGTATAGCCAATAAAAAGTCTTTCTGTGGTTTGTGTCCCCCCTTCCCCCTGTTGAACCCTCTGCATAGAGATCACACAGAAACAGGGCTACAGCACTGGAATCTGGGCAGCTGTCTTCTCCTCTGCTTTTCCTGTGGACATTCATCCTCCCCTAACCTGAGTATTTCTTGACTAGCATCAGAGAATGCCCTCTGTAGATGACCCTAAGTCTTTAGGCAGCAGGGCTTCTGTCCTTGAGACATTACCCTTGGTGCTAAATTTTCTTCTTTTGGCTTGTGTTTCAAACTACCAAACATTATATAAATTTTAAGACACAAGAGTCTTAGAAAACCCCACAAATATCAACAAACCTACTATTCAACTCAAAAGATTGACAACCCAAATTGCCCACCCACAATAATCCCTCATCAGGTTGCCTCTGATACTCAGGGAAAACATTTGAATTTGATATTTCTTTCTCATAAATTTATTTATAGTTTATGCATATGTATGTGTATCAGAAAATGGTGTGTCTTGCTGATTTGAACAACTTTAAATTTCATATGAAGAGCTTCATATATATTGTTCAGTTTCCATCTTTTGTTCAATGTTTCTGTGAAGTTCATTGGTGACAGCACATATAGGTCTTGTTCATCCATTTTCTTCTTGTGTACAAATTCCTTCTTACAAATATGCTGCAATGTATCACTTATTTTCTTCCACGGGACATTAGCATTGTCAGAAGTTTATTTTGTTGTTGCAAAACTATTGCTAAGAATATTTTTATGTATATCCCATTGTACATATGGGTGAGATTCTTTAGGATTTTTATGTAGGAGGGCAAATTCTGAGTCATGCACTATGTGTGTCTGCAACTTTAATTTAAACTAAGTATAGTTTTCTCTCACCCACTAGCAGCACGGGAAAATTCCCAGTCTCTGTGCTCTTTCAGTGTTCAAAAATCTTTGTGATATGACAGGTGAAGTGGTGTCATTTTAAAAATTTATTATATTTTCCTGTTTGCTATGCTTCATTTGTATTTTCTATTGGCTGTGAAGTTATGAAACATTTCAATATGAATTTGCCATTCACCTGACGTGGGTTATATGAGTGGGCTGCTCATATAATTTGCTTTGTTTTTCTATTTGCTAGATGCCCTGTTATTGGCTGGTAACATTGCTTACATGTGTAGCACACATGTTGTTATTGTTGTATGAGTGGGTTTACGTGTCTTCTTGTAATCTGTGGGCTATCCCTCTATGCTTTATGACATCCTTGATGAAAGGATCTTCCAGTCGAGCCATATTGTTCCTTTGGGTGCTGGGTAAGGAACACCCCTATAACAGAGTGGCTTAAAGCAATAACACAGTTTTTTTATTTTTATTTTTTTATTGATTATTTTATTTATTTACCTTTCAAATGTTATCCCCTTTCCCAGTTCCCCCCACTGGAAAACCCCTATCCCATCTCCCTTCCCCCTGCTTCTATAAGAGTGCCCCCCCCACCTACCCACCCACTCCTGCCTTCCCGCTCTGGCATTTCCCATACACTGGGGTAGGCATCGAGCCTTCACGGGACTAAGGGCCTCCCCTCCCATTGATGGCAGATAAGGCCATCCTCTGCTACATATTCAGCTGGAGCTATGGGACCCTCCATGTGTACTCTTTGGTTGGTGTTTAGTCCTTGGGAGCTCTGGGGAGTCTGGTTGGTTGATATTGTTCTTCCTATGAGCTTCAGTCCTTAGTTAACTCCTCCATTGGGGTCCCCATGCTCAGTCCAATGGTTGGCTGTGAGTATCCGCCTCTGTATTTGTCAGGCTCTGGCAGAGTCTCTCAGGAGACAGCTATATCAGGTTCCTGTGAGCAAGCACTTCTTGGGTTTGGTGGCTGCATATGGGATGGATCCCTAGGTGGAGCAATCTCTGGATGGCCGTTCCTTCAGTCTCTGCTCCCCTCTTTGTCCCTGTATTTCCTTTAGACAGGAGAAATTCTTGGTTAAAATTTTTGAGATGGCTGGGCAGCCCCATTTCTCCACCGGGGGCTATGTCTAACCTCTGGATAATGTCTCTACAGGTTCACACATGATGTGTACTTCCTGATAAGTGAATATTAGGAAAAAACTCAGAATACACACAATACAACTCACAGACAATATGAAGTTCAAGGAGAAGGAAGATCAAATATGGATGCTTCAGTCCTACTTAGAATGGGGAACAAAATACTCATGGGAGGTAGAGGGAGAAGGGGACTTGGGAGGGAGAAAGGAGGAGGAGGGAAAGAAGGGAGCAGGAGCAGGTGTGATAGGAGATGGGTGAGATACACAGAGGTTCAGGAAATTGAACAGAGGTGTGTGACAGTGGGGGATGGGGAACTGGGGTTAGGCACCAGAAAGTTCCAGATGCCAGGAAAGCGAGAGGCTCCCAGGACCCAATGGGGGATGACATTAGCTGAAATACTCAACATAGGGAAGAAAGAACCTGAAGAGACAATAGCACAGTTTTTAATGCTACTAAATGTTCTAGAAGGTAGCAATTTTGGGAATGTCATGTTGACTGTTTCCAGCTCAGACTTTCTCAAGGAATTGCAATGGTGTGGTGAATGGAAAAAAAAAAAAGCAGTTGGGCATCCTTTCACCACTTACACGCAGGACCCAAAATATCTCTGTTGGGGCCTGTTTCAGTTTTATCAGAACATGGCAGTGATGGCAGCTTGCCTGCTTGCCTGGCACTCAAGTCTCTGATGTATTGCAGACAGTAAGACAGGGGCTGTGCTGTCTTGAATGACCTAGCTTTGGGATTTCAGAATGTCATTGTGAAAGTCTTACAAGCTGACCCATTTTAAAAGATAGGGCACGTAGATCTTATCTCTTAATGAAACGGATGTTGAGGTAATCCTGCAAGAAGAGTGTGTAGAGAACATTATGTCATATTTGGAAAATAAGATGTGCAAAATAAATTTATCACTATTTTATATGAATAAACTCTTGATTTCCAAAAGTTCTTATCTAAACTCAAACGCAAGGATAGCTCCTCACATGTCTCTATAAATTTTTATATGCTTTATACATCAACATCTGGATGGATTAGTCTGTCTGTAATTGATTTCTGTGGTTAAATTAAGAAGTAATCTAATTTAATTTTAGTGATTCTAACACAAGTTGTTATCTATGAGTGATATGAAATGCTAGATGTTCTGAAATGTTTTCATGCCAACATTTTAATTTTGGAACTTCTTTTTCTGATTCACTGGCTTTTCTTTTTATTGAAAGTGATAGCTCTTTAGAGAGCATCCCCACATTGTCCTATGTATTCTGTCTTGTAGAATCAAGAACCTGGTAGGAGCTCTGGAAAAATTTTGGGTTTCTACAGAATCATTTTGATGCTCGCTCAGTCTTCTTCTACATTAACACGTATTTTTTTTTTTTTTTTTTTTTTTTTTTTACCAATTTCTTATATATTTCAAAAAGTAACATATATTTGCTCATCTTTCTTATGGTCAACATACAAATACTTGTATGAATTGATATCATAGTCAAGTGTTGCCTAATCTGAACTTGTAATAAGTTTGACTACAAACATTTTCTAGGAGGTGAAAGTACTTTTAAGATTTATATTTTTTGCTTATATTCCTCATTTATTTACTTTAAACACTCTCGTTTTATGTCATCCTAAAACTTAAAAAGCATTTTGATACTTTAATATTTACATTATTACCATTCCTCCCTCCATGCCGAGTGCTCTGGTATCCTTCTTACTGCCTCTGCTCCTATTATCCAAGTGTGTGTGTGTGTGTGTGTGTGTGTGTGTGTGTGTGTGTGCGCGCGCGCGAACACGTATTTATGCTGCAGTATTTATGCACTGAATTCTCCTTACTGGCAATAGTGGACCAAAAGACTCAAAAGCATTATCCTTCATAAAAGCACTGAGAATAGAAGCTTGGCAATACTATGAGAATTATAGCTCTTGAAACTGTGTTAACTGACTGAAAAGTTGTAGCAACCAGAGAATAGTTAGTGAGGAAAACTGGTGTTCTGGTCAGATGGCTTTGTAGCATTTATTCTTTACATTTGTTTTCGTGCTTTCTTTTTAAATTAATGAATTTTTAAATTTTTGACAGTTTAGCATAATAGGTTGTTATCATATTCTTGGTTATGAGCTGCCAAGTAGTACTGGGAATCAAATCTAAGCTCTCTGGAATAGCAGCCCGTTCTATCTGCTGAGCCATCTCTCCAGGCCTGTTACCTTTCCTCATCCCTTTCCTTCTGATCTCCTTCTTCCCCACTAACCCCACTTCTACTTTCATGTATTTAATTTTTTCATTTATACTTTTGACTGCAGTTGTTGGGTGTCCAGGATTTCTATGAGCATGTGATACCTAGAAGACATCGTCTTATAATTCTCCCCACCTTCTGGTTTCTGTCCTTCTGCTATCCGTCTTCTCTCCTTCTTCTCTGAGGTCCTCCCGGCCCTCCGAGTAAGTGTTATAGATGACCCATTTGGAAATGAACATGCAGCAGTAGTTTGCTCATCTCATTACTTTGGTGGATTTTGAGCCTCTGATTTGATCTTTGCATACTACCAAAAGAGGCTCCTCTGCTTAAGACTGAGCGTAGCACAAGACCATGGGTATAAACATAAGAAATCAGAAAGAAGTTTAACTACATGTCCCTTTATCAAAACATTAGTGGTAGACTCTCTGATAGGACCTCCATAGACATAGGCTTTTAACCAGTTCTACAATGTCAGGCATGTGCTCCTTCTGCGGATCAGGCCTCAGTTTCAATCAAGAAGCAGCTGCTTATGCCTTGAACGCTCATGCTACTATTGTACCAGTGGAGAGACCTTATCTGCTTTGTCAGCATTGCAGTACACAAGGTCTTTAGTTTTGGTCAGACCTTCGATATCTTTTCTCCCCCAGCAGTCCTCACAGAATTTCATGGCACTATGAACACTAGTCAACAGGGAGAATGCTTCCAGCTAAGTTACAGCTAGGCTTTTTTTGTATCCTGTATCCAGATATAACGTGATAGGGAAATGAGAGGATATAATATGGGTAGAAGGTCTAGATTGGAATGGGGTCAAGGGAAAATGGGGAATGGGGGGGTGGGGAGATTATCAGTCAAATCTAAGGGTATATGAAAAAGCTCAACAGAAAACTACAACTTTAAAGTGGGCTAAAAACTATTTTATAATTGAATTAAATTTAAAAGATTTTTTGATAATTTCATATACATGTACTATATTTACATAATTTCAGTCTTTCCTATCTCCCCTCCTACTCTATTTGACCCCAATCACTACCAAACTTATGACTTCTTCTTTGTACAATATAAACAGACACAGACACACACACACACACACACACACACAAACACATATACACATAAACATGTATACATATATGTATGTATATATCTCTATATATGTATGTATATTTATATGTGTATATAAATATAGCCTGCTGAATCTATTTGATGTTATTCATGTTTGTATATATTTGAAACAGGAGCCTGAATGGAGCTCCCCTGCTCCCAGAAGTCAGCTGTCATTTCATACTTTTAAACATTTGATTTTCCTACAGGATATTTTCCTTCCATTTACTCTGAACAACTCTCTGTGGTGTTTATCTCGGAGCAATTTAGGTTAAGCTGAATGATTTCAGTTTGGGGATTTCAAAAATACATATTTGAATGATGCTTTATTCACATAGACTTTTTGACTAGTAGGCACTTAGTCCCCATGCTATCTTATTTTTTGGATTTCTGTAGTTTCTGTTGAGCATCCAGCTGTTAACCTCACACTTGTACTTATGAAGGTAATATGTCACTTAAACTCTCATAAATTTTAAGATCCTACTTTGTGTCTTTGGTTTTCAGCAACTTTACTAAGATACTTTCTGTGGCAGTTATTCAAGTTCACATTCCTCAGAATTTTCAGAGGCTCCCTTATCTATGGGTTGGTGGATTTTATTATTTTAAGAAAACTTATGAATATTACCACTTAAATATATTGTTTTACATTTCACCCACCTTTGAGATAATGCACACATGTTTAATTTACATATGTAGAATGCTTAGATTTACCTGTGCATATATGTACATCTTTCACTCTAATTCATGTCTTGTATTTTGTTTTATATTTTTCTTTTACTACTTCAGTTTGAATATTTTTTTAAATATGCATTTGTTGATTTTTACCTTTTCTGAGTGTGATTGTGTATGCACGTGTGTGTGTGTGTGTGTGTGTATGTGTGTGTGTGATATCAGTCCATGTGTGTGACTGTGGACATACTTATATCAGGCATGTGCCTTGTTTGAGATAGGGTCTCTGTTTTCTATTGCTTATAAAAGGCTAGCTAGTCACATATTTCTAAGGATACTTCCATCTTCATTTCTCATCTTGATGTAGAAGTTCTGGGATTACAGATGTGTGCTACCACATCTGCCTTCTTGTGAGTTGTGGGTATTAAAACTGAGCTCTTCATGTCTCTGTGGCAAGCATTCCACTTAATGAAGCATCTCCATACTGTTTAGTTTTAATATTTTCTCTTGGCTGGTTTTTATAGTTCACTAAAACAATCTCTGCTTTGTGTAATCTAATAGAAATATATTGTATTTTTTCAATGCAATAATTTAGATTCCATCCTATTTCATAAATGTCAACAATATATTAAATTTTTCACATACTATTTTATTTTTCTTTGTCTACCTTTAAAAAATCTATTAAACTATTTAAAATTCTTATCTGCTTATGTCTGCAGCACTGAGACTTGAAATTAGAGTCAAGAATCCTAAGCTCTGCCCTTAGACCCACCTCCAGCCTACAGTTGACTTTTCAGGTATAGAACGGTCTCATGAGAAGCATCTTGGAGCTGGAAAAGGCTAGAAATGTATATGTTTGTAGAGAATCCAGGAGTGCAGTCCTGGTCTTAGCTTTGTTTTAGCTTCATACCATTTTCTATTTCATTCAAAAAGTCTTAATGCTACCTTCTAGCCTCTCCCTCCCCTTTTCATTAGCCCCTGATCATGGCAAACTCCCCTTCGAGGTCTTTTTCTTTCATTTGTTTTGTGACAGGGTTTCTCTGTGCAATAGCCCTGGCTGTCCTGGAACTAGCTTTGTAGACCAGACTGCCCTCGAACTCAGAGATGCATCTGCCTCTGCCTCCTGAGTGCAGCTATTAGAGGCGTGCACCTCCAGACCTCATCTTCTGTGTTTCTCATTCCTTTTATGACCCTGGAATCCTATAGAAATTTTAATTGAATACTCCATGTTGTGAAGGTTTCAGAAGTATTTCTCTCTTATTTTCTTGCCACTATGAAAACTAAATGCTTAGAACTTTTATTTAAATATCAATAGTTGCTTCTCAGCATCACAAATTTTGTATTTACCAATCTGGTATTTTTAGGTATTGTTAGCAGAATTCAGATAAGTTGTTTAGAACTCAGTTTCCATTAAAACTCTATTCATGTAAATTACAATGGTGTCTACATAATAGGATTGTAAATATCCAATAAATATTATAATGATCCTAAAGATGATGATTATGGTGATTATCGTAACCTGCTTCTTCAATCTAGCTGAATTAATCAGTTGTTTCTGCTTCTACATCAAATGCATAATGTATAAGTACATTGCTCTCTTAAGGAGTGATATATGCCACCCTGGTACAGGAATTGCACTTTTGGATAGAGAACTTTGCAGTTTGTCTGGCTTCTTTGGGAAAACAAAAATTTAATTGAAGCTGTTGTTTTACATGTGCTCACTTTGCATCTCTGCCTTCAAAAGAATCTGTTCCTACTTCTTCCTTTCTATGACGTTTTATTCCTAATTTGAGCTCTAAAGCCCCAAGAATAAAATATTGATTTAGGATGATAGAAACCACATTTTAATATTAAAATGTGGTGGAAATCAATTTGTGATCTTCACCTTCAGACCAAACTCCACATTAAGAGGGTATTAAATCAGAGTCACAACATGAACTAGGACTAAATAGACTTTCCAGAACAGTGGAAACCTGAAGACTCAGACATTAATCAATGGTTTTCAGAGAAGGACTCTAATTTCTAAGTTCAATGGAGGGCAAAGCTTGATGACATTGAGTTTGAAGAACAAGGAAGTTTGTCGAATTCCCTAAAATAAAAGTGCATAGCCATTCAGTGTTAGTCATTTCTGAAGATGAAGCAAACACAGAGGATAAGGATGCTTGATTGCAAGAACTGAGTTCCTTATCCTCAGCAAGACCCTAGTGGTATGACAGCACATGTAGTCACTGTATATCCAAAAGACTAACACTGTACAAGGTGAGAAAGCCTATGCATATTCCTGTCTAATGACAATTAAGAGATTTAATGTAATCATGTAGTAATTTCAGGAGAAAGGCAGTAGAATGTTATGTTACAGTCTATAAACAATAAGATCTAACTACATGTAAACAAAATATGATATATAATTTCAAGTGTCCCTTACAAATAAATTAGTGAGACCAGACAAATGTGGGCAGATGAAAATTTATCTTTTCTGATGTGGGTGGTATTATTTTTCCTGTTGTTATTTACCTTTGATGAGTGATTTGGAGGCTAATATTTGTTCCACACACTGTATTGCTTAAGCTTGAAATAAAGTAATTGAGACTTAAAATATTTATTTTTTATTTATTCATTTATTTATTTTAATGGAAGCTGTTTTAGTTTCTGCAGCTGAACTCCATAAACAGATTGGGCGTGGCTGTTCATCTTGTTTTGGATTCTACCCAAACTACCCCGTTCCTCTCTATCTCTTGTTTGTTTGTTTCTTCTCTTCATTTCTATTTTCTTTCTTTTATATCCATATTTTATTTTTCCCAGAAAGAAAGTACAAGAAACTCAAGATTTTGGTCTTGACTCCAGACCAAAGTCCTGCTCTTTCCAATCGTTCACATGCATACCCCACTGGGCCACAATGCTTTAATCATCGTGAGCAGGCATACGGAGTGTTCTTAGTCAGACCATGATTACTGAGCACCACTTTGCGAAGGCAGGATGAAGCCAATCCCACCAAATGTCAGGGAATTTGCTCCTTTCAGCCAGTTAAAAATACTTTACAAGCAGCAGGTGGGAAATCATACCAGACCAAAAATGTACAGCATGTCATTCTCTATATTGCATACTCTATACATTAAAGCCTTTGCCAAATGTGTAGAGTTGTAACAGCTTAGCTCAGATTCTAAATGCAGTTGTCGTCAAACTGTCTTTATTATTTCTAATAATGTTTGCTCTATAAATACGTCTTGACTGCATAGAAGGGCATATCCCCTCTAATGTGTTTGCAGGAGCATCTGCTGGTAATTGAATGATGTCTTGCACGTTTCAGTTATGGGTATTCCATTTGGCTGGATGCTTTCTATTTAGAGGAATCTCCACTCATTGATTTAAGGCACATACAACTTGAGGACTAGTGGGATCTTTGCCAATAGCTGACCTGTGACAAGTTACAATCTTTCCAGATTGTCTGAGTTGGGCGTTTTGTATAATCTGATTCAAATTTTATGCTCTTATCAAGTCTCCATTTAGACACTTTTTAATTAGTATTAGTCACAGTAATTACTGGCAATTCACTTTTTTCAATTGATTTCTGTTGCTTATAAAGTGCCTCATTAAGTACTACTATAGTTTAGTTTCCTAAATCTAGACTTGGTATAAACAGCCTGTGTTCACAAGCAGTACACAGTGAGCATGCTGTTGATTTCTGGTTGGTTGTTCATCTCTAAACCACAATTCAGTCAGTGATAAATTCACAAGTTGTATACTTTAATATTTTGATTTTACAATATTTAAAACCAGATTTTATATAGAGAGATACATTTTATATATCAAATATTGTAAGACAGAAGAATAGAAAGGGAAAGTTGAAGCTAGAAAACCCCTTCCCCAAACCATTTTCTTTTAATTTTTAAAGATTTATTTTATGCATATGAATATTTGGTCTGCATGTCTGTATGCCTGGTGCTTGAGAAGGCCAGAAGAGGCAGTAGATTCCTTGGGACTGGAGGGACAGATGGTTGTGAGCTACTATGTGCTGGGAACCAGCCTCAGCTTCCTTCCTGTGGAGATCACCCAGCGCTTTCAACTGCTGTTACCTCTTTCCAGCACCCCGACCAAAATACTAAAAATAAAATCATTTTTCCAATTGAGTCAATGCAACAGTTGTATTCAATGACTACCTAGTTATACCTAGCTCCTGGTGTACTAACAGGCAATGGAAATAAAAAGAAATTCTGACTTACAAGGCCACTTCTTCAAAGGAATATTTTTCTTAAAAACAAAGTAATGACTAGCTTCTTTAATAATCTATACAATGTTTTATTTTAATACCAAACAAATTTAGGCACTTATACACAGTGGTCTCTGTTTTAATGCAGATTATGTAGGTCAGTCTTTATGTGAGCTGCTGGAAACATGCTCATCTTTGCTAGGCTCAACCACTCATCAGCATGCAGTATGAGATACAGTCCTCCAGCTATAAAAATCAGTGCCATAGTAAGTCCTCTGAGATGAAAACACCATGGGCAAAGCTACTCTTCCATTTATCTTTTCATGTTCTCTCCTGAGAAGGTTACAATAGTAGTTGCAACACTAATGATACTGGTATTTTAATTTTTCTTAAATAGGCATTTTGGTTATAAAGATTTTATGATCACACATGGGAGTTGGTGCACAGAACTTTAAGGAAAACATATATCTCCTATGTTGTCACTAGATAACACTCACTAACATCTTTTAAAGAGTATTTATTTATTTGTGTGTGTAGGCATGTGTTCAGGTACCGCCAGAGGCACCCATGTGGGAGGTGCCCTCATAAAATGGAGAAAGACCCTCGAAGCTTGTACAAGGTGATTGAGAGCTGCCAGATATGGGTGCGGGAAGTTGAATTTGGGTCCTCTGGAAGAGTAGTTAAGTTAACCTCTGGGTTATCGCTGCAGCTGGCTCTTTAACATTTTCCTGAGGTACTCTCTCTTCTTTCCTCTTCTTTCCCCTTCTCTCCCACTTGATTTTGCTTTTCATTTTTGTCTTTCAATTCTTCGTATATAAGTGGGACACTTGTGAGAATATTGGATTCTGTATGCAATGCAGGCTCACCATATCTTTATAGCTCCTTGACTATGAAGGCATGCTTATTATTGGAAACCAGGATAAGGGTGTGCATGTATCTGGGAGCTAATATTCTGCTCACTGCATTGGGCAAACTCTTCTCCTTCCCCCTTTTAAACTTAATATAGTAATGACTATGATTTGAAATTTTGTTTGAAGAAAATGGATAGTATATTTGGAAAGACTGAAGGAACAGATGAGTATGAAAGTCATTGTTAGGGTGTGACTTTAGCATAAGGAAAAAGTCCCCCAGCTGTTGTGCACCTACATGCTTACATGGGGTTCCGACTTTCAGTGTATAAACTCTCAGCATTGACCACTAAACAGCAATGCAGGGAGGTATTTGTTGTTGTCCTGGTGTGTATTTTACTTTCACAATATCAATCTTGGCTTTGAACAGATGTAGGATGAAAATACCAAAGTGAATTAATTGTAAAAAATAAATGCAATTGTAGGCCTGAATGTTTCAACATCATATCTGAACAAACAAATATGCACTTGAGACCAAAGCCAGCTTTCCTATTCTGGGTCCTGCCAAGTCTCTCAGTCTCTAGCATAGGGCCAAATTCAAGGTTCCCCCCTCCAAACCGCCATACCAGTGCTTATAGAACCAGGACATTTAGGACACATGAACTTTTTATAGAAGGACCTGCAATCTCAGTAAAAATCTTACACTTACTCTTGCTTAGTGAGTATTGATGTTGCATGTGAATTCTTTGGAATAATCATTGAAGTCACCAGCTCACTGTGATCTCAGTAATGAAACCTGTTTGTATTTAGTGTTCCGTGTGGTCCACCCTTTGAAAGACAAGAATGTATATTTGATAAGAGTGTTGGACTTCATTACTTGTGTAGAAGGTAAACTCACAGGCATCTGCTAGCTGAATTAGGTGTATAAGAAAACAGAACTTTAAAGTGACTTTTCCACAGTGGGGCTCGGAGTTCTTGTGTCTTTTGGCTTGTAGCCCTCCAATCCCCTGAAAAGAAGTGAATGACCCTGGGATAGCAATGCCAGGAATTCCAATGAAAGTTTGCCTTCAGTAGAAGATCTGATGGATTGATTTCTATTACTCCAGCATATGTAAACAGGTGCTTTGCAAAGAAGGTGACAGAAAACAGTGGACTGCTGTCTTTTGTGTAACTTCTCAAGGGTTTAACTAGCCAACTAAACACAACATTGTATTAAAATGTGAATGTCGTGCACACAGTTGTGTAGTATGAAAGGTCTTGAGCAGAGCCAAGGGGCTTAACTAAACAAGATTGGAGATGAGTTTCAATATTGCAGTCAAATGGTTCTTTTGAAAAATATTTATTTCTGATTTTCAATCAACACTCAAAGTGTTAGGTATTAAACGTCACGTTTAAGCAGAATTTGTTTTGGTTGGTTCTCCTCAGTCTGCCTCTTGCATCTCTCTTCCCTTTGTGCCTCACTCCAGTCTCCTTCCCTCTTCTGTGTCCCATGTCCTTTTGGTTGTTGATGATGTTGCTTGTTTTTCCTTGATTCTTTTACCCTTTCTTACCCTGTCTCAATTACTTCTATCACTGTGATGAGACACCATGACCAGGACAACTACAGAACCAAGAGTTTATTGGAGGCTTACAGGTTGAGAATGTTAAAGTCCATGACCACCATGGTTGGCAAAATGTTTTTGAGCACTATGGAAAGTTGACCCTTGTATTATTTTGAATCCAGGAAGGAAATAACTTATTTAAGCACACAGATACCTACAGCCATGCCACTTGGAATTGACCTGATTTCATCAGAAACACACAACTCACTGCCAGTGGTGTGGCAGAAGTAAGACCCTGGTAATTCCCAACTGAGTTTTTCATATATATATATATGTATATATATATATACACACACACACACACACACACACACACACACACACACACACATATATATGTGTGTGTGTGTATGTATATGTATACGTACACATATATGTATAAAATTGTTTTATTTATTTACATTTCAAATGTTGTCCCCCTTCCTGGTCCCCCCTCCCAAAACCCGCACCCCTCACCCCTTTGCCTCTAAGAGGGTACTCCCTCCCACCCACTCTCACCCTTCTAGCACCCCACTTCTCGGGCATCAAGCCTCCATAGTATCAAGCACACTGCCTCCCACTGAGGCCAGACAACACAATCCTCTGCTACATATGTAGTGGGGGCTACGTACCGGCCCATGTATGCTCTCTGGTTGGTGTCTTTGTCCCTGGGAGCTGGGGGAGGGGGTCCACTTAGTTGATATTGTTGTTCTTCCTATGGGGTTGCAAGCTCCTTCAGCTCCTTCAGTCCTTCCCTCACTCTTCCATTGAGGTCTCTGACTTCAGTCCAATGGTTGGCTGTATCTGCATCTGTCTTAGTCAGCGGCTGAGAGAGCCTCTCAAAGGATAACCAAGTTAGGCTCTTGTCTGCAAGCATATCTTGGCAACAGCAATTTTCATATGAGTGTGTTTCTAGGAAAGAAAGAATAACTTAAGATTTCCTGTCTAACTTGTGGTGTTTGTGTATGTGAGTTTGTGCACAGGCTCATTGCTAGACTATTCATATGTACAAGAGACTAGGATAAAGTGCATTTGGCTTTTATCAAGGCATGCTCTTGTCTAATACCATGATATGTTACATATTAAGAAGTTTAATTCCCCCCCACTGACATCTACTGTTTCCCTTAATAAGACATTGCACAGATTTATGAAACGATTAGGTTAGTAAATAGTTTTTAATCTATTTTTAAAGTTTTTAAAATTAATTTTAGCATACAAAACAATGGGTTTCATTATGGCATTTCCACACATTTTATTATTTTATTATTTCATATATATTAAGATGTTTTGTATCTTAATCATATTTGTAACACTCCTATTCCTGTTCCCTGACCTTATTCTTTAATCCCACGTATTCTTTCCTTTTGTGTGTGTATGTATGTTCATATAACTGACATGAAATACATAACACATATATTTAAATTTGCCTTTCATATATGGGAGAAACTGTGTAGTATTTTCTTTTTCTTCGACATCACTCTCTCTTGATTCTCTTTGCTCTCCTTCTAGTTTACTCCTCGCTGTTAGTTTCCTTTTACTTCCATATCACACCAAAACACACATTCGTGTATATTTAGATTTCCATATAGGTCAGCATATCAGAGAGAACGTGGCATTTACCTTTATAAACTGACTAATTTTACTAAACACGATGATCTCTATTTCTACTAATTCACTTTCTTTATAGGTGATTAAAATTCCATTGTTTTATTTATTTTCCTTGGCCTGTATCCGTAGATACGCATCTTGGCTAGTTTTATATCTTGGCTATTGCAAATAATTCAGCATTAAACACGAATGTGCAAGTATTTCTGTTATGCTCTAATAGGTGTACTCAGCAGTGATATAGCTAGATCATATGGGCATTCTGTTTTTATATTTTTGAGGAAGCTCCTAACTGATTCCCACAGCAAGTCTTCTAGTTTTTATTGCCACCTGTTTGCAGTATATACGGCTTATCTTTTCCACATTCTCACCAAGGTTGGTTGGTTGCTTTCTTGATGATGGCTGTTGTGACAATAAAATAGAATCTCAAAGTATGTTTACTTTCTATTTTCGTATGGTCAAATATTTTGAACATTTTTTCAAATGTTTATTGGACAATTGTACTTATTCTTGGAAACCTGTCTATAATTCATTTGCCCATTTACATTTGTTCTCTTATTGAAAACAATTTTTCCCCTACAGGATATTCTAATTAAGGTTTTTGCTTCACCTACTCTCCCAAGTTTTTTCCTACCTCCCCTTCATCCAATTACACGCCATTTATGTCTTAAAAAACAGACAGGCACCTGTCCCGAGAGGCATTGCAGGTGCTTTGCTGTGTGTTACATGTACATCAGAAGGGGCTCAGTGTTCTGACCTATGAACATCTGAATGATTAGTAGCCTAACATTCCCAGAAAAGAAGCAGGCTTGGATAGACTCCCAGGTGGGAAGCAAGCCAGAGACTAGAAGAACTCCACTTTGGACTTCATGCCCAGGGCAGAAGTGAGTCTGAGACAGACAACCTTTGAACGGGGCCACTTGGGCAGGTCAGGCAAGCACTAGACAGGCACCATTGGAACCAGACAGGAAGCTAGCCTGAGATAACCACTAGTCTGGCACTGCTTAGGCCTTGGGACACCAGACCAAGACCATGATGACCCCAGCCCAGTACCATAATGCGTGGATATGGCATAGCACTTCTGAGATGATCTCAGACACATAGAAAGCCCAGGGACACAAAGAGGAGCAAGTAAGTGGTAGGGAAGTGGAGGAGAAAGAGAAGCAAAAGGATGTGAGCACAATGAAGAGAGGCAGGCTGGAGGCTCGAGGGTAGGGGAGAAACAGCCTGATGTGAGTAGCTGGTGATGCTACCTGGGACCATGGTAGGATCTTGGGCTTTGCTGCCACCAGGGGCCATGTCTGGGTCCATAGCCCTGCGGTAGCAAGGGTCTGTTACCACCAAAGGACAAGCAGACATGTCTAGTTTAGGCTGCAGCCCAGGAACATGTTGATGTCTGAGGGCTGTGCAGAGCTGGCCCCAACCCTCACCTGGACATTGTGGAGAGCTGTCCCTGGGGGCAGGAGAGATGACATCCTAAGCTAGCTACAGTACTCAGAAGAGCAAGCCACACATTGCAGGATTGGGGGTGAGTCAGCCCCTAGGACACAAGCATGGGAGAGATGGCTCTACCACTTGTATCTTGTAAGGTGGCATGAATGAGGGAGATATATCTTCCTTCCCCCTTTTGCCCTTACCACCTATAGCAGCTGGGAGATCTGGCTCTGGTGTCATGAGAGCAGAAGAGCTGTCCCTACCCCTCACCAGCTGCAGCACTCCGGAGAATGGGCCCTGCACTTCGCCTGGGCAGCACAGTAGAGCTGGTCCTAGATGTACAGGTTCTGGTGAGCTGGCCCTGCTTCTTGTCTGCTGGGTGGTGGCTCAGACAAGGGAGAGATGCCTTCTTCCCCTCCTTCATTTCTTGCCATCTATGACAGGTGGGAAAACTGGCTCCAGGGTCATGAGAGTGGGAGAACTGGCCATGTCACTTACCGGTTGCAAAACTCAGGAGACTGGACTTTGTACCTTTCCTGGGCAGCAGGTTAGAGCTGGTTGTGGTTGCAGGTTTGCTGGTAAGCTGGTCCCAAGGGTGTTGGAGTGGGAAGCCTGTGGGCTGACCGTCTCAAATACCTCTCAGGCTCAGATCCAGGACTTTGAATTGGCCCAAACCAGCATCTACTCCATTGAAATGCTAGAGTGTACACCAAGGGGCCAATCCTACAGATTCAAAACTACAGGATCTCCATAACACAGGTCAACAACAGGATATCTAAAAGAAACAACAGTGAGGTTCCAGTATTGATAGAGTAGCAGAAGCCAGAGGCCTCGTACCAGACCAACACACCATTGCATTGAACATTTGCAAGCAAAGAAGTGTTTGCACCGGACACACCATGGCATATTACAGCTTTCCACAATGAGATCTTTTTCTCCTAGTGGTGGTGGTGGTGATTGCAAGTGTAAAGAGAAGATATGACAGGCGAGGAAGATGAATGGGACTGGGTTGCATGATGCGAAATTCACAAAGAACCAATAAAAAGGTTTTGTTTTCTTTTAAAGAAAACATACAGTATAGAAGGAATAAAATAAATATGAAAAATAAAAAACAAAAAAAAATCAGAATATGACCAAACAACCAAACAAGAAAGAGAGCCAAAGAAAAAGTACAAGAAATGTATACAAGTGGATGGACACAAATGTTTCTATATTCAAGAATCCAATAAAAAATCCCAAATGGAAGCCATTTTCTGATATCAATTTCTTTCCTCAAATGTCTTAAAGTTTTTACAATAGCAGTCTTTCACTTGCTTGGTAAGTGTTACCATAAGATATTTTACTTTTTGAAGCTATTGTGAAAGGTGTTGTTTCCACAATTTCTTTCCCAGTCCATTGGTCTATTATACATAGGAAGGCTACTGATTTTCGTGTGTTAATTCTGTATCCTGCTACTTCGAAACCTTTGAAGGTGTTTATTAGCTATAAGAGTTTCCTGGTGGAATTTTTAGGGTCACTTATTTATATTATCATATAATTTGCAAATAATGATATTTTGACCTTTACTTTTCCAATTTTTCCCCTTGGTCTACTTCAGTTCTCTTACTGCTCTAGCTAAGACTTCAAGTACTATATTTAATTGTCATGGAGAGAGTACACACCTTGTATTATTCATGATTTTAGTGGAATTGCTTTGAGTTTCTCTCCACTTAATTTGCTATTGGCTATAGGCTTGATGTAAACAGCCATTATTATGTTTAGGTATGTCCCTTGTATCTTCAATCTCTCCAGGACTTTTACAATGAAGGGGTATTAGATTTTATGAAAGGACTTTTCTCTATCTAATGAGATGATTATGTGGACTAGGTCTTTCAGTCTATTTATATTTATATCAATTTATCTATGTTAATCCATGTCTGCATCTCTGAGATCATATTTGATCATGTGGAAGACTTTGTTGATATGTTTTGGGATTCAGTTTGCAAGTGCTTCACTGTGAATCTTTGCATATACATTTAAAAGGGAAATTGATCTGTAATTCTCTTTGCTGGATTTTTAATGTGGTTTAGGTATCAGAGTAACTGTGGCTTGTTCCTTTTCTTTCCATTTTGTGGAATAATCTAATAAGTATTGGGGTTAACTCTTTTTTTTAACAGTCTGGTAGAATTCTTTACTAAAACCATATAGGCTGGCAATTTCTTTGGTTGGGAGACTTTTAATGATTGCTTCTATTTCACTAGAGGCTATAGGTTTGTTTAAATCATTTATCTAATCTTGATTTAAATTTGGTAGGTAGTATCTTTGAAGAAAACTATCCATTTCTTTTAGATTTTCCAATTATGCGTTTTTTTATAAGTATGTTCTCATGATTTTCTGAATCTCCTCAGTGTCTGTTGTTATGTTCCCTTTTCAAATTTTGTTAATTTGTGGATTCTCTCTCTGCAGTTCATTTAATTTGGCTAAAGGATTGTCAATATTATTGATTTTCTCAAGGAACAAACTTTTTGTTTAATTGATTTTTTGTATTGTTTTTTGTTTGCTTGCTTGTTTCTATTTTATTGACTCCAGCCCTGAGTTTGATTATGTCTTGCCATCTATTCATTTGGGGTGCTACTTCTTGTTCCACAGCTTTCTCATTTGCTCATTTATTGATTTAATTCTTTTATATTTAAGTTTTAGATTTTACTTTTAGAGTCTAGTTATTAATCTTTTGTCAGATGTACAGCTGGATTTTTTTTCTCCAATTCTCTAGGCTATCTCTTCACTTTGCAAATCTTTACTTTGCTGTGCTGAAGCTTTTTAATTTTATTCAGCCTCTGTGTCCTCTCAATTTAGATTCTGTAGTGTAGATGAGAGAGGGTCAGGGAGTCTTGAACTTACTAACTACAGTATTTTCTGTGGTGTATACTAGTACTGATCTTGCACTAGATCGGTGTGTGATATCTCTTTAGTGCAAGTACTATGCAACCACTGAGATCTGTCCAGGTCATCCTGTCTCCAACTTTTCAAAACTTACTATGCATTAAAACATCAGATGTATGGATATTGCTATAAATGCCAAATAGTCCAGTGCAGAATCAGAGTTCTGTCTCTACAGCAGTAAACCACATGGACGACATTTACCTCTAGAGATTAATCTACCTGCAGCCCTTAGGTTCATCCTACCAAACTCCAAAGTTACTTCAGACAATGAGGTCAGATCCTAGCTCCAGAGGAAGGGCTACCTTCTTTTGGGAGTCACTGCTTGAGCTAAACTTCTTCTCCTAGGCACTTTTAAGTTTGTCAATACTCAGTTTTCAAACCCTCCACAGCTGCCACCCATGGCTGCCTCTTAGACTAGACTGCAGAGTGTTGCTTTCAGGATCTCTGCCTAATGTTTCTTTCCTGTTTGCAAGCTCTTGGTGTTAGGTACCTAGTTAGATACTGGCAAGCTTCAAGGAGATTAGGACTGGGCATCTTCCTTATAACCAACAGCATATAAAACCAAGAATTAGAACTATAGAATTCTATTGCTAGACCAGAAAATAGCACCCGAGTCATATCTCTGTCCCTGGGAGAATGTATGATATCTTCAACTGCCCAGTAGGTCACTAGTTTAAAACTATCTAAACCTGGTTCCTATGCCTTATAAAATTATTATTTAGAAGAAAATTTTCTAATACAGAGCATGGTACACCATTGCCCTTTCTGCAAAAGTTGATAGAAATGGGACCATCATCTACTTGGACAAAACAAAACAAAACAACCCTAAACAAGTCCCACAGAAAAACTCTTCCACAGGATTTAGAAATGTACAAAGCCTGCTGAAAATGTATCTTTAATTGATCCAGTGGTCTCTCTGCCTTTTATACACTTTCCTTTGTGAGCAATTCAGTTTTGCAATGGTCTCTTTGACCATGGTCAACTTTTACCTTTGAGAATGCCCTGCTTCAGTCATGAATTAACTCTGTCTTTTATAGTGTACGCTGTATGTATCTTTTATGGATAATGGGAAGCCAGAGTGAGGTCTGTATGATGCCAGGGTGGCTAAGTTTTAACCAATAGGGTCCATCTTAAGATGGCACCTCGACACAGGACTCTGAGCCATGGAGAGATACAATATATAATTCCTCCACTGCTGACCTGACCCACAGGGGGAGAGCTTCTGTCTTGCCAAACCCTGCAGCTGGGTTTGGGACCTGTGATGACTGAGTCTTTTGTTCTGTGAATGCAATTGCCAATCACTTTTTGCCAGGGTCAAATGACTCCCCTCTTCCTACCAAGGAGCCCTCTGGCTGGATCTCTCCTATCTGCTTTATTACCACCCCTGATCTGTCAAAGGTTTTCCAAGGCATGGTTGACAAGTAGAAGCTTTCTTTCCCCACTGCCCCAGTCGATCCCATTACATAATGTCCTCACATCCCTATAGCTACATATGGGACACCGGGACACTTTATTCAAAAAGAGTTGGTAGACCAGTAGGTAAGAAGAAATACACACCCTAAGATAGAAGAACATGAATTTATATAGAAAAGGAAACATACAAGGTGCCATCAGGAAATGGTTTCACCAACTCTATTTATAGGTAATTTGTTTAAACTATTTTTATCAAGCTTCTCTTAAGTGTGAAACAAGCCACCCAGAAATCAGGTTTCTAGGCACCGTCTAGCATGTCTTTTGATGGGAGCCATGAAGAAAATCTGGCTGATTAGGCAAGAATATTTCTAGACAAACAGAGGATGGTCCATATTGATCAGAACATACTTTCTGAAGTACTCAGAGCGCTTTATTCAGTTTGGACTCTAGCTTGAGATCACCAACAAAATATCAGTGGATGCTTTGCTGAATATTTTCCTCTTGTGAAAGTCAGGCAACTGTTTGATCTCTGTCTTTGGGGGTTTTTAAATCTTCCATGATTATTACAGTTTTCTTTATAAAATTGCCATTCACTTTCACCAGGGCTGAATGATGCCTCTCTTCCCACCAGGGAGCCAGCCACCTGGCTGGAGCTCTCCTACCAATTGAACTGTCAAAGTTTTTCCAAGGCACAATTGACAATTAAAAGCTGTATGAATCGATAATCTAATTTGCAAGGTTTCTCATTACCTTAATTTGTAGTTAAGTAATTAATAAAACACACATTTATTGAGGATTCTATGTTCCGGGGGCTCTGTGGTGTCAACGGTGAACAAACTATCATGTTTGTGTGCAAAGGTCGGACCCTCTTACTGAATAGTAATTAATTACAATAAATCACGATGTTACAAGGTAGCACAGAGTATTGTAGATTCCCATGGCAGGTGGAAGAAGTCCTCCTAGAAGTGGTGACAGTGTCGTTGTGTAGGCCAATCCCCAGGAGGTGTGAATGGGAGTTTTGTCATATTCTTCTCAATTATTCTAGACTTCAAAGGCCTCATTACAGCCCAGTTCTGTCTTTTTGCTCAGACTGTGGTGCCTCAAAGAAGCTAAATAATTACTAAGTTTTACTTTTTCTCACCATCTAATTCTGCCTTGTCTCAGTAGTTAGGAAGCGTTCATCACTTTGCTCTGATGCAGTTGAACTCTTCTCGTCCTTCCTCTTTTGCTGCTTTAAGCAATTGGTTTTGATTCCTCCTCCTGGAAATAATTTCTCCTACCACTCCTCCTTTTCTTCTTCTTGTGAGATACTTCATTTATTGTCTCTGCGCTTTTGAATTTCTTACACACAAACTAGAAAAAGTAAAAAGCATTGCTTATCACAAAATGATGGTGTGGGAAACAATAGAAAATACATATTAAGAAAAAAATGAAAATATCTGCTTTTTCATTGCATTCCTTGTGTGTGTGTGTGCGTATATATATATATATATATATATATATATATATATATATACGCACACACATAGGGAATCAAGTGGATTCTTTTGTGTATATGTGGTGCTAACTTTCAAACCCAGGGCTTCCATCCACTAAGCACGTGGACTACTATTGAGCTACACCACCAATCCAAGTGTACTCCCTTGTTGCCTGTGGCTCTCATTGACCTTATGTTATGGTCATATGTAAGCTTAATTTGAATAATTAAATTAATCTTTCATTTTTGGACATTGAAAATAACCCTCAGAGGAATAGCCTTATAACTAAATCTTTGAATATAGTCATAAGATGTTATGAAAAGTCTAGAAATAATAGAATTATTGGAAAATATGTTTGAGTAGCTGGTACAGTTCTTTATAAGTGATTCCCCAAGCTGTTGTTGATTGATAAACACTAGAGGGGGCAATTCAGTTTTTGTCAAGGATTAAGGGAATGAGAGGCTAACCCATGCTCAGGAAGGTTTAGATGGTCCTAAACCTATGCATGTACAGACACAGTGGACTCCATGGGCTTTAAAGAACAAAGTCCATGAAGTTATGAGGAAAAAGTAATAGGTGGGGAGGGGGCGGAGAAGGAACTGTAGAAGAGGTAATAGGATTGGATCAGATCCAACTCTACATGTTTATATTATACATATGCATGACATTTTCAAACATTAAAAAAAAAAAAGGAAAATTTTCTCCTTCGGTGAATAGCATAGGAAGGACGGAGGATGTAGTTGGGTGTTTTCTTTGATAACCCATGTTCTAACTTCTTTTCTGAGATAGTCTCTCACTGAACCCAGAATTTACTGGTTGGGTAAGACTAGCTGGCCAGCAAGCTCTTTGTGTCTATGTTCTCCAATATTGTGACTCCAGGAATGTGCCTCAATGGCCAACAATATTTCTTTTTAACATGAGTGCTATTGATTTAAACTCTGTCCTTAGGCTGTTTCCATAAGGATATTAGCCAACTGAGTATGGTAATCTTTAACAATGGCTAGCTTAGAAAGTCTACGAAAATCAATTAATATATGTAATTAAGAATGCAAAGCAATTTTATCCCAAAAGAGTACCTTTCAGAGCATAGAGACCCTGTCTCCTTTCTACTTTCTCTGTTGATGTGAACACAGTATGGTGGGAAAGGCCTAGATGAAAGAAAGGTTGTTGTCATAGTCACCACAGATGAATTTCTGTTTCTGAGGACATCACAAAAGGATGCTGACACACTGAAATGATTCCTTAAACTGGCCTTGTGAACCATGCTCGAGTGGAAGGCCACCCGCATTAGAGCATTTGGGCAACACAAACCGGCCTCAATGGGGAAGGACAAAAAGAGAAGACAAAGTTTGATGCGAAGGTAGGAGGGTGGGTCCTGGAAGAGTTGGGGGGCAGGGGGGTTGAATACGATCACAATTCATTTCCTGGGAACTAATCAAAAATTAAAAATGATGTTTTGTTAGTGACTTTGAGATTAAAGATATTTTTTGCCTCTGTCTAGGGTTTGTCTGTGAATTGCCTTTGTGTTTTTAATCATGTTACTCATGGCTTCTCCCTTTTCCTCACTACCTTCATGCTGTGTGAAGCTTTTTGAAGCTAAACTGTTTGTTTGTTTGTTTGTTTGTCTGGTTGTTGTTGTTGTTGTTGATGATGCTTTCAAAATTGAAATCGGGGTAGCGGGGCTTACACAGATGCTATTAAAAGTTTGAAGAGATGGGAAGCCTCCCTGTGGAGGTGACCGTCATGGTTACTTTGTTAGGGTAGAATGAGCCTCTTTGTCACAAGCACCTGATCTCAAATCTGCCATATACGATAACCCCCAAAACAAACCCCTGTGCCTGCCCCTTCCCTTAATAAAGTGGGACATGTGACAATAGCAGTTCCCTCACAATGCTGTTGGAAGAATGAGAGCCAATGACAACAAGATGTCTGTCTCTAAAGTGCTCTTCCTGTTCCCACGAAGCCACTCAGAAGACAGAAACATAAATGGATACGGGGAGATGTGCTTTAGCTTCAGAACTTTTCTCTCTCATTTTTTCTGGAAAAATTTCTTGCCACTTAAGATCAACTTGAACAACTCTGAGTTTTCCCCTTAACACTGGTATGTCAATTGCAAACCTTGCAATGTTTTCTCTGGTGACATGGATTTGCCAGTCATCATAAATGCTGGGAAAAACAGTATTACTGAGACAATGATTTTGAGATTTTCAAAGACCCAAATTACAATGAAAGATACAGTGAGTGAGTGAGGCAAAGCTGCGGCAGGGGCGTTACTTTCATGCTCCCATCCCAATTGAAATATTGATTCCTACTGATGGATAGGTTTGATTTTTAGGTCTAGATAAAATTACAGAGGGCCAACAATCAAGCAGTGGATACTGAATATCCTGAAAGAGCTAATCTGAGTATAAGAATTCCAGAAATAGGATATGGAATGATTTGTTACTACTGGTTTTCAGGAGGTTGTAGGTACAAGCACAGGCAGCTCTTGTACTTGTGTGGGTGTTTCTACATAGAGTAGCAGTCTGCCTTGCAGGGCCAGCATTACCGCTAAACTCAGCTTAACCATCTGCTCAGCATTCAGTCTCACTGAGGATATTTTAACTGTCTGCACTATATTTTCCTTGCCTATAAAATAGGATTGCTGCTAAAATCTGGCTTCTGGAAGAGTTGGGAAATACAAAGGATTCAATGCATGTGACGTGGTTAGCACATAGCATAGCCTCAAGGTGTCATTGTTATGAAGGTGTAAGAGTAGGTGGGTGCCAGAGACTCGGCTTCTAACTCCAGCCTCAACAGACTGGCATTTGGATGCTTATGTAATATGTTGTTCCTTCTGAACCACGTTTCCTTGATAGAAAAATACAAGGATGAAGATAGCACCGAAAATATCTTCCAATTTCATGAGCAATTCTATAGAGCAGGACGCAATCATATTTTTTAAACACAAAATTATCTAGAAAAGTATAAACTTTATGTTATCAAACTTAGTCCTGTTAGAGATCATTTTAACCCTCTGCCTTATTTGTTTCTTCTTGTCCTTGTGTGTGCATATGTGAGCATGTATGTATACATATGTGAGCATGTATGTATACATATGTGAGCGTGTATGTATACATATGTGAGCGTGTATGTATGCATATGTGAACGTGTATATACATATGCCTATGTGTTCATTTGTATGTCTGTGTGTGGGTAAAGTTTGTCCATCACTCATTTTCCATCTTACTTCTTGAGTCACGGTCTCTGAGCCTGCAGCTTGCTTGTTCAGTTAGCCTGGCTGGCCAGTAAGGCCCTGGGATCTGCCTATATCTCAAGAATTCTAACTCACACCAACTGTCCTGCCATTCACATGAACGGTACAGATGGGGCTTAGATCCTCAGGTTTCTTTGACTAGCTTTTATTGACTGAGCCATTTCTGCAACTTTATAATTTTTAATAACTGCTCCTTTTTTTTTTTTTTTTTTTGCTTGTGAACTGCTTTGTGCTCTTTTATTTGTTGAACAACTTGGCCACCATTTATGATAGCTTTTATACACATGAAAGAATACCAAGTTTGGGGGAAATTATCACAATTGTGGCATCATCTAACTCCAGTATTTGCCCATTTTTACTGATGACACTAATAAAATTATTTCACAATGTATTTCTTCCATATCTGTTTTCTTTTTTTCTTCTTCTTTTTTTAAATTGGATATTTTCTTTATTTACATTTCAAGTGCTTTCCCCTTTCTAGGTCTTCCCTTCAGAAACCCCCATCCCATCCCCAATCCCCCTGCCTCTATGAGGATGCTTCTTGCCCTGGCATTCCCTATACTGGAGCATCGAACACCATCATGCCCAAGGGCCTCTCCTCCCACTGATGGCCAACAAGGCCCTCCTCTGCCACATATGTGACCAGCACCATGGGTCCCTCCATGTGTATTCTTTGGTTGGTGATCCAGTCCCCAGTAGCTCCAGGGGGGATCTGACCTGTCCGGTTAATACTGTTGCTCCATCTATGGGGCTGCAAACACTCTCAACTCCTTCAGTCCCTTCTCCATTGGGGACCCCCATGCTCAATCCAATGGTCAGCTATGAGTATCCACCTCTGTACTTGACAGGCTCTGGCAGAGCCTCTCAGGAGACAGCCATATCAGGCTTTCATCAGCAAATACTTCCCAGCATTCACAGTAACATCCAGGTTTGGTGGCTATATATGGAATGGATTCCCAGTCTCTGGATGGCCTTGCCTTCAGTCTCTGCTCCACACCTTGTCTCTATATCTCCTCCTGTGAATATTTTGTTCATCCTTCTAAGAAGCACTGAAGCATCCACATTTTGGTCATCCTTCTTCTTAAGATTCATATGGTCTGTGAATTGAATCTTGGGTATTCTGAACTTGGTCTAATATTCACTTATCAGTGAGTACATACCATGTGTGTTCTTTTGTGACTGAGTTACCTCACTCAGGATGATATTTTCAAATTCCATCCATTTGTCTGTGAATTTCATGAAGTCATTGTTTTTAATAGCTGAGTAGTATTCCATTGGGTAAATGTACCACATTTTCTGTATCCATTCCTCTGTTAAGGGACATCTGGGTTGTTTCCAGCTTCTGGCTATTCTGACTATATGGCTGCTATGAACATAGTGGAGCATGTGTCCTTATTGCATGTTGGAGCATCTTCTGGTTATATGCCCAGGAGTGATATAGCTGTGTCCTCAGGTAGTACTATGTCCAATTTTCTGAGGAACCACCAGACTGATTCCCAGAGTTGTTGTACCAGCTTGCAATCCCACCAGCAATGGAGGAGTGTTCCTCTTTCTTCACATCCTTGCCAGCATCTGCTGTCACCTGAGTTTTTGATCTTAGCCATTCTGGCTGGTGTGAGGTGGAATCTCAGAGTTGTTTTGATTTGCATTTCCCTGATGACTAAGGATGTTGAACATTTCTTTAGGTGCTTCTCAGCCCTACAAGCTTCCTCAGTTGAGAATTCTCTGTTTAGCTCTGTTCCCCACTTTTTAAATAGGGTTATTTGATTCTCTGGAGTCTAACTTCTTGAGTTCTTTGTATGTATTAGATATTAGCCATCTATCAGATGTGAGATTGGTAAAGATCTTTTCCCAGTTTGTTGGTTGCTATTTTGTCCTATTGACAGTATCCTTTGCCTTACAGAAGCTTTGCAGTTTTATGAGGTCCCATTTGTCGATTCTTGATCTTAGAGTATAAGTCATTGGTGTTTTATTCAGGAACTTTCTCCCTGTGCCCATGTGTTCAAGACTTTTCCCCATTTCCTCTTCTTTTAGATTCAAGGTATCTGGTTTTATGTGGAGGTCCTTGATCCACTTGGACTTGAGCTTTGTACAGGGAAATAAGAATGGATCAATTTGCATTTTTCTACATGCTGACTTCCAGTTGAACCAGCACCATTTGTTGAAAATGTTGTCTTTTTTCACTGGATGGTTTTAGCTAGTTTGTCAAAGACCAAGTGACCATAGATGTATGGATTCATTTCTGGTTCTTCAATTCTAGTTCACTGATCTGCCTGCATGTCACTGCACCAATACTATGCAGTTTTAAAAACTATTGCTCTGTAGTACAGCTTGAGGTCAGAGATGGTTATGGGCTGGAGAGATGGCTCAGCAGTTAAAGGCTAGGCTCACAACCAAAAACATGATAACTGCTCTTAAAAACATGGTTCTTTAAACCTTCCAAGAGTGAATGGTATAAAAAGTTAAGAATGAACAAACACAAGATATTGTGGTAACTCTGAGTAATAGGCTCATTAAACATATAAGTGTTTAAATTAAAAAATGTAGAGCCTTTGATCAAGTAAAATGTAGTGATTGTGTTTAGCATATGACGTTAAGAAATTAGACTGTGATCCTGTGGTCTGTACTGAGAGAAGGAAGCCCAAAGTACAGTTATGAGAGAAAGTGTGTGTGTGTGTGTGTGTGTGTGTGTGTGTGTGTGTGTGTGTGTGTGTGCATATGTCTATGTATCTGTTCATCTACAAACTTTCTCTTTAGGATCATTCTTTTTTCTCTTTTATCTGAAAATTTCAAGCTTAATAATATCATGATTCTGTCTGTGTGTGACCTGCTATTTCAATTTCAAATTGGAAAAGCTTAATGTTTGCTATAGGTTTTGTGGATTAATATGTAGAAAATTAATATGTCTATATAACTTTTCTCTTCTCCATAGAGAAACTCCCAGAATGTATTCTTGCCTTACAGAATCTGATATTTACTTATATGTTCTCACTTCAGCAGCATGTTACTAATGATGGGACAATTCAGAGAAGATTAGCATGGTCCCTGTGCAAGGATGACATGCATGTGAGTAAGTTTTCTTTCCAGGATCCTTTCAACAGTAAAATAAATACACACATAAAAATAAAACACCCGAGTTTGAGATTTCTGATGTCTAGATGGGTACTGTGTGTGTTATTTTAAGACACAAAATTTTTGGCTATTTGTTACAGCAGCAAAAGGAAACTATGCATGGAAAAGGAATACAGCATGGTAGCACTTTGCTTACCTGTTTAGAAAGGGATATTTAAGACATTCTATAAGTATCATAAAGAAAACAATGTTATGATCAATAATTAGATTTTGTGGGCTATTTAGTGTCTCAGAAGATTTTTTCTTACAATTACAACCTCATCATCTTCTCTAGGGAAATTCTATGAAGCTATTTATTTGTTTGGATAACAGGGTATGTTTATCTTTCCCCAAGGAATAAGACAAATTCCATCATTTTATGCACTTTTATATCCATAAAATGTCCTAGTTTCCCCATAATGCTGTAGTAAAAATTTAAATCCTTTAGAAATAATATATTGTACTAGTTCCAGGAGATGAGTTCTTATTTAAAGAATACCTTAGTGTTTGGAAAGCATAGCAGGCCATGAAGTACAGGAATTGCTGTCTAATGGACCCTACGTTTTTGGGTGTACTCCCAAGATGCATAAGTGCCTAGAATAAGGAAGTGTCCTCTATTGGTCAGTGAAGATTTTTCCCAATCTATAGGTTTCCGATTTGTCATATTGACTATAGCCTTTGCCTTTCAGAAGTTTTTCAGTTTCATGATGTCTCATTTATCAATTCTTGATCTTAGAGTCTGAGCCATTAGAGTTCTGTTCAGGAAATCCCCCACCCCACCCCGGGTCAATGAGCTTGAGACTTTTTCCCACTTTCTGTTCTATTAGATTCAGTGTATCTGGTTTATGTTGAGGTCCTTGATCCACTTGGACTTGAGCTTTGTGAAAAGTGACAAATATAGATATATTTTCATTGTTCTACATACTGATGGCCAGTTATACCAGCACCATTTATTGAAGATGCTTTCTTTGTTCCATTGTATATGTTTGGCTTCTTTGTCAAGGATCAAGTTTCCATAAGTGTGTAGTTTTATTTCTGGGTCTTCAATTCTATTCCATTGATTAACCTGTCTTTCTCTGTACCAATACCATGCAGATGTTAACACTATTGCTCTGTAGTAAAGCTTGAGGTCAGGGATGGTGATTCCCCAGAAGTTCCTTTATTGCGAAGAATTGTTTTTGCTATCCTGAGTTTTTTGTTTTTCCATATGAAAATGAGAATTGCTCTTTCCATGTCCATGAAGAATAGAGTTAAAATTTTGATGGGGATTGTGTTGAATCTGTAAATTGATTTTAGTAGGATGTCCATGTTTATTATGTTAATTCTGCCAATCCATGAGCATGGGAGATCTCTCCATTTTCTGAGGTCTGCTTCAATTTCTTTCTTGAGAGACATGAAGTTCTTGTCATACAGATCTTTCACTTGTTTGGTTAGAGTTACCCCAAGATATTTTATATTATTTGTGGCTATTGTGAAGGGTGTTGTTTCCCTATTTTCTTTCTTAGCCCATTTATCATTTGTATAAAGGAAGGTTACTGATTTGATTTAATTTTATAGCCAACCACTTTGCTGAAGTTGTTTATCAGCTGTAGAAGTTCTCTGGTAGAATTTTTGCGGTTATTTACGTATGCTATCATATCATCTACAAATAGTGATACCTTGACTTCTTCTTTGAGGTCTAATATTCAAAATATATAAAGAACTCAAAATGCTAACTTCCAAAAAACAAAACAACCCAATCAAAAAATGGGGTATAGAGCTAAATACAGAATTCATAACACAGAAATCTCAAATGGCTGAGAATCACTTAAAGAAATGTTCAAAGTCCTTAGTCATCAGGGAAATGCAAATCAAAACAACCCTGAGATTCCACCTTACACCAATCAGAATGGCTAAGATAAAAAAACAAAACAAAACAAAACAAAAAAAACACTTCATGTGACAGCACAAGTTGGAGGGGATGTAGAGAAAGAACAACACTCCTCCATTGCTGGTGGGGTTGCAAACTGGTACAACCACTCTGGAAATCAATTTGGAGATTTCTCTGAAAATTGGAAATATATCTAGCTGAAGACCCAGCTAGACTACTCTTGGGCATATACCCAAAAGATGCCCCAATTTGCCACAGGGGCACCTTCTCCACTATGTTCATAGCAGCCTTGTTTGTGATAGCCAGATGCTGGAAACAACCCAGATGTCCCTCAAGGAAAGAATGGATACAGTAAGTGTTGTTCATTTACACAATGGAATACTATTCAGCCATTAAGAACAAGGACATCCTGAGTTTTTCAGGCGCATGGATGGAACTAGAAAATATCATTCTGAGTCAGGTAAATCAGACCCAAAAGGACATGCATGGTATGTACTCACCAAGAAGTAGATATTAGCCAAAAATATACAGAATACCTATGACACAATTCACAGAACTCAAGAAGGTTAAAAAGCTGAAGGGCCCAAGTGAGGATGCTTCCATCCCACTTGGGAGGGAGAAGAAAGCAATCAGGGAGGCAGAGAGAGGGAGGGACATGGTTAGAAGAGGGGACAGGGAGGGAAAAAAGGGAACATTGTCAAGTATTGGGAGGCAACAAGGGAGAAGTCTAAAGACCAGCAGAATTGATGGAATATGCAATGTCTGGGGTGGGAGGTGTAGAGACCCTCTAGAATGTACCAGAGATCTGGTAGGTGAGAGACTCTCAGGACTCAAAGGGAGGGATCCAACAGTAGGGAGAGGCATGGGGTTGCCATCCCATAATCAAAAACTCTGACCTAGAATTGTTCCTGTCTAGAACTTCAGGCACAAAAATGGAGAAGAGACTGAGGGAAAGGAGGTCCAGTGATAGGCCCTAACTGGGATCCAGCTCAAGGGGAGGCCCCAAGATCTGACACTATTTCTGATGCTATGGTGTGCTTACAAACAGGAGCCTAGCATGGCTGTCCTCTGAGAGGCCCATGAAGCAGCCGACTGAGACAGAAACAAATACTTACACCCAATCATTGACTGAAGTCAGGGATATTTGTGATTGAATTAGGGAAATGCTAGAAGAAGCTGAGAAGGGGGGCCACCCCATAGGAAGACCAGCAGTCTCAACTAACCTGGACCAGAGTTCTTTCAGTGCCACCCACCAGGCACCATAGAAGAGCTGGTCTGCGGCCCCTGACACATAAATAGCAGAGGACTGCCTGGTCTGGCCTCAGTGTGAGAAGATGTGCCCAATCCTCAAGAGACCTGGGGCTCCAGGGAGTGGGGAGGTTTGGCAGGGAGTGGGGTAGGGACATCCTCTTAGAGACAAGAGGAAGAGGAGGAATGGGATGAGGAACTGTGGGCTGGCAGACTGGGAGGGGCGGTAATGACTGGAATGTAAAAAAAATAAAGGTAATAGTAATAATAATAGCAATAATAATAAAAAGAATAAGAAAGTGTCATCCATCAGTAGGGCAGTGTAGAGCTTCTTGATGTGGTACCCAACGCACAACCTTTCCTTTTACACTGGATATTTAGCTCAATGATACTGTGGCCCTGTTACCATCTGTATCCAGGAACCAGGTTTCCCAGATGGACAGATTTTTACCTTGGTGTGTGAAAGTAGCATGTTGTGATTAAAGCTGTAGAAATACTTTCCTTTCTTCTACTGACTGTGACTGTTAGTGCCAGGTGATCCCAGACACCAGAAGATGACCTCACTGTCTTCATCAGACTGAGTCAAAGTAAAACCGGAATTCCACATGACTCGTTGCATAAGGCTCTCACATAAATATGAAATAAACATTGTGTAACCCACTAAAACCAGAGTATTTATTTCTAGCATTGGCCTAATTAATTAATAAGTCTCTTTAACCTCCAAGTAGAAAAAAATGGCCATGTAATTTTACCATTATCCAGCTTTCATTTTTCTCTTGAAAATATACTCAAGAGATAGATCTGGAGAAAAATGAATATATTGCACAAATAAATTATTGAATTATTTGTTCTAAAAGAAAAAGAAAAGAAAATTCTGTATAAAGTTCGCAGTCATGACAAAGCTGTATGCAAAGGATTGATAACAAAAGCTATTGAGGTAGAAATACTCTCTGTAAGCACATATCAAGATTCCACATTTTCTTCTACTTTTAAGATCTTACAAGGCCTTTTTATTTGTTTTGTCACTGATCTCATTGTATACATGTAAGCACGGAGAAGTCTTTGCAAGCACAGCCCAGCCCTCATCAGAGTTGGAAGCTCAAGACTCCACATATTAAGACTTCACTTCAGTTACAGAGGATTCAGGAATAAATTCTTGGAAAAATTGTGGTTCATCTTATTTTTAAAGGGATGGCTCAAAATTGAAAGAGTATAGTGAAGAAAGTTGTGTTTAGATATATTTGGAGGGAACATGCGAGATAGTTCTATGAGAGAAGCTGGAAGAAAGGTAGATAGATAAATGGTGGAGTCAACTAAAGAAAAGCCAAAGCTGTTTGCCTGTCTGAACTTAAGTCTACCAAAGTGTTGGTTGTGCATAGGCTGAGGCCAAATCGACGAGAATGTTCTTTACTGTGATGGAGTAGAAACTGGGTTTAGATTTAGCAGAGACAGTAAGAACTCAATCTAATTATCTTTCCTCAGGCTGGTTATTCTCTAGTCGCAAGATGGATCCTCCAATTTATTTGTTTTGCTAGAAGCTGTTGATGAATTTGCACAAAGATATAATCCCCATGTAATTGTGAGCTAGGAGAAACAGGAATGTGGCACATGAGACAATCATATAAAATCTGTGATTGGGGTCCATGAGGGTGGAGACTCAATAACTGGACTGGGTAAAACTCAAAGCCTGGATGCCCTTTGCATGAAACACACACAGGAATGTGCTTCATGAAGGGAGATCCATCTTGGGTATATTAGTTTTCATGCTATTCCCAGTGGCCAATAGCAAGTGGGCCCCAAGAATGGAAGCCCATGATGGTATCCATAGTTTTGACTTCTGTTCAAGGTCTTTTCACAGAAAGACTCCTGTATGTGTTCCATATTAAACATAGCATGTAAGAAAGGTTGACAATATTGAAACAAGTTTGTTCTGCTTCTTAAGAAGAATGTTCTCCCAAAAGACCAGATGTCTGGGGATTGGTATGTGAAGACAATCCTGCAGTAAGCAACTGCAAGTGACAGTTTGGTTATAAAGAAGTCAGGGCTCCTACTCATAAAATCAATGACTTTTGTCATTTTGCTGATTCAAGATGCACCTCAGTGGCTATCGTCTGGGTAATATTCTACATTACTTTCTTAGCTCAAACTTATTAGAAAAAGATGAGATCAAGTGGGATTGTCCCTGTATCATCCAACCAGCTGGATAGCTACTCTCTCTTTTTAAATAATTGGAAAATGCTGGATGTAAATTCATTTGAAATTAGCATAATTTGCTATGTTTTTTTATTTTAATATGCAGGAAATAGTATACCAGGATCCATTATGAGTTACAGAATGATTTCATTAGCATAATTGAAGCAGATGCTATTTCTTATGATAATAGGTAAATGTGCAAAAAGATATTAAGCTACTGTCTTCAGACTTTTTTTATGCTGCAATGTGTTTTTAGGCAAACAACTTTAACAATGATGTCCAGGAGCATACAGTCAAAAGGATAATAAAACAAATTAAAAAATTTCAGCCAATTTAAGCCTCCCTTGGGGAGCACCAGGTTAGAAAATTAGTCATTTTTTGTTGGCAAATTAATGAGATATAATTGGAATAAATTGTTTCCTTTAATATCTTCGCACAATGGCTATAGTCCTATGAACAACTAGACTTTGTTTCAATGCTATAAAATTGGTCCAAAATGCTAGGGAATCTAAAATGATTTGATTTCAAAATTGGGAGTATATGTATGTGTATAAGGAAATATTTTTGGTGATAGTACCCACGTCTGCACATGGTATTAATTTATGTTCTGTAGGTACTTTGTATATACACTTGAAAGCAGTTCAAATAATATTTTTAATATACTGGAATTGTCACTGTAACATGCCATGTGAGAGCACTATATACTATTAATGACTTAGTAGTTATCTTGGTTAGAGTTACTATTACTGTAATGAAACACCATGACCAAAGCAACATGGGAAGGGAAGGGTTTATTTCACTCACAGTTCCATATAACAGTTCATTATCAAAAGTATTGAGGGCATGAACTCACACAGAGCAGAAACCTGGAGGCAGGAGATGATGGAGAGACCATGAAGGGGTGCTACCTACTGGCTTGCTCCCCATGACTTACTCAGTATGTTTTGTCATAGAACTCAGGGGTTCACAGAGACTGAAGCAGCAATTGAAGAGCCTGCATGGGTCTATGTTAGGTCCTCTGCATATATGTTCTGTTTATTGGCTTGATATTTTTCTGGGATTCTTGACAGTGGGAGGAGAGGATGTCTATGACTCTTTTGCCTGCTCTTCGGACCCCTTTTCTCCTACTGGGTTGCCTCACCAGCCTTGATGAGAGGATTTGTGCCTGGTCTTATTGTATCTTGTTGTACAATGTCCAATGGATGTCCCTGGGAGGTCTGCTCTTTTTGGGTGCTGGGAGGAATCTGGGAGATACAGAGGGACTGGAAGGTGTAGAGAGAGGAAAAGCTACAGTGCATGAGGGAAGAATAATTTCAAAAATAAAATTATTTACAACCAGTTCTTATGGAAGCATTTTTTTTTCAGTTGAGACTCCTTCCTTTCTGATGACTCTAGCTTGTGTCAAGTTGACATAAATCTAGCCAGGACAGTAGTAACATGCAAAATTTCAGGTCTTTGAGTATTTCAGATTTTTGTGTTAGGAATGCCCAGTCTATTCTATGAAAAGGCATATAGTTCTCTGACTTAGATGATAAGAGCTTCTGTCATAGATAATATTTAAATATTCAAATTTATCTTTAGGTATTTATGAATCTGAATCTTACTCTCATTCATATATATATATATATATATATGTGTGTGTGTGTGTGTGTGTGTGTGTATATATTTATATATATAATTTCTTTATATTTCATTCAATTCCTGAGAAGTAATTTTGAAAAAGGCAAGTTAGTTAACTCAAAAAATACCTCAATGCATATATATATATATATATATATATATATATATATATATATATATATAAAACCTCAAAACAATGCTGAAAAAGTTATTGCTTCACATTTTGTGAATAGATAAAGGGAGAATTAGAGAAGTTTTATGTTAATAGGAACGGGCTCCACAGGCTCGTATTTGAGTGCTTAGTTACCAGAGAGCGGCATTATTTGAAAAGGATTAGGTGCTGTGGTCTTATTGGGGAAGAGTGTTACTGGGTGTGGATTTTGAGGTTTCAAAAGCTCATGCTAGGCCTAGAGTCTCTTTATCTCTTTTTCTGTGTCTGTCTCTCTATCTCTCTTTGTCTCTCTGTGTGTGTATCTCTCTCTGTCTCTCTCCTCCTCTTTCTCTCTCCTCTGCCTATGGATCAAAATTTTTTCCATGCACTTTTTGATTTGTTTGATATTTTGTCTTGTTTTCTTTTTTTCTACTTTTTAAAATTTTGTTGGTCTGTTCTGATTTTTATTTTTGGGAGTTTTTGTTGTTGTTTTCCCAGTTATTTTAATTTTTGAGGGAGAAGAAGAACATGAATCTGGGTCATTAAGGAGGTGGGCGTCAGTGGAGAGTTGAGGGATGGAAAGAATATGATCAAACTATAAAAATTTTTAATAAAAATTAAAAAGTAAGTATCTCATCAAAGGAAGGGGAGGTTCTTGGTCCTGTGAAGGCTTGATGTCCCAGCATAGGGGAATACTAGATGGTGGGGTGCCAGTGGGTGGGAGTGGACAGGTGGATGGGGGAGCACCCTCGTAGAGGCAGGGGGAGAGGGTGAGATGAGGGGTTTTCAGAGCGGAAACAGGGAAGGGGGATAACATTTGAAATGTAAATAAACAAAATAACCAATAAAAATTAAAAAAATAAATAAAAAGTATCTCAAAAAGAAAAAAAAATGTTTAAAAGAAGTTGAAAAGAAAAACAACAATCTATTGACAGAATACTTAATTATATATGTATAATTGACTATTTTTTTCAGTGATCCAAGAACAAACAACCCTATACAAAAGGGCAAAACAACACCAAAATGTTCACAAATAAATGTATGCAAATTTTCTGTGAACTCAGTAATAAAGTGTTTAACACCATCAGCTCCTGGGATCGTACCAAGGGGGCCAGTTCAAGTTCCACTTTCATTGTCATGCAGGAGGTAAAGAACACGGTGTTCACTAATTTTAGAGTTCATTAACTTCCCCTTTACAAAATTACTTTTCAGAAAATGAGTGAGATATAAAGCAATATATATGTGTATATATACACATATAGCATATATACATATTGTATATATACATATTACATAATTATATTGACTATAATGCAATATATATATGAAAAAGACAATGAAATGATTCCTTTATTAATGTAATTAAAAGCTGAATAATAAGAGTTGAATTCATAAATGCCTAAACATAAATTTGTATGCTTGAACACTATCCATGACAGAAGCCCTTATTTAGGTAAGTCATAGAAATATATGCTTTTTTCATAGAATAGGCTGAACACACTGAACCCAAAAATCCTAAGTACTTTAAGATTTGAAGCTTTGTATGTGTTACTACTAGCTAGATTTATTTCAACTTGATACAAGCTAAAGTCATCAGAGAGGAGGGAGCCTCAATTTTAAAAATACCTCCATAAGATCCAGCTGTAAGTCATTTTTTAAAATTAGTGATTAATGGGGATGGCCCAGCCCATTGTGGGTGGTGCCATCCTTGGGCTGGTGGTCCTTTGCCAATGAGTTACTGGTGTCTTTTGAGGAGCAAATATTCTATATTTTGATGAGTTGAATATATCATTTCTTTTATAGAAAAATACATTGATTTAAAGAAATGTTTGTCTTAATAACATGTTTACTTTTGTAAGCCTTTCATGTTTATCATATCTCAGGGTTTTTTTTTTTTTTTTTTTGGTTTTTCAAGACAGGATTTCTCTGTGTAGCCCTGGCTGTCCTGGAACTCACTCTATAGACCAGGCTGGCCTCGAACTCAGAAATCCGCCTGCCTCTGCCTCCAGAGTGCTGGGATTAAAGGCGTGCGCCACCACTGCCCGGCTCATATCTCAGTTTTTGATTCACCTTACATTATACCTGTTTCTTCATGTGTAGTGTGTTTTTGGCCTCATAAGCCCATTATAAGTTCAAAACATGGAAAATCAAAATGCATTTAGTTTTCCTAACTTACTGAGGATCATAGATTAGCTTAGCTTACCTTAAACAGGCTCAGTACATTCTCCGGCTACAACAACCAAATGCAAAGGCTGTCTTACAAAAAGTTTCGTGCTATTTATTGAATAGTGTATCCAAAAATGTTGGCAAACTTTGTATAACAGGGCTATTTAGGGCGCTGACTGTGTAGCTAACAGAAGCTGTCTGTGACTTATTGCTGCTACCCAGAATCATGACTGAATAACATACTTTATCCCTCACTCAGAGAAAGACAAAAGTTCAGTGTTCAAAGTATGGTTTCTATTGAGTTAGAATAGTTTCTGTACTTTCGTAAAATTGAAAGGTTTACTTCGTTTAAATCTTACATCTTTAGCAGTAAACCTACAAGCACTCTCTGTAATTTTTATTTATAATGTAGACTACACATGATATTTTTCACCAGTATGCTATTTCTTTTTTATGTTGATACAGCAACATTTTTAAAGAAAGGCTTTTTTCCATGGTCTGGTTAATATTGTAATGAGAATTAAATCCCACATAATCTGTCAATTCTGGTCCACTGGCCTATTTGTTATTGGTCAATGTCACACAAAATCATGCAAGCTATTCTATACTTCAATTCTAAAATAAATGAGTACATCAGGTCATGAAGTGCAAGAAAATGCATCCTTTTGATTATACATTTAGATTTCAATGGATTTTTAAGGTAACAGTGTTTTAGAAATACTGAGTTTCCTGATCCACAGACACATGACACATGTATTTTAAGTTTTAGTCTTCTCAGCAATGCTGAAAATGATACTGTTTTGGGGATACACATGAAATAGTTCTAATTTTTTCTTTTTTTTTTTTGTTCTGTCTTTATCTTAAACATGATATAAATAATCAAAAGGAATTAAGTGAAGAAATGTGTAATATTTTATATGTACTTATTTATATTCATTTCTGTTGATCTTTATTCCTTCTGAAAAATATGAAGATATTCACAAATTGTAATTTCTGTCAACTAAATAACTTTTTACACTATTTATTAATGTCAAGGAGGCTATAGGTTTATCTTCTGTTAAGCAGTCTATAGATAGTTGTGCTGACAGTATTTTTCTGTTGGGGGATGGTTTTGTGCACTGTGTTTTCAGATGCTGATCTCTAGGCCCAGACATCTGTTTGTAGTCTAGAAATTGGAGTGGCCAAACATCTCCAGTTTCAATGTTATGTAAAAAATTATTTTTCATCATCTCTGATTGGAGCTGATCAGCTTGTGGCTGTGCAGGATAGGACAGAGGAGGTGGGACATCTGAGCTAGTGAGGGAGAACCAAAAGAGATCAGAGAGGAGAGAGAGAAGGAGAAGAGGAAGAAAAGAAGGTGTAGAAAGACTATTTGGAGGGACCAGGAAGAGTCGCCATGAGGACACACATGGAGCTGAGCGAGCCAGGCCAAGACTCAGATTGAAGGTAAAGGACCCTGTGGCTGGGAAATAGGCAGCCTTAGAGTGTTATAATAGCTCAGAACCTGCCCAGCGCAGTGCCAGCCGCTTGCAAGTAAAAATACAATGTCTCTGTGTCATTTATTGGGGAGCTGAAACAGGCCAGAGTGAGCACAGAAACACTCTGCAGTTATTGAGGAGCAAAGGGGGTAAGGCACTCTCCCCCCAAATTAATATCACATTTTTTCCCTATGACTTTTGATTCCATTTTCTTACCGGAGATTAGCCTTTCTTTCTTCCTTCCTTCCTTCCTTCCTTCCTTCCTTCCTTCCTTCCTTCCTTCCTTCCTTCCTTCCTTCCTTCCTTTCTTTCTTTCTTTCTTTCTTTCTTTCTTTCTTTCTTTCTTTCTTTCTTTCTTTCTTTCTTTCTTTCTTGTGTGTAAAAGGGTTTCTGTCTTCCCAGGAAAGGCCCCTTTTAAGACCTATGTTAAAGTGATCAATTGTGATTTTTTTAAAGAAATTTTTCTCTTTTTTGTTCCATACAATTTTGAAAACTGTTGACTATTATGCAAAATATTAAACTCATCCAGAAAATTTTTCTCATTTTAGGCATTGGACTTTCGTACTCAAATTTTGATATAATTATTTGTTGTTTTAATTTTTGTTAAGTTTCCAAACTTCTTCTTTATTCATGATTCCAACTTCCTTAAAAATTTTAAATTTTATTACCTGATTTTCTTTGTTAGTCAAAGTATTCTGTTTGTTCACATGTATAGTCAATTTGATTGTATCGACAGAGCATTTTGAAGACTATAGTACAGAGACTGCATGTATTAGCATCTGATGAGGTGAGTTGGTTTTGTTTCCATTAGGTTCTTTCCTTGATTAAACTCAAATCACAAGTGCCACACCTTCCATGGTAAAAAGAATCTGAAACCTCTGCTCAGAATCTCCTCCATGTCTCTGGTCAGCAGACAACCTGGTAACTGATGGCCATGGTAGAGATGGTGGTCACAGGAATGAATTACCAATGTGGCTTTCTCTATCACAGACTCATTCCACATTCAGAGAAAAATTTGAGTCTGTAAATATTTATTCCTTGACTCATTAACCATGTAAGCCTGTATTTTTACTCTTGACTCCTAGATACCCAACTGATTTGGGAATGAATATAGTCTAAAACAAACAAACAAACAAAAAAACTAATCTGCCCCAAAAAACCCAAAAGACCAAAAACCCCAAACAAACAAAAAGCAAACAAACAAAAATAAAGCAAACAAATCCCCCCTCAAATCATAGAATCTCACCTACAGTGGTTTTCTTATATTGAATGGTGACTTTTCTATTTTTGCCTGATTTATATTACTGTCATATATCTTTAAATAATTAGGTTTTATTTTAATATTTTGTCACAATTTGTAATTACAATCCATGTTAAACTTAATATAATGAAACAACTCCAATTTTACTAAAATGAGAACTTTGATGTGTTCTGATAGTAAATTCCTACAAAAATTTGAGCATAATACTAAGGCAGTTTTCTTTTCAAACTACCTAAATAAATCTACTAATTAACTGTCTATACAGTGTGCTCTGTGGTAAATATCTGCTCGAGTCAGTATACTGAATTGTTCATACTTGGCATGTCTACACTATTTTATTACATTATTAAGGTATGCCCTTAATATGAATAATGACATTTATAAAGAAGTATATTTTCAGCTACCACATTTATTTACTACTATAAATTAATTTTGTCATTATTTGTAGACCTTGGTCTACTGAATTAGCCTTAAAATTAGATATTCTTTCTCTTGGAGATACTCTTGAAAGGTAGGTGCTTCCACTATGTGAATTTCTGGTTGAAGACATGTAAGTCAGCCAGCCTAAGTCAGAGGTAGTGTTTTAGCCACAGTTCTTTTGCTGTGAGGAGACACAAACTAAAGCAATTCTCATGAAAGAAAGCATTTAACTGGGGTTTTGCTTACAGTTTCAGAGGTTTAGTCTATCATCAACATGGTGGGGAGCCTGGCAGCCTCCAGGTTGGCGCTGGCGCTGGAGCAGTATCTGAGAGCTATGTCCTAACTTATAGGCAGAGTGAGGGGGGGGTAATTTAATTTTTTCTTTTTTATGTGAAAGATTAATTTCTGTTTTATTTTTTAATCATTTTATTCATTTACATTTCAAATGATATCCCCCTTCCCGGTTACCGCTCCACAAATCTTCCCATCTCCCCTCTCCTTCCTCCCCTTTGTCTCTATGAAGGTGCGCCTCTACCCACTCACACACTTTTAATTTTTTCAAAACTCTACTTTTAATGATGGCTCTTAAACGCTTTAAGCCCACCACCCACCAGAAGTAGTGAAAAAGAAAGAATATGGTGGTGGGGAAGTAGACCTGTTTAGAAAGGGTCTTTGGATCAACTCTTGTCTGTGTGGTCTGGAAATCGGCAGTTCACTTCACAGGTTAGCAGCGGCTGCTCTAGCCACTTGCAAACACTTCACCAGTACACCAGCAGTCCAGTTCGGTTGGGATAGCAAACGGGCATCAGCAGTGGTGGCACTGCCTAGCAGAGACAGCCAGCCTTTGCACAAGGCAGCAGGAGGGACCTGGAGGGACCCCAGGAGAAATTCTAGGCTCTGCCTCTTTCAGCAAAGCAAAGATCAGTGAAGACACAAGACCAACAAGCATCACACAGCTAGCTCTATGAGCAAGTCAAGCTCAGCTCCCCTGTCCCCACCCTGTCACTGTCTGTAGAGTCCTATTTATAACCTCCAAACATCACATGTCCTCCACGGGTCTTGCCTCAGCAAGTGTCTTGGCTCAGCATGTGTGTCTGTCTCAGCTGACATCATTCTGCCAATCATCCCGAAGCTGCAAGAAACTGTAGCACACCACCAGAAGTTTTTTGCTGTGTTTCTCTCTATGGAGTCCCAACAAATGGAGCTCAACTACACAATGTAAGGAGGACCAATACATGCGTCATAATCAAAAGATTCTTCCTCATGTGTCCTTTCATGTGCTTGCTTTGTCCTGTGTCTGCTTCAGCTAAATGTTCCTTCATGAGTCGGCCTTAGTCCTTCACCTGTGCCCACTTCAGTAAAACACTCCTTCACGTGTTTGCCCCAGCAAAACATCATCCAACATAACTGATTTTCCAAAGAATCCTTAAATTTCCATTTGAGAGAGAGAGAGAGAGAGAGAGAGAGAGAGAGAGAGAGAGAGAAAGACAGACAGACAGGAGACAGACTTTACTTCAAAGCCCATCCCCAGGGACACGCTTCCTCCAACAATGCTACACCTCCTAATCTTTTCCAATAGCGCCACTCCCTTGTGACCAAGCATTCAAATCTGTGAGGAGATAGAGGCCATTTTTTATTTAAACCCTCGCAGGTACTAAGTTCAATACCTCAGTAGTAACAAAATTAGTAACAATTTAAAATGATTATTCATATATACTTGAAGTTCATAATATAGGGTGATACCAAGGTTGGATATAGATCAATCTAGGGGGATGATATGAGCACAGAACTCTGTTTTTCATAGTTCATGAAATGAGTGGTATTATCATTTATATCTGTAGTGTAATTTGGGGGGCTTTTCTTGCCCCTTTTATCTACCAAATAAATGACACAGAGATCTGGCATATTTATTACAAGCTTCTGGCACTAAGCTGGGCGGGTTCTGAGCTATTCTAAGCCAACTTTGCTGGCCTGGCCTACTTCCCAGTCTACTTTCCTTCCATTTTCATCTTGCTCTGGCCTCCTTCACCTGTGAACTCAGGGGGACCCTCTGAAGACGTGTTCATTATGATGAATCTCTTCATGGCTACTCCTCAGCTTACCTGAGATCCTCTTTCTCTCTCAGGACAGGGAAGTCTTCCCTTCTACTCTCCTGCCCAGTAGGCTGATCAGTTTTTTACTGACCACAGAAGATGATAGAAGATGTAATGTTTTACAAAATACCGTGTCAGGAAGTGCTTCATAATAATGTCGATAATAAGATTCAGATTGCAACCAAATCTCTGAGAACAGAAAACAGCCTTGAAACAGACAGTGCACAAAAACATTCCCCAACATCTATCAGTTGTTTCTCACTTTGTACTGGGCTTTCTACCTTATCAACTCTGCGGAAAGTACAGCCTATGTTGCACAGGCCAGCTGTTTCATTCCCTCTTGACTACAGCAAGGAGCCAGCATCAATATTGCACCTAAGCAGTATATAACTGTTACTTGCTTATGCGGCTAGGTAGCTGCAGTTTAAAACAAAAAAATTGTATTAAATACAAAAAATCTATTTTCAATCTTTTTTGTTCCCCAACAGGGCATCTAGAAGCACATTATGGTAAAAAATGAGACCTTGCTGTATGTATGGAGGACTTTACTACTCTGATGATGCCTTACTTTTACTCAAGAAGGAAATTATTGAAAATTCTATAGCACAGGCAGAATAAACTCTTAAAAATTTCTAATAGCATACACAGTCAACCCTGGGACATTGCCAGCATTTTTGTAGCATAATGTTGCATTTAAATATACTTTTCAATTCTCCAATTATGCACACCCAACAATGCCTCTAGAGGCACGGTGGTAAGATTTCCCTATACTGAAGTAAATGGAAGAGTTTCAGCAAACTTGAAGTTATTTGCTTTGCTTTAGGGGTTTGGGTGTATATTCTCTTCCAAAGCCCTGTGAGAGAAACTAGGGTACCCAACATGGGAGTCACTCGCTGATAAATTTATACATGTAAATAGAATCCTTACAAAGCTTCAAAAGTTAAAAGCAAACCCCATTGCTATCTAAACAGCCTTTGAAATGGGTACAGAAAATAGGCATGTGATGACTTAAACTTACGCAGAATATATACCATATCTGGAAATGATATTTCACTCTGCTGCAGTTCTTTGATTAATTCCTCGAGGGCTTGCATATTAAAAGTACACATATAAACACGTGACTTCAATGTACCCTGTTGTCTACTATCACAGAGTCTGTGAAGACTGTTCGGGGAGGTGTTTTGAGGAGGAACACATGTCAGAATGTTTAACAGTGGGTGTGGGGCAGATCCTAACTTCAGTGAATCATTTTCTCAAGCACACAGAATCACAACTTGTTTTCTTTCACTTGGCCACGCCTTCTGTCCAGTGGGTTAATTCCATAGAACTCTTTAGAGCCAACTGTTTGAACTGCGCACTTGGCATTTACAACCAAATAGAAGGGAAATTCTTTATTCTTCCAGTAGCAGAAAAATAAATATTGAGTCTTAGATTCATTATTGATCTGGCTTGAATTATGTGATCATAATTGTGTCAGTCACCATGGACAGGGAAACTTCTGGAAGAGAAGCAGTGGGTATAACAAAAGTGGCTTTAGGTAGGCATTACATGTTTTGCATAGTTTGACATTGTAGCATGATTTTAAGAAAAAAATGCAGAGCTGTGCTGAGTTTATAACTCAGTTGGTAGATTGCTTGCACAGCATTATGAGCCCCTGGGCTCAATTGTTAGCACCCCATATATGAGCATGATGAGGCTAGCCTTGAGTTCTGCACATAGATGTGTAGCAAGAAGGAGGACCATAACTTCAAGATCACCCTCTGTTACATATCCAGTGTAAGGCTAGCTCAGGCATCCATATCCTGCCTCCATCCCTGTAAGGAAGAGTTAATACATACTTGTAGAGAGGAACTCATGGATGTCACTAAAGTATCTTCCATCTTGAGCAAACAAAATATTATAGCCGTTCCTTCCATTTTAAATGAACTTTACTGAAGAAGTCCAGATACCATAGAAGTATTCTAAGACCCTCAGGAAGCTGGGAAACTGACCTCTGTATGTCTTCCAAATCCCTTGGCTGGTACTGGTCAAACTGATGCAAGTCTTTGACTCCACTGGGAGACAATCTAGCTACCACATGAGCAAGTGGCTAGCTCTGTTCTTTCACCTACTCAGCTCAGTTGTTTTCCTGCACCAGGAAAAGGCAGCACACTAGTGCTATTTGACGATTTTTAGGTGGATGCCATCTCTGAGCACAGAGTATATATTCTAGGGGAAAGCAAGAAGGTAAATGAAAAATAATCATATATTGTTGGGTTCCAAGAAGCCTTTGCTCTTGTTTGGAGGATAATCCATAAAGGCTAAGCAGGTGATGCGGTAGTAAAATGGCGCCCTAGTCTATACAGGGAGATTTTGGACAATGAGAGCCTTGTGATTCTCACTAAATACCTTAGCAAAGAGACGACTAGTTAAATTTTCTGCCTCAATTGTCTCTTTTAGCTCATGAAATCCAAATTTATTCCAAATTAAAATGTGCCCATTTGAAGATGCCTATCTTGAACATCTCCTTTTAAGTTTCTCTTGAAACAAACAAGCAATCAAATTAATAAATCCAAATAAAATCAAAACATGAAAGGAAAAACAGAACAAAACAGGATGCAGTATTTCTAAATGGAAATAGAAAATAATAATTTTCTGGATATAGAGATTTTTCAAAGTGAGTGTCAAAACATTAAAATCATATTTTAAAAATGTTACAAAACTGATCAGGTTATGCTACTGAATTACTTTTGCTTTATTTATCTTTTTTCTCTATTTTAATTCTTTGACTTTAGTGTTTTCTAAACTTTAGATTTCCCTCGAGAACTTTGTTTTATCCTGACAACTGAAATCTATTAAAAATGCTCAATCAATGCTCTTAAGGATTCAAATAAAAAGAATTTGGGTTTCAGCCCTTTGAGCCATAAATGTTGATGATCTCTAAAGTCCAATAAATTCTTACAGTTATGCTTAGCAGGCAGGTCTCCTTTCTACTAATGGCGTTTCAGTATGAAGGTATAAAAGGTTAAGTGGTGAATGTGGGGGAGTCTAGGACAATGGAGGTGGAGACTGCTGCTGTCCTTTTCATGGCAAGTTGGCATTTGCCTTAAGTCTATATTTCTCTGCATAATGAATAATACACATTCTCTGGCTTTATTAAGTGATTTCAGGGGTTCATTCAGCCAGAAGTCTTTGCTTCCTGTCATTAGTGTAACAGAATCTGGTCCCTTGTTACTTAATTATTCTTGAAATCATGTAAAAGAATTCCATTTAAAAAATCGTGTATGTAACCATAATGGTACTATGTATTATAAGAGAAATGGCACTGAAGGTCCTGGTTGTATTAAAAGAAATATGGCTTCAGTTAAATGTTATATGTTTTCCTCGGTGCCATGTTCCAGTTGGGTATTGAGACAGAAATGACTCTGCATAGGTGTGTGTGTGTGTGTGTGTGTGTGTGTGTGTGTGTGTGTGTGTGTGTGTGTAAAACCCTATTAGTATTTTTTTCCTTTGAGACAGGAGAGGAGGTAAGTCACGCATAGATGGCAGATCACACATTTGAAGTCATTTGACAAGAATGACTTCAAATAAAGTCATGGAACCATGATGTAGGCAGTGCTTTGAGGAATAACATTCAGAAAACAGGGAACTGATCCACCAGATGGCACTACCACTGAGGCCACCACTCTGGGTATTGTATGAACAAAACCCACTGAGAAGTCTCAGCCTAGCAAGGATGATGATCTCTTCATAGATGCACAGAGGGAAAGAGGCTCTTCTTTCACTAATCTTCCAGGCTCTAAATACTTAAGCATCCTGTGAGACCAAATGAAGCTGAGGCAAAATTATATATTACTTGAAGTGGGATGGGAAGAGCTGGCTGAAATTTCAGGTGAGTGTCTGATGACTTTCCTCATCCTCTGTTATGAAGATGTCAAGAGTCTTGAACTTGAAGGTCTCTTACAAGTTACTCACAGCTGCTTTCAATAAGATGGTGATACCTGTAATACTCAGAGGGCAGCAACACATAAGAACTTCTCCCTAGTCTTGTTACTTTAATCTATTCTTTGTCTATACCCAAGTTGAGTTTCCCAAACTGCTATTTCATGTCACCCTATGGCTTTGTTGAAGAAATCCTGCATAAATGCTCTTTGGAATAAAGAACTTAGGGTTGCTCTTCTTATCTTTACTAAATTATGAACAGACAGGCTTGTCATTTAAGTTTTTATTAATTAAATGTGTTTTGAGTCGGTTTTACATATGTATATAATGGTTACTGACCAGTCACTCCTTCCCACTCCTCTGTCACTGTGTAAACACTCTTCCTTCCCATAATTCTCTCTCTTTTTATCATGTTCATGACTTCTCATCTTCTTTTGTGACAGATTGATACACTGGGATTGGCTAGGGCTGCCTCTATGGACATGAATTTGAAGTTATCTGCTGTAACCTAGTGGGCTCAACAGTTGGTACATAAGTAAAGACAGTGGCTTTCTAAAATGAAGTTGTTTTGTTTTAGTGACCAAGCAGCTTGGAAATTCCATGACAAATATTTGCTAAAACTAACACTGCAGTACCTTGAAATCAAATATGGTGACTATAGAGTCAGAAGCGCTAGAGACTGAGTTAGATAAATAATATTTGCTGATATTAAGTGAGGATCAGAGAGGGTGAGCTAAGGAAAGAATGAGGTGTTTTGAACACAGAGTTGAGAGGAACATATGTCTGGGAAGGGTGATTTTCCTGGCCATGGTGTGCAGTGAATATTTACTGACAGCCAACTGGGAAGGCCAATTGTTTCTGTGTCTCAGACTACAGGAAATAAAGCTGTAAGCTTAACCTCTGAAATCAGACAATAAAAGCAAGATTAAAGACATTTCATGGAGGTGTTCCAGATGTCCTTGCCAGGCTCAGGGACCATTGGATAACATAGAGAAATGCTGAATGCTTTTGGTTTTGAACTAGAGAACAGAGCAATGACTTTTCTTCTGAGAAACAGTTTCAACTACCAATCATTTCTAATTTACCTACATTACTTTAGGATTTATAGGTGATAGAGAAGACCTGTTATGATTCAATAGAGAGAAATAAGAATGAAACGTGTTTCCTAGGTAACTTCAGAAGACTGCCTGGTACTTGTAAAACTTCAATACTTTCATATATTCTTGATGCAACAAACTAAATTTTGAGAAATGATACACCTAATTTCTTGAGAGTGTCTGTCTATACAATACTAATGTGAAATGTTAATAAAAGAGGAAATGAGACATGGTATATGTGGGAATTCTCTATCTTTGAATTTAAAACCAAGAAACTAAAATAAATCTTTTTTTGTTTTAATGCATTCTAGTACAAGAGTGTGTGCACCCCTCCCAACACATGTATGTATAAATATGTTAGAGATCATGCCAACCTCTTGGTAGGACGTCTACTAAAAGAATCTATTTGGTTTTAGGACAAGAAGACTATTGTCTTTGGTAAATGTTAGATTGAATTTTAAGTCAAAAAAATTGAGCAAATTTAGTTTCCTTGTGATACATTTTTATGCAAATAAAAATATAAAGCAGATAATATATTTTTATCTTCACTTCATAGAGATTGCATTTTCAGAGTAAACGGCTCCCTGTTGCATAGGCAGTGCCCTGTGATTTAGAATGGTAATAGCTTAATGGTTATTACTGAGGAAATGTCCCAAACATCTCACTAAATGCACTCAGTTTGTGTTCCCTTATAAATGGCACATGCATCTCAGAGCAAAGGTGTAATCAAGCAGAATAAAACACTTTGATGGAATATGCCTTATGTTTCTATTAGAGCTCATTGGTTTGTACTTTATATAATTATAATAATGGTGACCTTGCATACAAATGCCTGGAGATGTACAAAGCTTTCACTGTGCTTTATCCTCTTTAATACTCACATTCCCTTAGGAGGGAAGTATCCTCGCATCTAAATGAGAAAACTAAATCTCAGGAGAGTGTAAATATGTCGATTATGGTCTCCTATCTAATAAGTGGAAAGCTGGATATAATTTCAGATCTGCACGGCTGCTGACTCTGAGCTTCTCCATTAGGTTATAGTCCTTGTATTTACATACCAGTGTTCCTCAATTAAATTTTAATTCCTTGCTAATAGGAAGTGAGCTTTAGCCATTTTTATTTCATGACTATAGCTTAGAATAAACATGGATGAGGATACATTGCATTCATTCTTATTTTACCTGTAATATGAAAATATGGTTGATTCATCTAACTATATTTAAGAATACTGCTCCAAAATATTGTCTTCTTTAATTAAAATTTTATTATGTGTTTGTGTGTCTTTGTGTGGGTGTATGCACATGAGGACAAATGCCTGTGTAGAGCAGAAGAGCTCCATGGCTATGCTCTGTGACAACAGTATGTTTTCCTAACCACTAAGCTACCTCTGCAGCCCATTATTGTTATTATTGTCACTATTATTATTGTGTGATGTGTGTGTGTGTGTGTGTGTGTGTGTATGTGCACAATTTTGCTTTGAAACATAACTGTTACTGTGGATGTGTCGAGGACAGAAGACAACCTGGAGGGTTGGCTCTCTCCTTTACCTCTGTGTGGGTTCCAATGATTGAATCCCAGTTCCTTGACTTGTGCAGTAAGTGCCTTTGTGTACTGAGCTGTATCACTAGCCCCAATATTTTAACTGATCTTCGTCATGATTGTGAGGAATTAACACTGCCGTAAATCTGCAGTATATAATGTGCTTATGGAATAATATAGAAGGGAAATTAATTCCCATTTGAAGCCACATAGCATTCAATGTACTACTGAAATTCACTTCTGATGTGATGCTTTTATTTTTTAATTTTAATTTTAATTTTTTGATACTGTATTTACATTTCAATGTTTCCCCCTTTCTAGGTCTCCTCTTTGGAAACTCCCTATCCCCTCCCACTCCCCCACCTCTATGAGGGAATTCCACCTCCCACCCACTCACCCACCCACTCCCATATTCCCACCTTGACATTCCCCTTTACTGGGGCCTCTAACACCCTCAGGCCCAAGGGCCTCTCCTCCCCGCTGATGGCCAACAAAGCCCTCCTCTGCCACATATGTGGTCTGAACCATGAGTCCCTCGATGTGTATTCTTTGTTTGGTGGTCCAGCCTCCAGGAGGACCAGGGGGAGGGCAGGCCAGTTGACACTGTTGCTCCCTCCATGGGGCTGCAGGCTACCTCAGCTCCTTCAGTCCCTTCTCCAACTCCTCCATCTGGGACCTCACTCTCAGACCAGCGATTACTGTAAAATGAATGTTTGGGCTAATATCCACTTATCAGTGAGTATATACCATGTGTGTTCTTTTGTGACTGAGTTACCTCATTCAGGATGATATTTTCAAGTTCCATCTATTTGCCTGCAAATTTCATTAAGTCATTGTTTTTAATAGCTGAGTAGTACTCCATTGTGTAAATGTACCACATTTTCTGTATCCATTCCTCTGATGAGGGACATCTGGGTTGTTTCCAGCTTCTGGCTATTATAAATATGGCTGCTATGAACATAGTGGAGCATGTGTCTTT
>CM052703.1:24535831-24551317 GCA_028551405.1 Uromys caudimaculatus
AGGTCAGGGATGCTGATTTCCCCAGAAGTTCTTTTGTTGTTGAGAATAGCTTTTGCTATCCTGGGTTTTTTGTTGTTCCAAATGAATTTGAGAATTGCTCTTTCTAAGTCTATGAAGAATTGAGTTGGAATTTTGATGGGGATTGCATTGAATCTGTAGATTGTTTTTGGCAGGATGGCTATTTTTACTATATTAATGATGTGGTTCTTTATTACTCTGTGACGTTCCCTGGGCAATAAAGAGCATTCTTGATCTCTTTCTTAAAACTCAAGCAGAAGAGAGGATGCTTCTAAGAGCCCTTCTGGGAAAGCATATGAAATCATTTTTGTCTATGGAGCCTAGATGGTGATCTTGCTGCCTAAAATCTCAATGCCCATTTAAATTGTTATGAGCTATCAGACAGTTCCCTGTTATGAGGTAGCAATGTGGTACATAGTAACATTCTTATAACTGAGTATTTACTTATCAAGATCCACCGGGTTTGTATAATGAAAATTATATGTCAAGAGCCTGCAAATTTATTTGTACTCTATCCTCATAAAATGGTTCTGGCCTGAAGTTCCATTCTCTCATCCTCCAAATAGTTGTTTTATGACCACAGCTGTGATGTGCATTATGTCCTGCTCTCCTGACAGTCAGAGGAAGACATTCCCTTTGATCCGGTGAGTGATGTTCTAAGTGATGCACCTCTTCCCGTTTGGAAGAGCTCCCAGCTAAAGACAAAGCCTGATCTGTTTTCCAGTGTTCTGTTCTCTGTCCTGGCATAGAATAAGAATTCGCTGCAGTTGCTTGAACAAGTTAAATGTGCTTGCTTAGGTCTTTGTGACTTATATGACCTTTAACACCTTCTGCAATTACCTGCAAGTAGCGTGCTCTGCATTTAGGACTCTTAATGAAGTTGGTACCTAAGGTTTCAGAAGGTGCTGGATAGTAAGTGAGCAGTGTGACCTTGAAAGCAATTGCCCTCATTCCTAATTCCTCTTTTTTTCCTAGCTTGCTCTGGAGCACGGGAGTAAAGTACTCTTTACTTCCTGGCATCTTGGATTCTGCTCATGTAGAGTGAAGGAACTGTGTTTCAGTATTCCTTATCTCACTCAGTACCTCAAAGTTCAAGGCCAGTATGGCTACATTTTTTTTTTTCGAGACAGGATTTCTCTGTGCAGCCCTGGCTGTCCAGAACTCACTCTGCAGACCAGGCTGGCCTCGAACTCAGAAATCCACCTGCCTCTGCCTCCCAAGTGCTGGGATTAAAGGCATGCACCACCACTGCCCGGCTTAGTATGGCTACAATTTAAAGATGAAAATAGAAATAGTAGCGACTTTCCTTTGGTGAAAATATGAAAATTATCTTAAGGATGAGAGTAAACAATTGTATGTTGAGTTGTGAAGACTGAAGGTGGACTCAATTTTCTTTTTTCTTTTTTTTAAAAAATTTAAATGATTTTATTTATTTACATTCCAGTCATTGTCCTGTTCAGTCCCCCCTCCCACAGTTCCTTATCCCACTCCTCCTCCCCCTTGCCTCCAAGAGGGTGACCTCCTTCCCCCATCAGACCTCCCCCTTCCCTGGGGCTTCAAGGCTCTGGAGGATTAAGCACATCTTCTCCCACTGAGGCCAGACTAGGCAGATCTCTGCTACATATGTGCCAGGGGTCTTGGACCAGCCCATGTATGCTCCTGGTTGGTGGCTCAGTCTCTGGGAGCTCCCTGGGATCTGGGTTAGTTGAGACTTCTGGTCTTCCTATGGGGTCACTCTCCCTTTTAGCTTCTTCAATCCTTCTCCTAATTCAAGCATAAGGGTCCCCGACTTCAGTCCAATGGTTGGGTGTAAGTATCTGCTTCTGTCTCAGTCAGCTACTGATAGGGTCTCTCAGAGGACAACCATGTCAGGTTGCCATTTGTAAGCATATCATAGCATAGTAGTAACAGGCCTTGGTGTTCCCCCATGTAATGGATCCCAAGTTTGGCTGGTTATTGGACCTCCTTTCCTTCAGTCTCTTCTCTATTTTTGTCCCTGCAGTTCTTTTGGACAGGAACAATTCTGGGTCAGGAATTTTGACTATGGGTTAATAATCCTGTCCTTCCACTTGAGGCCCTGTCTATCTACTGGATGTGGACTCTTCAAGTTCCCTTTCCCCATTGTTGGGCATTTTGGTTAAGGTCACTCCCAGTGAGTACTGAGAGTGTCTCACCTTCTAGGTCTCTAGAGGGACCCCCAACTCCTACTCCCCAAGGTTGCTTATTTCCATTTATTTTCTTGGCCCTCTGACCTTCTCTCCTGTCCCCTCCCCCCCATATCTGATCCTGTTCCCCTCTCCTTCCCTCCCCTCTTTGACTCAGGTCCCTCCTTCCCTCTGTCTCTTGTGATTATTTCCTTGCCCCTGGGAAAGAGCCTCGAACTCATTGGTACAAGGGAATATTTTCTGAACAGAACAACAATGGCTCAGGTGCTAAGATCAACAATTGATAAATGGGACCTCATGAAACTGAATAGCTTCTGTAAGGCAAAAGAAACAGTCAATAAGACAAATTGGCAACCTACAGATTGGGAAAAAAACTTCAATAACCTTACATCCGACAGAGGACTGATATCCAAAATATATAAAGAATGCAAGAAGTCAACTTCCAAACACCCAAATAATCCAATTAAAAAATGGGCTACAGAGCTAAACAGAATTCACAACAGAAGAATCTTGAATGGCTGAGAACCATTTTAAAAATGTTTAAAGTTCTTACTCATCAGAGAAATGCAAATCAAAATGACCCTGAGATTCCACCTCACACCTATCAGAATGACTAAGATCAAAAACTCAAGTGACAGCACATGCTGGTGAGGATGTGGGATAAAATGGAACACTCCTTCATTGCTGATGGGATTACAAACTGGTACACTCACTCTGGAAATTAATCTGGAGGTTCCTCAGAAAACTGGAAATAGATCTACCTGAAGACCCAACTATATCACTCTTGGGCATATACCCAAAAGATGTCCCACCATACTACAGGGGCATGTGTTCTACTATGTTCATAGTAGCCTTATTTGTGATAGCCAGAATCTGGGAACAGCCCAGATGTCCCTCAACTAAAGAATGGATACAGAAAATATGGTTCATTTATGTAGTGTAATACTATTAAGCTATTAAGTACAAGGACATCATGAATTTTGCAGGCAAATGGATGGAACTAGAAAATATCATCCTGAATGATGTCACTCAGACCCAAAAGGACATGCTTGGTATGTACTCATTGATAGGATATTATTTCAAAAAGTACAGAATACCTAGGATACAACCTACATACTGTAAGAAGTGTAACAAGCAGAAATCACCAAGTGAGGAAGTTCCAACACCACTTTAGAAGGGGGAAGGAAGTAATTATGGGTTAATTTTCTAGATTTAAAATTGTGGAGGAAGAAGAGTGATTGTTTCACTGTTACAGCTCCTGGTGTAGGACTACAGCCAGAGTGTGAGAAGTACTTAGTTAACATGGAAAAGGTAATAAAACTGTGGGTGCAAGACATGAGTAGACAATGTGTTCGGATCGACATCAGCATGTCACATCAGAAAGCAGGTTGCCTCTACAAAGACTGCAATGAAATTTCTGCCAAGTAGACTGACAATGAGCTATTTACTTAAATGAGGGATGACTTCATGGATTCAGTAATATATGTGAACTCAAAAATACAAAATATACTCAGGAGTCCTCATCTTCCAGTGGGGGGGGGGGTGCTCATATTTCAAGCATAGTTGAAATTGATTAAGAAAGAGTATCTTCCAAAGTAAGTGTTCAGTTGTGATGGGACCAGACTTTTCTGGTACAATATATGCTCATCAACATGCAAAAGAGGGAAGAGGGCATAAAACATGGAAGGACAGGTTCACTGAGGTGGTACATACACATGATGAGTAAAATGAAACGCAGTGCACAGATGAACAATCCACGTGATCTCAGAAGAGAAGCAAAATTACATTTTTGGAGTAGGAAAACATTTCACATAACTTGGTTACAATACATCTTTGTAGTTATTTGATTTTATTATTAGCTATTGATGATTTCCTACATTGTCTAATTTATGAATTAAATTATATACATGGGGATTTCTAGGAAAACAATTGTATAGGTAGGGGCCCAGAACTGACTGTAGCTCCAGGCATTGATTGGGTATCTTGAAACATATATCCAATGAATAAGGGCAGAGTATTCTACTTCAAATGTATGTGCTTTAAACTTAAAACATGTTTATAATACATTCAGTTTGGGATTGTAGGAGGATGTCATATAAACAAATGCTTTAATCTTTTCTATAACCTTGAAAAGTAGGTCTTATTATTATGGTCACATGAAGGATGTATAGTTATTATTCTGTTTATGTGTTTGATTCCATTATTATTATATATAGAAGCAGAGGAAATATTTGAATCTAAGCAACCTATATCCAGAACCAAAAATTCCATGTACATGGCCATGTTCAACACTGACTTTTTCATGATAAAACATGTAAAATAATTATGATTATAAGAAAAACAAATGAAAATGGATAGAAGTTTACTAGGGACTGTCACTACCAGTAATTAAATACTCACACAGTGTCATCATTTATGTGATATTTGAATCTAATGATTGATTTCATATGTTAGCCATTGACAAAGCAGTATATAGTCCATGTATTCTGGATAAAATTGTATTCATTCAATCACTATTTTTTGAACCAGTCAATTAACATTTACTGAGCTCATAGGGTGTACTAGGCATTGAAATATGAATAAGGTTAAATCTTTTTTCTTCAATGAACTTGCAATTTCATGAAAGAAAAAAGTGTGTGCGACACATACAAATTTCCACATGCTAAGTTGTTTAGTGAGAACTTTAAAAGAGCCATAGTTTCTTAACTGTACCTAATACATCCTTCCTCTGATATAATGGAATTCATTCTTAGTCTTTGCTATGAGCCATCCTTCTTTATCAGAAGTGCAGTTATGGTCATACACTTGAGTCTCATGTCTATGGCCTTTAGGAAAGAATGGAGCATCATAAAGAAACTATGCCCATTATTTGATTCTGATTTAAACGATGCATTTTCCTAAGCATTATATATCAAGTCTTTTCTCACTTTCTACTTCTGTAGAGTATTGTCAGCTGAACTTCATTAACTAATGATCTCATGGGATATTGTGCCAATTCAAAAGGACTGGTGCTGGTGAGAAGTTGCAGCTTGTTGTATAATAAGAATTCAAACAGTAAAGTAATGATGTGGATAATTCTTCAGATTTATTAAAGAATAAACCATTCCACATAAGTTGTTACCAAGTTTCTCAAAATTCTATGTCAAGAGATCTCGGTCTTGAGTGTTTAGCAGTATTGATTTAGGGAGATTTTTAAACATTTGGACACTTGCATACCACCACAGAAATAAAAAAATCAGAATTTTTAGCATAATGTATCTTAAAAAGGATAATTAAAATTTTCTATGTGTTTATGAAATATGTCTCAGCTTCATGATCAGTAGACCAGGTCATACCATTTTTGTAGTATACACAAGGAAAAAGAAATAAAATAATTTAAAAAAATGATTATATTACCAAATCACGGATTATTTATCCTCTCCATATTGATTCATATTTTAAAATCAATATTTTCTATTCTTCTTTATTTTTCTCTACTTTGAAGCTCATGCAGCATAACACACACACACACACACACACACACACACACACACACACCCCACTATACCGCTGTTGTTTGGAATTTCTACTTTTAGATAGGATAGATGTAGATGAAAAAGCCTTTATTACTGCCAGTAAGAAAAACCATCATAAAGTAAATGTTAAAATAATAAAAACATATTGATACAAACTCTCCAAATATGAGAGATAGAGTGTGTGTCCATTCCTGAGTAAGGAAGGGGCAGGAGAACATTTTCACAGCTGAGGAATATATTGTTCAGGGAAGGACAATAGTTTTTAAACGAGAAGGAACGAGCAAAGCTGTCTCTGCAACTCTTGACGTAACACTTTAAGTCCTAGGTAGGGCAGCGGCTCAGCCGAAGGGCATTGGGAATAGCGATTGGACATGAACAAGTCAAAATGTCTTTATTTGCAGGTTCTGTGATAGTATAAATAAGGGACCCTAAAAATTCCACAAGGGAACTCCTATACTTGATAAAAACTTTCAGCAAAGTTGCAGGATATAAAATTAACTCACAAAACTCGGTAGCTTTCCTATATACAAATGACAAACAGATAGAGAAAAAATTGGAAATATACCACTTTCAACAATAGTATCAATAAATAAAGTAAAATATATTGTAACAAGTGAAAGACTTGTACGATTAAAAACTTTAAGACATGGAAGAAAGAAACTGAAGAAGATATCAGATGATGGAAAGGACTGGAAGCTGCTTCCTTGGTTACATAAACCTAAAAATAACTACTTTCCACCTTGATAGCAATTGCAACAATTGAGAGAGATGTCACATTAAAAGCTGGGGCCAGGAAGGGCTTTGGCATAGATAAAGAGACTCTGTAGACCGTATATGATCCACTTACTGGCTAGAAAACAGTCTCAGTACTTCTGTCCTTGGCATCAATGTTTGCAAGCTTTTGTCCTCATAGCTGCTTTTCTGGAATGGAATCCAGAACCAGCACTTCTATACCATCTCTGTGATTTGGTCAATAATATAAACTTAATATTTACCTTCTCATTTTTTCAGTCTGAATAAATATAAGCTGAAAACAGCTTATTTCCCCATTAGGCACACAGTATCTCCTGCTTTTGATACACAAGGCACTAAAGGTCAGTTACGAAGGGACAGCAGGCAGACTCTCAGATGGTTTGAAGGAAAGAAGATACATACTTTCAGAAATTAACTGTGCAGTGATCCAGCTAAAGATCCTACTTTGAAAATCTCTTTTCTGCCTGGGACTTTCAGTGGCCACGTCTCTCATTTCAAAGGTGAGTCATTCTGAGATTGTGTTATTGGGGTCTGAAGATACTAAAGTCTTAGCAATGTGTCCCAGAAAGTTGAATTAGCAGTAAAATGACCCACAGTGATGGTGAAACTTTTTCCATTTCATTCCATCTAAAACAAGAAAAAGCTACATGAAAGTGTAATGTGTATGCCTTTTACAAAAAGGAACATCTTCACTTCTCTTTGAACACTAAAATCATTTCTACAAAAACTGTGAACATCAGGGCTCATTGAGAGGAGTCTGTCAGTGTCAGTATAGCATCTAACCTGATATTCATTTCTTCCTAGCAGTTTACAATAAAAGCCTAAGCAAACCCCTTTCTATTGAAAAGTTTGTGCAATCTGAAATCAGGCAGATCCTTGGAGAGCGTCACAAGAGTAGAACACAAATGTCTGTATTTTAAATGTTGATTCACCACTTTGGAATTCTTCTCTGGTACCAACACACTTAGTCCTGATTGGATGTGGTACCCAGGCTCCACATACACTCATCTAGGTAGTTTTTCTTAACAAATAGACTTTAGAACTAAACACTGGGTCTTTATGACCTGCCAATGATAGAATAGGACTTTATTATTCTCTTTCTCTTGGTTGGGCTGACATTATTTCTTTTAGTTTGAGTGGTGATTGACTATTGAAGAAGTCCATTACTTCAACACAAACCACTGAAGGAGATTCAACTTTGAGAGGTTGGTTTATTAACAATTTTGGTTGTCTCTGCCATGTGTATCCTAGAAGAAGGAGACAGGGAAGTTGATAGACGGGAATTCTTATTGAACTCATTTCAGAATTCAGATATTTGCCAGTTACTGTGTCAGATAATGGATCAATAGAACCTGTAAGATTAAAAATACTGTCAGGATATGACCAAATATCAGAATACAAAAGGCATCTACTAGTGATGGTATTCTGTCAAGTGATCTCAAGTAAACAAGGCTGTATATGTGTTTTATACCCCATGAAAGACAACTTTCCTAAGCACTACTCTAATGAGGTTTTCTTAGTAAGTTCACAACAGCTTTTGTTACTATGGCTGCATTAAAACAGGCTGGAGCCTGAGATGGGATAATTAATTCTCCAAAACCTTGGTCTGCTAAAGCTAAACAGTCAGTGACATAGAAAGACAATTAGCTTAAATTGATGTCCTGTGTTTTAGTTTCTATTATTACAATAGAAGATTTTTGTCAATGTAGGGTTTTATAATTTTGTCATTGTGAACCCTTGAAGTTACAGAATATGGATACACTACATATTTTTATTTGTTTTTAACTATTAGATATCAGACAGATTAGAGTTGGCTATCATATTTAGCACATGCTACATTATTATAATTCAATCATGTAAGTCATGATATACCAAATTTTCATCTAGTTGATTTAGCCTTTATTCATATATGTATATTATCTATTCTTAAATATAGCCTTACACTGTGTAATAGTATTTTGATCAGAATGGGACATAAAAATGTTAGTCTCAGAATATTAAAATAAAGCTTAAAAATTCCCCTTGTTATGACTGTTGTAAAACAATTGTACAATGTTTTCCAAACCTGTGCTGACATTGGTAGAAACGGATCTACTGTGGTGCCTACATATCACATAGAGCGATGCATAGAACATTAATAGCAATGGTAAATGGCATTCATAAGTTTCTGTTTGTACATTTATATCATCATTTTAGATTGTACTCCTAGTTTTTTAAGAGTTTAAAATAATACATTTTTGCCAGGACCTCTATCATTCATTCCATTTTTACTGTCTCTTGATTGCATCAAGAGGCCTGTTGAAGACTGTGAGCGAAAGCCAGAAATATAGACTTTCTTAAGTTTGCATAAAGACCTGCATTTCATATCCAGTATTAAAAAAAAATCTAGAAAAGGGAAAAATTAAAATACCTCATCAAATGGTTCTTTTGTATGAATGTCTTACGTTCAATGTTCATACACGGTCAATGGGGTTGAGTGATGTATTTCCAAAGCCCTCTTTTGTGAAAGGATGGGTGGCTGTGTATCCATGCTATTATTAAACATATGGTTCAATTTGTGTTTGTTTACACTTGCAGAAAGTGGTGTGCAATAAATCTCTCTACATTCATTCACTTCTTGTAAGGATTTAAAGGTCCATTACCATTATTGTATATGCAATCTAATTTAATTCTTGTAACTACAGTGTTTTATGATATATAACGACCCCTCCAGTCTTCCATGATATATCTTTTTTTAATTACAAGTCTTATATCATAGAATTGAACCTGGTGGCACCCCTCATTTCTCTCTTCACAAATAGTTTGTACTGGCTGTTTGTGTGTATCAACTTGACAAAAGCTAGAGTCAACAGAGAAGAAGGGGCCTCGATTGAGGAATGTGTCTGTGAGATTCAGCATTTTCTCAATTAGTGATCAAGGGGGGAGGTTCCAGCCCATGGTGGGTGGTGCCATCCCTGGACTGGTGGTCTTGGGTTCTATAAGAAAGCAGGCTGAGCAAGCCAGGTGAAGCAAGCCAGTAAGCAGCTCCCTTCCATGACCTTTGACTCTCTCCTGACTCTAGGATCCTGCCCTATTTGAGTTTCTGTCCCGACTTCCTTCAATGATGGAACTATAAGCCTAATAAACCCTTCTCTACCTTGTGGTTTTGGACATGTGTTTTGTGTTTTGGTCATGGTGTTTCACCACATCAGTAAAAACTGTAACTAAGATAGTGTGATGATGGGCATGTCTGGAGCACATCCTTGTTTTTATTCTGTATAAATCATTTAGTGATTTTAAAGTTTTCTTTAAGAGTTTTTTGTTGTGGTAAACATACATAAAACTTATGACTTAGGTATATCCTTCTTAATACCAGAAAGCTTTCTGGGTCAAAGCTAACTTGCAGTGAGATCATGAAGCCATAAATCACACACTTGATTTTTTTGAACCTTTTTCATTGGTTTCTGCTCTGGAAAAAAATAGCTCATTATTATTCTCATTGCAGTGCACCAGTGTTCAGGTCCAACTCCACAACATTAGATATTTTACTTTTCCCACTTTTTTTCTATTTTCTTGAGTTTTTTCACACTTTTATTACAATTTTCTACATAATTGACTTCATACCTCAAATGAACTTCCTTTGGTTTTCTACTGACATTCAATGTTTTGTTTTGTTTTTTTTTATCAAAAGATCTTTGAAAATATAATTTCTACATTATTTCCTTAATCTTCTTGAAGTTGTGAATACTTATTGCCAATTTTTACATGCTTCTTATTTATAAACATCCTATGGGAAATATAGTTTTTTTTTTCATTTCTTCCTTTTATTGAAAATAGATTATTTTCTTATACACTCTATCCTGATTTCAGTTTCCCTCCCTCTACTTGTCCCAGTCCCTCCCTTTTTCCCCTCCCCTCTGTGACTACTCCCTTTATGTCTCTTATTTAAAAAGAACAGGCATCTATTAGATAACAACAAAACATGACAAAATAAAATATAATAAATTGAAGCAAAAACTATCATATTAAAGTTAGAAATTGGAAATGTCAACCCAACAGTAGGGAAAATTCCCAAGAGCAGGCACAAGAATCAGAAGACCTTCTTGTTCAAACACTCAGCTGTTCCAAAAAATACTAAGCAGAAAGTTGTAATATATATGAACAGGACTTGGTGCAGACCCATGTAGGTCCTATGCTTGCTCCTTCAGTCTATGCATTCCTATGAGCTTGAATTTGTTGATTCAGAGGTCCTTGTCCTTCTGGTGCCACCCATTCCTTCTAGTTCTTATAATCTTTTGGCCTTCTTTTCTGCAGGGTTCTCTGAGCTCTTTGGAGGAGGGATTTAATGGAGATATCCCATTTAGATCTCTGTGTCTCAATGTTCCTCTCTTTGCATAATGTCTGGCTGTGAGTCTCAGTTGACTGTAGCTGCATATGCCTTTAATTCCAGCAGTTGAGAGGCAGATGCAGGAGAATCTCTGAGCTTAAGGCCAGGCTGGTCTAGAAAGGAAATAAGTTTTGTGCTGTCAAGTCCATTTTAAAAAGTATAATATTTTAATATAATCTTGGAAATTCCATACATGTAGACAATATTTTTTTTAACCATATCCATATCCTCTATCTCTCCCTTTCAACTTTTCATACAGAGAAGTTTCATGTCTTACACTGTGATTCCCATTTAATAACCCATGACATCTGGGAGCAGTTTACTCTCATAGAGAGAACCTTCATTTAAGCTCCTTTTATTCAGTTATGTTTTATAATTAGTATACAAAGTAGTGGATTTCTATGAACCCCATTGTTTTTGACATTATAGACTTGTGGACAATTCTTTAAAAATATATACCTATGACAAGTAGAAAAGTGTTAGTTTTGGAGCCTTCCGGTTTCCATCTGTGGCGGGAGACCTCTGCCTGTGCCACCAGGGCTCCATAAACAAATAGCACCTGGAGAAAGCTAGCCTCCAAGGAGTGTGGAAAAGCCCATGAGAGGGGGTAAGAGGAGCAACACTGCTCAGTGGAACTCACCCAGAATCCTTGGGACACAGGGACTGAGGAACTGACTGGAGACCTCTGCCTGGGCCACCAGGGCTCCATAACCAAATAGTGCTGGGAAAAAGCTAGACTCCCATGAGTGTGGGCAAGCCTGTCTGCTCAGAGCGACCCACCTGGAAGCACCAGGACACAGGGACTAAGGAGTGGTCTTCTGATTCCTTTCCATGGCCGGGGAGCAGATCCTGTGACACAGGGCTCCATACTCAAATACTACCAGGATAAAGCTGGTATCCCAGGAGTGCTGACACACCTTCAAGCACAGGCAAGACCATCACTTCTGCAAATTCACTGGATCAAGAGGGACATTTACAGAGCCATCAGGGCACAGGAACCAAGGGACATCTGGGGACAACATCCTTCTAGTTTCTGTCTGCACCCCAGAGCTGACTCTGTACCACAGCTCTACAAAACCAAATTCCTCTCAGAAAGAACTGGTCTTCAAGGAATATTGGCACCGAGGCTTGCAGGAGGGACAAGACACAGTCAGAGAAAGTAAGACCAGCTAACACCAGAGATAACCAGATGGAGAAAGGCAAGGGCAAGAACATAAGGAACAGAAACCAAGGCTACTTGGCATCATCAGAACCCAGCTCTCCCACCAAAGCAAGCCCTGGATACCCCAACACACCAGAAAAGCAAGATGCAGATTTAAAATCACATCTCATGATGATGATAGAAGATTTTAAGAAGGAAATAAATAACTCCCTTAAAGAAATACAAGAGAACACAGGTAAACAACTGGAAGCCCTTAAAGAGGAATCACAAAAATCCCTTAAAGAATTGCAGGAAAACACAATCAAATAGGTGGAATTACAGGAAAACACAATCAAACAGATGAAGGAATTGAACAAAACCATCCAGGAACTAAAAATTGAAATAGAAACAATAAAGAAATCACAAAGGGATACAACCCTGGAGTTAGAAAACCTAGGAAAGAGATCAGGATTCATAGATGCAAGCATCAACAACAGAATACAAGACATAGAAGAGAGAATCTCAGATATGGAAGATACCATAGAAAACATTGACACAAAAGTCAAAGAAAATGCAAAATGCAAAAAGCTCCTAACCTAAAACATCCAGGATATCCAGGATACAATGAGAAGACAGAACCTGAGGATAATATGTATAGAAGAGAGTGAAGAGTCCCCACTTAAAGGACCAGTAAATATCTTCAAAAAATTATAGAAGAAAACTTCCCTAACCTGAAGAAAGAGATGAACATAAATATACAAGAAGCCTACAGAACTCCAAATAGATTGGACCAGAAAAGAAATTCCTCCCGTCACATTATAGTCAAAACACCAAATACACAAAATAAGGAAAGAATATTAAAAGCAGTAGCGGAAAAAGGTCAAGTAACATATAAAGGCAGACCTAAAAGAATTACACCAGACTTCTCACCAGAGACTGTGAAAGCTAGAAGATCCTGGGCAGATCTCATACAGACCTTAAGAGAACACAAATGCCAGCCCAGGCTGCTATGCCCAACAAAACTCTCAATTATCATAGATGGTGAAACCAAAATATTCTATGACAAAACGAAATTTATACAGTATGTTTCCACAAACCCAACACTACAAAGGATAATAGATGGAAAATGCCAACTCAAGGAGGGAAACTACACCTTAGAAAAAACAAGAAAGTAATCTTTCAACAAACGCAAAAGAAGATAGCCACACAAACATAAAAATAACATTGAAAATAACAGGAAGCAACAGTCACTATTCCTTAATATCTCTTAACATCAATGGACTCAATTGCCCAATAAAAAGACATAGACTGACAGACTGGATCCATAAACAGGACCCAGCATTTTGCTACATTCAAGAAACACACCTCCGTGTTAAAGACAAACACTACCTCAGAGTAAAGGGCTGGAAAATAAATTTCCAGGCAAATGGTCCCAAGAAACAGTCTGGAGTAGCCATTCTAATATTGGATAAAATCGACTTTCAACCAAAAGTCATCAAAAAAGATAAGGAAGGACACTTCATACTCATCAAAGGAAAAATCTACCAAGAAGAACTCTCAATTCTGAACATCTATGCCCCGAATGCAAGGGCACCCACATTCATAAAAGAAACTTTACTAAAGCTCAATGTACACATTGCACCTCACACAATAATAATGTGAAACTTCAACACCCCACTATCATCAATGGACAGATGTTGGAAACACAAATGAAACAGAGTCACAGTGAAACGAACAGATGTTATGAACCAAATGGATTTAACAAATATCTATAAAACATTTCATCTGAAATCAAAAGAATATACCTTCTTCTCAGCACCTCATGGTACCTTCTGCAAAACTGATCATATAATTGGTCACAAAACAAATGTTAACAGATATAAGAAGATTGAAATAATCCCATACCTCCTATCAGATCACTACAGATTTAGGCTGTTCTTCAATGGCAACAATAACAACAGAAAGCCCACATACACATGGAAGCTGAACAATGCTCTACTCAATGATAACTTGGTTAAGGAAGAAATAAAGAAAGAAATTAAAGACATCCTAGAATTTAATGAAAATGAAAGTACAACATACCCAAACCTATGGGACACAATGAAAGCAGTGTTAAGAGGAAAACTCATAGCTCTGAATGCCTCCAAAAAGAAACTGGAGAGAGCATATACTAGCAGCTTAACAGCACACCTGAAAGCTCTAGAACAAAAAGAAGCTAATACACCCAAAAGGAGTAGAAGGCAGGAAATAATCAAATTAAGGGCTGAAATCAACCAAATAGAAACTAAAAGAACTATACAAAGAATCAACAAAACCAGGAACTTGTTCTTGGAGAAAATCAACAAGATAGATAAACCCTTAGCGAGACTACCCAGAGGGCACAGAGACAGTATCCAAATTAACAAAATTAGAAATGAAAGGGGAGATATAACCACAGATTCTAAGGAAATTTAAAAAATCATCAGATCCTTCTACAAAAGCCTATACTCAACAAAATCAGGAAATCTGGATGAAATGGACAATTTTCTAGACAGATACCAAATACCAAAGAGAAGTCAGGATCAGATAAACCATCTAAACAGTCCCATAACCTCTAAAGAAATAGAGGCAGTCATTAAAAGTCTCCCAACCAAAAAAAGCCCAGGACCAGATGGGCTCAGTGCAGAATTCTATCAGACCTTCAAAGAAGACCTAATACCAATACTCTTCAAACTATTCCACAAAATAGAAACAGAAGGAACACTACCCAATTCATTTTATGAGACCACAGTTACACTGATAACAAAACCTCACAAAGACCCAACAATAAAAGAAAACTTCAGACCAATTTCCCTTATGAATATCGATGTAAAAATACTCAATAAAATTCTCACAAGCCGAATACAAGAACACAGCAAAACGATCATTCAACATGATCAAGTAGGCTTCATCCCAGGAATGCAGGGATGGTTCAATACCTGAAATCCATCAATGTAATCCACTACATATAGTACTTGAAGTTCTAGCTAGAGCAATTAGACAACAAAAGGAGGTCAAAGGGATATAAATTCGAAAGGAAGAAATAAAAATATCACTATTTGCAGATGATATGATGGTATACTTAAGTGACCTGAAAAACTCCACCAGAGGACTGCTGCAACTGATAAACAACTTCAGCAAAGTGTCTGGATACAAAATTTACTCAAGCAAATCAGTAGCCTTCCTATACTCAAAGGATAAACACGCTGAGAAAGAAATTAGGGAAATAACACCCTTCACAATTGTTACAAACAATATAAAGTATCCTGGTGTGACTCTGTCAAAACAAGTGAAAGATCTGTATGACAAGAACTTCAAGTCTCTGAAGAAAGAAATTGAAGAAGACCTCAGAAGATGGAAAAATCTCCCAAGCTCATGGATTGGCAGGATTAATATAGTTAAAATGGCCATCCTGCCAAAAGCAATCTACAGATTCAATGCAATCCCCATCAAAATTCCAACTCAATTCTTCATAGACTTAGAAAGAGCAATTCTCAAATTCATATGGAA
>CM052703.1:24551417-24565864 GCA_028551405.1 Uromys caudimaculatus
ACAGAGCAATAGTGATAAAAACTGCATGGTACTGGTACAGTGACAGGCAGGTAGATCAATGGAATAGAATTGAAGATCCAGAAATGAACCCACACACATATGGTCACTTGATCTTTGACAGAGGAGCTAAAACCATCCAGTGGAAAAAAGACAGCATTCTCAACAAATGGTGCTGGTTCAACTGGCGGTCAACATGTAGTAGAATGAGAATTGATCCATTCCTATCTCCCTGTACAAAGCTCAAGTCCAAGTGGATCAAGGACCTCCACATAAAACCAGATACATTGAATCTAATAGAAGAGAAAGTGGGGAAAAGTCTCGAACACATGGTTACAGGGGAAAAGTTCCTGAACAGAACACCAATGGCTTATGTTCTAAGATCAAGAATCAACTCATGGGACATCATGAAATTACAAAGCTTCTGTAAGGCAAAGGACACTGTAAATAGGACAAAATGGCAACCAACAGATTGGGAAAAGATCTTAACCAATCCTAAGTCCAATAGAGGGCTAATATCCAATATATACAAGAACTCAAGAAGTTAGACTCCAGAAAACCAAATAACCCCATCAAAAAATGGGAAACAGAGCTAAACAGAGAATTCTCAACTGAGAAACTTGAAGGCCTGAGAAGCACCTAAAGAAATGTTCAACATCCTTAGTCATCAGGGGAATGCAAACCAAAACAACCCTGAGATTCCACCTTACACCTGTCAGAATGGCTAAGATCAAAAGCTCAGGTGACAGCAGATGCTGGCGAAGATGTGGAGAAAGAGGAGCACTCCTCTATTGCTGGTGGGATTGCAAGCTGGTACAACCACTCTGGAAATCAGTTTGGCGGACCCTCAGAAAAATGAACATAATTCTACATGAGGACCACCCAGAAGATGCTCCAAGTAATAAAGACACATGCTCCACTATGTTCATAGCAGCCATATTTATAATAGCCCGAAGCTGGAAACAACTCAGATGTCCTAAACAGAGAAATGGATACAGAAAATGTGATACATTTACACAATGGAGTACTACTCAGCTATTAAAATCAATGACTTCATGAAATTTGCAGGCAAATGGATGGAACTTGAAAATATCAACCTGAGCAAGGTAACTCTGTCACAAAAGAATGAACACAGTATGTACTCACTTATAAGTGGATAGTAGCCCAAAAGTTTGGACTACCCAAGATTCACTTCACAGCAACTGTTGGACTGAGCATGAGGTCCCAGATGGAGGAATTGGAGAAGGGACTGTAGGAGCTGAGGAAGTTTGCAGCCCCATGGAAAGAGCAACAGTGTCAACTGGCCTGATCTCCCAATGCTCCTGGAGACTGGATCACCAACCAAAGAATACACATGGAGGGACCCATGGTGCTGGCCACATATGTGGCAGAGGATGGTCTTGTTAGCCATCAGGGGGAGGAGAGGCCCTTGGGTCTGAGGATGTTATATGCCCCAGTATAGGGGAATGCCAAGGAGGGAAGAGGAGAGTGGCTCGGTGGGTGCATGGGGGAATACCCTCATAGAGGCAGGGGGAGGGGAGAGGGGATGGGAGGTTCCAAAGGGGAGATCTGGAAAGGGGGAAACATTAGAAATATAAATAAAGTATCAATCAATCAATCAATCAATCAATAAATAATATATACCTACAAATGTGGTCAAAGTTCTCTTACATTTTCTTCTGTATGATTATTTTCCTATCTTTACATTGGAGTCTTTATTTAGTACATAGTTGGATGGAATTAAAAGGTAAAGACACAGTTCCCTCCTTCTTCATAGAGTAAGCTAATCTTTTAAAAAATAAGCTATACAATCCATCTCTTCCTACTTGCCATTTAGAAATATCTTTCTCTTATTGCAGCTTTTATATTGCAGGGATCTATTTATATTTCTGCCATTGTGTTATACTGATTCAGTTTTCTGTTTCTGAAATGCACTATGGTTAGTAGTAAGTGTAATGTCTGATGGCGTTTGTCTCCCTTCTTGTACTCTCATAAAGTTGATAGCCTATTATTTGGCTTTTCTTCTAGATAAGCTTTAGAATGAGTTTGTTTAATCCTTCTGGCTATACTTTCTATGACTTTTGTACTGAATTCACAGATTAATTTGGAAACTAAGAAACTATTATATACTAACTCCCATGGCATATTGCTTAGTTTATTAAAATTTTATTTTATTTCTTTTAATGTATTTAAGATACTTTTTTGAAAGGCATTGTGCATTCACTGTTAGACTTATTTCCATGCACTTTTCTTCAGTCAATGCTATTGCTGGTGATGTCTTATTTTTTGAATGTACATTTTGTAAATTGAATGTAGTCTGTCAAAGGATGCTATGGGCTGGCAAGAATCAGTGTTGGCACTGTTTACATGTATTCAATTATCACACTGCATTCTATAAATATCTGTGAATGTAATAGTAATAATTAATTAAGAAAGCACACATGTCAGGCTAGATATATTTGTAAAAGAATGAAATAAGTGCTCTATATGGATGACTGCTTAGCAGAGATACATTGTGCTCATTTTTGCTTTTTTTTTTTTTTTTTTTTTTTTTTGCCACATAGCACCAATTATTCTTCTTGTTGAATGCTGGAGACTAGTCTTTTTCAGATCTCCTTTCAATGAGAGTGATTCACATGAGGTTCAGGAGGTAGAAGTAAAGAAAGCAAAGGGACATTTTTCTCAGTAGGTAATGACACTTAGAAGAGCCTCTGATCACACCCACCATGCTGCTGATGGAACCTTCTGTCTTGCTATATCTTCACAAATTCCCATACTTCATCTCCACACATGTAGGGAGTTTCTTAGGTTTTCCACCAGTTCTGGCTTTGTTCCTGTGTCAGATTTCCACTCCTTTAGAAACATTCAAATTCCTGTACCAAACTCATTATTTATACCTCACATACAGTGATTCTGCTTTTTCTTTTTACTGAACTCTGACTGATGCAGCCATATTTGTGTCTGTTATTTAAATATATAAGAAACCCCCAAACACATAATCTTATTTTACAAAAATAGAGGGCTTAAATAAGAAACAAAGTAAGTTACCAGCCTTGGGAAATCTTTGGTTAATTCATGTTCTGAATGTGTTGGTATTAAACAATTTGTCCATATTTTTCACAAGGAGAGAAACAAAAAAGAATGATTATGCTATTTGAACTTTTTTTCCCCCATTAAAACATTATGAAAGCAGATAACCAAGCTACAATTCATAGACTCAGGGAGATTATGTAAAGAGGAGTCTAGGGTGAGGGGGTGAATGAATCTCTCTTGGAGGGGAAAATAGAATAGATTTAGAATATAAAAGTGGATTGGGAGCCAGGCAGTGGTGGTGCACGCCTTTAATCCCAGCACTCAGGAGGCAGAGGTAGGCAGATATCTGAGTTTGAGGCTAGCCTGGTCTACAGAGTGAGTTCCAGGACAGCCAGGGCTATATAGAGAAACCCTGTCTCAAAAAACCAAAACCAAAAAAAAAAAAAAATGGATTGGGGATGAGTGACAGGAGCAAGGGTATTGTGTGAGGAGTGGGAGATGGGGTGAAGGGAGAGGGTACAGGGAGAGACAGCAGTAATTAGGTGGAAAGCATTTAGGAGATGTTGTGGAAATCTAGTGCAGTGGATACTTCATGGAATCTATGAAGGTGCGCTGAATGAGGACTCCTAGTAATAGGAGACTAGTTTTAACTAGTTACCTCTTATTACCAGGCAAGTGGTGAAACTGGGTTTTATTCAACTGAGTTGTTGGCTCTGGAGTTTCACATGAAAACACCCATACAAAAAGGCTGTCTCTAAGACAAAGGGTTGCTATCTCAAACCAACAGTGAGGCCCCATTGCTGAGGACAATAACCACACAACTCATTGAACACAGAGAAGTTGAGCTGGTTCTTTGGTGCAGGAAGGTACTCTGTAGGCTACTAGAAGATAAATGTGAGCACCTAACACAGCCACAAAAACTTTGACCTAATATATGTCCTGCCTGAAAAATATTCTAGGGTAATGGTGGCACAGAACTTGCGGGAGTAGTCAACCAATGTCTGATTTGACTTAAGGCCAGTTTAAGAGAGGGAACACATGCATAACACTGTTTGAGTAGCCAAGAACCAGAGACTAGCTAGCCCAGAGACCTACGGTAAAACAAACACTTCTGGTCAATAAATAGAAATAAAAAGGACTCTTAATGATTTTCTGCAATATTCATAGATCAGTACCTTATTTATTTATCACCAGAGAGGCTTCCTCCCACAGCAGATAGAAATGGATGCAGAGACTTACAGAAATTGTGCAGAAAATATCTAAATGGAGTGTCTTGATCAATTTCATCTTCTCAGAGAATGGGGAATCCCACAAAAGAGGAGGATGATGATGTAGAGGAATTTTAATCCAGCAACATGGCTGCTCTGGCAAGGGGTCACATCCACAAATATGATCTGGCGTAATACAGACATACCATACACCTTTAATCCCTCTGGCTGCAATATATACATTTAATCTGGCTGGAATACAGACATGCCCTTACTACATACCTTTCATCACTCTGACTGGAATATAGTCATGCCATTAATCTCAAACAATGATATCTAAATGAGGGGCAGACAAAGTAATGAATCAGTGAAAGAATTGAAAGAATGAGTCAGAGATGGGATATGTCAAACTCTCAAAGGACAGGAAAAAGAGGCCACGTAAAGAACAGTGTGTATGTGTGTGTGTGTGTGTGTGTGAGAGAGAGAGAGAGAGAGAGAGAGAGAGAGAGAGAGAGAGAGAGAGAGTAAAATTCAAGTCAATTTAATTTAGTTCTGTTCATTTCAATTAGGTTCAGTGGAGTTCATAGCAGTTCAGTTTGTGGAGTTCAGAGGCAGTCTTTCCAAGCAGAGAAATTCAGTCAGAAGCCAAGAGAAGCCAATTTGAACCAGTCAGTTAGGAGAGGAGTTTGATCCAGAACAGCTGAGTTGAACCAGCCAAACAGAGTTCAGAAAAAGCAAGAAAGAGTTAGTTTATTTATTAATAAGTGTCAGAGTCTGAAACATGTGAGGCCTAGGTTAGCTGACATTGGCTCTAAGCTGAAGTTTTCAATGTCTGGGTTTGCAAAAGTTAAGATTGTATGAAGGCTAGAAGCTTCTAGGCCTAGACCTAGGGACAGTTAGATAGAAACACTCAGTTAAGCTCGAGTACGACTCTCATATTGTCACTTTATCTGAGGAAATACAAGTGAAGTTTACATTTACAGGAAAGTCTGTAAGAGCCAGAGGGGCAGAGGATACCAGGAGAAGCCCTCTAAATAAACAAAGTCCTATATGAGCTCACAGAGATTGAAGCAGCAAGCACAGGGTCTATATGGATCTGAACCAAGTTCTCTGCATATGTATTATAGATATTACCCTAGTAATTTTATAGAACTCCTGAGTCTCTTTTGAAGACTCTTATGGAACAAGTGGGTCTCTGACTCTTATATTTGCTCTTGGGACTCTTTTCCTCCTGTTGGGTTGCCGTGTCCAACCTTGCTTCATCTTATCATATTTTATTTTGTCAAGTTTGGTTGTTGTCATTTAGAAGCCTGTTTTGTTCTAATGAGAGAAGAAAGGATGTGCTTCTAGAGGGGAGGGGAGGGGGAAGGAACTGCCAGAAGTTGAGGGAGGGAAACCTATAATCAGGGCATACTGTGTGAAAAAAAATCTATTTTCAATGAAAGAAAAAATGAAAAAACTATAAGGATAAATCTTAAACTATATTCTTACTGAAATGCATATTGCAAAAGCAAGTGGAAAGTTATATTGGGTAAAATGCAATACTGACTTAAAATTTTCACTTGGAGGGTAATTCTCTTAGCTTTAACTTGGGTTTCTACCACTAGTTATTTTCTGTTCCATGAGAATCTGCTCAAGGTGAGGCACAGAGACTCAGCATGGGTTTATAATAAAACCAATGTCAGTTAGAAAAACACCTTGAATCCTATAAAGTAGAGGGTGTTGATCATCCCATCTTCTGGACACTGATAGAGTTGACTAGCTTTGCCTAGCTAAAACAGCTGTCCCTTGGAGGTGGCAGCAAATGTCACTAATATTGTTAGAAAGTTGCAGCTCTCCCTACTGGACAGAGCTTCCTCTGCCTCCCAGCCAGCTGACAAATGAATCATAAGGGTAAATATTACTCCTTTAAGTCTCAGAGGTTTAGATAATTTGATATTGTGACATTATTGTTCAAAAAAAGCAACTGGCAAAAGTATATTTTTCAATAAGATTGACAGTTTTGTAAAATTCTAGATATTCTATTACAGTAACTTAGCTCAATAAATTTAAAAAGTTAATATCTCCATTAATTAATTAATTAATTTTGAGATAAGGTCTCATGTAAGCTATAAACATTGGCCTTGAAGGTGCTATATAACTGAGGAGAATCTTGGACTTCTGGTCCTCTTGTTTCCCTCAAGTTCAGGTATTATAAACATACACCACAGCACCCACCCACTTCATCTTAATTTAAAAAGAAACTTTAAAAGTCTTAGCATATTATAACCAAATATTTCAGATGCATTTTCTTTATAACTAGGAGAAATTAATTATTATCTCATTTCTATTCAATGTTGTTTTGAAGGCTTACCATGTAACAAGAAAAACTGAAAGAATGAGAAGAATGGAAGAAATGCACCATTGTCATGTTGCCGTTGCATGCTCTTATTTCCACAGAAAGTTCGAGACTATCTGTAAATGATTAGAACTAAAAAGAGAGTCCAGGAAAGTTCCTAAAACAGATAAAAATATAAGAGCTAAACTTCTCTTCTATATACCATCAAAAATTCAACTAAAACCAAAATAGAAACTTGTCCCTTGCCATCTAGTGTTGGTTCTAGACTTCTGTATACACCAAATCTGCAGAGGTTTAAGTCCTTTGTGTGAAATAGCACTGTGATTATATATAACTTATTAAGAGTTATTCCCTATGTAGTTTATTCATTAGTATATGTTTGTGTGAGCTCGTATAAACATGCATGTGCGTGTGTGTGTGTGTGTGTGCGCGCGCGCGCGCATTTGGAGGCTATTGGTTGGTATCTGGCTTTCTCATTGATCAGTCTCTATCTTATTTTTTGTGACAGTGTTTCTCAATGATCCCAGAACTCACCTACTGGTTAAACACTCTGGTCAGCCAGATCTGGAATCTGTATGTGTTTTCTTCGAGTGAGAGGGTTACAGGCGCGTGTCATAATACTTAGCTCTTACATGGTTGCTGGAGATATGAATCTAGGTTCTTATACCTGAATGGTAGGAACTGAATGGTAGGGTTATTTGATTCTCTGGAGTCTAACTTCTTGAGTTCTGTGTAGGTATTGGATATTAGCCCTCTATCAGATGTAGGATTGGTAAAGATCTTTTCCCAATCTGTTGGTTGCCGTTTTGTCCTATTGACAGTGTCCTTTGCCTTAAAGAAGCTTTGCAATTTTATGAGGTCCCATTTGTCTATTGTTGATCTTAGAGCATAAGCCATTGGTGTTCTGCTGAGGCAATTTTCCCCTGTGCCCAGGTGTTCGAGGCTCTTCCCACTTTCTCTTCTATTAGTTTCATTGTACCTGGTTTTATGTGGAGGTCCTTGGCCCCCTTGGAAATGAGCTTTGTACAAGGAAATAAGAATGGATCGATGTGCATTCTTCTACATGCTGACCTCCAGTTGAACCAGAGCCATTTGTTGAAAATGCTGTCTTTTTTCCCACTGGATGGTTTTAGCTCCTTTGTCAAAGATCAAGTGACCATAGGTGTATGGATTCATTTCTGTGTCTTCATTCCTGCCTGTCTCTGTACCAATACCATGCACTTTCTATCACTATTGCTCTATAATATAGCTTGAGATCAGGGATGGTGTTTTCCACAGAAGTTCTTTTATTGTTGAGAATAGTTTTTGCTATCCTGGGTTTTTTGGTATTCCAAATGAATTTGCAAATTGCTCTTTCTAACTCTATGAATAATTGAGTTGGAATTTTGATGGGGATTGCATTGAATCTGTAGATTGCTTTCGGCAAGATGGCCAGTTTTACTATATTAATCCTGCCAATCCATGAGCATGGGAGATCTTTCCATCTTCTGAAATCTTCAGATCTTCAATTTCTTTCTTCAGAGACTTGAAGTTCTTGTCATACAGATCTTTCACTTGCTTGGTTAGAGCCACACCAAGGTATTTTATACTATTTGTGACTATTGTGAAATGTGTCATTTTCCTATTTTCTTTCTCAGCCTGTTTTGTTTATTTATTTATACTGATTTGTTTGAGTTAATTTTATATCCAGTCACTTTGCTGAAGTTGTTTATCAGGTTTAGGAGTTCTCTGCTGGAATTTTTGGGGTCACTTTATACATAAGTCTGTCATATCATCTGCAAATAGTGATATTTTGGCTTCTTCCTTTCCAATTTGTATCCCTTTGAGTCATCAGGGAAATGCAAATCAAACAACCCTGAGATTCCACCTCACACCAGTCAGAACGGCTAAGATCAAAAACTCAGGTGGCAGCAGATGCTGGCAAGGATGTGGAGAAAGAGGAATACTCCTCTATTGTTGGTGGGATTGCAAGCTGGTACAACCAATCTGGAAATCAATCTGGTCATTCCTCAGAAAATTGGGCATAGTACTATCTGAGGACCACTCCTGGGCATATACCCAAAAGATGCTCCAACATATAACAAAGACACATGATCCACTATGTTCATAGATGCCTTATTTATAATAGGCAGAAGCTGGAAAGAACTCAGATGTCCTTCAACAGAGGAAGGGATACAGAAAATGTGGTACATTTACACAAATGGAATACTACTTAGCTATTAAAAATGATGAATTCATGAAATTCTTAGGCAAATGAATGGAACTAGAAATTATCACCCTGAGTGAGGTAACCCAATCACAAAGAACACACATGGTATGCACTCACTGATAAGTGGATATTAGCCCCAAAAGCTCAGAATGCCCAACATAACATTCACAGACCACATGAAGCTCAAGAAGAAGGAAGAGCAAAATGTGGATGCTTCAATCCTTCCTAGAAGGGGAAACAAAATACTCACGCGAGGAAATATGGAGACAAAGTGTGGAGCAGAGACTGAAGAAAAGGGCATCCAGAGACTGCCCCACGTGAGGATCTATCCCCTATATAGTCACCAAACCCAGACACTACTGTGGAGGCTAAGAAGTGCTTGCTGGCAGAAGCCTGATATAGCTGTCTCCTGAGTGGCTCTGCCAGAGCCTGACAAATACAGTGGCAGATACTTGCAGCAAACTATTGTACTGAGCATGGAGTCTCCAATGGAGGAGTTGGAGAAAGGACTGAAGGAGCTGAGGAGGATTGTAACCCCATAGGAACAACAACAGTATCAACTAACCAGACCCTCCAGCGCTCCCAGGGACTAATCTACCAACCAAATAGTGCACACGGAGGGACCCATGGCTCCAGCTGCACATGTAGAAAAGGATGGCTTTGTAGGGCATCAATGGGAGGAGAGGTCCTTGGTCCTGTGAAGGCTCAATGTCCCATTGTAGGTGAATGCCAGAGCGAGGAGGAGGGATTGGATGGGTGGGAGGGGGATCACCCTCATAGAAGCAGGGGGGAGGGGGCATAGGATAGGGGGTTTTGGGGGAACCAGAAAAGGGAATAACATTTGAAATTTAAATAAAGATATATCCAATAAAGTTGAAATTTTGTGTTAAAAAATTAAATAAAAGTTAAAAAACAAAAATAAAATAAAATTGATTTTTATCATAATGTTAGTTTTTAAGCTCTCATAACATTGTAGTTTGCTTGCTTTATTCCTCTTTCAATATTCTTATGTAATCAAGGAAGATTTTATTGGTAAATGTATTTTGAAAAACTGTGTAATCTATGTATAAAATTTCTGAGGAAATAAAAAAGAGAGAGGACTAGTGAACATCAGAATATTTAAGTAAAAATATTTTAAAAGAATTGGCCAAGATTATTGATTGGGAATTTACAGAAGGAGGAAAACTATACAGTCTCCACATAGACCTGTGAAAACGTCCTCAACCCTGTACAAGCTACAAGCAGAGCATGTGCCCCAAGGAGGCCATGATGTTGGTGACATCCAGAACAATGGACCTCATTTAAAGCAGATAAAATTAAATTAGCAACTTCTTTGGCCAACCATTCAATAAAACTAATAAAGATGAAGTTTCATGCCCTCTTATATGCAGGAGTTCTGCTTCCAGATGTAAACCCTGAGTGAAATTCTGGCACATATGCCCAAGAAACCTGTGGAAAAGTGGACAAGGAAAATGCTTTTTTGAAAAAAGACCTAAGTGCCATCAAGGGAAAATGGAAACATTTACTATCTTATTTGTACGCAACAGAGTACTACTATTCAGTAGTAAAAATCAACTTGAGGCATGTCTGCAAATATGAATATAGACCACAAATATAAGGTAAGGTGAAGAAAGCAATTGGGTAAGGACTATAGCCATTGTGATGTTATTTATATAACATATACCAATATTCCAAATCAACACAGAGTGTTTGGGGATATGTAGTGATGGTATGGGGTAGAGACATTCATGGAATATATCATTCCAGAAGCAGCTGCTTGCAATGAGAATAATGTGAGTAGCAATGTGGAAGTGTATATGAACAGCCTTCATGTTTGTTTAGGTAGTGGATGGTGGGAACATGAATTAAATAATTTTTACTTTTGAAATGTTTCAGAACCCTAAATGGCTCAGTAAGCTGTTTTTGGAGTTAGATTGATAGAGATTCATCCTGAAGAGTCTTCCTAGAGGGGAAAGCTTGAGATGTTCTGTTTTCCATACAAGGGAGTGGGCTGCTTGAGGGTAAATCACTTTTTTTTTCTCCAATAGACTGAATTCTCTATTGCAAAAACCAAGCCATATTTATCATTGAACACATATGCTCACTAGTTCACAGTATAAGGCAAATGTAGACAGGTGGGTGAATGGAGATGGGCTCATAGGTTAGAATAGATGCATATAAAATTCCAAATATCCATGGGGAAGCTTCAATTATTTTGGCAACAAAGCAGCACCATCATTTTGATGTTTTCTCTCTTCTCTATTGACATTGATCATGTTTTCTCCTGCAGGAATATATGATCTGCTACTCCTGAACTGCTCCTGTCCTGGAGAGCCTTCCAGTCCTCAGAGCATCATTGTTCAATGAATGTAACTGTTCTAACTTAATTGAAAGGAATCTTGGCCAAGTAATCCTGGCAAACATAGACTTTACAAAGTAAGATGATTGACTTAACCCAAAGTCTACCCTCACATTCACTGGTGATGAACTAGATGTTCTTTTCCTGAAATGGGAACAAAACTTAATGTCTTCCATTACCGTATTTAAGTTCACACTGGAAATATTATCGTCAAGTGCAGTGAGAGTGAAAGGAAAGAAGGCATGTGTATTTGGAGGGAAGAAGCTAAACTGTCTTGGACGGCATTGATCATCATGGCCTATACATCAAGTCTACAAATCAATTCAAAGTTCCTGGAAAACTGAACAAGAGCATCAAGGTCACAGCTAATAAATCCAGATGGCAAAAATGAGCTGTTGGCTGATATGCTTAGGGCTACACAGTTGCATTTCACAATTTCAAAGACCACTTACGATTGCAATGAGAACAAAAATCTTATCTATAAATGTAACAAACTATAGACAAAATCCATATGCAGAACATTTTGGCTCTTATGAAAGAAATAAAATAAGTACCGTGTGCTAGATTATAAAGTTGAACCAATAGAAGCATGGGCTACCATTTGTGGTGCTGTCATTCTTCCACAGACTACTTGATCATCTTAGTCAGGCTCTCCTGCTCCCCCCTAATCAGACTTCAGCTTTCATCTATGAAAACTGAAGACTTTAAGCTCAAGTTGTTTCACTCATTTCTCTCTGTACTCCTACGCACCAATAAATTGCATCAAATAACAGCAGTGTTTCTAACAGCTCAAGGTTGTGTCAAGGGGATAAGACTCCAGTCCTTTTAAGGTCTTGTCTAGGAGCGATCAGAACTATCCAAAAGATTCAAGGTTTGGTCCACCCAACATTTGCAGATAGGGTCCCTGTCTAAGAGACTGTGGGTGGGTGAGAGTTTAGCTTCTGTTATTACCAGTTGGCACACCTATGTGACCTAATCATATTGACTACTCCCTGCCTCTCATAGATTCCTATTTGCTTGACTCAGAGTCTTACTCTTACCCAATTTTCCACTTAAAATGCACAGCCACCATAGCATTACTGCTTTAACTCCTATCTGGCTTCATCATTGACACATGCATAGAAGATCTGAATTAGCAAATGTGCAAACATGTTTTAATATACCTTGAACATTCATTTAATAAAGCCCTCTTTGCATATGTGATTAACTTAAAAGAAGAGGACATGAACTTGGCAGGAATAGATTGAGGGGTATCTAGTGGGAAGCTAATAGGAAAGCCTAAGGGTGTAATATGATCAAAATACATTGTATAGATGTAGGAAAGTCTCAAAGAATGAAGTATTTTTGGTTTTTTGTTTTGGTTTGTTTGTTTGGCTTGTTTTGATTTTAGCAAAATGAAAAGCACAAAACCCAACCCAAACTAATGGACCAACCCACCAGCCAACCAAAGGTCCAAATGTTCTATAGGTGAGGAATCATTCATGGGAGTGCAGTGACGCCAGCTAAAGAGAACAGGGTGTTACTTCTAATCTGACTGGATGGAGTTCCTGAAAATTGATTGGGGCAATCAGATGAGGAGCAGGAGACAAGCAATTTGACTAAGACTGAAAGTCATCAGACATAAGGGTGGAGGATTCCTCTAAGCTGACAGAGGTCTTATTAAGACAGGGACATAAAGGCCATATAAGATAGACAATGAAGGCAAAGGTCAAAGGTTACTTGAGAAGAATGCTGAGAGGCACCTGAGTACTTTGGTCAAAGAAAATCTTTGTTCAAACTAGCCCAACATGTCTGTAACAGGGTAAACTGGGTTTGTAGTAAATGGGAATTCTACTATCCATTTTTCTGCCTCTCCTGCTATTTTTTAAAAACTTCTTAAAGTGTTTTTCTTTTAGGAAAGTTAAGGTAGGTTTTACATGGCAGGTTTCTCAGAGGTAAGGCCATACTCTGCAGCCTTTCTAAGGGCACAGGTTTCAGAGAAGTGTAACTCTACTATTTCTGGCTGGTGTCTGATTGCTCCAACAAAGATAACTTTGGAACATCTGTGCTCCAAATAAAACAAACCCATGCTGAGATCACAGACATAACAGGCTTCTGAGTCTTCTATATTTATGTCAAGAATTTTGCTCAGCCATTTTTCCCTTTCCTGCTATTTCCTTTCTTCCACATTAAAAAAAGTGAAAGATTGAGGAACTTCCGCCGGCGGCCGGGGACCTCAGCTTGGGCCACAGGGCTCCATAGCAAATTAGCGCCGGGACAAAGATACCCTCCCAGCAGCTTGGAAAAGCCTGGAATGGGCCCAAGACAAGCTCCATAGCTCACCAGGAACTGCTCCGAAGAACCCGCGAGACACAGGGACTGAGGTAGGTGGGCATAGAAAGCCCCTGGAGGCGGGGACCTCTGCCTGGGCCATCAGGAGTCCATAGCCAACGAGCACCGGAAAAAGCTACCCTCCCAGGAGCTTGGGAAAGCAGTGAGTGGGGTTAAGGGGAGCAACACCTCTCACCCGGACCCGCCCAGATCTGCCGGGACCCAGGACCTGAGAAGCGGGGGACACAAAATCTCTGAACCTTCCAGTTTCCACCTGTGGGCAGAGACCTCTGCCTGGGCCACCAGGAGTCCATAGCCAACAAGCACCGGAAAAAGCTACCCTCCCAGGAGCTTGGGAAAGCCGTGAGTGGGATGAAGGGGAGCAACACCTCTCACCCGGACCCGCCCAGATCTGCTGGGACCCAGCACCTGAGAAGCTGGGGAACACAAAATCTCTGAACCTTCAGCTTCCCACCTGTGGGTGGAGACCTCTGCCTGGGCCATCAGGGGCCTGTGCCTGGAGTCCCCAGCCTGGGCCACAAGGCTCCAAGAGAGAGTGGGTATCCCAGGAGTGCTGACATACCTTTGAGCACAGGCAAAACCACCATTTCTGCTCAAACCCATTGGACCAAGAGGGACCCTTGCAGAGCCATCAGGGCATAGGAACCAAGGGACAGCTGGGGACAAGATCTTTCCAATTTCCTTCTGCACCCCAGAGCAGACCCGGTGCCACAGCTCTCCAAATCCAAACACCTCTCAGAGAGAGCTGGTCTTCAAGGAGTACTGACACAGAGACCTGTAGGAGGGGCAAGCCACAACCAGACAGAGAAAGATCAGCTAACATCAGAGTCAACAAGATGGCAAAAGGCAAAGGTAAGAACATAAAGAACAGAAACCAAGAGTACTCGGCACCATCAGAACCCAGCTCTCCCACCACAGCAAGCCCAGGATACCCCAACACACCAGAAAAGCAAGACTCAGATTTAAAATCAT
>CM052703.1:24566364-24608569 GCA_028551405.1 Uromys caudimaculatus
CCCCCCCCCCCCCCGGTCGTCCTGGAGTTCGGAACACCAACCAAAGATTACACATCTATTGACCCATTTTTCGGACTACATACGTGGCAGAGGATGACCTCGATGGCCATCAGGGAGAAAGGAAAGGCCCTTGGGCCTGAGGGTGCTAGAGGCCCCAGTAAAGGGGAATGTCAAGGTGGCAATAGGGGGATGGGTGGGCAGGTAGGTGGGAGGAGGAATTCCCTCACAAAGGTGGGGAGGGGGAGGGGATAGGAGGTTTCCAAAGAGGAGAGCCAGAAAAGGGGAAACATCGGAAATGTAAATAAAGTACCAAAAATAAATAAATAAATTAATTAAAAAAAAGTGAAAGATTAAGTAGCACCAAATAAATAAAACTAAGACAAAACTGGAGACTCTAGTAAAGTCTTCCACATCCTGCTCTCACTCTACCCCAAAGGAAGTACTTTGTAAGCCTTCAAAATATTGGAGAGAACAAACATCTGTGAATGAAGTTCTTGACTCTCTGAAGGCAAGAATCCCAAGGGACAGATGGCTGGGAAGATGTTAGAGAGCAAGGTCACTGACCACACTAGAAAAGAGATGAGCCTTTAAATTCTCATCCTTCACCCCAGCACTGTTGACAGTGGAAAAAGGCTCAGTCTCTTTTTCCCAAGCAGTTAGATTCCTCATGAGTGATATACCATTGAGTTACCACCTTCTGAAGATTCTACTAGGGCTGCTGAATGTAATGGAGGAGAGAGTGCTCTGGCTGAAAAGCAAGTGTCTCTGAATTAATCACAGAGCTCACACAAATCTTCATTGCTGTTTTTACCATCTGTCACCATTTGTTCTATAATGGCACTACCTCTGCTATTGAAACAGGTCTAAAAGTTGCAGGACAAAGGACAGCAGAGGAAAATCTTGTGAACAAATCCTGCCTAGATTTAGACTAAGTAAGCATAGGAGATATTTACTGATTGCTTTTTATGTCCCAAGTGCCCCAAGGGCTTTTGACTTATCATTTTGTTAATAACCCATAGATGAGTTGTTCTCATGAATATCACTTGAAAGAAAGGGACAAATTTACTAATTAGGTTGTGAAACACACACACGTCACACAAACACAAACTTAAAAAAAATATCTAAACCAATTTGATGTACTCTATTCTATTTGACATTTGGAAGCATTTCAATTATTAAATGAACCAACCCTCTAACAGCCTATTATATTAGGTGCTGAAATAGACCTTGGAATTGTGCCTAGAATAGTGTATGTTCATCAAGAACTGTGACTTGAACTGGAAATCTAAAAGGAAACACATCCTCATTTTCAGTAGATAGGGTTGTGTTAATAACAGTATCTAATCAGGCAGGATTGAAAGATGCAGCAGGTGATATTCTAATCTAGATAGCACCACAGCAGAGTGGTTTCTTCATGTTGCCCATAAAATTAATCAGCATGCAGAAAAGGTCCAACGCTGAGAAGATAAACGACTTAAAGGAATTTGATTACTGCCAGGGAGTAATTGGGTTCATGTAATTAATGACTGAAGAATAGGAAGAAAACAGGACATTATTCAAAGTTGAAACTTGCATTTAGGTAAAGAGAGTACTGACTGGTAAAAATTCAAGGTGTTGAAGACATTTTTCCATCACAGGCATATGCAGGAATGCTTGGTTTCTTACTTAATAATGAATTGCTCATAATAGTAAGTCACTTGAAGGCTGCTCATCGGAATACAAACAGCTGTAGCCATTTTGATCTTCTGTTCTCTTCCCATTTTCTCTTAGACAATTTCTAACTAGATGCATTTCATCATCTTTATTTTTGAGGTTAAAATATAATTATGCCATTTATTTCTTCCCTTTCATCCCTCCAAGCCTTCCCATGCACTGTTTCTTGCTCTCTTTCAAATCTTGGCCTCTTTGTTCATTAATTGTTTTTACATGCATATATGTATATGCTGACCATTTGGTATTGCATAATCAATTGGTATGCTCTTTTCTGGATACTGTTTCTCCCACTTTCAGCATTTCTTAGAGTAGCAGCAGTGTTTGCTACAGATGTTCACTCATTCTGTCATAAAAGTAACATTTACAGAAAGTTAGCAGGTTAAATTTAGGAATATGTGTGTGTGTGTGTGTGTGTGTGTGTGTGTGTGTGTGTGTGTGTGTGTGTGCGTGTGTGTGTGTGTGTGTGTGTGTGTGTAATGTAATTATAGTATAATCTCAAAAATACAAGTACATATATTTAACAAAATGTTGCTTGCTGGCTTTGGTTGTCCTTACTTTCTCTAACTTACCAACTGTTCCCTTACAGTTTCTTCCATTGATTCATGACCATTTCCCTGACTTGTGCAAGTTCAAAATAGAGCTAGAGGGTTGCCTAAATAGTAGTTCTTCATGGAAACTGTAAAAGTAACTTTTATTTGCCTGTTTTAATTGTTATCTCAAAAGCTTACTGCTAAATAAGCTCACCATTTTCAGTTCTTTCTGAACTCTGGCTGACTGATTTAACTCAGCTATTCTGGCCCAAACTCTTCTCCAAGCTGACTGATTCAAACTGGCTTCTCTCAGCTTCTGACTGAATTGCTCTGCATGGCCTCAAACTAACTCTATCATTATGTGCTAATTTTCCGGCTTCTTATTCTCTGGCTCATCCTGTATTCACCTGTTTCAAGCTTGTTCTCTCTTCAACTTGTCTCTGTAAAAACTTTCCTGGTAGAACTTCCTTCTCTTCATGAACTAAACTCAACTTACTTAACTGCCTTTCATTTAGATGTCCCTTTCAAAAAAGCTGCCTCCTTCTACCAACCAACCCTATCTACATTGTTTGGGATTAAAGTTATGTACTAAGGGTGTGTCTGTTTTCCAGCCAGAGCATACTGTAATCCAGGGCATGTCTACATTTCTTCTGGATCACATAGACCTAGAGGTCTTTGGATGTGATCTTTTGCTACCACATCCATGTTGCTGGATTCTAAAGGAATCTCTCTGTCTCTGTTTCTCTGTCTCTGTCTCTCTGTCTCTCTCTGTCTCTCTGTCTCTCTCTGTCTCTCTGTCTCTCTGTCTCTCTGTCTCTCTGTCTCTCTCTCTCTCTCTCTCTCTCTCTCTCTCTCTCTTTCTCCCTGTATTCCTAGTTATCTGTCTTCCTCTACTCTGATGTCTTTTTCAACTTAGCAACTGTAATCTCCCAGGTTGCTTAGCCAGCATGAAACTCAGTTTTCTTCTTTGTGGCTGATCATCCTAACTGCGTGGGATATAGGGAGGACTGAAGATGATATATATGGAGTTCTCAGCACAGCATTACAGGCACTCAATAATTAACCATGCTTGAAGGTCATTCACATACCAGCAGGCAGCCATGTTTCAACAGAGTTGTTCTGTTCAATAATCGCTAATTCTAGGGTGAAATACCTTGAACTCCATATCCCCATAGGGCTTGATGAGTAGTATTTTTTTCTTAAATAGGACAGTGTATTTGGCATCTCCTAAAAAGGACTAAATTGTAAGCACATCTGTATTAGCCTTTGGGCTAGAGCTAGGATACAAAGCTGTACAAGGTTGTCCTGACAAGCTATCTAAAAGAAGCAGCTGGCTTTGGCAACTCATTGTGCTTGAGAGAACAAAAAATTCCAACTTGAGGTCTGGCCTTGGGTGTGGGGTGGACAGACAATTATCACAGCCAACTTTTTAAAATTGATTGTTAATGTTTTGCATGGCTTGCTTGATTAAATTAAGTGCACTCTAGTGCAATGATGTATAGTCTGAGATGTTTATATAAAGGAGGCAGAGGATATATTTTTGTTGTTGTCACTTCACTGATAGATATTTTTGTTTCAATGAACCTCCGTGTTCTGCTACTCTGAGTGTTCCCACTTAGAGTCATTTTCATTTATTTAATTATTTGCTCAGGCTGTATTTCCAGCAAGGTTCTGACACTTTTCACTGTGCATTGATCTCTGAAACCTACATAAATAACATTTGGCAACTCGGACCTTACTAATTATCTAACTGTCTGTGACCTTAAATATTCAGTAAATGAAGCAGGATCCCATTAAGTCAGCTGGCCTAAAGAACTTTCAGGTCTCCTGTTTGGGAACAAATTAATGGAAGCTCATTCAGTCAGTGTTACAGGACTATTTAATCATTGATAATGAAACTTGGATGAGGGTACCAGAGGCTCCCATGCGTGCTGAACAAGTGGCTGCTCTGGCAGGTATTTCAGATGGCTGTGACTTCACTCTTCCCAAACATCATTTACCTTCTTCCATTATTTCTACCAGAGCTAATTATGCCCTTCTTTCGGTGCTCAGAGTCAGTACATGTTTACTTGATTCTTCCATGAACCACTCTATTTCATCATGTTTTGTATACTTTGTATAGTCCTCTCATCTTCATACAAAAATTCTTGAATTTTCCTATCCTAGATGTGCATGAAAGGAGAAATAATGTCTATGTCATTTTTATATAAACTTCCAACTAATCTAATGCCGTATGGTCATAAAAATTTGTAGTTTGTCAACAATTGGGCAAAACATTGCTATTTAGAGTTACTTAAAACTGTATGTGTTTCTTGAGCCTTTTCTTTGACTTTTTTCTTCTGTTTGTTTGGTTTTGTTTTATCCTATTTTATTTCATTATTATATTTTATATGCCTGGTGTATTTTAATGAGAGATAGAAAGAAAGGGTGTGGACTTGGGTGAGTGGAGAAAAGTGGATGATTTGGGAGGAGTTCGGAGGGGAACCTGTAATCAGAGTGTACTTTAAAAAAAGATATTTTTAATAAAACATGAGTTGAAGTGTTCCAAACCACAAAAAGTGACACAGAAAAACATTACTGAGGAAGAGGAAAGACTCACTTACGTAGTAGGTTCTACAGTGTAAGAGGGTTGCCCAGTGGAGAAAATAGAGACATTGAACAATTAAAATATGCTGCTTTAAAAAAAAATCCCACCTCGAACTTCCATGGCTAGGTCCTTGACAGTCTTCACATACAAATGCGGTGCTTTTAAAGCAGCACCAAAAGTGTTTCATCTACTCTGCCTTTGAATGCTGTTTAAGTGGATTGACAACAAACCCACATCCTGTCTGGGGTTAAGTTTTATATCAATACAATGAAAAGCATGTGATAGTGTGGTAGGTGTGAAGTAATTTTTTTAAGTGTTTTAGATAATGAACATTCTAGAAAGATAATACACATTGTCCTTTCCTCAATGTTTTCTGTCTCTCAGAATATATTTTCTTCATCGTTGTTTTCTGGACTTTCCTATTATTTCCTCATTAGGGTCTCTTCTGTACCATCAAGTATACTATAGTTCTTCTTTTTTTGTGAAATCTCAAAACCATTTTTGGTAAGAAATCTTCCATACCCCACACTTGCCATCTAATTTGACAAAAATTTCTTTATTGTATCTATCGTCCTGTGTGATCCCACTGCAGAACACAGAAACTTAGGGTACATCAATTTTTTCCTTTAACCTTTCCCAGGATTTAAATTGCTAGGATTACTAGATGGCTATAGAGATATTCTATATTTGATTGTATCTGAACAAAGAAAGCAGAAAGCAACAGCTGTACAGTTAGTCACATTTTAAAGCTTTTAATTAACATATGTTAATTACACATGCTAATATGTTTCATTATAACATTTTCATAGATAAGTGTGTCTTTTGATTACATGTATTCCCATTTTCCTCTATTGCCCCCTCCCCTCCCCTCTAACCCACTGACCTCCTTCCTCTAATTAGTTCATCTTCTACTTTCACATTCTCCTCTTCCTTTTTAAATTTTCTAATTAAGGTTACTTACAAATGAGATATTATTTCATGAAGCATAGGCAATTTACCAGCAGACACATCAGAAGAGAAATCCCCCTCACATCTATTAACTGCCTATGAATTCTCAGAGATGGATGGTATCTCATGTGCCTCTCCTTGACTCTGATGGAATTTTGACAGACTCAGTCTTGTATAATTTCTTAGGGTTCAGGCATGCAATGGCTATGCCTGCCAGAAAAGAGTTCCACAACACCCCACCCCTTCTCTCAGCAATTACATTTGTTCAATTTCCTCTTCCATAATGTTCAAAAGCTTGGAATATTGAATAGACGACTCATTTAGAAGAGAACAGTCAATATTCACTTATTTTCAGCATTTTGACAACTTAAAATTCTCTACATTAACCACTGTAAAAATAAACTTTTCTGCCTAAAACTGACAACAGCACTAATTTACAGGCATGAACATAAATATCAGGAAGACAATTGGAGAAGAACATCATGTCAGTTCAGTAAAACACCATAGGAAGCTTCTCTACTATTCACCCATGGCCTCTGTAGCCAAGAGCCTTTGAGAAGCTTTACTGTAGACTTGTAGTTTGAAATAAGTGACCTTGGGAGAATGCCAGAGCTCGGAATGAAGAGAATGAGATTTTATAATACTTGGCCACTTCCACAATCAATGGGGACTCTGACTACCCTAAAGTCTTCACAGTAGACTTTATATTAGAAGTTACACATGTCTACCTGCTATGTTAACTCTTTTACAATTATAGAAATAAATAGGTACCTGGGATCTTACATATTAATAACAAAGAAATTTTTAAAGCATGCATTTAAATGCTATTATCAGGGATGCATCACTGAGTAATGTAAATGGCTGGATATCCCTATTTGCTCCCTCAGGTTGGCTTGTCTGCATCCTCTATCCTAATATGTGTTCCCCAAGGAAGCCGCCCTACACAAACTGCAAGGGCAGTTTTTCCTTTGGCTTTTTGTTCATTACTAAGACCTGGATATTCTCTGGATCTATGGGTAAGGGCAGGATATTAATTCTTATAGTGCCTTCTCTCAGATCACTTAGACCTAGTAGCGGCCCTTTACTAAGCATTATAGCTTTCTCTCCTTTGGATTGCCGTAATATGGGCTTCTCTAGCTCCTTAAATGTTCTCACCATTTCTTTCCCTGGGGCACTGCTCCACCTCTCTTGGATTTCTGTTAACCTTGCTCAACCTCTTGAAATAGTCTCTTCATTAAATTGCTCTCTATGTTTTCCTTGACTGTGCAGTCTGGTTTTTGTCTGGCCCTTCAGTGGCACAGCAATTCATCAGAATTATAGATTTTTTTTTCAGAGGTTGATGATAATTTTCATGGGCTATAGCTACTCTGCACATTCTTTAGAATGGACATGGCTCTACCAACATTCGTCATGAAGTGACTTAGGTATCCCAGATTTTCCCTGGTCATTTGTTCAAACCAGTCATCCATTAGCAAGATCTTACCACATGAGGCCTTTGCTCAGTGTGTACTTGGTTGTAAATGCCAATAAAAGAATGAATATGGTTATCTGTTAACACCCAGTTTCAAGGTGTTCCTAAAGCTAATCTCTAGTTCCTGCTTTTATTAAGGTGAAAGACAAAAAATATGTGCCTAGACATACAGACCTTGTAGATCAGTGGTTCTCAACTTGTGGGTTTGAACCATTTGGGGTCACATCTGATATCCTGCAATCGGATATTTACATTATGATTCATTACTGTAGCAAAATTACAGTTATGGAGTACTAATGAAATAATTTTATGGTTGGGGGGTCACCATAACATTAGGAACTGTATTAAAGGGTCACAGTATTAGGAAGGTTGAAACCCATTGCTGTAGATAAAGACAGTTGTCTTTGACAATCCTTGTATTCCTGGTTTGAGAAACCCCGGTATACTGAACACATGTTTCAGCTCTAAAAACTTGGCAATGGCCTGACTTCAACTTGGGTACATCTAACAACATGTCATTAGGCAACTTATTAAATATTTCTAAATTTCTGCTTCTTTATCAAAGTACAATACAGTATTATCCACTTCCTTGATTGATTAAATAAGATGCTTCATTAAAAATATTAACACAATCTGTCACTCAGAAAGAGAGAGAGAGAGAGAGAGAGAGAGAGAGAGAGAGAGAGAGAGAGAGAGAGAGAGAGGCAGAGAATCTGTGTAAGCCAGAAGAGGACATCCAATTCCTTGGAGATGACATATAAGCAGCTTCATATCACAGACTCTGCCCCATTCTCTATGGGTGGCTCCTAGTCAATCACTGATCTAGGGAGGTGAAACTAAGGAAGCTCCAGTCATGGGAGAAAAGATGTGTCTGCTCTGGATGACCCTTACCTCAGTACTTCACAAGGATCTTGGTGAACTCTTCCTAGGTGCATTGTAATTTAGGATTCATTTTCTATCCGTTTTTCTTTAACTGATACCAGGTCTGCATCACAGTTTGAAACTTTGCCTAGCCTCTTATGATTACTTCCATCTTCATTCCCCAGCGTCTCCCATAACAAGAATCCTTCCTCTTAATCTTCTCTTGTTGCCTGCTTTGAGGAGGATCCTCTTTAATGTTATCTCCACAGTCATGGAAAGTGAAAGTTATCTCTTTTGTCTACACCACTAAGGGTGTGCCTTTTTATCTCTCACTTTCTGTCTAATCGAAGAAAATCATTGACAATTATTATGGTAGACACTCTTGAAGTAGTGTTGAGATTCAGTAAAACTCTAAAGTATATATGGAACTTTCCTTTATAAGCTTAACGTATCTTCAAGAGTTTATTATGACTTTGTTCTTAGTCTATAATTTGAATTATTTTAAAATCAGCCGAGTGTATCAGAAAGAAAAAACCCTATGCAATCCTTTCAGTTGAATTGTTAAAGTTTCTTCACAAATAGCTCTTAAATCAGTTTTATAAAGCTTTTAAAAGTTTACTGTAAGGTGGGTGTCTATTGTCAAATTATGTAATCACTACCTAAAGCAATGTGATATATTTGAAGTCACTTTTTTTTCTTTTGGTTTTTCAAGACAGGGTTTCTCTGTATATCCCTGGCTGTCCTGGAACTCACTCTGTAGACCAGGCTGGCTTCAAACTCAGAAATCTGCCTGACTCTGCCTCCCGAATGCTGGGATTAAAGGCGTGTGCCACCACTGCCCAGCTGAAGTCACATTTCTAAAAAGATATTTTAAATACAACTTATTCTGATTCTACTTGAAAAGGGATGGAGTGATAGTAACGAACAAGATTTTACCCCTGCACATTGCATTGAATTCTCACATTTGAGACAAATGCATTTCAGTCCTGCTAAATATGCAGGTCCAGAAATGCAGGCAAACTTTTAAGTTGCATAATCACAAAGCCTCAGCATCCCAGAGATGAGGCACATGTGCTGACTAGCTAGAAAGTAAAGCCCCATATACAGTGTTTCCTTCACTAGTCAGTTGTCTGCAAAAGCACTCTGGTGGCCCAGGCTCCAGCTTCATCTTCTCACAGGTCATGTTTCTTAGGTGAGAGAGCCACGGACTGAGAAAATTCCAAGTCATGCTCAAACTGATAACATTAGGTGGGGAACAGCAGGCATTGTAATAAATTCCAGGCGAGCCAGAGGAAGGGTGTCTCAAAGTCATATTTTTGGCAGTAATGTCATGGCACTGAAGATTGCTCTTTTATTGAAAGATAATATATTTTTGCTCCTTTTTCCTACCCTTATATCCACTTTTTAGACACATAAAATGGTGAGGATATTTTCACACTCTTATGCAGGATCTTTATGTCAGATGGGAATATTCTTCAAGTAATTCTTGATATCACATAAAAAGTGTATGATGATACAGAGATATTTTGGATACAATAGCTACCTCCCCATCCCTTAAATTGCTTCTTGCTAGGTATCTCATGTCTTGTATGCTGACCTTTGCAAGCCTTCTTTTGGGATAAAACACTGAGTGATGGACATAACCATCCAAAGTGGATACACATTTCTCTTCGTGGGCACAAGCCTGATATTCTATGAATGACATTTTCTATTAACATCATCACCACCGATGGTTTCAAGTTTAAGCTGAGTATGGGGCTTTCATTGGGTGTTTACTGCTATGTTTCTTCGGGACATCTCTGTACTCCTCACACCGAAGCTCCAACGTTAGAGTTTAAGTACTTTATTGCCAGATTAAAATGCAAATTAAAATTATTATAATAAAAAATTCCCAAAACATCAAGCAGGAAGATCTAATTATTATCTATATATATATATACATACACACACACACACATATATATATATATATATATATATATATATATATATATATATATAGAGAGAGAGAGAGAGAGAGAGAGAGAGAGAGAGAGAGAGAAAGAACAATATAATATGTAGAAACAATCAAACAAAATATTGGCTGTTTGAAAAAATATTATTGACAAACTTCTAAAAAACTAGGCAAATGAAAGGTAAGAAGCAACTTAATAAAATGAAAGATGAAAGAGAGACAGTACAAGAATTTTATGAAACCTACAAAAAGGCCGGGCGGTGGTGGCGCACACCTTTAATCCCAGCACTTGGGAGGCAGAGGCAGGCGGATTTCTGAGTTCGAGGCCAGCCTGATCTACAGAGTGAGGTCCAGGACAGCCAGGGCTACACAGAGAAACCCTGTCTTGAAAAACCAAAAAAAAAAAAAAAAAAAAAAAAAAAAAGAAACCTACAAAAAGACCTACTTTAAAATAGATCCTAGAAACCTTAGAAAATCAAGAAAAATGCATAAATTCATAAATGCATATGAACTATTAAAATCAAGTCAAGAAGGCATAAGATACAGAGATTCGCAACAAACAACAAGATTAGAGCAATACGAATTATACTAACAAAGAAAAGGACAGGTATGGATGTATTTACTGCAGAATTCTATCAAACCACTAATGCTAATAAAGCCAAGTGAATACTCTATGATTTCTTCTAACAGATATGGAATACACATCTTTCTCATGGAATCTTTAAAATATGCCACATGATCAGTCCTAAAATAATTTATAACAAATATGGGAAAAAAATCAAAATATGGTATTTTGTATCTTATCAGATCATACTGGAATAAAAGTAGAACTCAACAGAAACTACAAAATTAATTGGAGATTGAATAAGAGACACTTAGCCATTTGGTTCTTGGAGAAATAAGGGAGGGAGTTTCAAAAATACCTAGAATCAAAAATGAAACTGAAAGCATAGTTAACAGACTCCAGATGCAGCTGACACAGTTCTAAGAGGGTATTGTATAGCTATGAGTACTCACATTAATAATCATAGAAGTTGGCCGGGGAGATGAATTAGTGGTTAACAGCATTCTGGTCTTGCAGAGATCCGAGGTTCAGTTTACAACACCCACATTAGGTGGCTCAACATCTTTGTAATTCCAATATTTTCATCCCTGTTTTTTTCTGTACTTATGGTGTGGAAGTTGAATTATAGATTAACAGAGTTGTGTTTTGGAACCCACAGTTAGTTATTCTCTGCAGTTTGACCAATAGCCCAGTTTTGTAGTAGTCCTTATCTGTTGCAAAATGAAGCTTATTTGATGAAGAGTGAGAGCTATAATAATCTGTGAGTTTAAGCATAATTATTTACCATATAGTTATAGATTTTGTCCGAGTAGGAAAATGGCAACAGTAGGTCATCTGCTAGAGTTTATGACATCTCGGGCCTCAGGTAGTTGACTATGCTATCAGTCACGAATTCCCTATCGACTGAACCACAATTTAAATCAGATAGTTGTTGATTACCTCTAGATATAAGTGCCACAACTGAACCCTTGGATATACCTTACTCTGCTGGTCATTGTTGTGGTTCATAGACTTTATAGCTGGATAGGAACACTGATTGGTTTTTTTTTTTTTTCACTAAGTGGCTTGCATATCACCTTCAGACACTATGAGATCGAGTCCTTAGCAGGAGGCTTCCAGATCAGTTCTAATTCAATTCCTCTAAGTTCTGTTTCTGAAGTATGTGTTGCCTTAAGCAATAGGATCTCAATTTCAAGTTCTGGAAGATAACTACAGACAATGACAATTTTGTCTTGTTTTGGGAGACTCTTATCTGTATGAATTGTATATCAGCAAAGCAACCATCTAGTCAATAAATAGGCTAATGAATTGAAGAGACAGTTCTCACAAAAGGCCAACAAACATTTGTTAAAGCTCTCAATGTCCCTAGCCATGATGGAAGACGCAAATTTAAAATGCACCGAGATTCTCTCTCTCCCCCTTTAGAATGTCTATCATCAAGAACATAAATATGACTGGAGAAATGACTTAGAATGACTTAGTGGTTGAGTATGGACTGCTCTTACAAAAGACACAAGTTTGGTTCATAGAACCCAGATGCAACTGACTGCACTCCACTTTTAAAGAACATGTTTTTCTTCCAACACGCGTGTGCGCACACACACACACACACACACACACACATACACACACACATGCATGCACACACACACACAAACATGCATGCACACACACACACACACACACACACACTTTAAAATTTTTTAAAAATGACAGCAAATTCTGGCAAGGATGTGGAACGTGAAGAATCCTTTTTGGATCATCAATTATTCAATACTAAATGGTGGTTAGTACTGAAAACACACATACAAGTAACATTATATAGACTGAAGTGGGGAATGATGTGATTATATTATAATCTCAAAAAATAAAAGTTCTAAATTAATGAAAAGAACGAACAAAGGAAAGATGAATCTTTCTTTTTAAAACCTGATGGTGTGGGAGCAAACTGTTACATGCACTGTGAATGGTGCATTCATTATGAATGGTGCTGTGGGGCAGTGGTCTGTGACAGGCAATCTGACACCCGGTTGAGCATAGGCTGAAAATTCTGGGAGAACACGTGAAATTTCCACGAGGGACCAGATTATGATTTTGGCCAATGCTCCCGGAACACTCCTGTAAAAACATCTACAGCTTTCACAGCCCCTGTATAGAGGCCTGGCATGTGGAATTTGTCATGTAGAAAGCAACTCTGGGTCCTCCCACAAGCAAATGAGGCACTACAAAGTCCCCAGACCAAGTCGATAGAAAGTATTGGTTGCCAACCCCCTGCCCCATCCCAAACAGTATATTAGACCATCCCGACCTGTGTAGCTCTCTCTCTCTCTCTCTGCTCCACCTGTCTGCCCTGCCCACTTCTGCCCACGCCCGCAGCCTGCCAGCCAGAAGGAATAAAGGTGCAAAACTGCTCCAGCATCTAAGAGCCTTTTGTCCAACGAGCTGTAACACTTTTGGCCCAAAAAGAGATCCGCTCTCTGGGCTGAGTGGCGGGGAGAGGGTCTCCCGGGGATCGCACTGCAGCCAGGACCCTGCTCGGAGCAGGAGAGCAGCCAAGGTGGCTTGCACTCCCATCCCTGCTCGCGCTCCCTCCCCCTGCCGCAGCCCAACATGGTGCATTCATTATGATGGTGAAAATAAACTGGTACATGCACTATGAATCAAGCATGCACTGTGACTAGTGGGGGTAAACCAGAGCATGCACTATGCATGGTAGAAATAAATTGGAGCATGCACTATATGAATGTAGGTAAGCTGGTCCATGCACTAGGAAAATCTGTGGAAGTGCCTCAGAAAATTAAAGCTTAAGCTTCCATATGATACTGTTGCCCTGTAACTTTCTTGGCTGGAGCAAATACATTCTAGAGTAACTCAGGATGTGTGTGCCCCTTCCTGAGGGCATCAGACTGTTGAAATAATAGTTTGGATGGAATTGATATTTCTCTAGGACTCTCATGTTTGGGGAAAGGAAAAAAATGGAACCTTGGTGCCAGCTCCAAGAGAAATGTGTCACCCAGGAAGAGATTTTACAGGGGATATTACATCTGGGGCTATTATGTGTCCCTGATGGGAAAGACCATATTACGACAAAGACTGCTTAGTTAAGCCTACCTAATGAATTTTATGTAAACCTTAACCCTTTATCCATAAAGTAGACTTGGGGGTCAATGAACATCATTTTTGCTTCCTTACCACCCATTATGATCAAACTGAATAAAAAAATTTATCTATTTTTCACTATTAATTGTCACTTTAACTGGCATAGAGATTACAGGTGTGAACCAAGTTTGTTAGGGTTTTTAAACTCCATCCAGGATTTGACCCCAAATCCTCCAGTATCAATGCTGCTCCTGGGTATTATACTTGAAGGACTCTAAGCCAACGTATTATGCATTCATGTTTATTACTGTATAAATATCAGCGGTGAAGAGATTAAAAATGTGATATATATACATAGTGAAACATTTCAAGTTGCAAAGAAAGTATGACATTGCAAGGATATTGATTGAAATCTGAGATCATCATGTTAAGTGAAATAAGCCATATCTGGTGTGTGTGTGTGTGTGTGTGTGTGCGTGTGTGTGTGTGTGTGTGTGTGTGTGTGTGTGTGTAATGAGGACCATAGGAGGAGGGAAGAAATTTGGAGGAAGAATAAGAGTGTAACAGAAAGCATGTGATGTAGAAGCAAAAGGAAGGCAGTTTGATGGAGAAGGGGAAGAGAACTAGAACGGGATTGGAGACCAGGAAGAAGGATAAGTAAGAACAAAGTTAAGTGACATAGATGCATGAAAAATGCTATCAAGAGACCTCTTGCTTTTTATGGTGACCTAAACAATTAATAAAAATCAAATTACACTAGGAAAATTCATTAAACTACAAAACTTATTTTAAAAGTGATGATTAAAAACACCTTCCTACTTTTAAGGGATATAATTAAAAACACGTCACAAACTTGCTATGTATTGTGCACCGCGGGGTGAGTGGGTCATCTCTCATTTCTTTGAATTCAGTTCTTTTAATTTGAAAGATTTTCCGGAATGCCTTTATGCTTTCCCTTAAATCCAATTTAGAGTCTGTTTTTGGTTCGAACAGTCATATTTTCCTATGTTTATCTGAGCCAAGTTTGTCACAGGCGTTATCAACCTCATCACTTTTGCGTTCTGTCATTTAATGTTCCTGCCATGTTACATAATGTCTAGAGCTATACAATCTCTATATGTATCAAAGTATATATATATATATATATATATATATATATATATATATATATACACACACACACACACATATATATATACACACACATATGTACATCTATATCTATAACTATCTATCTATAGATAGATAGATAGATAGATAGATAGATAGATAGATAGATACTTCCTCTAATATCTGTTGATTTGATGCAAAGGAGAATATTTGGAGCAGGTTAGTTAATCATCTTGATTGACTGTTGATTGTTTCCACATTTCAATCCTTGGAGGTAGATAGAGTAAGTTACATTTTTTGTCTGTTAATTCATCAACATTTTTTTGCTTCTCCTCTTCCATGCCTTGGGGATTAAAAAGGAAACATTATTCCCAGTGTTACACTGGCATTTGGAAGATTAGAAGTCACAATTTTTCCTGAAATAAAGACATGGGCACATGACCAACAGAGATAAGGAATGAACTTTCTGGAATGACCTAATTAATCTGTGGTAGCTTGTCATGATTCCTGTTCCTCCTGATTGTTTGGTCACTATATTAATTACATTTCTTGTCTGTATGATGTAATCCCTGAAAAAAATCAAATTAAGGAAAGAAGTGTTTATATATGGACACAGTTCACGTAACACACCATTATGGAATGGAACTCATATGGAATGAGCTTTAGGGAGTTCGTTACATCCCACCCACCATTGGGAAGCAAGGAGGGAGTGAGACTAGCGCTTAAGTCACTTTCTACCTTTTATTGAATTATAGACCAGAGCCCATTGCATAGTGATATTTGCATTTAGTGTGTGCATTCTAATTGTAACTAATCTAATCACAATAGTCCTTCACAGACATGCCCAGAGTCTTATCTCCTAGGAGACCCTAGATCCTGTCAAACTGACAATCAGTATTAGCCATCACTTATCAATGATTTCCTTGAGACTAAGGTCCAGCTGCCCTAATAATATTTTAAATATTCAGTCTCTATTTCTATTTTCCTGACAAAATGTTGATATGCAAATATTATACAGGTTGACCATGGTTCTATTCTTAACCAGGATCTGGACTTATTTTGCATTAGTGACCTATACTTTATTCTCTCTAATTATCCTCCCTGGATGCTTTGCATTTTTAAATGGTGAATAAGATGCTTTATCTTCATATATAGGAGGATGTAACTTTATGTACACACACACACACACACACACACACACACACACACCACCCCAGAGTAATAATTCACATTACTTTAATCTTCCTTAGACTGATTTAGGGAACTCAAGAGTAAGTTAAATATATGACTAATCAAGAAAAAGAAACAAAAGTATTTGAAGATCTGAATAAATTGTTATTTTTCATAATCATGGGTTAGACAACAAAAGAAGGAGGAAAACCAGGTACAGGATAAATGCCTTAGTCAGTAAGTGGTTACTGCACAAACATAAAGACCTGAGTGATATCCCTAGTACCTAAATAAAAAGTTGGATGAATTGGTCCTCACCTGTGAACCCAGCAGTGTGGAGGGAGACACAACAGAGTCTGGGGGCTTGCCTGCTAGCAAGTCTAGTTGAATTGGTGAGCTCCAAGTTCAGTGAGCAATCTTCTCCCCAAATAATGGAGAAGGCAAATGAAGAAGACAACAATGTCAACCTGTGTTTAGCCTCTTCATGTGTGCAAATATGTATATGCACACAGAGATACCCACCACCACCTTGCCCACAGACAGAAAGAAAAATAAAAAAGGAAAAACAAGACTTTGTAACTTGGGGTGTTTACTGACTAGTTTTGTGTGTCAACTTGACACAAGCTGGAGTTATCACAGAGAAAGGAGTTTCAGTTGAGAAAATGCCTCCATGAGATCCAGTGGTAAGGCATTTTCTCAATTAGTGATCAAGGAGTGAGGGCCCCTTGTGAGAGTGGTACCATCTGTGGGCTCGTAGTCTTGGGCTCTATAAGAAAGCCAGCTGAGCAAGTCAGAAGAAGCAAGCAAGCCAGTAAGCAGCATTCCTCCTTAGCCTCTGCATTAGCTCCTACTTCTTGACCTGCTTGAGTTCCAGTCCTGACTTCCTTTCGTGATGAACAGCAATTGGAAGTGTAAGCTGAATAAACCCTTTCCTCCCCAACTTGCTTCTTGGTCATGATGCTTCGTAGGAATAGAAACCCTGACTAAGACAAATTGGTACCAGAGTAGTGTGGTATTCCTGTGACAGCCTGACCATGTATTGGGGAGGACTGTGGAATGACTTTGGAACTTTGGGCTAGAAGATCCATTCGGTGTTAAGAGCTTTGTGGGATGTTGTGTAGGAGCTTGGAAGATAATGTTGAGAACAGTGCAGAAGATGGAGGCCTGGCTTGTGAAATTTCAGAGGGAAGATTAAAGACTCTTATTAGGGCCATTGCTAGTATGATTTAAGATTCTGTGGTTTTGGTTAGCTGGGGTTGAAGAAATCAGCTGTGATTAACAAGATACCAGAACTACTAAAGCAAAACCATTGCATTACTGGGACTATTGATGCTGATTACCTGAAGTTGGGAAATCGGTGGTGATTGGGAAGAGACTAGCATCATTGAGGTGAAATTTTCTGAGAAATGTTTTCTGAGAGCACAGAGGCTGTGTTCCAGAAATAGCCAGGGTTGTGCTGTAGCGGACTTGGTAATGTGTAAGAGTAACCCAGGTGGTACTGGTTTTGAAGGCATGAAGGAGTCATGAAGAGCAGCTGAGGCCTGGGCACTGTGAGAGTCTGTAGAAGGCTATTGGTGCAGCCTCAGTTGCAATTGATGGCCCAGGACTGAAGGGGTCATGCAAAGGAGATGAGGCTTGGCACCATGAAGAGAGCCTATGAGAGGCTGTTGATAAAGCCTGGTTGCAGCAGAAGTCAGCAGTGTTTTGGAGATGCCAGTACCATGAGATAACCACCAAGAACAGCAGCAGCAGTGGAGTACAGGCATCTGGAGCCTAGAAGACAAGGTGTGTGCTACAGGGGGCAGAGTTGGAGAAGTGACTCAAGCCCTTGGAGGAATCCAGAAGATTGTGAGTGGATCCCAGTCACTGGACAGTTGGAGTTTGGTTTTGCTTTTGATTATGACTGTGCCCTGATATACTTTCCCTTCTGAAGTAAGAAGGTATTTTAGTGGAGCCCACAGTTAAAAGACTTTGAATTTTTAAAAGACTTTGAATTTTAAGAGATTGTTTAAAAGGGACTGAAATGTTAATAGGTAAGAATTTGTAAAGACTGTGGGACTTTTAAAGTTATTTAGATCTTGGGGATGAATAAGGAAGGAAGGAAGGGTAGAGGCTTATTGGTGATGTGCTTGTGTGTCAAGTTGACAAGGGGTCAATTATACTGGCTAGTTTTGAGTGTCAACTTGACACAAGCTGGAGTTATCACAGAGAAAGGAGTTTCAGTTGAGAAAATGCCTCCATGAGATCCAGCGGTAAGGCATTTTCTCAATTAGTGATCAAAGGGGGAGGGCCCCTTGTGGGTGGTACCATCTGTGGGCTGGTAGTCTTGGGCTCTATAAGAAAGCCAGCTGAGCAAGCCAGGAGAAGCAAGCCAGTAAGCAGCATTCCTCCTTGGCCTCTGCATCAGCTCCTGCTCCTTGACCTGCTTGAGTTCTAGGCCTGACTTCCTTTCGTGATGAACAGCAATTGAAAGTGTAAGCTGAATAAACCCCTTCCTCCCCAACTTGCTTCTTGGTCATGTTGTTTGTGCAGGAATAGAAACCCTGACTAAGACAAGGTGGTATCACTTATTTATGTAATTACAGCCAGCCGGTTCTCTATTTGTCTATGAGCAGTTTGAAATATTCAGTTCCAATTATTTTCAATAATAGCTAGTCAAAGGGAACTGATTTATGGCAGGTGTTTACTTAGACTGGGGAAGAATGTGTAACAAATCATACTATTGTTACTGTCACTAAAAACTTTCCATCATTTTATCAAAGCTTAACAATTATATTTAGAAGCATGTCATTTGCACATTATAATGTTGACATTTCACTAGAAGTCAAACATTAGTTTCTTATAAACAACAAGCCTTGCAACAATATTTTATGTCTATTTATCAACATGTTTTTAAATTTTCTTAGAAAGCAAAAAAGTGAAAGTTGGCTTAATAACAAAGTAATTAATTTAATTACAAAATTAATGCCTAAGGTATGCTTTAAAATGTGTATTGTAGAGGAAGAAATCTAGAGATTGGAGTTCTGTTACTATGGAAACAGGTTATAGAATGTCATTAAAATGAAAATTAATTTGCTTGCTTTTTTGTGCTCTGTGTTTGTAAATGGTCAAATGTTATATATTTAATAAAGCAGCAGATTCAAAATGGTTACTCTAGTACTCATTATCATCTTGAAACTATATTCAATAAGAAATAGGACAGCTGATTGGATTTACAGTCCAAGTAAATTAATTAATGAACTGTATGTACATTATATTTGTTAAATTGTTGAAAAAATGAAGACCTCAATTTTCTATATTAATAGCCTGTCTTTTATTTAATCCCTTCCCAGGGACCTCCACACATGTGACAGACAATGGAAAAATTAATAGGGATTTTTAAAAATTTGTATTTTTTAAATGCATTCAAACATCCACAAAGCAACATACAATTATTTAGTTGAAATAGTGAAACTCACAGTGCTGGCTAGTTTCTGACGACTCAACACAGGCTACAGTCATCTGTGATCTCTATTGAGAAAATCCCTCTACCAGATTGGCCTATGACTAAACATACAGTTTATTTTCTTGATTGATGTTTGGTGGGAAAGGTCCCGCCCACTGTAGGAGGTGTTACCCCTAGCTTGGTGGACTCAGGCTGATTTCTTACTATGAGGAGTAAGCCAGTAAGCAACATTCGTCCATGCATCAGTTCCTGCCTTGAGTTCCTGCCTGAATTTCCCCGGATGATGGAGTGCGATCAGAGAGTTGTAAACTGAAATAAACCCTTTCCTTCCCACATTGCTTTTGGTCATGTGGTATTTTATCACAGCAATAGAGACCCTAACTAAGATCACAGCAATTAGAAACTCTGACTAAGATACTCACAAAGGCAAACTATATCAAAGTTGTTCTTCCCTCAAGTGAATTTATTAACTAAAATTTTGATCTAGACAGCCTCCCAAAACCCAACTTTGCAACCAATAGATCACTCTGCTGGTGTTATCCAGGGTTCCTCAAATAGACATACACAATGAGAGAGACTTGGAAAGAGACGTCTGTACACCTTGAATTAATAACACTTGTCTTGCAATAGAGTAGCTCATGGGGTAGTTTTTGAAAATGTGTGGCCACACATTTGCCCCAGCATAGGGTATTAGGCCTGATTCATACTGCCTGATTATTTCAGAAATCCTTAAAGTATAAATTTAGTTTACTATAGTGACCAGTGAATGATGGTTCCAAATTGAAACACACTGCCAAACATCTCTGGAGTAACATACCTTCTTATAGTAACTTTTGGCACTAGTCAAAGCAAACTAAACATACCCTGAGTAGGGCATGAGTGAACACCAGCAGAAATAACAGAAGCTTGTAAATTCACACACGCTCGACATGAGATCTGTGACTCATTCAGCACCAAACACATTTCTTTACCAAAAATCTCCTTAAGGGAAATGGAAGCAATAAAAGTAACTTAGTGGGATTTCAAACAACCAGCTAGAACTGCCATCAGTTCAAATTATGTTAACTGAAGTGGGATCAGAGAGTATGCGTAACAACATTAGACATAACCTAAGAAAAATCAACTATACAATGAATGAACAAAAATCATATAGGAAGGTTGGCCGAGAGAGACAAAAAGATGCCTTTTGGGGAAGAAGTTAAGAAGTATCAGCGGCCAAATAAAAACTTCTAATTTGTATTGAGGTTTAGGAGGACATAACTAGGAAATGGTTGTATTTATATTTTTGCATTTAAATTTGTGTTACATATATGTAGTATGTTTATTTATCAAGAATAGGCCATTATAAAGAAATTCACACTGTATAAACTACTTATAGATCTAAGAAAGTGATATTACTATTTCTTCCTCAAATTTATAGTGTAACACATTGAGATTATATTCATTTAATAATTAATTAATAAATAATTCTGTATTTAATGTTTCTAGCACTGAATTATAATTATTAACATCAACATGCACACACACATAAAGGAGTGATTTCTTATGATTACTTTGCAGAGTTAAACTGGCATCTAATTCATCCTAATTTTCAGGAAATAACTATGTGTAAATGACCTGAATTTTTTTTTTTCATTTATCCCTTTTAACTTTCCAGAGACGCGGGATGCAAACAACGAAAATATTTCCTGACTCTCGGCCCTTCGACCTCATGATAATCTATAGATTTTTGCTACTTGCTAGTCTTTCACCTCAGAAGATTGGTAAGTGGTATAAAAGCCCGTAATACTTCATTACAACCAATCTATCTCCCTAAGTTTCCTCTTACTCTATGTTTCTCTCATTCTCCACTTTTAGGCCACTCGGCACCTAACTACTGTCAATGTTGGCTACCTCGCAGCTGTAGAGCCTTATTACATTAGAGTCATGCCTCATGCGCTCTTTTCCATCATTCTGCTAAATGCTTGAGGTCTATCTATGTCATCACTCTTACTCACCATTTTCTCTTTAATCACTGAGCACCACTGAGGATGGATACAGCACGCTTTGCTTATTCATTTCACCTGTCGGCAGACATTTGCACTCTGTCCAACGTTTCCAATCAACAACTTGTTCACAAACATGTGTTTGTATGGACAATGTACTTCATTTATTTTGAGTAAGTGCCGAGGAGTAAAGTGCCCATTATCACACGGCAGATTTATACCTGATTCTATAGTAACTGCCACGCTTTCTTGCATTTCCTTCTATTTTATATTCCAGGTATGTATGCGATTTCTAGTAAATCTGCTTCTTTGGGAGCAACATATGTATGCTTAATCTTTAAATTTTATTCATATGGATAAACATGTTGTGGTATTTGTTTGAATTTGAATTCCAATGATAATGGTGGCTCTACATGTACCCACAGAACATGCACGTAGAAAATATGTGCGTAATTTCATTGGTGACATGTCTATTCAATTAACTTGTTTAAATTTCTGAGACAATACTTAGGCTATATAGGTCAAGGTAGTCTCCAACCCATGATTCTCCCTTCTCAGTACTCTGGTCAGGAAAATCAGGCATGTATAAAAAGACTTGACTTTATCTTTCTAATTTCTGTTGGATTGTTTTCATATAATATTGATATATAGTATTTTGTTTCATATTTATCAAAATTTGATATATGTATATATGCACAGGAATATATTTCTCAATTTTTCTAATCATGTAATATACATTAATGGTCTGCAAATATTTTTAGTAGAAATTTTCAACAAGATAATTGCTGGAACACTCCTAAAATGGTTGAAACAGTGATCAACATGTTCAAATAGAACAAATAAAATTCATATTATAAGCTACGGAAGGAAGGAATCACAGACAGATCTTAAAATTATCCAGAGAACAAAGACAATTAGCTTCAAAAGAGTAGGAATCCCGTCTGAACAACAGCAGAAGGCGGGAGCAGAGCTAGCAGAAGCAGGACGTAATTACTACCCCGAGCCTGGTTATCATTTCTCCTTGAATTCCAGGGCTTCTATCTGAGATCTCATTTCTTCTATTTAATGTGAGTATGTTATTTTCTCTGTTGGTGCAGGAATAAGAGACACTTATTTTATTTTATTTGTTTTGAAAACGGGGGGATGTGACATCTTAATTTTTTTAAAATCTTGAAATATATTTATTTCAAGTTTTAGAATTTTATCTATTTATACCCGGCCATTTTATTTGTGATGTCTTATGATTTTGACATTTTAAAAACATATGTTTTTTATTTATTTTATGACAATTTTACATACGTATGCAATTCAGTATGCTTTTATCCAATTCCTATTTTTCCCTCTAACTCCCCTTGAAGCTCCCCAATGTGTCCTCATAATTTCATTTTCTCTTTTAAAAATTCTATTAATTGTCCAAGTAGAACTGTCCTGTATGTGCATCAGTGTGAAACCATCCATCGGATCATTATCAATAGCTCCTCAGCTAGGGGTGGAGCCTCGTCAGCTGATCTCCAATCCATCCTGGGATGCTGCGTACCTTGATCTTGTGCCGCTCCTGTGTGGGTAACCATGGCTGCTGTTAGTCTATGAGCACAACAGCTAAGCCATGCCATAAGGACTGCGTTTTCTCCCTCCCGCCCCCCATCTTCTAAAAAGTCTGCCGTTCTCTGACTTCTATGGTCTTTTTAAATCTTGATATTTAATCAGTTTTCGAAAATCCTTTGCGATTGTTTCTTCACATGCTGCTTCAGCCCCACTCCGTCTGGGAACCTGATTAAATGAATGCTAGTCTCCCTCACTCATCCGCATGTCTCTTAAACTTGATCCCATATATTCAACTGCATGCCTGTCCAAGTTTCGTTCTCTCTTGCTCTCTCGTTTTAAATTTAAATTTATTTTCATTAGAAAGAGATTCTTCTTTCATCCAATACATCCCGAGCACAGTTTCTCCTTTCTGCTCTCCTCCCACTTGTCTTCAGGTTCATTATTTTCTCATAAACTCTGTCCAATCTGCTCTTAGTGCCACCACAGAGTTTACTTACTGTGTGGGGTGGTGAATAGCTATGCCACCCCTTCCTCCATAGATTCACACGTGTGAATGCTTGGCCCATAGGGCGTGGCATGATTAGGAGGTGTGGCATTGTTGGAGTAGGTGTGGCTTTGTTGGAGTAGGTGTGGCCTTGTTGGAGGAAGTGCGTCTCTGTCACTGTAGAGGCTGACTCTGAGGTGCCATATATGCTCAGGCTCAGTCCAATGTGAACTCTTGGCAATTTCTCCAGCACCATGTCTGCCTGGATGCTGCGATGCTTCCCATCATGATAATAATGGGCTAAACCTCTAAAACGGTAAGCTAGTCCCAGTTAAATGTTTTCATTTATAACAGCTGCCTTGGTCATGGTGTCTTTTCATAGCAATAACACTCTAACCAAGACACTGTGTTCAAAACGTTTGCACCCCAGGTGCCTTTTTTCCAGTCCTATTAGGTGCTATTGTATGGTTTTATATATGCATATTTTCATTTGTCTTTATCACCACAACTGTTAAACATAGCTGAAGTACAATCTGTTCCTCTAATTACAATATGGAATGTCTTTATGAATCTGCTTGGGTTTTCTTCTCTTTTCTGATGATGCTTTCTAGGTAAGCAAGTTTTCTGTGCACCCTTCAGCTTTGTCCTTGCCTTTGAAAATACTTATTTGTAGTTTGACTCTGAAGCACCGCATACAGATTCTCTCGTTCAGAATGTACGAATCTGCTTGATAGCTGGGCAGCGCTCATTTCTACATTTATGATGTCCTTGCAGTTTTCTTTGAACTGCGATGTGCTAGTCAGGGCATGCATTTGATTCTGCATCGTCTTTGTACATATGTTTGGTCTTCTGCATATGTTTTCTACTGTGAGGAGATTACTCTGATCACCCTGCCACGAGAAATCTCTCTCTTTTGACATGTTTTCACAAACAAAGTTGTTAAATCATGGATTTAATTTTGTCATGTTTAGTAAATGCCCCAGAAATAGTTATTTCAGCGTGTACTTACACTTGGGACTTCATGTTTTTATTGCATGCACTGGTAACAAACTATCTTTTCCTGCTGTCTATACTTTTGAAGACTTATTTTTAAACACATATTTTTGTAATGTGTTTAATTTCTTATAGAGATCAGTTTGATCATTTGTCTTACTATATTTTTCAAATGTGCCTTCTTTTTTAAAAAAATGTGTCTATGCTAGTGTGTGTGTGTGTGTGTGTGTGTGTGTGTGTGTGTGTGTGTGTGTGTGTGTGTGTGTGTATGTCCATAGAGGCTAGAATAGAGTATTGGATCCTTTGGAACTGGAGTTACAGTGATTATGAGCCACTGCTGTGATCAAAACTCAGGTCCTTATAGCTGAACAGTAAGTTCTAGGAACAGCTCAACCTTCTATCAAGCCTAATGATCTCTTTGTATATTTGCTGCCTTTTAGGATTTCTAGCACATATTCAATATTTGTAAGACCTGGTCCCATGAGACAACTTCAACTGTGCTATATACTTTCACTATATAAACACTCTTTATATAGTGTTTCTTTCTGCCCACTCCTGCTCCTCTCTTTCCTCCCTGTTTACCCGTATGCTCATGGTTGTAACTGGTTTTACACAACTATACAAGCTCTAAGATTCACCCATGAGAGAAAAGACAGCAGTTTGTCTTTCTGTGTCTGGTTTATTTTATTTATTATTGAACCTGGCAAAGGTCTGAATTTCTTGCTTCCTTTTGGGGGAATAGAATATTACTGTTCTATATGGCATGTTTTTTTCTATTCATCTGTTGACAGACACCATGATTATGTCTCCTGCTATAGTGGATAGTGCTTGGGAAACATGGACATACAGGAATCTCTGCAGTGTGCTTAACAACACTTCTTACTCTGATTTTTTCTGATAGTGACAAAATAGAAATTTTGCCAGTTTCAGCTGGATAGCTTTATTTAAATTTATCTATTTTCTTCAGATTAGACTCATATCCATAATCAAGTAAATCAGAAGTCTATTTTTAATCGTAAGGATTTGGGTTTTTGCTCATTCTTTGGGTTTCTGTTTAACAGCTTTGTCTGGAGTAGAACCACTGGAAGCATCAACCAGAAGTCCATGTGGGTTAACATAGGAATTGACACATTTTAGCTAGGTTATTAATCCATCAAGAACATTTCTTGTTTGAAACAAATCAGTTTTAATCACAGCTGTTACCCGAAATAAGAATCAATTTACAATATGGTTTATAGTAAGGAAAAAGCAATTTATTTAACTAAGGAAGAAAATATTGTCATATATGAGACTTTACTGATACTTAGATATCTTTCTTTACTTGAACAATGACTCAGTTGCTTTTAATAAAAAACCAATTTGGATTTCTTTCCATACAGGTCAACACACTCTCATGTGAATTTTAATTTTGCATGTGGTTTCTGCTTGCTGTTAATCACAGAGAGCCAGTTGAGAATTAGGGCAGTTTGTAGCTCTAGGAGTCTACACTGTATTTCCAGCTCCACCATTCTTCAGCACTTTCTGGGCTATAATGTTTCCAGTCAGATAAGAAAGAGAGATGTTTAGGTTAGGGAGAGAGAGATCAGTAGAATTTGCAAAATCTCACTAGCTGAATCTTACGTATTATAAATTAGAATCCTGGAAATAGAACTCCCAGGAAGAGAGACTTTGTGTGTGTGTGTGTGTGTGTGTGTGTGTGTGTGTGTGTCTATGTGTAACTCATTTCAGTTTCTTTTATGATGTCATTTGGGTTCTAAGGCTACTTCATGTATTATTAAGCACTCATAATGAATCAGGAAGTAGACTTCTATATCCTAAATTCACTGATAAGTAGGTTGACTCTTCTTTTTTCATTAATTTAGTTATTCACTTTACAGCCATATATATATATCTCCCATGCCTCCATCTCCAGCCAATCCAACCCTCATACAATCCTCCCCAGATCTCCGTCTTTTCTTTCACCCCAAGGATACCAATCTGCCCTGGCACATCAAGTCTTAGCAGGACTTAGTACATTTTCTCCCACTGAGGCCAGACAAGGCAGCCCAGTTAGGGGAAAGGAGTCCAAAGGCAGGCAACAGAGTCAGAGACAGTGCTGCTCCAATTGTTAGGGGACGCAAATGAAGACCAAGGTGCACATCTAACTACATGTGTGTGTGTGTGTGGGGGGGGAACAGGTCCAGCCTCTGCATGCTCTGTTGTTGGTGATTCAGTCTCTGGGAGCCCCCATGGACCCAGGTTAGTTGACATTGTAGGTCCTCTTGTGATGTCCTTGACCCCTCAATCTCTCCTCCCATTCCCCCACAAGACTCCCTGAGTTCGGGCTAATGTTTGCATAGGTGACTTGCACATGGAAACAAAGCTGAAAGAGGAAGCGATAAGGTTCAAATCTACTCTCTGTTTCTAAATTCTTTGACCTGTTGGTCTATCAGGAAGGGCTACAATAAGGGAGGGAATTATATAACAGAGATTAGATGACTATAATTTCATCAATATAATACGTTAAGCATATTGGAAAGAATAATGTACTTTATAAAAACAACACATGTTCTCATCCATATGTTAACATACTTAGTAATTACAAAATAAGCTAAGTCTCTAGAAGTAGTAAAGCCCTGCTTTAAAAGCACAGATATATTCAAGGCATGGTCATGCTTAAGGTTAATGCCTGTTGGCCACTGAGTGCATTTCAAACTTCTAACTTGAGTCACTTTTTATACAGCTTACCTAAGTTTCAGCTCCCTTTTCACTAAGGTAAATTACTGTGGGCATAGTAAGAGTCTTGTTTCTTCTTAAAACTCCCATGCTGGTCTGTGCCTCTGTTCTCCTTGCTAGGAACATCCTCCACCGTGCCTCCAATCACTACCCCCTTTCCCTAGCCCCCATCATCTGTTCTTAATTTAAAGCTGTTCAAATGTCATCTTAGCTGGGTAACCTTCTACATCCATGTGAATACAATTTCCCAAAACTCAATTCTCTGATGGTATCATGTTTTTACTTCAATTAACCTTTGGCTCACTGACTGAAATTATTTCTTTACATGTTTATATTCCCTTCTGCATGATAGTTCTTGAAACTGAGTGACTTTTTTATCCCTGCATACCCAGTACCAGCAATGCATAAAAATGCCCAAGTTCATTAGCTAAAAATACCAGACTTGCACACATGAGCCACTTCTGATTTGTGATTACAGATTTTAAGAGACTGAAAGTCTTCTATCTGTGCTACTCCCATGTGCCCCACCCTTCATGCCACCCGTGGAGATAACAAGAAGAGAGAGGTCCTGTCTAATTTTCAGGATACATGAAGAAAGTCTTCAGAGATGTTGTTTTCATAAAAGTGAATTGTGGAGTCTGCTATGGGGGTAAGTGATGTAAATCACCTTCTAAAGATGCTTTGTACCTACTAAGCAGATGGAATGGATTCACTGTAACCAAGGAAAGGATCCTATGTCTGGATCCCTTCTACAGACTCAGTCAGATTCTGAGTAAGGCAACAAGGTGTTGCTAGGAAGCAAGATGTTGCTGGTCAGCATCACTGACCAGCGTGTAAGGCTGGGAAAAGTAGAAGACTGGTCAGTGAGGACCCAGTACTGCCTCTGGGAAGAGACTGGGTGTCTTTTCTGAAAGGCCACATAAGCAAGCATATGCAAACAGCAGAGGAGATCAGTGCTTTTTTTAACTTAATTGATGGTGATAATAACGATGATGATGACCACGCAGCTGCCAATAATCATGGTAGTGATGGTTGTAGTGGTGGTGGTCTGAGTAGTGGTGCATGTGTGCCAGCAAGCATTTGTGGAGAACAAAGGACAACTTAGTGCAGTTGGTTCTCTTCCATCAAATGGTTACTAGAGCTAGAACTCAGTTTATCGGGCCTTTATCTACTGAGCCGTCTTGTCTTCTGGAGAGCACTCTTATATTTCAACATAATTTCTACTTACCATCCTATTTTCTGTGTTGTGCTTTGGAGTGTTTAAAAAGCTTTCCATAGCTTTCTCATTTTCTTTAATAGACTTGTTTCTAGGGACATCCAATAACCATTGACAGAGAAATAAATTGACATCATTGGTAAGAAAGCCTTGAGCTCAAGTTTTGACACTATAGCTTATTCAAAACAAATGGCCACTGATTCTGAATCCCTGTAAATTAGTCAAGTGATTCCTGTCTTTTCAAAGCAGCCCAGATAGAGCCTAAGCATGACTTGTTGAGGCAATCTGCAAGGATAAAATAAGATGAGACCATAGATTTCAAGGAGTAAATGCTGTACTTGGCACAGCACAGCTTAATAGGGCAGTGTTGGCATCATGCCATGACAAGGATAGTGCCAAGTTCTGCATACTCCTCTAGTTATAGAAAGACCTCAAAAAGAAGTTTGTGGAATAGGGGAACATACATTATTTTCCTGCCTTCCAATCACACTCTTTTTTTTTCTTATTTATAAATCAAAATTAAGAACGTATATTCTGAATGAGAAAATTGGGGACCATGGATAGAAATGGTCAATGAATAACACAGTCAAATCACAGCAGCTCAGAAGATTTAAGAGAATGAATCGCCCAGGTTAATTCTCAAATGACCCTCAACCTTGATGAAGTTTGAAGACTGCATATAGGTAAATGCAAGTTCCTGCTGGAACTGAGGGGAGAGTCCTGCAGAGGTAGCCTTGCTCATGACAAGAAAACAGAGAGGCATTCATGTGCGTGGGTTTTCTAAAGATTCCACTTATGTTTCCCAAGAGACAGGGAAAGGAGTGAGGGGAGGGCTCCGTGACCACCAATGACAGAGTAACCATAGCTCGGATAAGTATAAGCTCTTCACTTGTCTCTCTCTCCTGCTGTGGAACTACTGACAAAAAGCAAAGATAGCATAGAGAATAGAAAGGAAGGAAAGAGCCAAGTTCAGAGCCTGCCTAAGCTTTCTTTCTCTGCTGCATGTCTCCAAGCCTAAAACTAGACCAAGATGCAAGGTGACAGGAAAAATGGATTGATTTCTTCAAGTGAATAAGACTTTGCTTTTAGTCTGGACTAAGGCATTCTGTATCAAAAGAGATTGTTCACTTATATTTGAGAATGGTGAGTAAAGCTATTGGGTGCTTTTGAGATTTCTTTAGGGAAAGGAGGACAGATAAAAATAATTGATAATAGCATAAGTCAGGAAATGTTAATTTATATTCTCATCTCATTGAGTTCAGACTATTCGATAAAGTAATTGCTCTGTATTTATGCTTATTTCTTTTTTCTTACTCTCTCTAACTCACTGTAAAAGTGCATGACACATATACACACATATAACACGTGCTCAAACACATGCACACACACACACTTCTGCTATACTTCTGGGCAAGCACATTTACAGTTCTTTGTTTTAGCTTCTTTCTTCTTGACAAACAACCCAAGATCTACATATTTTCTGTTAACTTCTGTCCTTAAATACAAAGGTACATTTTCTTCTTATGTTATGTCTGAATTTATCTTATGACTTGCTACAATGCATATTCCTCCCTCATAGACTCTTTCTGTCTTTTGTTCCTTTCTACTAAGTAGCTACTAAAGACTGTATGTATAGATATGGACATTGGATTCTTAGAACAATTTCTTCAAAGGCTTTAATCTAAACCTTCATGAAACAGTGCTGCTCTGTGCTGCTAATATCAAAGTGTGTCTGTTAACTTGGGACTCTATAAGCAACAATAAATTCAGTTCTTACTGGGCCACACAGACCATACATACTCAAGGTATATTTTAATTCTCTCTCACACATAATACACACTAAATTGCAGAGGTTGTCAGAAGTCTTCTAGGAGAACATTCCGAAGAAATAGGACATTGACACTGTCTTTGTTCCATTATTGGAAATTGTGCTGAGTGCCATAGATCCTACATCCAAAACTATGGTCATCTGCCTCTAAGTAAGAGAATAATTTCCAAGCCGCTGGAAACAGAGTTACTATCTTTTAAAAAATGTAGTCTGTATTTCCTGTAATAGTCAACTTCCTTTCCGGCCAATTTCTTCCAATTAGTCCTCAACAGATCTCCAGTTAACACAGACTTCTATCTATCATTCTTACTGCATCCTTGAACTTTAGCCTTTAGAATATTTATGCCAATGTAATTGGTTACAACATGAATGTAGCTATTTGAACAGGAAGTTGTTCCCTTTATTAAGACAGAAGAGGGAGAGATTTGTTTAAAACAAAGACTGTAAATAGAGAGACTGAAACAGAGGCACCCTTTGTTTCTCCCACACAGTAATTACATATGTTTTTCAAAATCAGTAATGCCTGAGCATATTGTTCATTTGCTAATTTACCGTCCTTCCACTGTTCGCAATATATGGTCTATTGTTTCCACTTATATAACCTTCCCATCTTCTTAGACAAACTGTAAACTCTAAAGTCTTCATTAACAAATATGCCTGTGGTTTGGAATAGACATAATGTCTCCCAAAGTTGTTAAAATTCTAATCCCTGTAACTTGTAAACGTGTCACCTCATCTGGTATAAAGGTCTCAACAGATGTGATTATACAAAGGATTTTAAGATGGAATCTTAACCTGTATTATCTAGGCAGCTCAACATAATCACTGGGTCCTTAGAAGAAGAAAGATGTGAGAAGGTCTAAGTCAGAAAAAAAAAATGCAACAACAAAGCAGATGTTTCGGTGATTTGCTTTGAGGATGCAGGACAGAGGCGAGCATGACAGATGGCCTGTAGAAAGTGACAAGGATCCAGAAGCGATTCTCCCTTAAATCCTCCAGGCTCAGTGCATACTACACAGCCAGCACTGGGATATTAGCATTTAAAATTTGCCTCCGAGTACTGAGTCTACTACTATAACATAATAAAGCTTCATCGAGCCAATAATTTTTGTAATTATATAAGATTATTATATATTGTATTCCCTAATAGCATTAGGCAATATATATATCATCTAAAAGATTCTTATGAAGGCAAATTAACCCTTGTTAAACCAGAATCTTTTCCATTTGGTCTTAGTGGCCGTACTAATGTAGGTTTAGTCACCAGATACTGATTCATAACAGTGAGATTTGAAATATGGGAATTTGTGTATCTTTCATTAACAATGTATTACCATGTTTTATCCTTTTATTGATTATATATATTATAGCTCACAAACTAAAGCTCAATATAGTAATAGTTTCCAGATGCTTCAGATTGTTATACATCAAGCATTCTTCTACATAGTTGCCAGCCAGAGACTCACTGTGTTTAGTTAGGACTTCTAATGCTATGAATAGGCACCATGACCACAGCAGCTCTTATAAAGGAAAACATTTAATTTCTTACAGTTCAGAGGTTCAGTCCATTATCATCATAGTGAGAAGTATGGTGGCATGCAGTCAAACATGGTGGGTGCTGGAGAAGAGAAGGAGCTGAGAGTTTTACATTTGGGTCCGCAGGCAGCTAGAAGATAGGGTAACACTGGGCCTGGCGTGAGCATCTGAAACCTCAAAGCCTATTCCCATTAACATACTTTCTGCAGCAAGGCCACACCTACTCCAACAAGACCACTAATAATGCCACTCCCAATTAATCTACGGGAACTATTTTTATTCAAATCACCACACTCACCAAGGTAAACTGTTTTTCCCCTTTGTTTAGGCTTTTGCAGTCACTACCTGGCTATTGCCCTCCATGCTTGCCCTATCATACCTATGGCTACGTGAGCACTTTATTATATTGTTCTCTGTTCCTTTTCTTGTTTGCATAGCTTCCTCTCCCTTCCCTCGCTGTCTGCAATAAGGCTTCCCCATTGCCTGCCATGTTTCCTCACTCACTGCTGCTTACAGTGAATAAACAGATCTTGGTAGTAGTGACTGAGATGTGGGCTCAGGATCACACAGGGAATAGTTGTAAAAACTTCTCTTTGCATTTGCAGCATAATAATCACAATAAACAAAACTGACACATCTTACTTTCCAGGTACTGCAAAAGAATAACTCTTTGCATTAACTGTGTTTAATTCCTTTAAACTGTCACCCATGAAACAGAACTTGATTTGACATAGGCCAGTGAAGCTATTGAGATAGCAGAGACATATATGATGTAGGTTTTCTTCTGTATTTGCAGATCATCAACAGCAGATCTGGATTTTAAGAGAGGATACTAACAGATGCCATCCCTGGAGAATCTCCAAGTCAACCAGATGTAAAGGCTGAAAAGGAGACAAGAAATAGTAATGTACGGTGAAGCACCTGTTGGTGTAACTCCTGTTGTTATTGGCTGCTATAGAGTTTAATTTGAGACAGGCAACAGGGAGATAAAAACTGAGTCCTTGCCCACAGCCAGGTATTTAAAGCATGCAAGAAACCACCTGCATGAATTCAGATGAACATCTATCATTTTGTTGCACTATAAGAAAATATATCAAATTATCTTGTATTCTTACAAAGTAAGGATCCAGACAAATGCACCTTTCCTCTTTGTTGTATTGTCCTATATATCTAGTCTAAACAAACACTGGAATGTTATAGAAACATCTGAATCCAATGTCCCAAGCAAGTTAGATTCCTATGCTTTACTTTAGCTAGCTTCGAATCTTCAAAGAGTTGATTGCTTTTAGGTAACTAATATAAAAGTAGAACCTTTCTACTCTTCCAGATAACTTTTTTTGCTGTTTAAGTTTCTCATCTATGACACACAGAATGATTTTTCAAATCTTTCTTTCCTCTCTCTGTCTCTGTCTCTGTCTCTGTCTCTCTTTCTCTCTCTCTCTCTGTGTGAGTGTGTGTTTTCATGTTGTCTATGTGTGTGCTTATCAGCTTGTGTGTCAAAAGAACCTTTCCTGATGTCATAAAGTTGGCAATCTTGACATAGATTATCATAAACAAGATGGATGTATGCATGGTAGTTATGAGAGTTCTTAGAAGTGAAAGAGGTTAAAATATTTGATATATTAAAATAGCAAAGGCAACAACTAAAAGAATAAAGAGGCAATTTACAGATTGGAACAAAATATTTGAAAGCCATATTGTTGTTCTGGTTTGGTTATGAAGTGCTACCCACACAGAGCTGTGAGTTGGAGACATGGAGCTCAGCTTGTGGTCCAGCTTTATTTCAAATAGTTGAATGAATTTAACATATTCCTATTGTAAATTAGTAAGAAAATATGATACATACATACAATAAAACACAACACACTACACACTAAAAGATGTTATTTCTAACATGAATTGAAATATAGAATACACTGTCATAAAATCATTATGTCAGAAGCATCGATGGACATGTTTCCATCTTTCCACAATATCATAATTGATTTAATAACAATAAACTAACAATCTATGTCAGTTTTGTTGGCTTCAGATTGCCAGCTAGTCTTGATTTCCCCTAATAGCATGCCAAACATAATTTTTTTCTTCTGATCTTGACTACAAATATCAATTCTCAGAAAACATATTGTATATTGCAAAATAAATATATCTGCATATAGGTCATAGAATGCCTGTAAAAGAGTTCAAGAAGCCACAGAAGAGTTCAAAGAATTTCAAAGAGGAATAGGACCAGGCAGGATGCTGAAGGAGACACAAAGAGAATGTCTGTGGAAGGCGCTGGTGTAGAGCTCAGCTGTAGGGGGAGAGCTGTGGTGAGACTCCGGTCAAACTGAGCTGCCATGGAGCTGTGGGACTAGCAGTAACAGGAAAGTGCAGGACCAGGGTTGATAACCAGGAAAAATGGATGGATGGAATTCAAATAGGCGACCATGGCTGTAGGGATTAGCCTAAGCTGGAACCCTTGGGGTTGTTGGGAATTCTCTGCCCGTCAGGCCTTTAATGTACAGAGAGTGGTCAGGTCCCAGATTGGTGGGGTCCAGGTGAGGATGCAGCAACCTTTCCTTTTGGGATACTTGATACATCCTCTGACCTGTTACTGATATAATTTTAGTATGACCACTCATAGGTGCATTTTACTTTGATGGATTCATAAGGTGGTGGACTCTCAACTTCGGATAATAAGTTATTTATAAGTCTGGGTGGAGCCCTAGAGATGGTGCTAGTTACATGCACAGCGAGAGGCAGAGTCATTTGCTTCTGTATTTTCACCAAAATGAGTCACGAGATGCTTGCACAGTGGAGCTCTGAGAACAAGGCCCAAGCTAAAAAGGCAGCTTTATGTAGTACAAAGCAACTTAAAGTAGCACACAGGCTGATCTCAACATATATTAATGGGAATAATCTTAATATATCAAGACAAATGCTTTTTCACATGTGGAACGGAAAACAATTGAACTCACATAAGAAAAGTAGAACTTAGTAGTTATGAGTGGGTTGGAAGTGGAGGGAGTGGGTGGATATATAATTGTCAAATGTACCAAATGCAATTGATTGCTGTGAGAATGTGTCTTCTAAAACTATCAGAAGCTACACCCATAAAGTCTCCCTAACATGTCTGCCCAAATGTGAACTGAACAATGGACATGCCAAAGTGGATGGAGAAAAGCCCACAAGGCCTCAACGCTACACAAAGAAATACGTTCTTCTGAAGAATGCTGGGAGTGGGGAAAAGGTCTTCCCCATGGAAGTGCACACCAACTGGTTACCCAATACTAAATAGCCCTGAAAATGTACATAAATGTAACAGTATCCAGATGAATCAGGTTATATTTAGGAATATATACACTTGATGACAATTAATGAAGAAAGACCATAATTCTCATAGGGAGCAAGGAGAGGATTTAGAGGGAGGAACAAGGGGGAATGATATCTTAAATTTTTAAAAAATAGAATTAATTATTAAATCTTTCAAAATTAAAAATCAAGTGCATGATAAATACATATAGGCAATAATTCAATATTATATATTCTCAGACAATTCAATAAATTTCAAATGCTCTTTGATAAAAATATTAAATAATTGAGGCGATAGATATGTTATTTTGGTTTAATTATTTTTCATTTTGCTAATGTCATTAGATCACTTTAGACCCCATAAATTTATAAATTTAGTATATGACACTATTTTCTAAATGCATGAATAAAGGGAACTAGAGAATATGAAAAAGCAAAAACCTAAAAGCAACAATGGAAATACATCATATCATGATTAAAATAGTGTAGGTTATATAAGACCTCTCATTTTTAAAATTCATTGATCTATGTTCTATTGTAATTGTATGCTAAGTTATGCCTTAACAAAACAGAATTTTATATAAAAAAGAAAGCAAGAGGAGAGGAATCATAAGCCCAAAGCACCATTAATTTGTGAGAGATAGGTTTAAAATTCAAGTAATTAGACTAAAAATTCATGTTCAAGTATTCTGTCTCCATTTGACTGAACATTAGAAGAAATGATCAAGTTCTTGTCATCTGACATCAGCTTGAAGAATTACTCAGCTTTCCTGATCCTTAGATTCCTCATTTCTTAATCAAGGGAGTACTAATAAATTATCTTAAACTTTTTAAACAAACTATTTTATCTCCGTTGAATGAAGGCTTATATGAAACTCCAACACTAAAGAAACAAAGGAAAATGATTTTCAAAACGATTTTAAAAAGATTGCTTCCTTAGTTGACATGGCAGAAAGCCGGACTTTGAGTCTCTTAGGCTTCACTTTAGACAAGGCCAACGGGATTCAGTGTAAGAAGCTTGAGTCTCCATGCTTCCAGTGTCTCTGTAATAGCATGAACAGAGTATAGATATGGTGATTCAAATATTAGAAATTGAAAAGATGTAAATGGTTGCAACTTAAATAGTAAAGACCCAATAAGACAAAGGGTATAGGGCCCATTTTCTTTATTTCATTTGTACTTCCAGTGTTTACTTTCAGAAGCCTTGCTGTGCTTGATACCTATTCTCAGACAATCTGTACTTTAGTGTCTCTCAGAACTGAAATGGTATATGTCAGGCCAAATCTCCAGCATTAAGATTGAAAAAGGAGTCTCTAAAACAGAATCTGATACAGGAGCAACCATGGGCCAGTTCTTACTATCACAAGAGAATCTAGATTTGCTTAATGTCATTTTCTTCACTTGATTCATATTTTATTCTTAATGTGTATAAAATCTGGACAATTTATCTACCTAATAACTGACCAAAAATAACTCAGTGATACTAATGTGAGTTTATTTGGTCATTTGGCAGAGAAACCCCATCAACACTGAAAGTGACTTGGAAAACAATCACAGCCAGACTATCTGTCCTTATTCATGCTTCCCATTTAGCCCCAACATGTTTCTAAAGGAAATGTCACAAAACTACTCTTGCAGAATCTAACAGAAAAGCAGTATTTAAACACCAAGTTTCCAAGGCAATTTTGGTTTCTGGAATAATGAGTAGTTGTTTTAGAAATCTGTAAAAGTAAAAATAATCCTTTATGTTTTTCAAATACTTCTCACACATATTTTCATTTTATTACTCATGTATGAGTCTGAAGGATGAACAATAAGAGGTCAGGATTTAATGCAAGGAATAATTCTAACATGTGTGGGCATGGGGATATGAGTGAATGAGTGTAAACTTTTCCTAAGATTTTGAAAATAAAGTGTTTAGATTAGTACTTGAGAGAAGTTAAACCTGGATATGAGATAATAAACCAGATCAAAAAAGTGACTTGTAAGCTATGCAAAGCAGTTCATGCCATAACCTACAGGAAAGTAGGGACCATTAAGCGATTCTGAAAATCAGATCTGAAGGGTAGATACCCAAACAATATTCATTATCTAATGTGGAAGGGGGATAACGGAAGAGAAGCAATGACAGGACAGTGTTACATGAGTCATTCAGTTGAGACATGAGATGTGGCGAAGGAACTGGAAATGGAGAAGGAAGAGCTATTCTGGACATACTGGGAAGTAGAGTTTAAAGAAATCAATGGGAAAGGCATGAGAAGAGAATTCCAGGATAAGTTCCTGATGAAAAACTGGATGCTCAATCAAAGAAACCAAAAATCTAGATGGCAGAAGGGCTTTCATTGAGAATGGAGAATTCTGCTTTAGATAGGATATTCTTTCCATTTACTTACTTACTTACTTACTTACTTACTTACTTACTTACTTATTTATTTATTTATTTATTTATTTATTTATTTATTTATTTATTCACTTTACATCCCCATTGCTGCCCACCCCACTCCTCCTCATGTCTCCTTCTCATAGTCCCTCACCTCCTCGTCCGTCCCCTTTTATCCTGAGAGGAAGGAGGCACCCCTGGGTATCTCCTGACCCTGGCACATCAAATCTGTAAAGGGCTAGGCATATCCTCTCCCATTGAGTCCAGACGGAAATGGAATCCACAATCAAGTAACAGCTCTATGGACAACCCCCGTTCCAGTGTTGGGAGACTCACATGAACACTGTTCATTTGCTACATATGTGTGTGCGGCGGAGATAAGTCCAGCCTTTGTATGCTCTTTGTTGATGGTTCTGCCTCTGAGTGGCTCACGATGGTCCAGGTTAGTTGACCATTCATCTTCTTACAGAATTCCTATCCCTCTGGAGCCCTCAATCCTTCCCCCAACTCTTCCATGACTCCACATACTCCATCCAGTGTAGTCAGCTGCTGGACAAGCCTCTCGGAGGACATATATGCGAGGCTCCTGCCTGCAACTGTAACAGAGTATCATTAATAGTGGCAGGAATTGATGCTTGTCCTCCGAGTGAGTCTCAGTTTGGGCCAGTTATTGGTTGGCCATTCCCTCAGTCTCTGCTCCACCTTAGTGCCTGTGTTTCTTATAGCCATGACAAATTTTAGGTAGAAAGTTTTGTGACTGGGTTGGTGTCCTTATCCCTCCACTGGGGGTCCTGCCTGGCTATAGGACATGGCGACTTCAGAATCCATATCCCCATTGCTGAGTCTCAGCTAAAGAAACCCCCATAGACTCCTGGGACCCTTCCCCATCCCAGGTCTCTGGCACACCCTAAAGAAGGCCCCCAACCCCAACTCTGCCAGCTGCCCATTTCTATTCATTCTCCCGAACCTCTGGCCTTCTTTCCTATCTCTCCCCACATTTAATCCTGATCTTTCCCCGATTCCCTTCTTCCTCTCCTCTCCCACCCAGTTCCCTCTCTCCATCTGCCTCCTATGACTGATTATTTTATTCTCCCTTCTAAATGAGATTCAAAAATCTTTGCTTGGACCTTCCTTCTTTGGGTCTGTGGAGTGTACTGTGGGTATCCTGTACTTTTAGGCTATTATCCACTGAAAAGTGAGTATATACCATGCATGTCTTGGTCACCTCACTCAACATATTTCCTAGTTCTATCTATTTGCCTGCAAAATTCATGATATCCTTTAAAATATGCTGAGGAGTATTACATTGTGTAAATGAACCACATTTTCTGTATCCATTCTTTAATCGAGGGGCATCTGGGTTGTTTCCAGTTTTTGGAAATTATGAAAAAAGCTACTATGAACATAGTGGAGCATGTATCCTTTTGGTATGGTGGAGCCTCTTTTGGGTATATGCCCAGGTGCAGTATAGCTGGGTCTTCAGGTAGAACTATTCCCAACATTTTGAGAAATCACCAGATTGATTTCCAGAGTGTTTGTACAAGTTTGCACTCCCACCTGCAATGGCTGAATGTTCCCCTTGCTCCATATCATTGCCAGCATGTGCTGTCAGTTGATATTTTGATCTCAGCCATTCTGATGGGTGTAAGATAGAATCTCAGAGTTGTTTTGATATTCATTTCCCTTATGACTAAGGATGTTGACCATTTCTGTGTGTGCTTCATTCCAGATTTCTCTGTTGAGAATTCTCTGTTTAGCTCTGTTCGATTTTTTAATTGGATTTCTTGGTTTGTTGATGTCTAACTTCTTGCATTCTTTATATATTTTGGATATTAGCCCTATGTTAGATGTAAGGTTGGTGAAGATCTTTTCCCAATCTGTAGGCTGCCATTTTGTCCTATTGATGTTGTCCTTTGCCTTTCAGAAGCTTTTCAGTTTTATGGGATCAAAATTCATTAGTTGTTGATCATAGTGCTTGAGCCATTGGTGTTCTAAGACAGGCAAATTTTTAGGTAGCTGCAAGATATCAAATAAAAAATCACCCCCCTCACTAAGACACTAAGATGCTGGCTGGCACTCATCATCAAGCCTCAAACAAGAGAGTATTTGAATTCACTAAGGCAGAATAGTTGAAGTGATGGCATATGAATAAAATGATCTCATTTCTGGAAGATCTTGAAATTAGTTTTAAAAAACTGAATGATCGTTTTATGCATTTGGGATACAGGAAAATGTATTTTTTCCAGAGTAATGATGAGATAGACTGTTGTTTTACAATGGGGTAAGATGTTTAAAGAAAGCAATTTGTCAATAACATAGTTTATGAGTCTTTTGGGGCATCGTAAGGAATGCTTTTTTTGGTAATTTTCTTTTTATTTTTTCTCTTATTGAAAATAGATTTTCTTGTACAATATATCCTGATTATAGATTTGCCTCACTCTAATCCTCCCAATTCTTTTCCATGTGCCCTTGCCTCTAGATCCACTCCCTTTTTGTTCTCATTAGAAAAGAACAGGCTTCTAAGAGATAACAACCAAATATGACAAAGTAAAATATAACAAGATGATGCCAAAACTATCATATTGAAGTTGGATGCAACAACCCAACTGAAGCAAAAGAGTCCCGAGAGAAGGCACAAGAGTCAGAGACCCACTCCTTCTCACAGTCAGGAGGCTGATAAAAATACTAAGCTAATAGTTAGATACACAAAGAACCTGCTATAGACCTATAGAGGTCCTATTTTGCTGCTTCAGTCTCTGTGAGCTTATATATACCTTGCTTAGTTGGTTCAAAGGGACTTGTTCTTCTGATGTCCCTCTGGCTCTTAAAATCTTTCCATTCCCTCTTCCTTGGAAGTTCCTGAGCTTTAAGGGGAGGGATTTGATGGGAATAGCCCATCTCTCTGTATAACCTTTGGCTGATCTCTGCATCTCTTCCCATCTGTTGTCAGAGGAAGCTTCTCTGATGATGACTGATCAAGACCCTGCTCTATGAGTGTGGCAGAATATCATTGAGAGTCATTTTATTAATACATTTTTTAGACTAGTAATATTTGGTTTTACCCTAAGTGTCTGGGCTATTTTAGTCTCTAGTTATTACTTACCCAAGCAGTATTGGGCATGGTGTGGAAACCTAGTACAGTGAAAACTTTCTGGAATCTATGAAGATGTTCCTGATGAGAACTAGTACTGGTGACACAGTGTCTCAACTGGCCATCTCTTGTAGGCAGGCAAGGCTTCTTGTGATGGTACTATATTGCACTCAGGTGAATTGTTGGCCAAGGGAGTACCATGGACATTCCCAAAGAACCCAGGCTGTTTCTAAGACATAGAGTTGCTCTCAGAACACTGACAATGGGGGTCCATTGCTGAGAACAGCACCCATCCAACTCATTGAACATGAAGAAGTCATTTTTCATAACAAGCCAAATCTCAATAATGTAAAAGAAGTGTCTGAGGATTAGTCAGTGATTTCTGAAGGGAGACCAAGTGGATTGGGTATTGTACCTGATAGATGCTCGGTCAGGATTATATTAGTGTTTTTATTTAGAAGAACAAATCATTTAACAGCTTTAAGTAATTCTACACAAGAGAGGTCTCTGAAATGCTGCTGTGAAAACTATCTAGAATCTGTTTAATTAAACAGGGAAACATAATTGGGAATTTTCACTTCAGTGAATCTACCCAATTCATTTTCCTGTCTCAGAAAAAAAATTCATTCTAAATCATTCTGAGCGTCAAACTATTTACTCTTTTGATTATTACACTTTGTATTTTCAAGAAAAAGCTGTAGGGAAAGGATGTGGTTAGGTTTCAAAATGTATTATTTTGAGTGAAGAGCTAGGTCATATCCCTCCGAATTCAAATAAGTCAGCAAACTACCTTGTGGCCATTTCTGTTCATCAGGATTCATTCAGAGCGACACAAGATTTAATTAGCTGTGTGTGTCTAGATAGTTTTGGTAAAGTAACTGTGTGAATCCAGTGCTAGCCTCTGAATCTGATCATCCATCCTTGGATCCCTCTGTAGCCTCACTACCATTCTTCCAGTGATCTGGGTTGATAACTTTTTTAAAAAAGATAACTTCTTCGCTTGTTACATACATATTTTGTACCAAAACTTGGTACTTGTTCTAATTATAATAAGAATTTAAGTAAGGATCTGAAAAAGAACTGGGGAAGGATGAAACATGATCAAAATATATTTTTCTAGTAACAAAAGGAATAATAAATAAAAGAAAAAGAAAAAGAAAATCACATCAAACAAAAACTTAAATAAAATCACATGTGCCTTCTAGGAATAATTACTGTGGAAAAAGGAATAACTTGCCTTTAACTATTGTTTATTTTTCTTGCAAAACAGATTAATGCTGTGAACCCTTTGCATCTTTGCTTATGTATGTTACCCTTTCTTTTCCGACTATAGCTCTCCTGTTAGTGTGTTTGAAGAGAGCTTGGATACTTAACTGATGAGAGGTCCCAGAAGAGCAACACTGAGCTTTGAGTAGATGCTAAGCCTGCAGAGGATTGGGAGAGAGTTGCTCAAGGTGACAGGAAATCCAAGCAGGTATGTCAGTCCCCACAACTCTACAGTGGAGAGAGGCCGCAGAGAAACACTCTCACCTGGAACATCCTTCTGCTTCCCTCCATCCCTTTGTCTCAGCTGAGCGCCTTACCTGTCAGTAGGCTTCTTAAATGCTGAGCCCAGAGCTCACTGCTTCAGCTAATCTAGCTAGACACCTTGCCCCAGGAACTGCCTGTCTTTGCTTTCTGTGTGC
>CM052703.1:24608669-24652639 GCA_028551405.1 Uromys caudimaculatus
AGGAGGAGGAGGAGGAGGAGGAGGAGGAGGAGGAGGAGGAGGAGGGAGAGTAAGGGACTCTCAGGTTATACATACACATGTGCATATATGTATATGCAAATAACAGTTTTAAACAAGTGATCATTAACATGGAGGGTGAGGAAGGAGGAGAGAAAATACAGATGCAGTGCTCATATATGAAATTCTAAAAACAAACAAACAAACAAGCAAACAAAGAAACAAAAAACCACCTATAAATCAGTCCGTCAAACAAACAAGAATCCTTGGCAGGCACATTTTTCTGATTAGGACGATCCCTGATCCCTATTTGGTACTTTCCCTTCCCTTCCTTCTTCCCCTCCCCCTCCCTTTCCTTTTCTTTCTTTCTCTACCTTTCTCTTCCTTTTCCCCCACTCGGACACTTTGACTATTTCTGTACCTGTTTTGAAAAAAGCCCCTATTTTCCTCCCGGTAGGGCACTTGCATCTTGTCTGTAGCCTGCTCTTCCCGCTCTGCTCTTCCTGCCTAGGCTCAGAGTGGTGCATTGGAAGGGACCCTAGGGGAGGAAGAACTCAAGCTTGTGTCTCCTCCCCGCTGATATGCAGCTCTAGGTGAGTCAGGGCTCTGAGCTGCTGCTTTCTTCATCTGTGGAAATCCATAAACATGTCTTCATGTTCTAGTGTGGCGCACGCCTTTAATCCTAGCACTTGGGAGGCAGAGGCAGGCGGATTTCTGAGTTCGAGTTCCAGGACAGCCAGGGCTACACAGAGAAACCTTGTCTCGAAAAACCAAAAAAAAAAAAAAAAAGGTCTTCCTATTTTTTTCATTCATGTCTCAGCATCTGTTGAGTCTTTGCTACTATATCCTGCCTACGAAGAGCATTTTAAAACCGCTTCAGCTAATGTATTCAAGAAGTAGATGTTGCAGTTTGACATTATAAGCTTGTAAAGCTGGGAATAATCTTTGAATTAGAACTGTTTTGCCAAGTACACACATTTTGCTTAACATTCATTATTTTCTGAACCATCTCAGTGACTGCTCATTATTTTACATTTTAATTCTATTATCTTTAAGGAAAAAGGATTCCAAAAGTTTAACTTCAATAAATGCTACTAAATGTATATCAAAATACAATTATAATTTATGTATTTTATTGCCTCCTTTATCTCCAAGCATTATAATAGTCACTAATATAACTAATGCAATTTATAGTTGATGATGGTTCATTTGGTTTCCCAAACTGGCAAGCTCATTACCATTAATGTATTTGAATTCCCGTTCCCAAATGACACCTTGGGTTAAGTGGAACCACATCTTTAAAGTAGTCACAGTGTGGAGAGGGAACATGTAGAGCCCACCTCCAGCAGAAAGACAGGTCATCAAGTGTGGTTGCCATCCCACAGTCAAAACTCTGACCCATATTTGTTGCTGTCTGAAAGAGCTACAGGGATGGAAATGGAGAGGAGCCTGAGGAAAAGAAGGTCCAGCGACAGGCCCAAAGTGGGATCCAGCTCAAGGGGAGGTCCCAAGGCCTGACACTATTACTGAGGCTATGGAGCGCTCACAAAAAGGGACCTAGCATGACTGCCCTCCGAAAGACCCAACAAGCAGCTGAAAGAGTCAGATGCAGATATTTGTACCCATCCAAAGGACAGAAGCTGCTGACCCCTGTGGTTGAATTAAGGAAAGGCTGGAAGAAGCTGAGGAGAGCGACCCTGTAGGAGGACCAGCAGTTTCAATTAACCTGGACCCTTGAGATCCCTCAAACACTGGACCACCAACCAGGCAGCACACTCCAGCTGATATGAGGTCCCCAACACATACACAGCAGAGGACTGCCTGGTCTGGGTTTAGTCAGAGAGGAAGCACCTAACCCTCAAGAGACTGAAGTCCCCAGGGAATTTAGAGGTCTGGTGGGGTGGGTGGTGGGTAGTGGGGACATCCTTGTGGAGATGGGGTTGGGGTGGGGAGAAGGTGTGGGGTGTGGAGCAGTCAGAGGTGGACCGGGAGGGGAATAAAACCTGGAGTGTAAAAAATTAAATTATTAAATAAAAGATTAAAAAAAAATAAAGTAGTCACTCTGTCCTGCTACTTTCCTTATTCTTGTGACCAAGTAATTGACAGAAAGAAACTTGGATGAAGGGAGTGTTCTGTCTCACAGTTTGAGGGGACTAAGCCTGTCATGATAGCACAAGCAAGTGTAAGGTGATGATCACACTACATCCACAGTCAGGAACCAGATACAGAGATGAATGCTGATATTTGTTTTGGGGGGTTTTTTGTTTTGTTTTTGTTTTGTTTTTTTTGTGTTTTCTTTTCCTATTTTATTCAGTCCCCAATCCTTGACTGTGGAATGGTGCTGACGATATTTAGGGCCAATCTTCCCACGTCAACTACCCAGTTTAGAGATTTCCTCACAGACATGCCCAGACATTTATTTCCATGGTGACTCTAAGTCCCACCATAAGGTTGACTATCATTATTAAGTATTATACATGGCATGTAAAGAAACTGTATATCTAAATAAAAGGTTAAGACAGCATTCTAAATCCCAAGTACACTTTTCAGTTGAGATATGCACATAAAATACGAAATATGGAAGAAAATCTGCTGTATCATCATGGTTATTTCAGTAAGTTTTTCTTTTCAACATCAACTCTTTTCTCTCTGATAAGGAAGTTGTATTTGTGATTGTTGGTCAGAGACCCATGTGCACATCTACCTGCTAAGGGTGAGCTTTAATGGTTTGTAGTGATAAAATCTGTTTCAGACTGCACGGCCTGAGAGAAGATGCTCCACGTGAATTATCTAGCCAATCGATACAAGATTTAAACATTTCAGGCTTCGGAGGAAGCTTTGCTGTTTATCTTCTTTTACACTTCAGGGAGGGCACAGTCAGTGACAAAGCTGGAAGATAGCTCCTAAATCCAATACTTCTTCTGCCATGTTATCTGTGTGAGACAATGAACTATATGCAAAAATAAGGCTTTGTGTAGCAGGAGCCTTGATAGCAGAGGTCGGCAAACAGCCACCTGCAGACCTGATTTGACCTGCATGTGTCTTGTAAGTAGCTAGAGGCACAGTTAGTTTGATGGCTGTGCCTATTGCTGTGGCTGTTGTTTTGCTATGTTCAGTGGTTAAAGCAAAACAAAACAAAGACACCCCCAAAACAAAAACAAACAACAAAACAAAGCAAAACAACAAACCAACAAGAACACCCACTGTACAGCCCACAAAGCTTAAAATATTACTATTCAGAAAAAATACCTTCAAACTCTGTTTAAACGATTGACACGTCTTTGCCCTTGCTATTCATTTCATTTTTAATTTCAGAACAAACTTAGTGATGGGTGTGGAAACATGGTTCTTGCTATGTTGCTTCTTACAGTCAAGTACTCCTGTGGGGAGGAGAGGAGAAAATACACTGAGAGATTTCAGAACAAACACATGGTTCATTCTGTTCCATTGTTTACAGCAATTGTCAATTTTTTTTGTTTTGATTTGTGAGTGTGTGTATTTGTGTGTGTGTGTGTGTGTGTGTGTGTGTGTGTGTGTGCACACATGTGTATGCCATGTAGACGATGCAGGTGCCCACAGAAACCAGAAGAGTGCATTGGCTCATCTGAAGCTTGCGTTGAGAGCAGATGTGAGCCTCTGGACATGGGTATGACCTCTGGAGAAGCAGTATACAGTTTCTGAACTGCTGAGTCACCTCACCTGCCCCATTTGCAGCTTTTTATTGTTCCAAAGAAGCAGGTAAACTTGAGGAGTGTGAGTACATAAACTTGGATTAAATTCTTTTATTAGCACTCTAATTTTAAAACAGTTTTCCAGTAAAAGTAGCACAGAGAGGATTTATGCATCCTCCAAACATATTCTGTTTTTCTTTCTTTTTAAAATTCTTTTATCTTTTTATACAGTTCAGTCCTTATTGCACTTCAGGTCTGCCCTCTGACTGTTCCTCATCCCACACTTCCTCCCTCTTTTCCAAGAGGATGTCCCCACCTCTCCACCCCAACCCCACCAGACCTCCCCACTCCCTGGGGCCTCAAGTCTCTCCAGGGTTAGGTGTATCTTCTCTCACTGAGTCTAGACCAGTCAATCCTCTGCTTTATATGTGTCAGGGCCTCATATTAGCTGGTGTAGGCTGCCTGGTTGGTGGCTCAGTGTCTGAGCAATCTTGGGGGTACAGGTTAGTTGAGACTGCTGGTCTTCCTATGGGGTCACCCTCTTCCTCAGCTACTTCTAGCTTTTTCCTAATTCAATCACAGGTGTCCCTGGCTTCTGTCCATTGGTTGGCTGTAAGTATCTGCATCTGACTCTTTCAGCTGCTTGTTGGGCCTCTTAGAGAGCAGCCATGCTAGGCTTCTGTTTGTAAGCACACCATAGCGTCAGTAATAGTGTTATGTCTTGAGCCTCACCTTGAGCTGGATCCCAGGTTAGGCCTGTCACTGGACCTCCTTTCCCTCAGGTTTTTCTCCATTTTTGTCCCTACAGTTCTTTTAGACAGGAACAATTCTGGGTCAGATCTTTTGACAGTGGGATGGCGACTTGATGTCTTTCTACTGGAGGTGGACTCTACAAATTCCTCTCCCCACTTTAGAGCATATCATCTAAGGCCCCTCCCTTTGAGTCCTGAGAGTCTCTCACCACCCAGGTCTCTGGCACATTCTATAGGGTCCCCCCATCTCCTACTTCCCAAGGTTGCCTGTTTCCATTCTTTCTGCTTATCCTCAGAGCTTCAGTCCTCTCCCCCCCTCCACTATGTGATGTTCCCCTTTTCCCATCCCCCTTCCCTCTTCCACCCAGTTCCCTCCCTCCCTCTGCCCCCTGTGACTGCTTTTGTCTCCCTCCCAAGTGGGATTGAAGCATCGTCACTTGGGCCCTTCGGCTTATTAACCTTCTTGAGTTCCTTGGATTGTATCCTGGGTATTCTGTACTTTTGGGGCTAATATCCACTTATTAGTGAGTACATACCATGCATGCTCTTTTGGGTGTGAATTGCCTCACTCAGGATGATATTTTACGATTCCATCCATTTTCATACAGTACTCATGATGTCCTCGTTCTTCATAGCTGATATGTATCCCATTGTGGAAATGAACCACATTTTCTGTATCTATTCTTCCATTGTGGGACATCTGGGTTGTTTCTAGATTCTGCTATCACAAATAAGGCTGCTATGAACATAATGAAGTGCATGCTCCTGTGGCATGGTAGGGCATCTTTTGGGTATAAGCCCAAGAGTGTTATAGTTGGGTCTTCAGGTAAATCTATTTCCAATTTTCTGAGGAGCCTCCAAATTGATTTTCAGAGCAGTTGTACCAGTTTGCAATCCCACCAAAAATGGAAGAGATTTCCTCTTTCTCCATATTTTTGCCAACATGTGCTGTCACCTGAGTTTTTTATCTTAGCTACTCTGATTGGTATAGGGTGGAAACTCAGGATCATTTTAATTTAAATTTCCCTGATCACTAAGGACTTTGAACATTTCTTTAAGTGCTTCTAATCTATTCGAGATTCCTGTTGTGAATTCTCTGTTTAGTTCTATACTCCACTTTTGATTGGGTTGTTTTGTTTTTTGGGGTTTTTTTGGTGGTTAGCTTCATGAGATGTTTATATATTTGGGATATTAGTCGTCTTTCAGACATGGGGTTAGTAAAGATTTTTTCCCAATCTGTAGGTTGCCAATTTGTCCTATTGACTATGTCCTTTGCTGTACAGAAGCTTTTCAGTTCCATGAGGTCCTATTTATCAATTCTTGATCTTAGAGTCCGAGCCATTGGAGATCTGTTTAGGATATTTCTCCCATGCAAATGAGTTTGAGGCTCTTCTTTGAAGAAGTCGAGGTATCACTATTTGCAGATGATAGGATAGTAGACACAAGCAACCCTAAAAATTCTACCAGAGAACTCCTACTGCTGATGAACAACTTCAGCAAAGTAGCTGGATATAAAATAACTCAAATAAATCAGTAGCCTTCCTCTATCCAAGTGATAAAAGTGCTGAGAAAGAAATTAGGAAACAACACCCTTCACAGTAGTAACAAATAGTATTAGAATATCTTAGGGAAACTCTATCCAAACAAATGAATGATCTCTATGACAAGAACTTCAAGTCTTTCAAGAAAGAAATTGAAGAAGACCTCAAAAAATGGAGAGATCTCCTATGCTCATGGTTTGGTAGAATTAACATCGTAAAAATTCAGCCTACATTTGTTTTCTGGACATGAGCTGTGATCTTTAATTTTTCATTAGTCATTATGTGAGAGCTATACCCTAGCAGAGTGGTTTTATCAGGAAGGCATTGCATTTTAAGCATAGCCAGGGTGATTCTGTGTCCTTCCTCTACCTTTCCCTTATCCTTGGGGTCTACAGTTCCTAGCCACTAAGCTCCAGTTGTCCTCTAGCCTGTGGAGGATGGGATAGCAGTATAGTAAAACGCAAGAGTAATCTTTTCCAAATGACTTTCTGGAGGTCTCACATGAAGAGAGGCAAAATGCTTTCTACTTCCACATCACAGCCTGACTAATCAAGCTAACTTCATTGTAAAGTATACACAGTACATGTCATGTTTTAGCTAAATACAAGACTGCTCTAAAATAACATTAAGGTTCAACAATTAAGCAAGGACTGAGAATGGGCAGAGAAAGAGCTAGCAATCTTCTACCACTCTTGTTTGAATAAAATTTTCCTTTTAACTCCAATTTAAGAAATTTTCCTTCTCTTAAAATCCTTCCTCCCCTACAAACTACTCTTTAAAATATGGAGATTGGAATAAAACTACATCACTTTCCCCTCTTCCTGCTGAGCCCCTCCCAGATACTGTCCCACCAACCAATCCCTTGTTGATACCCTTACATTGATAGCCTCTTTTTCTTTTTTCTTTTTTTATTATTGTTACATGTTTATATACATAAATATATAAAAACAACCTGATGTATAAGGTTTTTTGTTTATGTGTACCTATAAATTGTAGCATTTCAGAACAGCATGCTTAGGTTTTCAGTTCTTACTTAGGCTTTGTGGGATCAAAAGAAAGCATGAATTTTTCAGAGCCATCTTGTTACACCAAATGTAGACTTCAAATTTCAGTGGAGTAACGTCTATACCCACAAAAGGGTATAGGGAAGACGTTGAGACAGAATAACATAAAATTAAAATAACAGGGATGAGGCTTCTGTTTCTTGAAAGCTGGAGTAATTAAACATTTATGTTCTTTCAACTAAGTATGACTAAAGACTGTGTAGCATTCAATACTTAAGTAATACCATTTCCCTGGGTTAGTGTTACATAAATCTATCTCTTTCTTTTCTCTCTCTCGGGAGAGAGAGCGTGTGTCAGATTATTCAGAGTTGGAGGTATTCATGAGACTCTCAGCTTCTGACATGGTTATTGAGATCCAAACTCAGGTCTTCATGATCAAGCAGGAAACAAGCTGAATCATTAAGTCACCTCTCCATCACTTAACAGATAGGACTTTCTGATATCAACCATGTTTGCTTCAAGTTCTTCACTTGGTGGTATTATATAAGTCTTATGTTTAAGATAAATTCATTTGGTAACTTAAATAATTTTCTATTTTGGCCATACTGGTAAGTAAAGTAGATTTGTGATGTGAGCCAGGACTGCCAATTCAGTATTAAATTTGTATTCTTTGCATATGTTCTAAACTTTCAAGTTTTTTACCAAAAGCACTATAACATTATTTTTTTCCAATGCTGTCCTTTCTTTGTAAGCCAAATATTATAACTAATATTTTAACAACATAGTTATAAGCCAACTTTTAAGTGGATATTTTTATCTTATGGGAAATGGCATTACTTTGTCTATTAAATAGCTCTGTGTTTTCTCAGGAACATTAAACACTGAAAAATAATGTACATATAATGCCAATGGCAACTCTTATTTAAATTAAATGTGCAGAGTGATGACCCAGATTATGTAAATGTGACATAATCTGAGGACTTTTAGGAGAATGATCCCCTCTTGTATGGATTGGAATGTCTCAGAGATAAAAGATACGATATGGTTGTATAAATACCACATGCTAACCGATTGTATAACCCGTCTACTCTACGTCTTTGTATGTGAACCAATGGGTTTTATTGGGGATGATGTAGAAGCATTGTTAAGAGCCTCTTTGCAAGAACATGAGTAAGTTACCAATGGCTACACACTGAAGAAAATGTCTGTGGCTCACCCTTAGCTATAAATCCTCACAGAGTGGTGTGGCTTCTTGAGCCCCACCCCATGATAGAATGCTGGTGTCTTACATTTTATGCAGGTTTCACAGATGGGCTCATAGAACTCCTGTGTTAGTTTTGTTTTTTAGGGATATTATTGGATTCAAGGCAGAAACCATCCTTTGATATAGCAGGAATGGCAGGGCTGCCTCTATGTAAACATTGGGGGCTATGCAGCTGCAAAAGCATCTCCTGCAGGAGGACCTAATGGAGGACTGCCTGTGACACCAGCATTCCTGCAGGAGGACCTAATTGAGGACTTCCTGAGAGAGCAAGGATTGCTGATGCAAACAATGCCAGCCAACCAGGAACTGCTGTTTAGAAGAGATGCTTTCTTGGGACCAATGGGGGCGTGGGTGGAGGGTATGAAAGGAGCTTGCAGCAGTGCTCAGATGAGCTCACTATAGCATTTCTCCCCTGCTTCCGGAGTCTATGTCACTGATTCTGTGACAACTCGTCCCCAACCCCCAAGAGCAAGTAGGGTTGGGTGCAGAGCTGTTCAGGGAGCAGGCAGCACTTTGCCACACATGCACCGACTCACTTTTGGCATTCACAGCTTGTTGCTGTATATGATAATATTGGGGAACCTTTCCTTTCACATATCACTTTTAACCAAACTCACTGGAGTTTGTTCTTAGTATTGCAGATGTTACAGTCTTGACAAGTGAATACTGACAGGTATCCATCATTACTTTCCTATATAGAATAATTCCTCCACCATAAATGTCACCTGTGCTCTGCCTGTTCCCCCTGCCCCCAGCAGCCAATGCCTTTTGTACTTTTTATATTTTTATATCTTCTAGAATGTTTAGTTTGATCTTCTCTAGAATCATAGTAGGTAGCTCTTTAAGACATGCCTTCCTTTCAAAATATAACACGCATATGTTTCCTCTTTGCTTTTGTATCTCATTTCTTTTTATTGCTGAGTAATAATAGTCCATTGTTTGGGTACATTACTTATTTGTTTATTTTCCTGATAATAATACCTTGATTGATTCCAGGTTTTTATCAGTTATGAATACAGATGTCTTAGCACAGATATATGTAGGGTTTGCGTGAACATATGGCTGGTAAGCTTTGGGGAAACTATAACTGATGGGTGCTGTGCTAGCAGCATATGTAGTGGTCCAAGAAAATGCTAAACCATCTTTTGAAATAAATCTACAACTTTGGATTCCAAACAGCACCTACAAAGTTAGTCTTGTTTATCATTTTGGCTGGATCTGGACTCAGAAAAGGCTAATAGGCATTCCCAAATAAAATAATAATAATAATAATAATAATAATAATAATAATAAGAAGAAGAAGAAGAAGAAGAAGAAGGAGAAATAAGAAAAGGAAAGAAAAGAACCTTTGATGAGCTGCCATTCTTTATTTATTATGTTGATTCAATTATTGAACATCTTGCTTCCTTTCTTAGAAAGACATTCATGTGATAGATTTGGGTAAATAGATTTTTGGTGCTGGCAGGGTAAGTAGATAGCAAAGGATATAGGATAAACAGCAATGATTTCCTTGGAAGAATGGAACAGCCAGAAAATAGTTGGTGGCTTCTTCTCACATGGATATCAAAGTCTAAACTATATGCGACCAGTTTTATATTGAGGAAGGATAAAAAATGAGAAACAAGAGAAAATTCAAGGGAGCTAAGAGTATGCCTTAGTCAATTTTATATTGCTATAAAATTTGTTTAGTGCTTGGCAGTGTATAAAACAAAGACTTCTATGTAGCTCACAGTTCTTGAGGTACTAGAAGATGGTACCATCATGGGTGTCTAGCGAGGGATCATGCTGGATACAATGAAATGGAAAAAAGGATAGTGGTTGAGATAGTGGTTACCTGGCAACAGGGGAAGAAGGAAACTAGGGAGGAAGCAGACTCACCCTCTTATAATAACCTACTGCCTCTGGAGCTTGTGTAGACATTCGAATAAAGTATTAGTTCTTCATTATGGCTCCACCAAAGAAACCACCTCCCTGCAGCTCCATGGTGAGACCAAGCCTCTGTTTGAGTTTTAGAGACAGACCATATTCAACAAGAGCAGAAGATGAATTTTTATATTCCACTGTGTGCTGCGTTATGATTAAAGCTAAGTTAAATGCCCAGGACTAAACATTCTATGACCTTTTCCAAATGTAATGATGTGAGTCTGTTGGTGTATGAATGTGTAAATATGTGTGTCAAGGAAAACTAAAGTACTGGTAAATCTATAGAGAGTATAGAAATTAATACCAAAGAAAGTTTATTTAGGTGTATTTTCAATAGTATTCTTAAAATTTGGAGATTCTCAAATGCCTGCTTATTATCTAAATTTAGGGAAAGGGTCATAATGAAGGGCTTATTTAAATGTGAAGTGATATAATAACTGAATAGATACAGATAAAGTAGATTAAAATCTATTACATTATAATTAGATGCATACAATATGCAAAATTTACTAATCAATCTTGCAAACAATGATTCCCAATGTCTGATTAAAGCTAGAAAAGAAACATGCCAGAAGACAAAGATTTAATATTTATATAGAATTGTCAATGATTGCTTACATTCTAGTCCTTTCAAACCAATTTATTTAACAATGCTTCCAAAATTACATGGTGTATGATATGAAGCATGTCCAGGCTAAATAGGGTTCTTTGTACTGACGGAAACAGTAAAGAAGTGCTTATTTTCAGAAGTTAAAGATGCAGAGAATCGAGTGGTTGCTAATATTAGATCTGTGGTAAGTCTCAGCCATCTAAGTGTTGTTGAACTTTTGAAAAGGATTGTGTTCATGAAACAAGCGATTCTATTGTTAAACATCTTAACAATGCAAAGTACACATTCTTCCTAATGCTGCAAGCTCTGTAAGCTTGAGCACTGTGGATGTGAAGTGTGATTATTGTGACCAACTGCAGCAGGCATGAGCTGAGGTTAGGTGACTGGCTCTTTCATTCCTACTGTATTCCTGTGCAATCTCTAACTATTTTATGTTTCTTTCCCCTTGGATGAACTTGACACAAAAATCTATAGCCAGGTCTTTTTTTCAGAGATCCAGGAAATAATGTAAAATATACCTTAGAAATCATCCAATGTTAAACATACAGAAAATACATGTTATTCTAAGAGATGTCTATAAATGTTTCTAGAAACTCTTTTTCCATTTATAATTTATCTTACTATTATCAAGCCAAGACTAGAAGATCATGTTTTAAAGACCCATACATCATTTAATACAAAAGCAATTACAGGGCTCTGCTCGGGTTCAAACATAAGCTTATAAAATTTGTAATTTTGTGAATTTTCCATTTTTTGCTTAAAAATGTATTTTTGCCAATATCTGTACTTCTGAAAATACTTTTATGTTTTAGTTGAAGCATTAATAATGGATTTGCCATCATGTCTACTATCTGCGATGTTTGATATTGTTAAATAAATTAAGCAAGTCATCGTCTTTTGGGCTTCAGAGCCTACTTGCAATCTTAAGTCCAGTTATGTGGGAAAATACAGGCTAGGATGCAAGTGTTTCAAACAACTTCAAACTGCCCTAGTCTGTCTGGAAATTATTAACCCACAATAGAAGTAAGCTAGGGACTGAAATCCTTGTTTGTAATTTCTGCAAATCTTGAGTAGAAAGTCAGAGTTTAGGAAGAGTTTTAATTTAAAATAGAGTTCACAATCATTCAAGTAAAATCTTTATTACCCTGAGATATATAGTTATCTCTAGGGTCTACAGGCCAGAGATGGCATCAGATGAGTGAGTATTTCAGTGTGGATGCTTCTTTGACTCGGTATCTTATTCCTGCTAAGTTATCATTCAGAGCAGGAAGAAATGGGCAGTGTCAGCCCCACACAAACAGAACCAGACAGTCTGTCTCATAATGATCTTTACTAATTATCTTGAAGGGCATTAATTATGGTTATTCATTGATGGGTGAAACATTTTACACTTATTTGATCTTTTTTAAATTATAAAAAAGTGAGCCGGGCGGTGGTGGCGCATGCCTTTAATCCCAGCACTTGGGAGGCAGAAGCAGGTGGATTTCTGAGTTCAAGGCCAGCTTGGTCTACAGAGTGAGTTCCAGGACAGCCAGGGCTACACAGAGAAACCCTGTCTCAGAAAAAAAAAAAAAAAAAAAAAAAAAATTATAAAAAAGCTATTGGGATTATAATACATAGTTTATTAATGAGGAATGGACACACGAATTAGAAGACCATGACCAATCAAGGGATAAGTAGATTTTCTTTTAAAATAATTCTATTCAAATTTTTATTGCAGCATTATTTTTTTCTCATTTGTAACTATATTGTGTGTGTATGTATGTGTGTACATAACACTTTCAGAAATAAATTTTACTGTTCATCCATCATTTTTTGTTACTCTTACACTCTGTCCTCACATTTCAGTGTTGCTTCAAGGGTGTTGTGAAGTGTAGAAAAGATACAGACACCATATCCGGTTCTCTTTTCATCTCCCACTGCCTCAAGTCTTTAGATTCGTTAAAGAGCACAAGGTTCTACAGAGTGGCTAAAAGCACAGGACAATAGGAGAGATGAGAATGTCCCCAGACCCATAGATAACTGTTCTATCTGGTAAATAATAATAATGATATTTAAGTTGACAACCAGCCATGGATATCCATTTATAAGTAATTATAATTAATTTTTGTAAATAACTTTATAGATGGTAGTTTTTATGGAAATCTTCCAAATATACACACCTTGGAGAACTATTGAATTGTTTTCAACAAGTGATATGGGTCCCCTCAGCATTAGAGGTGCTGTGAGACTGGCATCTATGGTAAAAAGACATTCTTGGGACATCATAGCAAGGTCATTCAGGCTTGTTTCTGTCCCTACTACAAACTGACCTTGGGCAAGCAGAACTTCTTGAAGTATGTAATGTCCTCCTTATGTAACATACAATCAGTAACAGCAACAAAGCAAAAATCAAGTAAAATTCCTGAGGATTTCCTGGGTCACCTGTCAGATGTTGATTGAGTGCCTGCTGTGTTGCATGCACTGGTGTAGATGCGGAAGGTCCAAGAAGCATCTCTTCTGCCTTCAGACAATACAGATGTATGAACAGGGAATGCATTATAAAACCCCTGTTCATATGTTCACTAGGATCTCAATTGTCCCTTCAACAACTGATGTCGAAACTTAACTGTCATCTACAGCAGTCCTAAAGGACAGACTCTGTAAAAGGGAACCAGGCCATGAAGGATCCATGCCTATTGAAAATGTATGCCAGTACAGAGTACAACGCCAGTACAGAGTACAACTCCAGTACAGAGTACAACGCCAGTACAGAGGACAACTCCGGTGCAGAGTACAATGCCAGTACAGAGTACAACTCCAGTACAGAGTACAACGCCAGTACAGAGTACAACTCCGGTGCAGAGTACAAGCCCCACTTGTTCTCCCACTCTCTTGCCCTCTAACCCATCTGCTGCAACAGGAGATCTATCATATGATCTTGGTACCTCGCTACTGGACATTTGGTCTCCAGAATTTTGGTCCAATAAATGTCTTTCTTATAAATTACCCAGTCTCAGTTACTCCGTTATATTAGAACAATTGGAGCAAGATTGTAGTCTATATTTTAAGTGCTTTTATATAAAATATTTAATATTATGTAGCAGCAATGTTATCAGTGATCTAAGTTATGAAAAATGAACTGTAAAGGAGCAAGTAAAGAAAACACTTTTTATAAATCATAAAAATGTACTTTCCTGGAACACAACTGACTTAGTACAATGAGAGCTCATGAAAAACAAATTACTTTTTTCTTTATGATTTGATGCAGACCAAATTTATGCTCAGGGAACCATCAAAGCATAGATATCCATAAAGTGAATAAAAGTATCATGTGTTATCTGATAATAAATGTCTCAAATGAGGGGATATAATCAGGAAGAATAAGATGATAATTCATTGATTTCATCTCAGTTAATCTTATAATTTAGAATACTTATACTTTGAAAAAAAAAACACCCAATGATTTTGTCCAGCTGAGCTTCTGAGAGCTACCTTGATTTAATTTCTACCCAGGTATTAAAGAATTGGTTCTTTGAGCTGTGGATCAGCATTGTACTGTAGACTTCTGACAAGAGAGTAGCAACTGTGGGCAGAGGGCAGGGATCTGGAAGAGCCTGGAACTTGCTGGCAAGGGTTTTGTGTTAGAGCACCCTACTCAGATGAGGTTTTTCCTTGTTTCTTCTCCTTTTCTAGTCATGCAGATAGTTGAGAACTGGCCTAACACCTACAGAGACCTTGGACCCTTAGCCTGTTAAGATGCAGTCATTCTCTCTGGACATTGCTCTTCCAGAACAAGAATCCAAATGACTGAAACTGTTTCAGAAGACTCACTCTTTTGGAAGTTTTGCAAATACTTTGTTGGAAAAGTTGAAACCTACAAGCTTGATGACTTTACGTGAATTCAAAAATCAAGTTAAAAAGGAATGCCAGTCACTGGAGCTACAGAGGAGTTGAAATCCATTCAATTTCTCCTGATATTCAAAATGGGTCTCTAGTGTTTTTGCACTTTAGCCAAAAGCTTTTAAACTTAGGATAAAGCCCTCTGAGTGACAAGGTAAAATGCATATGCATTTTATTCCTATTGCATATCTTCAAGGCAGACTTTCCATGTGGAAAAAGAAGCTCAGAAAAACAAAAATTTGAGAAGATGTGGGTCACATGCAGCAAAAACTGTATCTTACTCAGTGAACATTCTGTAAGGTGAACACACAGAGGAATGCATATTACCTCTTATTTTCCCACCATATACCTACTTCTTATTAATATGCAATAGCCTCTTATTTTTAGTATCTAAAGAGATTTGATGACTCATATTAGCTTGAATGTTCTTTTCTGCAGATGTATGAAATTACAAGAGATCTAGAGAACGTGGTGTTTTAAAGATTTCTGCCCATTGTTCCCAATTTTCTTTCTTTTTTTATTTTTCTTTCTTTTTTATTGGTTATTTTATGTACATTTCAATTGTTATCCCCTACATTTCAAATGTTATCCCCCTTCCCGGATTTCGCCTCAGTAACCCCCCATCACCTCTCCCCCTGCTTCTATGAGGGTGTTCCCCCACCTACCCTTTTATTCCTACCTCACTGCCCTCGCATTCCTCTACACTGGGGTATCAAGCCTTCACAGGACCAAGGGTCTTCCCTCCCATTGACGCCCCACCTGGGGATCCATCCCATATACATCCACCAAACCCAGACACTATTGCTGATGCGGAGAAGTGTTTGCTGAGAGGAGTCTGGTATAGTTGTCTCCTGAGAGGCTCTGCCAGAGCTTGACCAATATAGATGTGCATGCACACAGCCAACCATAGAGCTGAACATGGGAACCCCAATGGAGGAGTTAGGGAAGGACTGAAGGGGTTTGCAACCCCATAGGAAGAACAACAATATCAACAAACCAGACCCGCCAGAGAATCCAAGGACTAAACCACCAACCAAAGAGTACACATGGGGGGCCCCATGGCTATAGCTGCAAATATAGCAGATGATGGCATTGTCCCCCATTTTCACGGTGATGTTTAAGCTGGTGGGTTTTTTGTTCAGTTTTTTTTTTTTTTAATACAAAGAGAAGCTGAGCAGGCTTCAAGCCAAGCTAAGGCCATTGGAGGAGCAGAACTAAAGAGGGAGGGACGGAGGAGAGGCAGGCGAAAGCTGCTGTGAGCAAGTCCATGCAGCATCTCGTAAACATTGCATGCCTTGTTCTATTTAATAATTGTAACATCCTTTGAAATGTCGACATTTTAATCCCTGTTTTACGGGCAAGAAGGCTAAGGCTTAGATAACGTAAGAACCTCTCTAAATGAATATTAGGGAAAAAGCTCAGGGTACCCATGATACAACTTATAGACCATATGAAGGTCAAGCAAAGGAAGCCTAACGTGTGCGTGCCTCAGTCCTACTCGGAGGGGGGAACAAAATAATCATGGGAGGTGGAGGGTGGGAGGGACTAGGAAGGAAGACAAGAGGGGGAGAAGAAAAAAGTGGGCAGGATTAGGTGTGGGAGGAGACAGGCAAGATGTAGAGTGGGTCAGGTTGAACAGAGGTGTGTAGCAATGGGGGATGGGAAAGGGGGTTAGCCATCAGAAAGTCCCAGATGCCAGAAAAGTAAGAGGCTCCCAGGACCTAACTGGGATGATATTAGCTGAAATACCCAACAAAGGGGGGAGAGAACCTGTAGAGACCACATACAGAGGTTAGGCACAGCCTCCGGTTGAGGGATGGAGCCACCCACCTTTCACAAAATTTAACCCAGAATTGCTCCTGTATAAAGGAAAAGCAGGGACAAGGAGTGGAGCAGAGACTGAAGGAAAGGCCGTCCCTGAACTGCCCCACCTGAGGGTCCATCCCATATGCAGCTACCAAACTCAGACACTTGCTGAAGCCAGGAAGTACTTGCTGACAGGAATCTGATGTAACTGTCTCCTGAGAGGATCTGTCAGAGTCTTATGGATGCAGATGTGGATGCTTGCAGCCAAATATCAGAGTGAGCACAGGAACTCCAATGGAGGAGTTGGGGGGAAGGACTGAAGGATCTGAAGGGGTTTGCAATCCCATAGGAAGAACAACAGTATCAACCAACCAGACCCCCCCAGAGCTCTCAGGGACTAAACCACCAAAGAAAGAATACACATAGAGGGACCCATGACTCCAGTTGTATATGTGGTGGAGGATGGCCTTGTCTGGCATCAATGGGAGAGGAAGCCCTGGGTCCTGTGAAGGCTTGATGCCTCAGTGTAGGGGAATGATAGGGCGGTGGGGCAGGAGTGGGCGGGTGGGAGGGGGAGAACCCTTGTGGAAGCATGGAGAGGGGGGTGGAATGGGGGATTTTCGGAGAGAAACTGGAGGGGGGGATAACATTTGAAATGTAAATAATCAAAATAACCGATTAACAATAAAATAAAATATAATAATAATAATAATAATAATAATAATAATAATAATAATAATAATAAAGAACCTCTCTGAATGGTCCTGTAGCAAAAGCACAGCTAGGGAAGCACTTCCAGGTCTAGCCTTCTTGAAGCCTGTGTGCTCCATGCTGTGTTACTGCATTTTCCTTAACTAAAGGCTCAGAAAAAGGAAAATACTCTCCCTGCTGTGCCCTCACAGAATGACCCTATAATGATGCTGATGAACAGAGAGTATGCTTGATTTAATCTCAAAAGAGCTTGGTGCTGGACCTGGGCTGCACCTTCATCACTGTCTCCCCATGAGATCCTGGCAGGTAACCTGCCCTGATGGATCCCTGAGAGACGAAGCACATGAACTTTCCCTTATGCATCAAGTAGTGAAGCTTGCTATTTACACTTAGCTACCTCGAGTTTGTCTCAGGGTCAGGAGAAAAGGCCTTTGTGAACCACTCACTGCTACATAAAGATAGAAGTTTCATTTAAACCAAAATCCTCATAATGATATTTGAAGATGCTTAAGTCATTTATTTAAAATAAAAACACAGAATGTCACTAGTGAACATACTGAGTGAGCTAATAACATTAACAGCTGCGCAGAGCTCACTGCTATAGTAGCCTTCTGGTCACCTAAATAAACTTAAAGGAGAATTATCGAGACTAGCCTGTTTTAGTTACTCCCTTAGATTTTTTTCATTAATAAAAACAAATTATCACCGGAAGTACAAATAAAGATGCTGAGAGCAAAGCACATAAATTATGATAAAATAATCTACCAATGTTCTGTTACTGGTTTATATATTTAATAACTTCTCTCTCTTTCTCTCTCTCTCTCTGCTGCATGTCTCTTAAAAACTCACATGTTTTCAGGGTGGGATATATAATAGAAGATGAGAGTCTTTATAAACATAGAGCTTTATATTATACTGATATTTCTTCATGCTATGCTGAGATTTCCATGTCATTATTCATTTGTTAGATATTCTTTAGTAGCTTCATAGCAGTGCCCTGATTTTGAACTTCGCATTACTTCCAGTTTTCTTTACTTGATGGCCATGCCTCCCTGAGGTTCTCGCTTCTTTGGTGTGTTTCTCAGAGAGCTTCGAGGGATATAAGTTTGCTGAAGGCTCCAGGTTTAGTTCAATCAGCTCAGAGCTTCATCATCAGTTCTTCATTTTTCTTTTGTTTTTAGTGGATAATGATGTTTCTTATATTTGTAAGGTCCAAAAGATCAAAAGACATAATTCATAATTGCATGTATATAAATTAATAAAAAGAAAAAAGTAATATAATCATTATGCACTTACAAATGGAACATTTACTAAGTTTTCCTGAGGAGTAATTAGATCTCTTAATTAACCATATTAGTTTTGAACTATGTTAACTTATTATAAAATAGATACTATGTATATGTAGTAGAAGATGATAGATGATAGGAGAGTACAATATATAATTCACAAATTTCTAATGGATATTGATAAAAAATTTTACACTCATTATTATAAACATGTATATTAGTTGCTAAAATGTTATGATTTTGCAAGGGTGTTGAGAAAGAGAAACACTGCTTCATTGCTAGTGGGATTGAAAACTGGTACAACCACTTTGGAAATCAATCTGGCCGCTCCTCCGAAAACTGGAAGTAGATCTACCTGAAGACCCAGCTAGACCACTCTCGGGGATATACCAAAAGATATTCCACCATCCCACAAGGACATATGCTCCATCATGTTCATAGCAGCCTTATCTGTGATAGCCAGAAGCTAGAAACAACCCAGATGTCCCACAATGGAAGAATGGGTACAGAAAATGTGGTTCATTTACACAATGGAATAATATTCAGCTATTAAGAACAAGGACATCATGAGTTTTGCAGGCAAAGGGATGGAACTAGAAAATATCATCCTGAGTGAGGTAACTCAGACCCAAAAGGACATGCATGGCATGCACTCACTAATAAGTGGATATTAGCCAAAACAGTACAGAATACCCAGGACACAATCCACAGAACCCAAGAAGGTCAACAAGCCAAAGGACCAAAGTGAGGATGCCTCAATCCCACTTGGGAGAGAGAAGAAACCAGAGGGCAGAGGGAGGGAGGGTGCTGGAGGGGAGAGTGGAAGAGGAGGGACAGGGGAAGAGGGGAACATGATCAGGTACTGGGGGAGGGGGAATGGGAGTGAAGTCCTGAGGGTCAGCAGAATGAATGGAAACAGGCAACCTTGGGAGTTAGGAGGGGGAGGACCCTCTAGAATGTACCAGAGACCTGGGAGGTGAGAGACTCTCAGGACTCAAACTGAGGCAACTTAGATGAAATGCCCTAAAGTGAGGAGAGGGAACCTATAGAGTCCACCTCCAGTATAAAGACAGGGCATCAAGTGGAGGGATGGAGTTGCCTTCCCACAGCCAAAAACTCTGACCCAGAATTGTTCCTGCCTAACAGAACTGCAGGGACAAAAATGGAGAAGAGACTGAGGGAAAGAAGTTCCAGTGATAGGCCTAACTTGGGATCCAGCTCAAGGGGAGGCTCCAGGGCCTGATACTATTACTAACGCTATGTTGTGCTTACAGACAGGAGCCTAGCATGGCTGCCCTTTGAGAGACCCAACAAGCAGCTGACTGAGACAGAATCAGATACTTATACCTAACCAATGGACTGAAGCTGGGGACCCCTGTGGTTGAATTAGATAAAGGCTAGAAGTTGTGGAGGAGGGCTACCCCATAGGAAGACCAGCAATCTCAACAAATCTGGACCACTGAGATCTCTCAGACACTGAGCTACCAACCAGGCAGCATACACTAGCTGGTATGAAGTACCAGGCACATGCACAGCAGAGGACCACCTGGTCCTGCCTTGGTGAGAGAAGAGAGACTTGAGGCCCCAGGGAATGGGGAGGCCTGGTGGGGTGTGTGTGAGAAGGGGTGTGGGGACAACCATCAGCACTTTTTCATACCATCCCTTTCACTTTCTTATCCATGCTGATGTTTTTCTTTTAGGTTCTATGTTTGGGGATATAATCAGATGCGAAATTATTTTTCAGTAATTAGTGAAAATCACACAGGATAGGAATAAACATTTAAAACCTGATCATTATTCAGTGAAATTTTATTGATAGGTGGTGGTTAGTCAACAGCATCACCTTTCCAATATAAATTTCTGCTGCTTAACAGTAATAAATAACTAACAAAAATTGTATTGGAAAATAGAAATTTTCTATATTAAACATGTGTAAACTATTTACACTAACTGTTTGAAAATATAGCTAACTTGGAGAGTGACAGTCTGATATTTTATTTGGTTTATAATTCTAAAAGTTCTAGTGGTAAAAGGCATTTATAATGATGTATTAAGTCTTTGGTTCATTCCTGAAAGACAATGGTCTTTGCAGAAATTGTGGTTTGAATGCAGCATTTGGCATGTCATATATATTTAACCTAAAAACTAATTACTTAATTTTTTTATGTTTTTGTTACTTTATGCAAAAATTTGAAATCATATTACAGCACCTATCTCATAAAAGTACACAATTAATCAGTGTATGAACTCAAATAAATAGAATATTTGGCATATGGTAATTCTTAACAAACTTGCTTTCATTCATTTATTAATTTCTTCATTATATGTTTGTTGATATGTCTTTGCATAATTAATTAGTTTCCAAGTCTTTATTAGCCAATCAGCAACTACACTGGGTTTTGGGATCCAAGTACAGTCCAGAGGCTTTGTCAGGGTTGACTATTAAGCACAAAAGCAACTTCCAGGGATGAAATACTTTAGTTAGAAAAGACAGCCAGAAGTGGCACTGCAGAAGCCAAAAACCAATGTTAGTATGTGCAGAAACTTTCCTAGAACTCTGGGCTTAGATAGATGAGGTCTTTATTCTTGTTTCGGCCTGTGTTGCAAGCCTCCATGCTGGATTCAAAGGCATGAGTTGTACTAAGGTCTGGGGGTCAATGAGAATACCATGGCCTTCATCATTGTTTTTTGTTTTGTATTTTCGTGACTCACTACGTATATCATACAAAATCTACCCACTTCATTCACCCTAGATGCCAACATTCTGGTTTAGAGCCCTGCAGAGAGAGCATGTACGTTTAATAAAGTATTATTTTCTCACACGGGTTCATATTAAAATGTTAATAAGCTATCAGCCTTACAGTTCACTGCTCCATATTTATTTTTGAGAAGTGAAAATCTAGATAAGACTAAAGTTGCACAAAAGCATGAATATTCTTCTGGTCTTCATGTTTGCCCAACCTGGGTATGCCCAGTTCATTTATATAGCAGCTGATTTAATGAAAAGGGCCTGAGACAGAAGAAGCAAGCATACAGTAAATCTCCTGTCTTATCGACATCCAATGTAACACGATACCCACAGACAGCTTGTGCTGGAGAGAATGATGCTTATTCACAGTTTAGAGTCAATTCAAGTTGAACTACAAGCTTTAAGGCTTCAGCCTGTCAGTTCACCACTTGAGAGTAGGATCAAACACGTCATCACATTATGCAACTCCCATATAGAGTGGTTGCTGGGCAACCAGGCTTTGATTTGTGAGAAATATCAGTTCTTTGGATCAAGGCTCATTTAAAGACCGTTTTTGCTAGCATATTTATAGTTCACAATTTGGATTGCTTACAATCTAATGTCTGTTCTGAAGCAGAAAAATTTTTTGAGGCTTAATAAGATTTCCATTTTTTTATTCTGTTTATGTTCATCAACAAAACAACCAATGAGCTACCTGCCAAGCATGTTTTACTACTGAATTTATAATCACAGATGATGTTAGAAACTCATTGTGTCCAGGAGCTGTCAGCTCTCTGGCTATAAGTCTCTGAACATTCATTCCGGGGTTCCTATAAGGCCTGTAGTCTCTGTGGTGGTGGTAACCTAGGCATTGGTGTAATGAAATCCTGGAAAAATCAAGAATCCATTGATATATTTAATGCAACAGTGTCTTCTTTCAATTAACCACCATTCTACACTTGTTTTCCAAGTGTCTTCAGGGCTCACATAGTTCCAGGGTCTTAGAATCAACTATAATTACTTTAAATCCCCTGTCTGCAATTTGCTTGTTATCAAGTAGGACAGACTTGGCATGCAGGGAAGCAAGTACTGATCAAGAACAAGAGGGATTCTTAGTTATATGTAGGATGTCCGAGGAATTGTTCCAGGATAGGGACAAATGATTTGAGGGAGGAAGTATCAGTTAACCAGGAAAAGAGAGACTAGGAGAAAGAACTAAGGGGCAAGGTAAGCAGATTGAAAAGGAGTCCACAGCAAGTGATTAAATAAGAATAGAAAATGATTGGAGGATTTAAAACATTTACTTTGAGTCTGCCTATATTTGGAGATAAGATGCAAGCTTACTTTATCAATTTCACTGACTGACCTTAGATTTTTATTCTATACAAAGGAAAATGATTTTCTTTTCCATTGTGACTGCTCTAAAAACTTTAAAAATTATACTCCACACAGGATATAGTGCCTTGACATATGAGCCAGAGTTTTCACTCCTAGTTTTCATATTTGAGATACAAAAGTTAGGCTTAAGTGTGGCATCTCTGTGCCTCACCAAATATCTATGTAAATACTTTTCTTGCTTTTCAAATCAGATTCTACTCCAGATGTACAGCAAAGGCACTAAATATCGCATTCATTATTTTTGTCATTGCTATAAAACAAATACTGAAAAAAAAACCAATCAATCGTTTCGCCTGATAATTCAAGAGTCCGTGATGTTAGGGCGGGGGTGGTGGTACAGGAACCAGGGAATCAATCACCTGCAGGTAGGAACCAGGGAGAAGCTAGGAAAGGTGTCACGCTATCAGACCTCAAAGCCTGCCCACCGTGACTCACTTTCTCCAATGAAATCCATCTGTAAGATCTGCCTCCTGCTGGTGACCAGTGCTCAGATTCTTCAACCTATGGAGTCCATTCAAGCCATAGCAAGTATATTCTTGTTCTCGACACTTTTCTTTCAGCTTATTTCAAGTAGCCAAAGAAAGCTAGTTTGTTTTCAATGAAACACAATTATTGATGATCTTTGAGCTAAACAATGATTATTTACACATGTGGTTCTTAACCGGTGGCTCAAAACCCCTGTGGGGCATCAATCAACCCTGTCATAGGTATCACACATCAGATATTTCCCTCACAATTCATAACAGTAGCAAAATGGCAGTTATGAAGTATTGATGAAATAATTTTATGGTTGAGGTCTCCACAACATGAGGAACTGTATTAAAGGGTCACAGCATTAGGAAGGTTGAGAACCACTGCTTTAGACTATCTGTCTGCTGGAAAGGGAATGGAGATTCAAGAGTTCCTTTAACAAGCCTCACTTTTGTGACTTAGGAGAAAACACTAGGTATTCTAATGAGTTCAGTCCTCAGTGCAAGGCAGAAAAGCTATGTTTATTCAGAATCCATCTACACACACTGATCACCTACCCAGAACCACTTGTGCAATGTGAGCATGCAAAGGAATATTTACCTGCCGCCTTTTCCAGTTTTCGATCAATGAGTTCAGGTGAATTCTCCAGTTTTGGAGCAGCCCACTAACTGGAGCAATTCTTTCGCCTTCATTTAACACCAAAGCCTCCTCTAGTACCCTAGAGTTAAAGAGCAAAAGCCGACTCGGAGGAGGAAGCAGATGCTATTAAATGACTCACTCAGGATAGCACAATTTAGGATTGGAGCCAAAAATAGAGCAAACTCACCAGGAATGCTGCCTGGATGATAGTTATTTGACCAGTATTCAGTGCTGTGTGGTCTGATGTGTTAGCTGCAAAATCTCACAGAATAGGATCGACATTTTTATTTTCCTTGAGGAGATAGTGGTCTCAAAAACTTAAATTCCCACAACGACAGTGAGTACTACTAATGAATGATTTGGAATTTGTTGAGTTCTGTTTATTTTCACAGTTACTATATCTTAATTTTCGTCATTTAATATCTATGAAGTAGAGCTATTCTTATTTTTGAGTGAACAGATTGCATCATACATTGGCTAAGCAACTGCATAACAGCACAGAACTACTAAATAGATATTAGAAGCCGAGTTGTGGATGCACTCCCAACTTCTTTGTAACTTTGTCCTTTATTGCTTAGCACATGGGTGCTAGGTATTGCTCATGTGCTTAGCCAGAATCTATTGAAATGGAAGAGCACATGGGTAAAATAAGTAAGTAGTGTCATTTTCAGAGCTTCCTCCCTACAGCTTGTCCAGAACCCACATGGTCTAATGCTTTGCATGTGAGCACGTGAAGTCTCTGCCAATATTCTGATGACCACTTTCTCTGTCACTTGGCCTACTTTGGAGCAGCCTCTACTCTAGCAATCTTTCTGTGCTCAGTTCACACCTCTGTCCTTTTGTATCACAGTGTTCCCCGCATCTGACTCTGTGTCTCTTCTGCTTTTCCTTCTCTGAGGTCATGTTTTATATGCCTTAATCGGTTTCTCTCCTAGACTCTGGAGTTTGAAAGTAGATGACCCTAGGTTTCAACCTAATCTGTTTTATTCTATGAAACTTTGACCATGGTGTTCATCTCTTTTTAATTAACTTCCTTAATAAACATTTAACATTTGCGTTTCCATAAAGTACAAACTCCAAAATAAACACTGATAAAAATCAGTCTTATGTGCTGCTTTGTCTGTTTACATATATCTGGCAGGATTATTTGCATTGAAACATAACATGAAGCCACTTCTGATGAGATATTTTTTAAATCTCTCTGTATGATGATTTAAACGATTAAGTAAAAATATTATTTCATAGGCTTGGATGATGGCGTAGTCAGTAAAGTGCTTGCTACACAAGCTTGAAGGGCTGACTTTGAATTCCCAGTGCTGATAAGATGTAGAGAATAGAGGGAAATGCCTAAAGTTGAGCTCTGGTGTCCACATGCATGTGTATACTTGTACATAGCAATCAAACTACATACATACAACACACACATGCGCACACACACACATATATATAGAAAGAAATTAATAGATGATAGATGATGATGATGAAGATAGATAGATAGATAGATAGATAGATAGATAGATAGATAGATAGACAGATAGATAGATATAGGTGTAAGGGGAGGTTCTGTCACTAACATAAAACTACGTGCAACAGATGGGTTTTATTTGCCTCCCAAATATGTAGCAGAATTCATTTGGTTACAGAATATCAGAATATGCTTTCTTTTATAAACCAAATGATTCAGAATTTTAAAACAGAGCTGCCTCTACAGGTTTTGAATATGATTTCATATCTAAAATACTGTGTTTTGGAATCATGAGGAAAGAATAAAGTTTGTAACTTGTATAATACCTTGGCACATAGTAGGCATTTGGCAGAGAACTATAGCAGTTAATTCCAAATAACCTCCTTTAGATTCACATATCTATACTCGACATAGAATGATTTTAGTTCACTCATGGCAATTGGTATTTTAGTAAGCTTCTATCCTTATTAATCTCTAAAGCCTAAATATTATTTCCAAGCCTAATTTGTTACCTGCACACTTCTTAAAGAGTGATTGGGAGTTACATGTTTAATCGGACTTCTACACTCTGCTTTAGGAAATCTCTCCAGAGAATCAGGGCTTGCATTAAACATCACTCTGTACATTGAAACAGAAAGTATGGAATCCCACCTGAAAGAGGAGACACGTAGCAGCAGCAAGTTGACCTGTAATGAGAAGCGGGGAGTCTCTGAGAGGTTGATAGAGTAATGGATATCCAAGACTGCCCTGTCTCCTGGAACAACTGCAGTGTCAGGGCAGGATGTATTGTGAGTTATAGAAGAAACTTATTGTTGGTGCTCAGAAAGTGAAAAATCAAAGGAACTGCAAGAGGAAGTGTCACAGCTGTCTGTGACAAATTGTGATTAAAAATAGCCCATCTCTTTTTGGAAAACCAAAACCCATTCTACTCCCAACAGATAATTGCTATCACCACCCCCTTCAATGTTTCCTGTGTCTTGGACTGGATAATGCCTCTCCACAATAATGCTCTGGAAGCCACTACTGAATGCCTTTTTGGTACTCAACATTGTTAGAAACTGGAATAAGGTATTCACCAAAGACAAAACTTATCACTAGGACAATTTCCACCTCTGTTCAAAACCCAAACTCAATTACTATCCAGGCAGTGTTCTCTTGTAGCAAACCTGTAGTCACTCTCTTCTCACAGAAGTAACTCAATTTCCAGTACTACATAAAGGCAATGTCTGTGAGCACCTTCATCATTATGATACTTACTGCTTGAAGCAGACCATTAAAACCAGGACTCAGATCTTCAGTATTTGGAGGAAACCCTGCACTAAGTCTTTCTATATTCCATTGGTAAATAACTAGGATATTAAACCAAGCTAATTAATGTATCCATTTTAATCTACATTATTTCAGAACAACACATGGTACCCCAAAATGTATACAGTTATGCATTGTCAATTAAAATTAAACTAACATTTTCTAAAGATTCAGTTTTCCATATATTTTTGTCCTAAGAACAGAAGCATTTTCATCACCTAATTTTAATTCTAAGTTTTAAAGTTTTTTCTCCCTCCCAGCTCTTTCTCTTTACAATTTATAGGTTTGCTGTTGATGGAATTTCCTCTACCATCCATATGTTGACGTCCTAGCCCATAATAGAATACATTTTGGGATGAGGCCTTTGGGAAATGACAAACTTAAATGATGAGCAAGGGCTAACATGATGGAAAGAATGTCCAAGAATAGACATAGGAAAGCTAGATCACTGTCTTTGACAATCCAGGGGCAATCACACAGGCCGGGTAACGGTCCTTACTAGAAAGTGCTTGTGTTAGTATTTTGATCTTATAACATCCAGAATTTGCCAGAAGCCTCCCGGCTTGAAGAGGGTAGTGGTGGCATGCACAAAGTAGGACTCTGGGGATGGCTTTAAAGCCTGAGGGTCTCAGGACTTTCTAGCTCTCTGTACTGAAATGCTGATGATAACTTCTAGAAAGTCCTGAAAACTATCTTGTTCTTTCTGAGGGTAAAAGGCTGCTGGTTTAGGAGATTGACACTTGTAGCCTAAGCAGCAGGGGATTAAGTAATGTGGCCTTTGTTCAATCTCAGGAGGAACTGCTGGGCTCTAACTTTTAGCCTGCTAGTGGAAAGTCTCAAGAAGAAAATGGGACACTTAGAGAAGTAGTTATAGAGTTTATTACTAAGTTGTATAAAGTTTCCTATGAAAGCTATCTAAGGGGAAAGGCAGAAAGATCCTAAGTGGGGAAAGGGGAAGATTCTACTCTTAAGTGGGGAAAGGCAAAATATTCTTTTTTCTCTCCTTTTGTCCTCAATATTTATACATCCTTTAGAATACATGATCACATGTTACAAAGTTCATCACAAGTTCACACACAAAAAAATCAAATCATAAGTTGAAATAGAAGTTTACAACACCAAATGTTTACATCCATATCCATTAGGAGTAATTATCTGGATAAACATCCATCACCTGTCTCAGTTCCACAGGTTTATGAAGGTTTAAAACCATAACTAAATTATTACTGAAGTTTTGTATAGATAAAACCCATCAATATTTTATCTTCTGTCCTAGCACCTATAATAAATCGTTAGTTGCCTTTTTATGACGTTTGGTTAATTGTTTTACCACCTCTTGGTATGTGCTCTGAGTAGGAGAAAGTCTGGTTACTATCTAAGAGCAATTAATTGGTGACACTTCAGAGACTGGCAGAGTTCTCTTTGCAGTTTTGACTATCAGAAAAGGACCTAATAGCAGTTCCACTATAAAAGAGCTTAATAATCACTGATATAATTTTAGGAATTCTTATAGGATCATCATTAAGACTTAAGTCATCTATTTGTCTATATAGCATCACTACAAGGCGGTACATCTTCGTGGATCTGCAGAGATCTGCTCCAAAGGGGTGTGCTACTACTTAGTGATTGTTATATATGTTTAATAATAACAGGAAAAGCATATTAATAGCAGGAATCTTTCATAAAATCAATCCCTTGCAGCCTTACTTAATAAGGGTGCACCTGTCTCAGATTATATAATAATCCGAAGCAGGCCATTTCAGGATGATCACCTGCTAGTTATTAGCTTGTCCCATTATGGCTCCTGACGAGAATTATAAGAAAATAATTTTTCTTGTTTAATTCATTCAGTGCATGATATTTTGTTATAGTAGTCAAATAGATAAAAGATAAGATTCAAACCTGGTACCATATGTAATTTTTTAAAAGTATTTGTTTGTTGGATGATTGACTGTTTTTGTATATGTGTGTGTGTGTGGGGGGGGTGCCAGCATGAGTTTATGTACACCATAAGGGTGCAGGTACCTATGGACCCCAAAAGAAACTGTCAGATGATGTGGAATTGAAATTGTATGTGATTACAAACTACTTTATGGGTAATAGGAACTGAACTAGGTACTAATTAGATTCATAAAGGCTTTTGACACCCAAAGCATGTTTCTAGCATCTTCACATATGAAATTTAATTGTTTCACACGGAACCTAAAACCAGGCCTATTAAACTGTGTTATTTAAGATATTTTAAGCAAATATTTTTAGAAGTTGAGTAAATGTAAACACTCTATTTGCTGCAAAGAGAAAAACAGTGACAGCATGCTACACCAAGCCAACCCTGTACTCCTTTGGACACCCAGTGACCTGACATGCTTTCTCTAAAGGTGTCATGAATGGATGATGACATATTGACATAAGTGTGTTTGACATTTGTGCGTGAATATACTTGAAGAGCTGGAAAACAGTGATAAATTCCATGACCATAGAATGACAGAAAGCGTCTTCATATTTATGTATCATATGAATTGTTGACTGCCCTCTGGGAAGCATAATATATTGAGAGAAATGTGGAGTTTTCTTTGTCCTAAAACCAATCATGTAAATGTCTGCATTCCAGCTTTCACTAGAGTTACAGTGTGTTAATCTAGCTTGTATCTAGAATCTAGCAAGATTTAATTTAGAGAAATGATCCTGTTAATGGAAGGGAAGAATACCCAAGATTCACTGTGTCAGCGTCTTTCTCTAGTCTAGGTAAGGTTTGCACCTCCCTGAAAGCCAACCTTCGTCTTGCTTCACATCACTGCTGTGTGTGGTCTTTCTCCTTTTCCAAAGCCTATTTCCTCATTTAAAAAAAGCTTAACCTATTCCCACTGCAAACATAATCAATAACTTAAGTCAGAGGTCAGTCACTATAGGCTGTCTCTGAGTGTCCCCATGTAAGTAAACTTTCATTATAGCATGCAATTCTCATTTGTTCATGGGTGCTTTAGTTCTACAGTATTGAAACAGAATGGTTTCCACAGAGATCACTAGGCCCACTCAAAGCCTTACACACTTCTTACTTGCTCTTTTATTAAAGAAATTTCTTGGTTGGAGGCTTTTAATGACTACTTCTATTTCTTTAGAGGTTATGGTACTGTTTAGATAGTTCACCCAATTTTGATATAACTTTGGTACATAGTATCTGTCTAGAAAATCGTCCTTTTTGCCTAGATTTTCCAGTTTTGTTAAATATAGGCTTTTCTGGTAAGATCTGATGATTTTTTAAAATTTCCTCAGTTTCTGTTAAGTCTCCCTTTTCATTTCTGATTTTGTTAATTTGGATACTGTCTCTGTGCCCTTTAGTTAGTTTGGCTAAGGGTTTATCTATCTTGTTGATATTCTTAAAGACCAACTTTTGGTTTTGTTGATCCAAGGACTCAGTGTGGGCAACTTCAGCTGAAGTGCCCGAAAGTGGAGAGAAGGGACCTGAAGAGACCACCTCCAGTAGATATACAGGGTCTCAAATAGAGGAATGGAGTTACCGAGTCACCATCAATATTTCTGACCCAGAATTGGTCTTGTCTAAGAGAAATGGAGGGACAAAGATGGAGCAGAGACTGAAGGAAAGGCCATCCAGTGACTGGCCCAACTTGTATGCATCTCCTGGGTGGGCCCCAAAGCCTGACACTATTACTGTTAGTATAATGTGCTTACAGATAGGAGCTAAGCATGTCTCTCCTCTGAGAGGTTCTACCAGCAGCTGACTGAGACAGATGCAGATACATACAGCCAACCAATAGTCTGAGGTGGAAGACCCCTATGGAAGAGTTAGGGGGAGGAGTGAAGGAGCTGAAGGGGATGGCAATTCCATAAGAAGATCATCATTCATAATTAACCCTGACCCCTGGGAGTTCCCAGAGACTAAGCCACCAGTCAAAGAGCATAAAAGGGTTGGTTCTAGGCCCCAGCACATGTAGCAGAGGACTGCCTTGTCTGGCCTCAGTTGGAGAGGATGTGCCTAATCCTGCAGAGATTTGAGGCCCCAGGGAAGGGAGATGGCTGGGGGGAGGGGGGAAGAGGAGCACTCTGAGGCAAAGGGGAAGGGAAATGGGAAGAATAACTGTGGGAGGGGGATAATAAAATAATTAATTAAAAATTCTTTCTTATCAGTGGTCAACTCTCTATAGGAAAGTAACCAGCCTATTGATTTCCTAGAATAGAAAGCTCAAATTTGGATAGAAATGTGATACATTTCTGTCTTTCTCTATCAAATTATTTGAGGTTTAACAGTCTATTGGCCAATAGAAATGCATCTAAGCAACATTAGAACCATTAAGAGTACACACACAAAAATCATAATTTGTTATCATCTAAGTTTTTACTTATATACAATTATAAGTTTTAGATACTTAGTTTTTATGATTAAGTATCTTTATTTTCTGGAAGGCATTCAGTTTGATAGCGAATCTAAAGGAAAACTGATAATTTTAATGATTATTTTGTGAATTATTTTTACTAACCTGTAGTATGTTGAGTAGTTTAGTTCTTATAGGCTTTTAACCCTAAACTCTCTGTACTTCATTGGCATAGAGTTATATCCATTTTCCTTTATTCAAACTAGCTGGATGTTTACAATTAAACATGAAGAAGAACATGTAATACAGAAGAGAGGAACAGGAAGATGTAGTTATTTGCATGAGAGCTTTAGACTCAAAAAGTCAGAATGGGAATCCTAAAGATAACATTCACTGGTTTTACGTTTTAGGAAAAATTATTTAGCCTTCCATAGCTGCAGTTTCCCTCCCAAGCCCTTTCACCACATAAAACTGGAAGTACAATTCTACATCTTGGCAGTATCATAAGGACCAAAGGGAGCCTGTGTGTTAAGTTCTTTCTCTAATATTTGAAAGGGGAGATGTTCATGACATTTAATTAACTTTCTCTTTCTATCTCTTTCTCCTTTGGCAAGGATAATTTAATTAACCTACTAATATTTATAAAAATCCATTACACTTAGCATTAGTTATATCATTTGAAATAGCTGGTATGGTGTTTTCTAGTTTTGGAAAGTGAATTATCTCAAATATCCCTAAAGTTCTTTTATTAACCTTGACAAAGATGAGTATTTGCTTCAGTCCATTTGTGGGTAATTTAAATTCATTTCAACAAAGAGTATGGAGAAAACAACCTTTTAAATACTCTGGGCTCTATTTTATTATGTAAATTGATATAGAGAACTATGATTGTAACAATTTTTGAAATGACCAAGTTATCATTTATTTGTTTTGCTGTTTAGATTGGGGTTGGTTGTGGGTTTTTAAATGCTGTTTGCTTCTTTTTAGATTGTTTTGGTTTTGCCCTCAATAGATTTTTGAGGCTATTGTGAAGGATATTATTTTCCTGGCTTCTGGATTTCTTTCTTGGTGTGTTTATTACTTAAATGTAGGAAGGCTACCAATTTTGAGTGTTACTTTTGTATGCTTCTACTTTTCTGAAGGTGTTCATAAGCTGTAGAAGTTTCCTGGTGGAGTTGTTAGGGTCTTTTATGTATAAAATCATATCATCTGCCAAGGCAGATACTTTGACTTCTTTTCATATCTGTATCGATATTCATTGGTGGTCTTATTGCTCTAGCTAAGACTGCAAGTATTAAGCATGTATTAAGAGAGTAGTTCTTGTATTGTTCTTGACTTTAGTAGCTATGATTTGAATGTCTCTCAGTTGAGGTTGATAAATATTGTAGGCTTGCTGTTAATTGCCTTTTTTATGTTGAGATATATCCCTAGTCTCTCTAGCACTTTTGTCATGAAGGGATGCTGGATTTTGTCAATTGTTTTTCCAGATATAATAAGATAATCATGTGTTTCTTGTATTTTATTCTGTTTATTAGGTGGATTATGTTTATCCATTTATGTATATTAAATCATCCCCACATCTCTGGAATGAAACCAACTTGATAATAGTAGATAATATTTTCATGTGTTCTTGAATTGGATCTGCAAGTGTCTTATTGACAGTTTTTACATCTATGTTCATAAAGGGTATTGGTTTATAAATTTATTTATTTTTTTGATGTTGAGTCTTTGTGTAGTTTTGATATCAAGCCAAAGGTGGCATCAAGTGAGTGTTTGGGTTTTTGTTTTGTTTTGCTTACTTTTTCTTTTGAGATTTAATTATTTATTAATCCCTTACTTTTATCTGAATATGTGTGTGCCTGCATAAGTTTATGTGTACCACTTGGGAGCAGAAGCCTCTATAGCCTGAAAGATAGTGCTGGATCCTCCAGAACTGGAGTTATGGGTGGCTATAATCTTCTGTGTGTATTCTGGGAATGGAACCAAGGTCCTCCTCAAGAGTAGTAACTTCCTTTAATCACTGAACCATCTCTCCATCCCTAGCAGGTCTGTTTTTAATCTAGATGTCCTGGAAAAATTATTTTCACTGAAACAACACAAAATACTCCCAGTTTGGTTGACTTATAATATTTTATGCTACCCAATTCCATTCTTTCTCCCCCATACTCTCTCCTGTCCATCTTCCCACCACCTGATCCTTCCTGCTCACACTGCATCCCAAGCACACCCAGTCCATCACAAAATTTATTACATTATAATTCGTAATTAGATAAAATTTGGACTTACTACATCACTTCTTTGGGATGACATTAACCTCATGGCTTTATTATTTCTGTCAAAGTTACTACTTTCTCCCTTCACAGAGATCTCATCCACTGTGATTCACTCCAGGAAGGGGGAGGGATGGTAAAAAAATAAGTCTAAATAAGTCATAATTGACCTGGCTCAATTATGATTAAGGCTTTTCCTTCTTTGCAGTTGTAAAGATGTAAGATGTGTACTTCTACAGTGGTTCACCAATGACTCATAATTTAGCTATGCTTTGGTGACCTGAGCCTTACAAGAAGTCAAAACACTTTATTTAAGAAGTAGAGTAAGAGACTGTGGTAGTTTGAACTTGCTTGGCCCAGGGAGTGGCACTATTAGAAGTAGGTTTAGCCTTGTTGGAGGAAGTATTTCACTGTGGGTGTGAGTTTTACGATTCTCATCCTAGCTGCCTGGAAGCCAGTCTACTGTTCGTCTTTGAAGCAAGATGTTGAACCTCAGCTCCTCCTGTGCCATACCTGCCTGGGTGCTGCCATGCTCCTTCCTTGGCGATAATGGACGGAAGCTCTGAACCTGCAAGCCAGCTCCAATTAAATGTTGCCCGTATAAGAGTTGCCTTAGTCACAGTGTATGTTCACAGCAGTAAAAGCCCATCCTCAGCAGTGGCCACCTACCTAAGAATAAGCGTGTCTTACATTCTGTGACTCAAACTTGTATCAAGAAATAACAATAGGAAGTTGATTTATATCTCCAAACTCATATAAAATTCAATGATTATTAATTTTTTATTTAACACTGTAGCATATTAAGAAAGTTGAGATGCAGATAAATCAATTTTCCTACAGATTTTTCTTTTTAGGAGAGTACACAATGAAATATTTACCTCATTGGTGTTACTAGTTTTTGAAGGGTTTTGTTCCAAAAGTCTAATTTGATGGTACATAGACCATGTTTTGTGTGACTAGAAGAAAACTTGGGATCAAGTTTTATTGGCTCTTACTCTATCAAATTCGCCAGCATGGCTGCTGAATATTTTGCAGGAACTATGTCTCAGTAGCCCTGTGGTGCGCTGCTGGATATTGAAACTGCAGGAGAGTCAATCAATGCTGCATAGAGAGAGTACAGATCATAATCACCCTCTGTCCAGGAAAAGCTTGAACCTATCAGGTTTCATTAGCTGTGCAATATAATTTGAGGGTACAGCTACACCACAGAATGTCAGCAAATGCTTGTCTCTGCCTACATGGCTCAGGTTCTTTATAACACACAACAAAAGCTTCTGGATTTTAATTGTTAACTTGAACTTCCCATTTCTGCTTTTGTCCCCCTTGCTTAGCTATTCAAGTATGTCTTATGTTACTTCCTGCTACAGTTATTTTAACTATACCTTATAACAATTAAAAGGCACCTCCTCAAAATCCTTTAAAGAAGCCATTTCTTTCTTTTCTTTTTTCTTTCTGTCTTTTGTTGTTGTTGTTGGTTTCAGATTGAATTTGTGTACAGGACAATGAAATTTAAGGAAGTAGAGAGACCATAGACTATTACTGTAAAGATAGGATCTCCTCATGACTTCTTGGTGTTGGTGTCTAGAGAAGTTGAATTTTTTGATATTTGAGTAAGTAAGTAGCTTTTCTGGTAACCAGAAATAGTTTAAGATATGCTCACATTTTGTGTGAACGTGATAGAAATTATCTGAAATTATAAACAAAGATATTAAGAGACTAAACTGAAAAAGGTGGTTAATTTTTTCTATCATTTTAAAGCTCATCACTCCTGTCATAGTTATTCAAACTAGTCAGGTAGAGAAATATAGCATTTTCTTCTCTTGGAGGATTAAGTTTCTGCTAAACTATTATAATAGCAGTTGCAGAGTTTTGACAAGGAATAAAATGCTATTGTGGGCCCATGTTACACTATGTCCCAAATGGTGCTTTTTATCTGGTCTGCACAATACACATACACAGAGAGAGAGAGAGAGAGAGAGAGAGAAAGAGAGAGAGAGAGAGAGAGAGAGAGATTCTGCAAGTAAATATACAATTTCTACATTGGCTTCATATAATAGCTTTTCTAATGTTATTTTTCCCTGGATAATTTTTTATATTTTCATAACTAAATATGAAATAAGGCATTTAGACTATAAATATACATATAAACTAAATTTGAAAAAATGACTAAACTGTCGATAGTAGTTATTTATGAGCTATGGAATTGTAAGTACATTTTATTATACATTCTTAGGTTTTACCAACTTTCTAGATAATTACTCTTGGGTTTGGTTTGGTAAAAACAAATAAATAGAATTTTAAAAAGAAAATGTAATTACTGACCCAGTACCTTGCTGGTACTCTTAAAAGAACTGACATTTTCCAGAATTCAGTGGTCCATTTTTTAAGGGAAGCTAAACACATGATTATATTAAAAGCATTAGATTCAAGACAAGCTATTAGTTTAGATGTTTAATTATTTACTAAATCCAGCTTTCTGGTCTTCAGTTGGAATTTTTTAGCCTGCCAAATAATTTTCTGCATGGGATGAGGGAGTTCCACATTGTGAGTTCTATCTGACTGATAGTATGGGAAATTATGAATATCTACCACTTACTGTACTTGTTGACTAATACCACCCACACAATTAAGATCAAACCTAGTGACATACTGTTAGTAAATAAAATATGGAAAAATGATGAAATGTCAATTCTGAGATTAGGTAACAATCTCACTCATTTCTCCTTTACATTTTTTGCTCTAGAAAATTTCAAGAACAATACTGTAAGTTCCCATATAGAAGGGACCTCCTGTCTTGACCAATATCAAATGAAAACCTGGCTGGCTATCACAGGAACGAGCTTGGGAATAGACCACAGTCCAGTTGGTCTTGAACTAGAGAGACATGGAGCCAAACCATGCTTGCCTTTTTGGTCCACAGTTGTAACATGATAAAATTTTAGAGCAATTTGTACCACCACAACAAATAATGCAAAAAGGTATAAAATCCTTTGTTGTATTTTTTCTATAATAGACTTTGGGGTTTTGTCTTCTTAAGGTATAGTCTTCTTAAGAAGGTTATAGGTATCTGTGAATGGTGTAAGATGGAAAGAGGCATGCATCTTCTTCATTCATGCTATAGTGGGTTCCACTGTGATGAAGAGAATGGTATGTGACAGAATAGGCTTTTGGGGGGGTGCTGAGAAGCACTCGGTGTTGTTAGACTGACCTATTATTCCGTGGTTGCTTATTGAGAACGTGATCACACTGATTTTGGTGGGTCTTGATTTGGGCTAGCTCTTGAGGAATGCTAATCATGGAGAGTAGAAGTAGGATCAAGGAAATACTCTGTGCAGCACCAAGCACAGAGTAAGCCTTAGGACATTAATGTAGACAATAAAAAAACAGTGGAGAGAATAAATAATGATTTCCAATGTGAGTGCTAACTTCTATGTGCAAAGGGTTCAAGAGAACAGGGTAATTGAGCAAGGCATCCGGCAGAACTTTTATGTTTTTAGCAGGGCTGGCTCAGAGGCACATCTGCTTTTTACATACTAGTGGCTAAGTATTCCCTAGAGTCTTACAAATCCACTGCTCCTCTACAAAGGCCCTGGGACACTTAATGAGAACATGCTTCCTTCTTGTAAACAGAATCCCAAATGTGTAATAAACACTATCTTGTAAACATTGATAAACTCATTGCAAACAAATGAGAAAACTACAATGAAGATATTGAAACCTACTTTCACCAAAAAGACTTTATTTTTGGGAAACCATTTATTGGCCAGGCCTGCTCCTTTTAATGAATTAGTGCAATAGTTTTTGAATGTTTCAAACTTTTTTTCTATTCTTAAGACTTAAAGCAAGAATGGATCTTTAAGACAGATACCTGAGCCTATGCTTACATAGTTGAAGCATAAATGATGCTAAGACTAAAGTTTTGTAATTGTGGTATCCTGGTTTTAATATCCGTTTCAGTTTAGTGTTAGTATAGGTCCAAGAAGGTTGAACCCCTCTGCTCCTTCAGAAAATGAAGGCTTAGCATCTTAGTGAGAGTCTCTCTCTCTATGGCAGAACCTATGGCTGACATCAATAGTATAATGTGAAGGAGATACTAGAATTAAAAATACTTTAACAAGTCACTTGTTTTGTGGATATTGTAGACAGTAAGATGTGTGTATGTGCATGTGCGTGTGTGCTTGTGTATGTGCTTGTGTGTGTGCTTGTGTGTGTGTGTGAGTATGTGTGTGTGCATGTGTGTGTGTGTGTGAGGGATTAGGATCTAGACCTTCTCTCTGGTAGGTGGATAGGGAGAAAGGGCATAGCTAGGTAATAAAGGTAGTGAAATTCCAAGATGGCTGACTACTTCCTTACCCTCTTGGCTTGAGAAAAAAGCCTGGAGATGTAAAATAAAGATCTTTTAGACTTCTGCCTTTAGGCCCCTGAAACTGGATTTTTTGGGTGTCCTGGTCTTCTTCATGGTCTTTTGCTCTGTGTGTCTGCTGCATGTATGCATTTCCTCATCCCCAATATAGACCTTCCTTGAACTGTTGGTTGCTGTTTGTGGTGTTTGAGATTTCTTCACTGCTATCTGCAGTGCTCAAGATTTTTGCTCCATTTTAAATCTTTAACTGGAAGAGAAAATGAACCCATTTAAGTCCTCTGGTCTGTAGTTTAGTTTACCCTAAACTAGTTATCCAGGTAGTTTATATTATACAAGGAGAGTATTGATTATTCATGTTACTGAAGATCTTAATGCAACAAGAACTTGTATGATTTCATTTTCCTTCCTTCCTTCCTTTCTTCTTTTCATTCCTTATTTTTTGAATTGAGGAAATGTATAAGAATTTTGAGATTCAATAATGCTTTGTTCTGCCTACTTACCTTACGATAGTATTAGACATCTTATCTATGCAAGATATGACTTACACAGGCTTCCTACTTGAGACATTTTTTCCCCATGACTGGAACATTCCTTTGTTTCTTTTTGTTATTTTGTTCCCATTTGTTCATACCAGAATCTCTTCTATATAAGGGAAATGTTTCCCCTTCCATTTTCTCATGACCCTTTTGGCAGATTCTAGAAAGCTCTTTGTCACAAATGCTCTTTGGCATGTGCACACTTCTCTCTCTCTCTCTCTCTCTCTCTCTTCCTCTCCTCCCTCTCTCTTACAGGCACACACAGGCTGAGAGGAAAATAGTCTATGGACAAAAGTTGAGAAAACATCAATAATTTTCTTATCTTTACTGGAAATGAATAATTAAATAATTAAGTTTTCAGTGGATAAATGACTGCACAATTAATAGCTGTAACAGAATGAGGCCATGCTGAGCTTAAATCTGAATGTCTAGCTTAGTTCTGATACATTAACATATCCCCCAGGAAACCAACAATTTCTACTTTTTGCTAACAGGTAAAGTAAAGTGATCTGTTTCCCAGAAGGTTCCAAAGACAGTTGGGTTCTTTTTAAGTCTGTGGAAAACATACATAGTGACTTGGCTGATACTTCCTGTCTTTGTGGCTGATTTGGAACCAAAACTAGTATTTCCTCTGCTCCTCACCCTGTGTCATGCTTGGTTCAATTTGTATAGTGTTTTCTCTCTCTCTCTCTCTCTCTCTCTCTCTCTCTCTCTCTCTCTCTCTCTCTCTCTCTGTCTCTCTCTCTCTCTCTCTTTCCCTCCCTCCCTCCCTCTCTAGCTCTCACTCTTGCTCTCTCCCTCTCCACAATTATTGATAGGATTGAACAAGACCCAAGCCTTTTGCTCTTTTAGGACTATAAAATTATAATTACTCTGGTTAAAATCCCTAAGTTTTCCTTCTGTTCTTAGGACCAATGTTGTATGTCTAAAACATGGTGGCTATTGAATAATGTATTTTAGCTAATAACAATTGAAGACTTAAGTACATACCATAATTTATTTAAGTCCTTGAGTAGACAAATGTGGCATTCCCTACAAAGAACTTTCTTGCTCTGAAATATATAAAATTCTGCCTGAATACCTTCAAAATAATTATAACAACAAATCACCATTTTTCAAAATGTCCTATTTTCCCGATAGTGAAGCACACTGTTCTACACTTAGCACTCTTAGGTACATAGTGGTAAGTAGAACAAGAGTCTTGGTGGCTCATTAATCAACAGTCTGTGTGAATGGTTTCTGGCAAGAGTAAGGAAACATGATACTTTGGCTCTTTGTTCCCCAGCTACCTTTCTTTATCTCTTCCCTTCATCTCTTTCACTGATTTTAAAACTCTATCCATGCAGAGTTTATATGATATATGACTATTTCCTGTCCCTTAAGAAAAATGTATGGCTTCTCTGTTGATGTAAGTAGATAACATGCTTATCTTCCATTTGTGAAGAACTCTTGCTCATGTCTCCTCTTACCCATTCCTGCAATATGATTATCAGAACTCTTAGTGAGATACGTAATAATTGCTGTATCTGTGTAATTATGGGAAGACAGTTTTCAACTGAATTGCTTTTATCATCTCTGTGAGCTTATATGTGCCTTGTTTAGTTGATTCAGAGGCATGTGTTCTCCTGGTGGCCTCCATTCCCTCTGGCCCTTATAATCTGCCTCCTCTTCTGGAGGGTTTCCTGAGTTCTGAAGGGAGGAACTTGATGGACTCCTCTAATGTAGACCCCCTCTCCCTGCATGATGTCTGACTGTGGATTTCTGCATCTATTCTTATTTGCTACTAGAGGAAACTTCTCTGGTGATGGTTGGATAAGACACTCATCTATAAGAGTAGAATAATACCAATTGGAATCATTTTATTGTTTTTTTAAAGATTGGTATTATTTTTATGCTAGTTTTTGATACCCAAGCAGTGTCAGGTATGGTTTCAGTCTCCTGGAGGGGCCTTAAGTCAAATTGGACATTGATTGGCTATTCCCATAAGTTCCACACCACCATTGCCCTAGCCTGTTTTGCTGGCAGGACAGATTGTAGGTCAAAGGATTTTTTCTGGCTGAGCTGCTGTCTGTGTTTTTGTTGTTGTTGTTGTTTGTTTGTTTGTTTTTGATAGGCTATAGAGTACCTTTCTACACAAAGACACTAGATTGTAAGGGTGAGGGCTCAATGTAGGCACCATTCCAGCTTCTCCATGTTCAATGAGTTGTGTGGATGTTGTCCTCAGCAATGGGGACCCACTATCAGTTTGTGGAGGGCAACCCTTTGTCTAAGCTACAGCCTGTCTTGTTTGGGGATTTCCATAGATCCCCATTGGCCCAACAACTCAATTGAATGCAACTTCATCCCAACACTGGATGATTGGCCTGGCTAAAAGACATGGTTAATTGGACTTCATATCCCCATTACTAGGAATTCTCATTAGGACCAACTTTATGGATCCCAGGAAGTTTCTACTCCACTCGGTTTTCATTCCTCACTGATACCTTCCCCAATAACAGCCAGCTCTTCCCTCTCTCTCCCTCCACCTTATCCTCCTTGACTTGATCTCCTTGCTCCTGTCTCCACCTGCCCCCATTCTGCCTGTAAAATCAAAGTGTATTCTATTTTCTCCTTAGGTCCCTTTCTCTTTACCTAACCTCTCTTAGTCTACAGATTGTAGCTAGGTTACCATTTACTTATTGACTAATATTCCCTTATAAGGGAATGCAAATCATATTTATCTTTCTGGGTCTGGGTTACTTCACTCAGGATTATTTTTTCTGGTTTCATCCATTTGCCTATAAATTTTACAATGCCATATTTTTACAGCTGAGTTAAGCTACCACAATTTCTTAATTATTCTGTTGCAGGACATCTAGTTTCTTCTAGTTTCTGGCTATTATGAATAAAGCTTCTATGAACATGGTTGAGAAAATGTTCTTATGGTGGGATAGAGCATCCTTTTGGTATATTTCCATAGTGGCTGTATAAGTTTGTACTCCCAGAAGCAATGGAAGAGTAGTCCCCTTGCTCTACATCCTTGCCAGCATGAGCTTTCATCTCTGTTATCAATCTTAGCCATTCTGACAGGTGTAAGATTAAATCTCAAAGTAGTTTTGATTTACATTCCCCCAGTGGCTAAGGATGTTGAATATTTCTTTGTTTCCTATCAACTTGAGATTCTTGTGTTACCCTAGTCCTGAGACTGTCGTTGGAGGTAGGGGGTAAAAAGGTACAGAACCAATGATACAGATTCTGGGAACCAGATGAGAAGCAGAAGCAGACTCTTTTATTGTTTTAGGGGAGAGTGCCTTTATATCCTCCAGCCACATCCCCTTAGTCTGGTGGCACCAGCTGATTGGCTGCCCCAGTCACATGCTTTGTCTTTGTCGGAAGCGCCTGATGAGCATGCCTGGGCCATTATGGACTGCTAGTCAGAACATGCTGACTCACTCCTCCTACATTCCTCTGTTGAGAATTCTGTTCCCCACTTTTTAGATTGGATTATTTTAATATCTAATTTCTTGAATTCTTTTTATAATTTGGATATTAGTCCTCTATCTAATGCAGAGTTGGTAAACATCTTTTCCCATTTTGTAGGCTGCCATTTTGTCTGTTTAATGGTGTCCCTTGGCTTACAGACAATTTCAGCTTCATGAGGTCCCATTTATCAGTTGTCACTCTTAGTGTCTATGCCGTCTGTGTCCTTTTCAAAAGTTATCTCCTGTGACGATGTATGCAAAGTATTCACTTCTCTTCTGTCAAATTGAGTGTATTTGGTTTTATGTTGATGTCTTTGATCTGTTTGGAATTGAATTTTTGCAGGGTGATAGATATGGGTATATTTGTGTTCTTCTAAATGTGAACATCCAATTTGACTGGCAAAATTTGTTGAAGATGCTGTCTTTTTCTAGTGTGTAATTATGGCTTTGTTATCAAAATTTAGGTGTCTATAGATGCACACCTTTATGTCTGAGTCTTCAGTTTAATTCCACTGATCATTATGTATGTATGTATGTATGTATGTATGTATGTATGTATGTATGTTTTTTTGGTTAAGACAGGGTTTCTCTGTGTAGCCCTGGCTAACCTGGCACTCGATATGTGGAGCAGGCTGGCATCAAACTCAGATATACACCTGCCTCTGCTTCCCGAGTGCTGGGATTAAAGGCATGTGCCACCACTGTGTGGCAAAATGTCTGTTCTTGTGCCAATACAGTGTAGATTTCATTACTTTAGCTCTAATACAACTTGAAATTGGGAATAGTTGAACATCCAGAAGTTCTTTCATTGTTCAGGATGATTTTAGCTGTCTTAGGGTTTTTTGTTTGTTTGTTTATTTGTTTTGTTTTTGCTTATCCATATGAAGTTAATAATTGGCCTTTCAAGTTCTGTAAAGAATTGTGTTGTGATTTTGGCCAGAGGTTGCATTGATTCTGTAGATTGCTTTTGGTAAGATGGTCACTGAAAGTGTTTATCAGTTATAAGTGTTCCCTGGTGGAATTTTTAGGGTCATTTATGCATACTATTATATCATCTGAAAAGAAAGATAATTTAAATTCTTCCTTTCTGATATTTACCCCCTTGATCTTCAGTTGTCTTATTGCTCTAGCTAAATACTCATGTGCTATTTGAATAGATATGGCGAGAGTGGACAACCTTTTATTGATTCACAAAGCTACTTTGCCCCACTGCAAGCATTCTTATTGATAGAAAATAACATTGCTCATATCCTTAGGACACTCCAATATCTCATTTGACTTTTCCAGTCTCCTACCCAAGAACTTCGTTCTGCTCTCTTTTCCATGCCCATGAGCATGGAATTCTCTTCGTGTTTTCCAAATCTGCCGACATATCAATTCCTCCTCTCATTGCCGGGTACATCATTCAATAGATGTATAGTATGTCCTCTCGCCTTCTGCTCTGAATGTTCCAAGTATTGCACTTCTGTCATTCACTGATTGAAGAGCTTTCCTCACAGAATGTTGACAGCTGTTTCAGACATTTACTAAATAACTCCTAGTAACAGCTGCAAATGGATTGGCTAAAGAAGATTTGGAACCGTGTGATCAGCATTCATCAAATGCACACATTTCCAACGAAAATCCCCTTTGTCACAGAAGTCGACTATCAGGAAGCTGGTCTCTGGAAGTTTGCTAAGTGTCCAAAGAGGACAGACTAGAGCCTAGCTCTGCACTAGCTGGCTTAAGTGTTTGCTGTTAAATAAGTTAGAATGCTGTCTATAACTAACTTTCTTTTTTTATCATTCTTTAATCTTTTCTTACAGTCCAGACTTTATACCCTTCTTGGTCCACCCTCCGATTGTTCCACATCTCATACCTCCTTCATTCCCAACTGCCACCAAGAGGATGTCCCCGCCCACACCCCTACCCTATCCCACTAGACATCCCCACTCCCTGGGGCCCCAGGTATCTCGAGAGGGTTAGGTGCATCTTCTCTGACTGAGTCGAGACCTGGCAGTTCTCTGCTGTATATGTGTTGGGGCTTCATATCAGCTGGTGGATGCTGCCTGGTTGGTGGCTCAGTGTCTGAGAGATCTCAGGAGTCCAGGTTAGTTGAGACTGCTGGTCTTCCTATAGGGTTACCCTCCTTCTCAGCTTCTTCCAGCTTTTCCCTAATTCAGCCACAGGGCTCATCAGCTTCTGTCCACTGGTTGGACGTAAATATCTGTATCTGACTCTTTCAGCTGCTTGTTGGGCCTTTCAGAGGGCAGTCATGATAGGCCCCTGTTTGTAAGCACACCATAGCATCAGTAATAGCATCAGGCCTTGGGGCCTCCCCCTGAGCTAGATCTCAGTTTGGGCCTGTCACTGGACCCCCTATTTCTCAGACTATTCTGTTTCTGTTTCTGCAGTTCTTTCAGACAGAAACGATGCTGGGTTTGAGTTTATTTTGGATATTATTCTCTGTCTTAAAAGTTTGGACAGCTAATCAGCGCCGGAACAAAGATCCCTCTCAGCAGATCGCAGGACCCAGCAGAGGGCCAAGGACACGCCCCACAGCTCACCAGGTGC
>CM052703.1:24653139-24677025 GCA_028551405.1 Uromys caudimaculatus
GGGGACACGGGGGTTCCAAAGAAAAGGGGAATCATCGGAAATGTAAATAAAATATCAAAAAAAAAAAAAAAAGTTTGAATAAGGGTTTTTCTATCCTGTCAAATTTCTCAAAGAATCAACTCTTTGTTTCATTGATTCTTTGTATTATTTTCTTTATTTTAATTGATTTTATCCCTGACTTTAATTATTTCTTGAGTTCTGCTCCTCTTAGATGTAATTGCTTCTTTTATTCTAGAAATTTCACATGTGCTGTTAAGTTGCTAGTATGAGATTTCTCCAATAAGTTTGGGTGTGCTGTGTATTTATTTTCATTGAATTCTAGAAAGTCTTTGATTTCTTTATTTTTGTCTTGACCCATTTTTCATTTAGTAGCTCAGACTTTTTAAACTTTCGGTTGTTTCAGTTGTTGAAATCCAGCTTTTATTTGTAGTGGTCTGATAGAATGCAAGGAGTTATATCAACTTTCTTATTTCTGTTAATACTTGCTTTGTGTCAGGGTATGTGGTCAATTTTTTAAGAAAATTCTGAGGTTCAAAGTAGAAGGTATATTCTTCTGTGTTTGGATGAAATGTTATATAAATGTCTGTTAGGTCCATTTGGTTGATAACATCTATTAGCTCCAGCATTTATTTGTTTAGTTTTTGTCTGGATTACCTTTCTATTGGTAAGAGAAGGCTATTGAAGTCTCCCACTCAATTGATTTTATTTCCAATTCCAGGTATTGAACAATATTATTTTCTTACATGTTTTTTTCCTGGATTTCTGTAAGGAATTTAATTTCCTCTTTGAGGACCCCTATAATATTCATAAAGACTATTTTAAGACCTTTCTCTTGTGCCTTAGCTAATATTTAGGCCGTGTTGTCATAGGATAGTTGTGCTCTATTGGAGACATATGTCTCTGGCTATGGTTGATTGTGCTCTTACTCTGGCACCTTGGCATCTGGGTTTGGGATAATTATAGGTATAGGTGCTGAATTCTGGGTTGGTCTCTGTTAGGTGGCTGATTACATGGTTTCTGTTTTCTTTCTGAATTTTCAGAGTGTTATGGCTGTGTGCTATCTGTTTTCCCTGGTCTTTTCAGCTGGTGAGTTCATACGGAATGCTGTCTGGTATTGTAGACTAGGGTATTGGGATGAGTTGGGGGAAGGAATATAGGTAGAGAAGGTCTTTGTGATCTGTTTGGATAGGGTCAGAGAGGAGAAGGACACCACACCAGGTTTCCAGCTACAGACCTCAGGATGAAACTTGGAGGGATTGAATCTCAGGAGTAGTAGGAGAGGCGTGGGTTTGCCTTCAACCTACTTGTTGCTCTGGGAAAAGCAACTCTTGGGTTAGCAGTGGGTGCTTGCTGGAGTTAGGGTCTGGACAGAGCAACAAGTGAGTGTAAGGAAGTTAGGAGTGGATAGCTTGTGGCACCCACAGGAAATGTGGGCAGGGATATGGTTAGGCTGGAGCTGGTGTTTTGTAGCAGAGGTAGGAATAAGACTGAGGGATTAGGTCTGGGGGAACAGAGGGGTGGATCTTCCTTATCCTGCTTATTAAAATAATATTCATTTTTATAATTTTTAATTTACTTATTTCTGTTTCTCTTGTAAGAGTGGTTCTCAACCCACTGGTCATGATCCCTTTGCGTGTGTGTGTGGGGGATGTCAAACAAACTTTCCACGAGGGCCACCAAGACTGTTGGAAAACACAGATACTTACATTATGATTCATAACAGTAGCAAAATTACACTTATACAGTACAAACAAAAATAATTTTATGGTTGTGGGTCACCACAACAGGAAGAACTATATCAAAGGATCAGAGCCATTAGGACTGTGGACAGCCACTGCCCTATAATCTCTGACAGACTAGGACAGGTATTGTTATTATGACCAAACATACCATGTAATTTACTAGTTCCTTTTATTTCCCCCACTAGAATCATCGTTTGTTTGTTTGTTTGTTTTTCTTTGCCTCCCAGTCCAGCATCATTTTATTTTAGGCTTTACCTCATCACCATTCTAAGTGCATCCCCTCTCCCTCTGTCTCTGCATCTGTTTCTCTATTTCTATATCCTGGTCTCTCCTTTGCTTGTGCTGGATCTTCATGGAGTACACTTATGCTAAGAGGGGCTGTTTACATTCTTTAGTGACCATCAGCCTTGTCAAGCCTGAACATTTCTTTATCTTTAAGCATCACCTGGTTTCCATGGTTATGGAATCCTAGCCTTAAAGGCATGATGGAGTATCTTTCACTGTTCAGTGGTTTTTTTTTTTTTGTTTTTTTTTTGTTTTTTTTTTATGACAAATCTGATTGTATTTCTTTTTAACTTTTTGAAAACAATCTAGATAGTTTTGTTCTCAGGAATTTATTTTATAAAACATTTTTATCTTTAAATCTACAGGTTTGTCAATTATGTACCACAGTAAAAAGTTTTCAGTCTGTGTGTTTGCCCTTTAAGGGGCTCTTTCTTCTAGAAATATAGATTATGGGATTAATTCTTTGACAGTATTATACCCTGCAAATTTTTCATTTCTTTGCATAATTATTTATTATATTTTAGCCTTGCTCATATCTCATAATTTCTTTCCCCCTCAATTGTTTTATTTATTTGTTGTCCCACTTCCTGGTCCCTCTCCAAGAGTTTTTCACCCTATCTCTCCTCCCCCTTGTGTCTGAGAAGGTGTTCCTAACCCTCTACCCCCTCACCCACTCACCCATTCCCACCTCCATCCCCATCCCCCTTTCCTGGGACATCAGTTCTCTACAGGATTAGGTACATCTGCTGCCACTGAGGCCAGATAAGGTAGTCAGCCCTCTGTTACATATGTGCTGGGGGGGGGGGGGCACGCACCAGACCATGTATGCTTTTTGGTTGGTGACTTAGTGTCTGGGTGCTCCCAGGTATCTGGGATAGTTGACACTGTTGGTCTTCTTGTGGGGTTGCCATCCCCTTTAGCTCCTTCAATCCTTCCCCTAAGTCTTCCATAGGGGTCCCTGACCTCAGTACAATGGTTAGCTGTGAGTATCTGTACCTGTCTCAGTCTGATGCTGGTAGAGTTTCTCAGAGGACAGCCATGCTATGGAGATATGGTCTTATTAGCCCAGGCTAGCCTTGAACTCATTGGCCTTCAATAGCTGATCCTTTAAGTCTCTACCTCTTAAGTTCTGGGATTATAGACATGTGCTACCATGTCTTATTTTAATTTCCTTGTCATTATAAAACTTGTATGTACCATTCCTGTCATTTTGTCCCACTTTCCCAGATCCTTTCAACTGTATCTCCCACTGTGTGCATGAGTTCCTGTTCTTACATGGTTCTAATTTTGAAGATTTGAAGAGCTTTTTTTTTTTTTAAAAAAAAATTCTATGATTGTTACTTTATATAGCATCTTTGTTTCCTTTTGGAGAAATTAATTATAGTCCTGGAGCTATTTCCCAGTTCTATCTGCTTTGATAGCTTTTGAATTACTTTTCTCTTTGTTAAAAGCCTTTCAAAAATATTAAGTCTGTGCATATGGGCATATTTAAGAGTGAGGTATATTCATACAGAGAGCAGATGTGATGTTTACTGCTGAACATCTGCAGGCAGTATTAGTGAGGCTCTAACCATGTTGAGACTTAACTTTCTCTGCTCAACAACTAAAGTGTTTCTGCCCTCTAATAATTTGCCACTTCAATTTTTAAATTTTTTAAAGATTTATTTATTTATTTATTTATTTTGTGTATATGTGTATACTGTAGCTGTCCTCAGACACACCAGAAGAAAACATTGGATCCCATTACAGATGGTTGTGAGCCACCATGTGGTTGCACCTCTGGAAGAGCAGTCAGTGCTCTTAACTGCTGAGCCATCTCTCCAGCCCAATTTGTCATTTGTTATCAGTTGCCATCTCCTTTATGTCCTTTTGGGCACTGCCAATAGATAACTTTTATATTTGCTTACTTCAACATAGTAGTTATGTCTTGAAAGGTGTACATTCTGTAGCAATCTATGTAAAGTGTAATACTTGAAGTTTATACATGTGAAAAAGGTCATCCTACAGAGAGCTTCGAGTTCTTGAAGAGAAACACTCATGATGACTGCCATGAACATGGTGCTAAAGACATTGACCTTTAGCTATGTTGAAAAAGATGCATAAGGATTATCTCAGGAGATGAGAGACTGGAAAGCATGCAAAAAATAAGATATATCAGGAATGAAGTGGTGGGCATACGAGTAGAGGCTTCCACACAGTGCTTCGAGTTGTACATCTAGTGCATGGCTCATGGCTGAACATAAAGAAAGTATTTAGGTTTGGGGTGTGTGTGTATGAGTATGTGTGTGTGAGTGTGTGTGTGTGTGTGTGTGTGTGTGTGTGTGTGTGTGTGTGTGTGTGTGTGTTTTCCAAGCAGAAGGACATTCCATTTGATTAAGACTTGAAGGAAGAAACCTGCAAAGGACTTCAAACTCATATACAAAATTAAGTTTAGAGGATCATAGAGACACAAAAGTGATTTAAGAAGTACAGGCAGTTCCGTTTGGCTGGAACAAAAAGGCCACACACATGTACCATGAAGTGAATGGCATTGAATGCTATACTAAGAATTCTGTGCTGATTTCTGGATCTAAAAAGTAGCATGCAGCATCAGTTCTTCTTAAAATGACAACAGATGCCCCCTATATACACCCATGTTTGTATGTTGCACACACACTTGTTTCAGAATAATGGCCTCCTTCAATTTTTGACCATGAAAACTCTTTTTTTTTAAACCATGTTATCATTTTTATTATATTGAGAAGAGGTCTTACTATGTATCACAGTGGCTTCAAAGTCCCTCTATGTTGTAGCACAGGTCAAGATGGTGTTTTATTCTTTGTATAAACCATTTTTCATTCATCCACTATTGAACCTTTGAGTTATTCCTTTTTTTTATGTTTTCTGAGCTGTGCCCCATAGCACCTGCTCGCTTATTTATTTATTTATTTATTTATTTATTTATTTATTTATTTATTTTTGAATATTTACTTTATATACATTTAAAATGTTTTCCCCATTGGAACCCCCCTATTCCATTCCCCCCTCCCCCTACCTCTATGAGGGTGCTCCCCCACCCACCCACACAACCCCCTCTTTCCTCCCTAGCATTCCCCTTTACTGGGGCATCTAATACCCTTAGGCCCAAGGGCCTCTCCTCCCACTGATGGCCAACAAGGCCCTCCTCTGCCACATATGTGGCCATCACCATGGGTCCCTCCATGTGTATTCTTTGGTTGGTGGTCCAGTCTCTGGAAGCTCCGGGGCATCTGGTCAGTTGACACTGTTGCTCCCTCCATGGTGCTGCAAACCCCCTCAGCTCTTTCAGACCCTTCTCCAACTCCTCCATCCGGGACTCCATGCTCAGTCCAATGGTTTGATGTGAGCATCCGCCTCTGCATTTGTCAAGCTCTGCCTGAGCCTCTCTGGAGACAGCTTATCATGCTTCCATCAGCAAGTACTTCCCAGCATCCACAAGAATGTCCAGGTTTGGTGGCTATATATTGGATGTATCCCCACATGGGACAGTCTCTGGATGGCCTTTCCTTGAATCTCTGCTCCACTACTTTGTCTTAATATTTCCCCCTGTGAGTATTTTGTTCACCCTTCTAAGAAACACTGAAGCATCCACATTTTGGTTGTCTTTCTTAGGCTTTATATGGTCTGTGAATTGAGTCTTGGTTATTCTTTAAATATGGGAGTATTCTCTCAACTTGCTTTTCTATTTGTGTCCATAATCCTATGTCACTCTCTCAGTGAACTTGAAGAATGAAAAGTAAATTTAATTCCCCGTTTTAGTAGCCAAAAACTCCACATTGTATAAGATTCTCATCTGATGTCCTTGATTTTAATAGCTGAATAGTATTCCACTGTGTAAATGAACCATATTTTTGGTATTCATTCTTCTGTTGAGGGGCAACTGGGTTGTTTCCAGCTTCTGGCTATTATGAATAAGACTGATATGAGTATAGTAGAAAATGTGTCCTTGAGATATGGTAGAGCACCTTTTGGGTATATGCCCAGGACTGGGATAGCTGGATCTACAAGTAGAACTATTTCCAATATTTTGAAGACCCACCAGATTGATTTCCAGAGTGGTTGTAAAAGTTAACAATCCCACCAGCAATGGAGGAGTGTTCCTCTTTCTCCATAACCTTGCCATCATGTGCTGTCACTTGAGATTTTATCTTAGTCATTTTGATTTGTGTAAATAAATAAAATAGTTAATTAAAAAAGATTCTTATCTGTTTGAAGGCCTCAGCACTTGCTGTTTCTTCAAAAATTATTCCCCAAGACATCAGATGCCTTCTGGTCCATATAGTTTACTCTTTTACAAAGCCTAGACAGAGCATGGCACATAATAAACATTCAATAAATCTTTATGGAAAAAACAAAGAAAATGAGTATTTGAAATGTCTCTTCTAATTCTTATTGTATGAACTCTTGGGCTGTTGAATGGATGCAGGAGAAATTCTGTCTTTGACCAAATCCTGTCTTTAATTTTGTTATTGTAGATTATTTCTTGTTTCTACAAATGATTAGTGTGATAATAACTTTAAGGTATGAGAGAGAAATCTCTCCCTCTCTCTAAACATTTCATTCTTAGTGCCTTTAGCTGCTCAGTAAGCATTTTAGAGATGTCTAACTTATGTTCAGTAAGTAAATATTTTAAAGATAGATAATGAGGAAAGCTGCAAGTATGGCGAGCAGTGGGGCTCCACTTTCCATGGAAGGCAGAATTTATTTCTAGCTATTCTTTAAACACCTGATAGATTATTACTAATTACTTTTCTTAATCTTTGATCCAAATTTGATAAGCTTATCTTTGATATTAGGCACACTATTTTATCTACTTCTGAACTTCTATTTTTTACATGAAAGGCAGAAATAATGTTGTTTAAGGCACAGGGCATTAATGAACTGTTTCAGATTCCATAGGGTGCTCATTAAACTTGCACCCACTCAGCATCTCTGGGACTAGGGTGTGGGACTCTGAATGTTTAACAAGCTCTTTCTGCGATTCATATGCATACTGAAGTTAGAGAAACCAGTGAAGTATTGTGTTAAATGAGCTTCTTCTATGATTCTGCATTTGCCTCTGTAGTTGAAATAGTATATATTGGCCATCTGGTGAAAGAGCAATATTCTATAGTTATTGCTCATGTAGATTGCTACTGCTGGAAGTTCCCTAGCAATTCTTGTCAGCCACTAAGCAATGTGATGTTTTATGTGGGTAATGCTCTACTCTTTGCATTATACTGTACTAAATTACATTATTTCTCATGCTTTGTGTCTCTGGGAAAAATAAAACTATGGTATGGTAATTTCTCTTAGGAAACACTTCTGGTTGTATAGATCACACAGTTCATGAATCAGATTCTTCAAACTCTTTTAGGGAGTAACCCAGGTATTTTAGGAAGCTGTAGCAAATTCTCCTGAGCTCTGGGTCCAACTTGGTATACTGATGATGTAAGTTCTTCAAGTTGATTACAACAAAGAAGAGTGAGAATCCCACTTAAGACTGACTGGGGAGAGAAAGTGATTCTCCACTGAGGCAGAAAATGCAACACAAAAAGTTGGAAAATAATCACAAAAATTCAAAGAATGGAATAATTTCCCCTTCTCTAGAAAATTGAAAGCAAATCTTGGCGAAAGAGCAAACTATATGAGCAATAGCTGTCACCATTTCCATGGAAGGTGGGAAGTGAAGAGATTACAGACTGAGAGGCGGCGCAGGTGTGCTTATCACGTTGAAATGGGCTCAGGAGGAGAAATAATCTTTTTTTGGAGCCCCGGCACTAAAATATAATTAACTTCTGCCTGCTTCCACGATTCAGCCTGCTTTATAGTGTTGCTGAAAATGTTCACAAGTTGGGGGTGGAAGCCAAAAACATTCTCAGGAACTTGCATGGACTTTTGAGGAGGGGATAACTGGAACAGGCATTTGGTACGAGGCAAATGGGGTTTTTCAACTGTGACTGGCCAGGAATTTAATGTCTATATGCTACACACATATTCACAGTTTGAGGCACAGAGGTACACATGCACACATGTGTATCTGTGTCATAGTTTCTCTTAACTAAAACCTCTTAATGTATTTTGGCAGAGAATTCTAGCTGTTCAGATAGTTTCACAATATCTGAGAACCACTCAGTCATGGCACTGAAAAACAGTCATCTACACTTGCACTCATAAATACAATAGATAAATTGTACTGAGACTAGCTACTTTCTATCGGTGCCACATTCTAAGTGCTGATACAAAATTTATGGACTGTTCTTGTCTTTCTGAAAGCCTCCCATCATTACGTGTATTCTTCACCACTATCTGATAGGTTTTGTATTCCAACATTCAAAGAAGTGTGGGTTATTTGCCAAAGTAGAAATGCTACTTATTAACCATAATGGTTGAGAAGAAGTAATTACTCATTCTTGTATCTAAGATCTACTGCCATCCCCTTGTATTTGGTAGGGGTTTGGAAATTGTGAGGTATGGGATGACAGAGAGAATCTTTCTTGTAAACTTCAGCCTCATTTTCAAAATCATAATGTGAAAAACTTTTTGGAGAATCAGAGTGTAGGAAACATATTGCAACTTAGCTTATACATTGGTTAGCACACAGGGGGATTACTATTTGAGCGTTTTGGATTAGGTCCAGCCTGGTAGATGCTCCTTTAGTGGAAAGAATGATAAATAGCTGTAGTGAGGAAAGATAGACAGACAATGCCTGAATTGGAGGATCAGTACCACCCACAACTCTTCTGATAACATGCCTCGGAAGGCTGCTACTCTCCACTCAGATGCAAAGTGCTTCTGCTCTTTAGTGAGGCCACCTGAGGATTCTACATTCAATATTGTATATCATATAGAAACAGTCAAGAAACCAATGAGCCTAAGGGAATAAGGATAAGCTAAATGGAACTGCCTCTCTGAGGGAGAGGCTAAGCAGTTGGTTCAGAAAGCTACCAGCACTTTACAGTGTATTTATGATTTGCCACTTTCAGAAAAAAATTAAACCATTTAGTGAACAGCAAACCCAGAAATCACTGGAGGAACCAGAAGAATCTACAGTTGAAAGTCATCTAGTTTCCCCACTGTCTGTAGGTCCAATATTGCACAGGCATTTGTCTGCCTAGCCTAAAAGAGAAACAACAAATGCTGTGTGTGTCTTCCCTGGTTAGGGAAAGCATACTAATGAACAATTCATGCTACTCACACTTCCATTAAAAGCCCCAATTTCCATCCTTAATGTCTGTGAGCCAAGACCTACAACTGCACTGCAGTGTAGAAATATATGAGCTGTGAAAAGGCAGATCTTGGCGAATTGTGGTGCATCCTGTATTTTCAATGTTCCATAGGTCACCTGAATGTGCAAATCAGAGTTCCAGAAACTCACCTCTTCCTACAGCCTGTTTCTCATCTGGAAACCTTATCATCTCTGAATCTAGGTCCACTGGATGGTATGTCTTACTCAGCTTAGACCTTGAGATAGAGCAGCACCCAGCAAGAACAAATCTACTAAACTTCAGAAGTCATTTCTTAATGTAACTGCTGGGAGCCAAAGCCAAGCACATTTCAGTCCTTAGCTTCCCTATTGTGCAGAGACCGATGAACAGAACAAAGGGGTTCCCAATACAGGCAACCTACTTGCAGTAAGCTTTTCTCAAACTTTGCCATCTCCCTTCATTTGGCAAGTTCAAGCCAGCTATTAGTAAAATCACTCAACAGTGACCCACAGTAGAAGACAGAAAGCTGTGTGCAGGGGTGATGGTGGTGGTTAAAACCTTAGGCTGGCAACAAGAGGATTATTTAAACATGCCAGATATGTCCTTTTAAACATACGTTTCCTATTGCTAATGCAAGAAACCTTGTAGACACACCTAATCAAATGACACAATGATAATTAAACCACATTTGTAAGTTCACCACACATAGAAGCCCTAATCTGTTATAGTTACTATTAGTGATATCTTGTATGGTGAAAAATTGGGTTGGTTTTGCTATTATACACACATCATTGTTATTGTTACAGACATACGATTATTGTCATTTATTGGGTAAGAAGTCACAAGGTGGATTGAAACATAGGGATGGCCTATTAAAAGCCAAAAAGACCAAACAAAGATCAATTCTTAAAATAGCAACATGTGTTCATTGTTTCTTACAATGCAACAGCATTCCAAGAAAAGCTTTGGAAATGGTGAAATCTATAATCATGGCACCCTGATAGGACAAGCTATGATATGCTAGACCACTTCTGTACTAGTTCTTACACTTTCTGTCCTCAGTATACATTCTTCTAAACTCTTAAAGTGATTATGAGCATGAGGAAACTTATGTGGAGTGTGTGCTAATTTATGCGTGAGAAATTGTTGTGTGCTACAAAGTCATGTCCCAGGGCAGCAAAGTAGTCTCTAGCAGACAGAATTCCAACTACAGATCAAGAGCTAAATGATCTGAGCCTCAGTAAAACTAGGTATGATGATGTTCCAATTCACTAAGGTGTTAGGAGATCAGTGTAGTGATTTCTCAAAAGGCTAAATGTATGACCCATATATATTTCCCAGCTATACCATTCCCTGGCACTACTAAAGGACTCAACACCTCCACTCCACAGATATTGCTTAGCACTCTATTCACATTAGCTAGGAAGTGAAACAACCTAACCAACCTTCAACTGCTGATAACAAAAATGTGGTACATATAGACAATGGAATTCTATCATATAATGAATATTGAAATCATTCCATGTGCTAGCAAATAAATGGAACTTTACCAAGTAAGATAACCCAGACTCAGAAAGGCAAACACTACTCATACTCTCTTATTTGAGTGTCTTAGCTCACAATCTTTAAATGTGCATGTATAACCTGGAATTATTAAAAGAAATCAGGAAAGTATAAAAGAGTGATGGTGGGGGAGTTCTAGCATGGGGTTATTATGATGCAGGAGCTATGAAGAGAGAAATGGGAAGAGCAGAGAACAGATTATCTGCAGAGGAAGTCGGGCAGAGCAATATAAAGGGTAGAGAGAACGGAGGATATAGAGCCCCAAGGATGATTGAAAAGGCCATTGGAAACATACAATGTATTGTTGCTTAAATTACATATTATACATACATGAATGTGAGTATAAATATATAAATTATAAAATTATTTGAAATATAAGTTATATAAAAATCAAAAAATGTACCACTTGGAATGATAATGCTCACCCCCCAAGAATAACAGACTCTCCAAACCCTCCAGGAGAAACCTCCCTTCAAGTTGTCTGCCAGGGGTGTTCAAGTGATTCCACAAGCAATGTAAGCTATTGGCATTTCCCTGGTTTCCTCCCAGAAGGTGAAAATAAGATCTTATCATTAAAAGCATTGCATATTTTGGACACAGGACTTGAGGAGTAGAACAGGAACTGACCTGGAAGGCTTTTACCTGAGGGCTAGCTCTCATATACTGGGAAATTGCTATGTATGCTGCAAGTGGGAAAAAAAAAGCCAATCAATAGTCCTACCCAGCTGTAAAGTCTAAAACCACAACAGTAACCGCATGTCAAGATATACCTAAAGATGCAATATAGTCTCTTCCTGGTCAACTCAGTAAGAGGGAATTCATGCCTGCTACTGTAAACCCAGCAACCTACCCATGGTTGATGAGATCATAGACCCATAAGTAAGGAGATCTTACTACTGCCACTTTCATTATCCAGTATAATTCCCAACTTCATTTTAAATACCTATCTTTATATTCACACATAACTGAGCTCTTAGCCCTCATCAAAGAAAGTAAATTCTGCAGCAGACAGAGAGTATACAATAAATCCACAACAAGTAAAAACACAGAGAAAACTGACAGTAGGGCTCCCAGTCCCAACTGACACAGCTACAACACAGGTCCTACATCTGAGGTTTAGAGAACATCTTGGAGGCATGGGGGTGGAAGGATTGTGAAAGCCAGAGAATCAGGATAACATCTGTATAAGAGAGGGAAATGAACCCATGAAATAATAACAGTATGGTTGTCTAAACAAGACATGTAAAATGTCAACACAAGTTGACATGCAAAAACAGATGTGTGAAATCTCACAAGGCTCCACCCCTAAATGGAGAGCTGAGATGGCTGCTGAGAAAAGAATAATCTGTCTTCCCCAGGGATCAGCCCCTGATAGTTAATCAACTCCATGTGGTCAGCCTTAAACACATATCCATATGAGCAAAACTGAGTGCACTCAACAGGTTGTGTGTGTGTGTGTGTGTGTGTGTGTGTGTGTGTGTGTGTGTGTATAAAACAATAACAAATATAAGAGATCACAAATTTAAGAAGTGGGAGTACACAGGGGAAGTTGGATGGGACAAAACATGATGTGGAAATGATGTAGATTCTGTATATGAAATTCCCAAAACTAAATATAATAAAATACATGTTAAAAGAAAAACCCTGAGTGAATGTAGGCAAAGTATCAGACCAAACAGTAACACAGCAGCAATGTATTCCCTGTTGTTTGCTTTGATCAACCCTTCAACTAGCACTCCTACGGGACAGCATCCTTGACTCCTATCTCTCAGTTCTATTCCTGTTCAACTCCCAAGTCCACCTACTCATATTTTAAAATAATTATAAGGCTAGTAATGAGCAATGTCTTGGTCAAAAGTAGAAAGTGTGGGAAAGATTATAACCTGAAAACTCAACAAATCTATATTTTTTAATGGACATATTTTTTCCTAGTGTCAGAGGGACTACAATTTAACATAAGATAGCAGTTGATAATCATCAAATTGACAGTCTTAAAAAGTAACATTGTAGAGCCAAAGGATTCAAGACATTGCAAGAAAATGGTTATGCTCAAGATTGCTTTAGAAAACTATAATTGTTAGAAATTGTCCACTCTCACTGTAGCTCTAGCTCTTTATCTTCCTCCCTGATTCTCCTCTCTCTCTCTCTCTCTTTCTCTCTCTCTCTCTCTCTCTCTTTCTCTCTCTCTCTCTCTCTCTCACACACACACACACTGGGGGGGGGGGGCGGAGAAGGAGGAAGAGGACCAAAAAGAAGAGGAAGAACAGGAAGAACAGGAAGAAGAATATATCATCTTGACTCACATAGTGCCATGTCTGGGGTCCATCTCATAGATAGCATAGATAGCAATCCAAGGATATTTTACAACAATTCTAAACAAACAAATAAACAAATAAAACCTGAAGCAATGCAATTGTAGCTCAGTGGTAGAATGCAAACAACCACAGGCAAAGGTATCAAAAGTAAAACAATTCAACTAGACAAGAAGACAATCTCACATGCCCAAACATTTGTCTAATTTAAAATACATGTATTTGCTAGAGTCCATGACCTACTTAGTCTCAGGTTCTTGGCCACTTTAGCAGTGCTAGGTATGAGTTCCATCTCATGGAGTAGGCCTCGAAGCCAATTATTAAAATGTTGTTGGGAGAGTTATGGGAAAGACTAAAGGAGCTGAAGGGGATTGCAAACCCATAGGAAGAACAACAGTATCAACTAACAGCACTCCCCAGAGCTCCCAGGGACTAAACCACAAACCAAAGAGTATACATGAATAAGCCCATGGCTCCAGCTACATATGTAGCAGAGGATTGCCTCATCTAGCATCAATGGGAGGAGAGGCCCTTGATCCTGTGGAGGCTTGATGCCCCAATGTAGGGGGATGCTAGAAGGGTGAGATGGGAGTGGGTGGGTGGATAGGGGAGCACCCTCCTAGAGGCACAGGGAAGGGGAGTGGGATGGGGGTTTGTGGAGGGGAGACTTGGAAGGAGGACAACATTTGAAATGTAAATAAATAAAATAACCAATATATATATATATAATATTAAAAAACATGCATTTGGTGAAATATAATACATACTATTGTGCATGGAATTATTTCCATAATATAGTAATTAAAAATGATACAATACAAAAGAAATAATCCTACTTTTAGAAAAATTGCAAGAATAAAAGATGCTGTCTATCCATGCATATATAAATAAGTATTGCTTGGGCATCTAATTCAAAAATCTAAAATCCTCAAATTTCTTAAACCTGAAATTTTTTCATTGCCAAAATGATTTCATAAGTGAAAAAATTCCTGCAGCCAAAATACATACAGTAAAAATCCTATATAAAATTACCTTTTGCACACACATATACACTGGGAATATGAAGCATAAATTTTATATTTAAACTTAAGTATCATCCTCAAGATATTCATACATATGTATATATATATATATGTATGTATATATATGTATATATACGTGTGTGTGTGTGTGTGTGTGTGTAGAAGAAAAGGATGCATACAAGGAACTAAAGATAGTTGAAATAATAATGCTCATATGTGTCCTGTTTATTTCTGCTTTGTTAGAGTACATTGCATTAATCATGTATTATTTATGTAATCAAAGAAAAGGCTTTTTTTTTTTTACTAAACTAAAATGGATGAGGGAACAGTGACTAGACTGCTAATTCTACAAGATAAATAAGAACAACCTTCACAACCGTTTTAGTGTTGTGTCATAGTTAGCATCAGGTGTCCATCTGGTATACCTTGGGAGAGAGAATGTCAATAAAGGGGTTGACTACATCAGATTGGTCTGTGGGCATATCTGTGGGGCATTTTCTTAATTGCTAATTGGTGCAGGATGGCCCAATCCACTGTAGGTCATGCTATTTTGATAGTGCCATGATAGGCAGGTTGTCCTGGGCTGTATAAGGAAGCAAACTGACCAAGCTAGGGAGAATGAGCCCCTAAGTAGCATTCCTCCATAGTCTCTGCTTCAGTTCCTATTTTGTCCTCCTTTAATGATGGACTTTAATTGTAAATCAAATCAATCCTTTTTTCCCCTACATTAGTTTTAGTCAGTGTCTTACCAAAGCACAAAAAGTAAATTAGAACAAGATTTGTTTCAAAACCAGAAAAACATTAAGATGTGTTTCAGGCGATGTTCCTCAGATAGCAGACTCTGTGAGTTCATGTGCAGGATGCTGACTCTGTGATGGAGACCATGTGTAGGATGCTGAGCAGAAAATTTATTAGGGAAGTGTTAATATGGGGAAAAGAAGAGAGAACACATATGTGGGCAGTGTGAGAAGCCAAGCTCTCTACCATTACAGTGATACCTTCACTCACTCTATTGGGGTCCCAAGAACTAGGATGTCCCTTTGGCATTGCCCTGAACTGTGATGAGCTAGCAAGCATCTTACAACTCCTGCCTCTGTGTTGATGTCTTGTATACAGTTATTCTTGGAGGGAGTGTAGTTGAGGCTATCTCTGAGGTTCCTGAAGGTGACAATGGTCTCTTAGTGGAACTGAAGGTCCTTCATGAGTAGGGAATTCATGGATATTGCATCCCAGTATCCTCCAAAGATGACTCCTAACACTGATCCAGGAATGCTAGCTGGCCAGCTGAATGCAAGGTTTTGTTCTCTTTCAGAATCACATCATGAGATCAATTCAAAGAGGCAGTTCCATAGGCTAATTTATTTTTATAATAGAGGTGGGCTCATTCTCGAGATAAACAAAGGTGGTTAAGGTGGTTCCCATCACTCTTCAGGGACTTGGAATGGAAGGAAATCATGTTACACAACACTAGCACTGCTTAATGAATGCTCAAGACAGATGCTGCATGCTCCTGGCAGAGGGGGAGCATCTTAATGTCAAAGCATGAGTGTTGGAAAACAAGCTAGCCAGATGGCTCTGGAAGCTATTCTGCATTTCCAGGTATAGCAGAGCATCTTCTCAAAGTACCAGGCTGATGTGAAACCAGAACTTACATTATACAGATCACAATATCTATCTTCCCATTCTTATTCATGGTCTGTGTCAAATTTTTTAAAATCATATGTGAGGGTAGTGTAAACTGTCACTTTGACATAATTTCAAATCACCTGGAATATGGGCCTAGGAACATGTGTGAGGGAATATCTTGATTGTGCTAATTTATGTAGGAAGTCTGATATGTGTGTGGGAATGTTTCCTTGCCAAAGGACCATGGAATGAAAGAACATGAGCAGAGCACAAGCAGTCATCATCCTGTTCCTGACTGTGGATCCCATATGGCCAGCTGCTTTAAGCTACTGTAGCCTTGACTTCCTCGTCATGATGGACTGTGCCTTCAACTATGAGATAAAACAAAACCTTTCTTTTTGAAGCCACTTTAGTCATAGTACTGTTGTCGCAGCAAGAGGAAAAGAAATGAAGATGTATTTCAGGTTAGTTGCAGATCTACTATTGGTTAAAAGGAGAGCCTCGGGTGTTTGTTAAAGGGAGAGCATGAAGAATGTGGACTAACACCAGACACCATGAAAGACAGAAACAAGGGTGCTCTGTAAAGAGCTGACTGCTAAACAAACTTGAGGTATAATTGTTACTATGTTCCTAAGCTGTAATTTATTCATTCATGCATTTTTAATGAGCTTCCACATATAACCAATTTCATAGGACATTGTTGGATGACATATGAAACTCTAGTGCCTTCCTAGGAAAGTCTTGGAAATATTTGCACCTTGAGAAAAAAACTCCAGGTATAATATTGCATCGAACAAATTAATTACTGGCATTGTATGACAAATGTATATGATAGCATTGGTAGTTATATATACATTTGTATACATTGTATATAATATATATTATATAACATGTAAAAATAATGTATATATATTTATTATATATTTATATATAAGTATATTTTATATTTGTAAATTATACATAATATAAATATAATATATGATGTATAAATATAATAATATATAATAAAATTTATTTGTATATATTGACAGGCTATCTATACATATAGACTATAACACTGATAATTCATGAGCAAACTCAGGGCAGCACACTGCCTTGCTTAGTGTAAAGCCTACTCCTCAGTCACTTTCTCAAGTGAATATGAAGTCGTATGGCTGCACTTACTCTGTGATCAACATCTTGGTATTTGCTTGAACTCTAGTAAATGTACTGAAGCCATTGGGAGCAGCCAGAAATTTCCTTTTAGCTAAAAGTTCAGAAAGCAACAACAAAAGTTTCTTTATCCCTGGAAGATATGTCGTATACCAGAGAGTTGAAATTATTCAGTCCCACATAACTTTCAGTATCATTACTTAGTTTATGTCTCTAGCTTGGAAGGTGATATTTCACTTCATTTTATGGACTTTCTTTCCTACGCATCTTCAAGGCAAAGGAGGTGCCAGAATAATGTTTGGAACAAGTTTAGTGTTTTAAAAGTTCTTTGTTAGCCGGGCAGTGGTGGCGCACGCCTTTAATCCCAGCACTTGGGAGGCAGAGGCAGGTGGATTTCTGAGTTCGAGGCCAGCCTGGTCTACAGAGTGAGTTCCAGGACAGCCAGGGCTACACAAAGAAACCCTGTCTAGAAAAAAAAAAAAAAAAAGGGGAGAAAGAAAAAGAAAAAAAAAGTTATTTGTTTGAAAACCTCCATCAACCATCCTCTCTCGCAGCAAGTCATTGGAAGCCTTTTATTTAAGGTGGAAAGCTGCCGTTTTCTAAATCTGACTTTTCTAGTTTAATTCGCTTGTGTAGAGAATGAACCACAAACAGCTATTCAGTGTCTCTTTGAAGCTCTTGCCACATGGAACACTTAATGCCACTGCTTCTTGGCAGTAGATGTACTCATGGAGATTTCTCAGTTCCTCTCTTTCTCAGACTTATTCCCTCTAGCTTCACTGAGAACAAGTGTCACCATCTGTGATTGTGGCCCTCTCTGGTCCATCCCCCAGTTTATAAGATGAGCTGTCTTGATCAGGGTTTCTATTCTTGCACATACTATCATGACCAAGAAGCAAGATGGGGAGGAAAGAGTTTATTCGGCTTACACTTCCATGCTGCTGTTCATCACTAAAGGAAGTCAGGACTGGAACTCAAGCAGCTCAGAAAGCAGGAGCTGATGCATAGGCCATGGAGGGATGTTACTTACTGACTTGCTTCCCTTGGCTTGCTCAGCCTGCTTTCTTATAGAACCCAAGACTATCAGCCCAGGGATGGTACCACCACAATGGACCCTCCCCCCTTGGTCACTAATTGAGAAAATGCCTAACAGTTGGATCTCATGGAGGCATTTCCTCAAGGGATGCTCCTTTCTCTGTGATAACTCCAGCTTGTGTCAAGTTAACACAAAATTGGCCACTATAGGAGCCTAAACCCTTCCTCGGTCTACTCCTATATTTCCTCAAAAAGTAAGACTAGAAGGTTATAAAAGGTAAAAGGATGAATCATAAAACCATGAGCTTATTGAGAGGATGGAGAAATAGAGCATTAAAATCAAGGAGATTGGGTGTTGTCACGTGAAGAAGCCATTCCTGTCAATATTGAGATTGTAGGCAGCATGTCACAAAGTATGTTTGCAGGAAGAGAAGTTTTAGTGTAATTGTAGCAGATATTCCTTTCTTATTTGCTGACAGATAAGATAGCAGAATCTGAGAGTTCATGTGCAGAATTAATTTGTCTACCCACCTGTATATGTCAGAAACCAATATGCTTCTAGAAAATCTGGTAATGTCCCTGGGTAGGAACTATATACTTTTGAAAAACTGGAGATCCCAAGAATTTCTATTTTTTACTTTATATCTATCAACACTTATAAAATTAAAACTGAGAAAAATGACTTGCAAACTGTTTTTAAAACAATATAGCCCTCGAATATGTTTACCTGAGTATCACTTTCAACGCAAATCACCAAATTCATCAAAGCAAATTAAGTAACAACAACTCCATACTTCTACATTTTTGTAAATATCTTCAATATTTTGTAGAAGACAATTTTATTCCAAGGACAATCTCTGCATTCAGTCTTATAATATGGGAAAATTATACAATCTGTTATAATATGTCCTTTACATTAAAGTACATTAAGAAAAATTGGTCCTGTCACAGATATATAGATAAAAAAGTATCTATTAGATACAATTATCTAAAAATATTTTTAAATAATTGTAGAGATTTCATTGATACAACACTAAAATTTAACAAATGCTAGTTTCTCAAAGGCAAGAGAAACTAGAACCCCATATTAGTGGTTAATATTTAACTGTAACCTTAAAATCCAATGACCTATCTTATACTTTAAATGTATCATTTGGCCACGTATAACTTTGTAATGTAATGCACTGGGCATTAGATTACCATCAGTTTATAGACTTGAATGATTCTTACTCAAATGTTGTTATAAAATATCCCCAAATCACATTCACTAATATCATCAGCATTAAAATTTCCTTGTTTTATTCAAGATTTTCTCAAGTGAATGGTATTTTTATTTAGTCAAAGTCACAGAAGTAAAGAATACCGCGCCTGCTAACACAGTGCAGCACTGAGTGGTGATCGATGCATCCATTTTTATTCGTCATGCCTTTCACATTAGCTATGTGAGTAATGTCCTAGTGGAAAGGAAAAGGACGGTTAAGCTTTACAGTGAACATTGTTGGACCTCATGAATCCACTCACAGTGTTTGAGGAAGAACCACTTTACACTCATTGAAACTTCTGTTTTAAGGTCTTATTCTCATTATTAGTTTTGGTTTGGGGATGGAGCTGTGATATAATTCTTGGAATTGAGACCGGGATAGAGGAAAGCCCCTGCGAAGTATTTCTGAGGGAGCAGGATGCTTAGTGTTGCCTTTCATCAGGTCTAGGCATTGCCATGTATGGCATGATTGCTGGAGACATGAGAGGTGTCTGGTACCCACCAAAGGAATAAACCATGCTATAAAGTGGGGTGAGGGTAGGGAAAAAAGTCGACTTGATATCTTGGTAAAATTGTAGGCCCACTGATCAAAACATTCCTGAAATAATTGATGCTGTTACTTTTCAGGACTTGAAATGAATTTTTCTTTTATGTGAATACATAATGATAATAATGTGAACACCCACCCATGTGTAAATAATATAGAATTTGAGGCATGACAGAAGGAATATGTGGTAAAATTCTAGGAATCTACAGGCAGAGTAGAATGAACACCAAGAAATCTACAATATTTTATTAAATCTGATTCAAGGTGAGTATTGATTCTTTAGAAATGAATTAGTTATAGATACTGTACTGGCTGATTTTGTGTCAACTTGACACAAGCTGGAGTTATCACAGAGAAAGGAGTTTCAGTTGAGAAAATGCCTCCATGAGATCCAGCTGTAAGATATTTTCTCAATTCACTCCTTGTGGGTGGTACCATTTCTGGGCTGGTAGTCTTGGGTTCTATAAGAAAGCAGGCTGAGCAAGCCAGGGGAGCAAGCCAGTAAGTAACATTCCTCCATGGCCTCTGCATCAGCTCCTGCTTCCTGACCTGCTTGAGTTCCAGTCCTGACTTCCTTTCGTGATGAACAGCAACATGGAAGTGTAAGCCGAATAAGCCCTTTCCTCCCCAACTTGCTTCTTGGTCATGATATTTGTGCAGAAATAGAAACCCTGACTAAGACAGATACCAATTCTTTCTAGTTTCAGATATGATTTCTATATATATATATATATGTATTATATATAATGTTTAATTAGCTTTTATTACAGACTGTGAATCATTTTCTATTAATAACTTTGTTACTTTTTAAAGATTCCGAACCAGACCATTTCTGAAGCTCTCACTTACAATTTTAGACACTCAAACCTGAAGTTCAAACAAGTAGAGATGGTTATTCCTCCAGAAGTTCTTTTATTGCTCAGGATGAAATCCCCAACTGTATCCTTTGCGTATGTCAGGGTCTTCAGGTAATGTAGATAATATTTCCCATCATGTACAGATGTGGCAATTATTGAACTAAAAGGGACAAATTTCCTTTCTCTCATCTTCCCAATATATTAATAGACCAGGTACAGGAATGATTAATAAACAAATCCATTTGGAAAGAAAAAGAGTAGGAGAAGCTTAGTGTAGTTATTCAGTTGTAAAATTCCAGCAGTTCTGAATCTTTTCTATTAACATTTCCTTGTATGCAATTGGGTCGGCATCCTGGCAACCTGTGGTGGTCCAGGAGGAAGAGCAGAAGATGGTGATGTGCATTAGAAGTATCTAAATCTACTTTTCAAATCCAAGGAAATCAATCCTTTACCATAAACCATGGAACTTTAGTATATATAATATACAAGTAATTTATCTTATACAATATAATTACAAAAGGTTGGATAAATTCAGCATAGTTAAACTTCCCTCTGATGCCTGCAAGTGTTTTCCTTGTTTAAGCCCTAAGAATCTATCTTGTTCTTATGGAGAGGGTACTGAAGAATGGTGGAGCTATGAGGCATGAGTTCATCGTTTTCAGCAGCTCGCCTAAGATCAGTGCCAGGAACCCTATCATCCCCATATTGGCAGGACAGCCACCTTTAAACTGCTGAGGGGTATAACTGTGGGTAGAAAAAAAGGCAAAAAGGATCCCAAGAGGAGTAAGAACAGCTGTGCTCTGAATGTAGTGATGCAGTCCCGCCTCAGGGAGCCTGCCTAAGTGACCACTGAGATTTCAGTATTAACCTGAATGGACGTAAACTGGTGATTATATTTATTACTATGTAAACTATACATATACATAGCATGTGCTATTTCCTGTATGTGATATATTTAGCAAAATTTTAGCAAAGAAAAATGCAGTAAAGTCTGCCTTTGGCACAAGGGTGAGAAGAGATTATGAGGATACTCTTTAGAGTGGATCTTTCAGTTTTGGGGGCCATGAAAGAAGCAAAAAATTCAGACAATGTATTTTTAAATAAATTTAATAATAAATAAATGCATAAAATATAGTATTTTTTTGTTTTTGAGATATACTTAAATCATTTCTCCCTTCCCTTTCCTTCCTCTAAACCATCCCACAGACTAGTCTTGTTCTCTTTCAAATTCATGACCTCTATTTTTCATTTATTGTATATATATATAAACACTAATATATGTATATGCATATTAATATTCTTAAAGACATAATATACATACTTTAAATAAATAAAAAATATATACATATCATTAAATACGTGAATAAAACCTGCTTAGTGTATATAATATTACTTATATGTATGTTTTCAGAGAGAATACGTTTTTTAAATAAATGTATAATAATTGAAGTTCCTTTGTGATCTCTTAGTGAGACAGGAGTCAGTTTTTTGTGACAAGTCAGGACAGGGCCCTTGGTGGATCCTGAGGCACATATGACCACTCCCTTGATTAGTCTGCATGAGTACCACATAACTGATCACAGTTTGATTGGAAACAGGGAGCATACATAGGCACTTCGGACATTTTTGGTACGTAATGCTCTCAAAAACTAACTAATACAACTAAAGATTCTATTGGTCTCCATCTATTTTCTGCCATAATACCCCCCAACATCCATCAAGTGGGGTACAATCAAGTCATTGCCCCCTCCCAGTCTGCCCTCCCATAGTTCCGCATCCCTTCCCCCGTCCCCATCTCCTAAAGGATGTCCCCATACCCACCAGGCTTCCCCACTCCCTGGGGCCTCAAGTGTCTCTAGGGTGCCCACCTCTTCTCCTCCTGAGACCAGACCAGGCAGTCCTCTGCTGTATATGTGTCTGGAGCCTCACATCAGCTCCTGTATGATGCCTGGTTGGTGGCTCAGTGTCTGAGAGATTTCAGGGGTCCAGGTTAGTTGAGACTGCTGGTCTTATGGAGTCATCCTTCTCCTCAGCTTCTCCCAGCCTTTCCCTAATTCAACTACATGGGTCCCAGACTTCAGTCCAATGGTTGGGTGTAGGTATCTGTGTCTGTCTTAGTCAGCTGCTGGTTGGGCCTCTCAGTGGAGAGCCATGCTAGGCTCCTGTCTCTAAGCACACCACAGCATGAGTAATAATGTCAGGCCTTGGAGCCTCTCCTTGAACTAGATCCCAATTTGGGCCTGTCACTGGACCTCCTTTCTCTCGTGCTCTTCTCCATTTTTGTCCCTACAGTTCCTTCAGACAGGAACAATTCTGGGTCAGAGTTTTTGATTGTGGGATGGCAACCCCATCCCTCCACCCGATGCCCTGTCTTTACACTGGAGATGGACTTTACAAGTTCCCTCTCCCCACTGTTGAGCATTTCATCTAAGGTCTCTCCTTTTGAGTCCTGGGAGTTTATCATTTCCCAGGTCTCTGGTACTTTCAAGAGGGCTCCCCCAACTCCCACTTCCAGATGTTGCATATTTCCATTCAATCTGCTGGCCCTCAGGGCTTCTCTCCTGCCCCCCCCCATACCTGATCATGTTCCCCTTCTCCCCTTCCCCTCTCCTCTTCCACTCAAGTCCCTTCCACTCTCTTCCTCCCTCCCAAGTGGGATTGAAGCATCCTCCTGCTTATTAAGCTTCTTGAGTTCTGTGGATTACATCCTAGGTATTCTGTATTTTTTTTTTTTGGCTAATATCCACTTATTAGTGAGTACATATCATGCAAGCCCTTTGAATCTGAGTTACCTCACTCAGGATGATATTTTTGAGTTCCATCCATTTGCCTGCAAAACTCATAATGTTCTTGTTCTTAATAGCTGAGTACTATTTCATTGTGTAAATGAACCACATTTTCTGTATCCACTCTTCTGTTGTGGGACATCTGAGTTGATTCCAGCTTCTGGCTATCACAGATAAGGTCGCTATGAAGATAGTGGAACACATGCCCCTGTGGCACGGTGGGGCATCTTTTGGGTATATGGCCAAAAGTGGTATAGCTGGGTCTTCAGGTAGATCTATATCCAATTTTCTGAGGAACCTCCAGATTGATTTCCAGAGTGGTTCAATAAATGGTGCTGGTCTAATTGGCAGTCTGTATGTAGAAAAATGAAAATAGATCCATATCTGCTACCTTGCACAAAGTGCAAGTTCAAGTGAATCAAGGACCTCAACATAAAACCATATACAATGAATCTAATAGAAGAGAAAGTGGGAAAGGGCCTCAAATTCATAG
>CM052703.1:24677125-24738589 GCA_028551405.1 Uromys caudimaculatus
GGGCATATACCCCGAAGATGCTCCAACATGTAATAAAGACACATGCTCCACTATGTTCATAGCAGCCATATTTATAATAGCCAGAAGTTGTAAACAACCCAGATGTCCCTCAGCAGAGGAATAGATACAGAAAATGTGGTACATTTACACAATGGAGTACTACTCAGCTATTAAAAATAATGATTTAATGAAATTTGCAGGCAAATGGATGGAACTTGAAAATATCATCCTGAGCGAGATAACTCAGTCACAAAAGAACAAACATGGTATGTACTCACTGATAAGTGGATATTAGCCCAAAAGTCCGGAATACCCAAGTTTCACTTACAGTAACTGCTGGACTGAGAGTGAGGTCCCAGATGGAGGAGTTGGAGAAGGGACTGAAGGAGCTGAGGGAGTTTGCAGACCCATGGAGGGAGCAACAGTGTCAACTGGCCTGACCCTCCTTCTCTGGTCCTCCTGGAGGCTGGACCACCAACCAAAGAATACACATGGAGGGACCCATGGTTCGGACCACATATGTGGCAGAGGAGGGCCTTGTTGACCATCAGGGGGAGGAGAGGCCCTTGGGCCTGAGTGTGTTAGAGGCACCAGTAAAGGGGAATGTCAAGGTGGGAATAGGGGAGTGGGTGGGTGGGTGGATAGGAGGTGGAATACCCTCATAGAGGTGGGGGAGGAGGTGGGGATAAGGGGTTTCCAAAGAGGAGACCTAGAAAGGGGGAAACATTGGAAATGTAAATAAAGTATCAAAAAAAAGTCTATAATTTCTGACAACCACTCAAGTAAAAAAAAAAAAGAATTGATAAATGGGACCTCATGAAACTGAAAAGTTTCTGTAAGACAAAGGCCATAGTCAATAGGACAAACAGCAACCTAGAGATTGGGAAAAATATCTTCACTAACCCCACATCCAATAGAGGGCTAATAACTAAAATATATAAAGAACTCAAGAAACTAACCACTAAAGAACTAAACAACTCAATCAAAAAATGGGGCATAGGGCTAAACAGAGTATTCATAGCAGAGAAATCTCGAATGGCCAAGAAGCACTAAAAGAAATGTTCAAAGTCCTTAGTGATCATGGAAACTCAAATCAAAATGACCCTGAGATTCTACCTTACACCAACCAGAAGGGCTAAGATCAAAAATTCAGGTGACAACACATGTTGACAAGGATATGGAGAAAGAGGAACACTTCTCCATTGCTAGTGGGATTGCAAACTCGTTCTCATCTTTTTAAATAACTCTTAATTCATTCTGCTTACTTATGCCTGGATTTTATTCTTCTTCTTGGAAATGACACTCTCAAAGAATCTACATTATAAACATCCAGGCTTTGTGAGAGATAATTTTGAATCCCAGCTAGAAGAGAAGATATCGTCTAATATTTATGAAAAATACATTTATATTTTTGGTGGACAGGGTATATTTAGTGTCTATAGCAACAGTAACATTCTTAATGAACACTGCTACAGATTTATTAAATTGATTATTTTTTCTAATTGTGCTTGCTGAGGTAGTATGTTTATGTTAGTTCAGGATTCCCCAGAATAATTAAACAGAACTTGCCAGCAACTTAACTAATATTGGAAGGATGCCTGATTTCATTTTGTCCTACATTTTCTGCATGGAAAGTAAATAAGAGAAACAAAAGTTTCATGGCTGGTGGAAGGTTTCAAAGACGAAACAGAGCTTCCCAGACACCTCTTCTTCCTAGTGAGTACAACTATAAGATTTTACTCACAGTTGATAATGTTCTGTGCCTCTCCTCTAGTCAGAGAGGCTGATCAGTTAGAGTGAAGATGGGCCGTATTTTATTTTACTTTCTAGATATAATTATAATATATTGTCATTATAGTAGTTTTCCTCTTATTGAAAATAGATTTTTTTTCCTCACATAATACATCCTCATTACTGTTTCTTCTCTCTTTACTCCTCCTAGTTCCTTCCCACTTCCCCTCCCATCCAGATCCACTCCCTTTCTGCCTCTCATTATAAAAGAACAGGCGTCTAAGTGGTAATATTAAAATACAACAAAACAAAATTAATAAGATAAAACAAAAATTGTCACATAAATGTTGGGCAGGACAAACCCGCAGAAGGAAAAGAGCCAAGCGAAGGCACACGAATCAGAGACCCACAGTTCACACACTCAGAACTCTCATAAGTACTCAATTATTCTGATACATGACATTTACAAACCAATATTTCAAAATAGCTGTCTTCCACTTACTTATAATGTTAATCTTTAAATACTGATTTGGGCATTGACATAAAGAGAATATATTCCAAGATATGTACAAGATTCATGAGCCACAGATTTGCTCATGAGCTCTGAGTTTAGCCATGGGTTCATGAAGTCAAAGAAAAGATCCTAAAACTTTCTGAAAAACTGTAACCGACACTGAGTCCATGTAAGTCACTCTTGATTGACTGTTTTAAGGTATATACATGAAAATGGCCTGCTTTGTGGACTCTAAAACAATTTCCTGAGATGCTTTATCTGTGCTGTGGTAATTTGGATGCTCAAATGTTCCTATGCTTCAGTGGGTAATTGATTCTCAGTAAAAATCAGCTGGAACATTGGAAACAACAGAATAAAGCAATTTCTTTCCTCTGCCATAATCAAAAGCAGGTTGTAGAGCTGATGAGGGAACTAAGCTTCTATGTCAGCTATCACAGTAGCTGACACAGGGCTGGTGAATATCTCCAAGCCCAGCAATCTCTCACCTGCACACCAGAACACAGCAGCTGACATTCCACAAAATAACAAAACATATCAAGCACATACTACCTATTATGTCAGAGTCATGCTGCACAAGTTACCCCTGAGCTCTAAGGACTGGATGTCACTGTAGAGACCAATATGTCAGGTGCTTTTCCAAAGACTGAGTGAAGCTCTTTGAGGTAAAGAACTCCGTCTGCATAATGATAGTACTAGGGATTGGAATGGCTTGCAAAGGAAAGCAGCTTTTGGCATCATGTGGGGATACCATGAATCCTGTCTGGATAACATTGGCCTGTTAGTGTTCCTGGCATACAGGGTACACTCACATAATTACTCCTAATAATAATAAGTGATGTCAAAGAGGTCAACTAGATCACTCATTATTATACTGCTGGGTTTTTGCAGGCATGAGGGTGAGATTTAAGAACAGAATTTGGAAGGTCTTAGAAAATAGTCTCTCTGAGATATTAAGAGACTTATCTAAAGACCAACAAATAAGTCTCCCTGGTCTATCCACTCTGAGGGGGAGAACAGAAGGAAGAGGGGAGACCAAGCTGTTCTCAGACACACATAGGGACTAATGTAATGTAAATAATTTACCACATACATAAAAGCATCACACTGTTAGGACTTGAACCACTTGGTAATACAATGCTAGCATTGGGATTTTATAAAACTAAATTTTGTCATTTTTACACTGTTTTTTACTTTCTGAAAAGACAAATGAAGCCACCGAGCCCTGTCAGATAATTGTTCTCCATCCCTTTAAACTGAATCGATCTTATATTTACTTGAGTTCTTTCATAAGCCCATATAATGTCATCTCCTAAGCATGGTCCCAGAAAACCCTGTACTTGCTTTTTCCTCTATATCAGAATGCCTAAGGAAGGCTCCAAAGACAAACTTCCTTGATCTCTTCCCGTTTCTCAGTGCTACCAGTTTTAGTTCCTTGGGCTGGAGATTGTACCTCCTCACACTCTCTGACTGAGCCAGTTTGTATAATTGACAGCCTGAATCCCCCAGTTAGGTTCTGGATCTAATTAGATATAATTGAAGACTGGGAATTTTTGTTTCTATAAAGCATGATATTTTCCCAGAGAAGGGAGAGGATAAATTGACATCTCATCATATCAAAGACAGAGGAGAATTAACAAGTGCACACAGTGATGTTTTAGTGGGGCTTGTCCAAAAGCTGTCCCACAGACTGTGAGGCTTCTGGCTGGAGATGTCAAATACAAATAAACATGAATGGCAGGGAGTGCAAACACCCTGTGATAAACAAGGCATTTCAGTTCTGCTTCATTTTACCCTTTACTTCTTACAGCAAATGGGAAAACCCTCCTTGTTTGCAATCTAGATTTGCATTTTGAATTTTAAAAATGGCAGCAAAATGAGGCATATTTTTGAGGATTATTTTTCATTATGCTATGAACGCATAATTCATAAAAATCTACGATTTACATAACACCAGAAAAGCAATACCAATCTTAACAAGAGAATTTTATCTTCTCTAGGAACTTTTATTTTAAAACTTCAATTTTGGTAAGTGGATATTAGGCAAAGAGCCTGGAATCCCCACAATACAACTCATGGATCACATGAAGCTCAAGAGGAAGGAAGACCAAAGAGTGGATGCTCAGTCCTACTTCGAAGGGGGAACAAAATAATCAAGGGAAGTAGGAGGTGGGAGGGACTTGGGAAGAAGGGAAGAAGAGGAGGGGAAAAAGAGGGGAAGAATCAGGTATGGGAGGAGACAGAGGAGATGTACAGAGGGTCAGGAAATTGAACAGAGACTTGTAGCAATGGGGGATGGGGAACTGGGGGTAGCAACCAGAAAGTCCCAGATGCCAGGAAAGTGAGAGCCTCCCAGGACCCCATAGGGATGTCATTAGCTGAAATACCCCACAAAGGGGAGGGAGAACCTGTAGAGACCATATCCAGAGGTTAGGCATGGCCCCCCAGTTGAGGGATGGGGCACCCAACCATCTCTAAAATTTTAACCCAGAATTGCTCCTGTCTAAAGGAAATACAAGGACAAAGAATGGAGCAGAGACTGAAGGAAAAGCCATCCAGAGACTGCCCCACCTGGGATCCATCCCACATGTAGACACCAAACCCAGACACAATTGCAGATGCTAAGAAGTGCTTGCTGACAGGAGCCTGATACAGCTGTCTCCTGAGAGGCTCTGTCAGATCCTGACCAATACAGATGGGGATACTCTCAACCAAACATTGGACTAAGCACAGGGACCCAAATGAAGGAGTTAGGGGAAGGACTGAAGGAGCTGAAGGGTCCTTATCCAGCATCAGTGGGAGAGGAGGACCTTGGTTCTGTGAAGGCTTGATGCCCCAGTGCAGAGGAATGCTAGAGTGGTCAGGCAGGAGTGGGTGGGTGGGTGGGGGAGCACCCTCATAGAAGCAGGGTAAGGAGGGATGGGACAGGGGGGTTGCAGAAGGGAAACCTGGACAGGGGATAACATTTGAAATGTAAATAAATGAAATATTCAATAAAAAAACAAAAACAAAAACAAAACAAAACAAAAAACCTTCAATTTTGAATTTGAAATTAAAATGTGATATAAAGTGGACATCAAATTGACACAATGCAAATATCTGTGATTAAAGCAAGAAAAATAGCTAGTGCTCACAAATTATTTAATTGATTTTAGCTTCATGAAATGAAAAACTGTCAAAATTCATTAGGGCAACATTTGATCTTATTTTGTGGGCATTTACTGTACTCATCAACATAACATTTTCATTTGTCAGGGAAGTAGTTCTCATAACTTCATGAAAGCTAAGTCTCCATTACTCTCAGCTACTCATTACATGGTTCTTGGTGGGGATTAAATGAGTCTTCCAACGAATATCTTTGAATGCCTACTATGGCACTATTTGGAGACCCAGGAATAAAAATAAAGTGGTGAATGAAACAAAAAGAATCTTCCTCTCTGTGGAGCTGAAGAACAGACAGTAGTTCACTAGAAGGTAATACATATCATGAGGAGAAGTATGGCCAGTAACGGGAGGCCTGGAGCAGGAGCAGCTAAAAGTAAAGAGGGTGGGACAAGCCTCATAGTCACATAAAGGATCTGAGAAAAAAAGAAAATGTAGAAAGAGGCAACCTGAGCAAAGTCTGTGACAGATTCACTGGCTTGGAGGAGGTGCTGGATGGTTAATCTAGCACACTGTTAATTGTCTGAATCTGAGAAGTCCCCTGAAGTTTCACATGATTAGGGGCTTGACCTCTGAATACAAGCTGGTAGAGTTTGAGAAAATTATTGAATCCCATGGACTCTGAATTAACCAATGAATTAATCCTTTGATGGATCCATAGTGTGATGACTTTTCCAGGAAGATGTGGGAAGCAGGGGCTGGCATCTGTTGGGCAGAGGCAGGTTACTATGGGCATGCAGGAAAGATTTGTCTTCTCTCCTTCCCCTTCTTCTCTTCCTGTTTCCTGTCCATCATAAGGTGAGCAACGTTACTCTCCTCTGTACCTTTCGGCCATGACTTTCTTCTTTCTCATAGCTACTGAGTAGGGTCCGTAACCATGTCTCAGGTATTTCCCAGTGATGAGAAGCTAATACAATCACAGTGAAATAAAATGATCAAGGTGGTGAGACAGAATAGTCAGAGGTGAGAGTGTGGGATCAGGGTACCCAGTGTCCTGAAAGTCACCCAAAAAAAGTATCCAGAGGGTTTGTCCCAACCTTGTTGTGGCTCAGACCTTATGTGTCCGTCATAGAGCAAAAATATCTGGGTACCATGCTCAGGGCTGGAGACCAAGACTGCCTTAACAGATGACAAAGGAGAACTATCTTGATACTCCTTCAGGAAGTATGACAGCTAGAACCCTTGCTTCCTGCTGGCCTCCAATCTCCACCAAGGCAGAAAACTAAGAAAGCTGGTGCTTTGATGAAGACAAGCCACATTAAGTGGTTTGGCTTGGTTTTGGTGTCTTCTGGGAAATGTATGGCATGCTTCTCCAAAGTTCACACTGTTTTAGTAGTTCTGCTGTTACTTTTGTTTGAGTTGAGTAGAGAACATTTTGCAATAAATGTAAATGATGCTGCTGCCTCCTCCTTGCCAAGATATAGTTACAGCCTCACTGGCCACCTTGCAGTAGCTTGAGCATGCCAAGGATTTCCCCAGCTCGTGTCTTCAGCACACCCTCTGCTTTATCCTTAAGATGAACTTACAGCTACTTCTGCCCTCCCTTTTCCCTTCTTCTATTTCGTGATCCAAGGTAAACGCGAGCCCCCTAGGAGGCATGCTGGGGTCTACGGTGGCATAGTCACTCTCTCTGCTCTCTTATCTTCCTCTGTAGGCAATACTACAATTTGCCAAAGCACATTCACAGTTCTTTTTCTGCTACTTATTGATGTTGTCTATCATCATGCTATGTCTTTAAAGTGTCTCTCTGTAGTGCACAGAACCCCAGCTCCCAGTGTGGTGATAAGACATAGTGCCTGCTGGAGGGAGTTTGGGTGGTTTGCACAAAACCTCATTCTCTTCTGTCACAGGTTCATGGGCTAGTTGGTCTTCCTGGAAGTGATCGTGCTTTAAAAATGAGTGATTCTCTAAGAGGTCTGCTTTCTTCTGTCCATATGATGCTGTCTACCGTGTTCTGACCATCTCTGAAGGTCTTTCCAAGATACTCTTGAAACACTGTTACTATGCCCTTGAATATGATTAAAAATCATGAACCAGAAATACATATGTCTTTATAAATCACCCAGTCTGTAATAGTCAATAATAGGTACAGAAAATTGAATGATACATAATAATAAGCATCAAAAGAATAGAATAAATATGTTTTATTAACAATGCTGTTTAGTGAGTGCCTCGCATATCCTAATACTAAAAATATTTGATAAAAATGAAACAATGAATTAATGAGCAAATGAATGAAAGGGAGCATCTTGGATAGCAAATGAAGGATTCTTCTTATTGTTTTATGGCCAAACTACCCTACTGATAAGAAATCCTGAGACCCAGACAATATTGCAGCTTCAAGCACAAGACTGGCAAATCGAGTCTCATATCAATCATGTTTCTGAGAGCTCTACTTTCCCCTCATTTTAAAATTTCTAATATATTTTAGTTAAGTATTTTTATATAATTACATCACCTTCTGCCTTTGTTTTCCCCCTTTAGCCTGTCCCATGTCTAAGCCCTGCCATACCCCACAGCTCACTCTCAAATTGATGGCCTTTTAAAATTTGATTATCATTGTTACACACACACATCACCCACATTTTCACAGATAGATAAATACAACCTGCTGGATCAGCTTTTGTGATTATGGTTTCAGGGATGACCACTTTGTCTTGTACTGAATGTCCCTCCATTGTGTCATCTCAGTGGGTTCTCATCTCTTATTTGAGGAGCTATGCGGTGTGCCTTCATCATCGTGCTTACTAAACACTTTAAGTCATAAGTTGTTCAATGACAAGGATAAATTCTTAAAAATTTATCATTAGGCAACTCCAAGACGGTAGAAACATGATAATGTTTACTTACACAGGAGAATAGGGCGACAATATTGGTCCATAATAGAATTCTGTGGCCCATCCACTGAATTTGCTAAACACTGTCGATTTAAATGTTATGTAGACATGATAGTATTCATATTGTTCAAGGAATTCCTCCAGTACTGAATTATATAGTTCCATGAAAACAGTGACCTAGATTTATTTTTTGAGGTAGTATCTCACTATGTAGCCCAGACTGGCTTTGATTTACAATCATTCTGCCTCAACGTCCAAGTGCTGAGATCAGAGGCATGTGTTAACATGCCTAGTCAATAGCAATGTAATTTTTTTTTGAACAAGAATAGGTGCTACATGGAGTATAGTAGATACTTAGATAGTAGGACTTAGTAGATATCTTAGTAGGACTTAGATAATGTTTTGGGAGTGAAGATAATTACCAATTTTGTACCTACTGTGTACAAAGCGTTCTGATAAAGGGCAGTGAAGGCCTTTTAGCTTTATTAGATGGGTAGTGAACAAATGGTAAAGTTTTCCCTTAGACTGAGACTTAGTTTCTTCTGGCCCAGTTATGTCATTACTTTGTGTCTTCTCAAAATCAAGCCTAGACTAATTTAATTGGTTTTAAAAGCACTAGGTGAAGAAAGAGACATATACTGAGATAGTCCTGGGAATTGGAGTTCTCTCTCTGCTACTGTAGCTCCTTCTTATAAGAGTAAAGCTGGTTTGGTTTCTGAGTGGTGGCCAAATAATTGATCTTTCATAAGGATCTATTCTTCAACACTTAACCTACTCTTCTGGACATTATTTGGCATAGTGGATGCTTGCTAGCCTAAATAGTAAGATTATGCTGAGCAGTCTAAAATTATTTCTAAACCACAGTGTGTAGTATATCAAAATGCTCATTAGCTGAGCTGTAATAGCTAACACAACATGTGTGTCCTTGTTTTAGAAGTGGATAGGTTATTGACATCACTGTATAGAAAAAGGAGCTCCTCTGTGTAAGTTTAATAACTATTAATTAACAGTTATGGATAATAAATACTTACCAGTAGCAATACAAAGCTAATTTTTCACATCTCCATCAAGTTTAAGTCATTATAAACTGAACTCATAAACAATCCCTATAACAAATATTATATTCGAAAATTTATACATAAATTTTTAGTGAGAAACTGAAGTCAAAGGCATAATTGGCATAATTATCATTAAATGGTTAAGACTATATTCAAATATATATATATATATATACACTTTTAGTTTTATACACAAAATTTTTTGATAATAAATAGATAATAGATATGTGGATGGGTGGTTGAATGGACAGACGGGCAGACAGATGGACGTAAACACATGGATTTGTGAATGGATAAGTGTAGGAGCAACTATACTTGTGTACATGGGCCACACTTGGTTAGGTGGGTATAATTCTAGTTGGAATATAGCCAAAATGGGAAATATTTGACTTTGGTCGTAACTTGCATATAAGTATTTAAATGACGCTAGGTCTATTTAATAGAATGATATTATTATATTGGAAATATATAATTGGAAAACTGTTTTCTTTTGCTCACACAATATAATCTTTTACATAGCTGGACATGGTGGCATTTCTCCATCCTTGTAATTATATTATTGGGGTGATTGAGGTGTTTTGTCTAAACAAAAATATCAAAGTTCTTAGTCTGATTTAGCCTGCTAAGATCCTCCTTAAATAGTTTGTAGGCTGCCATTTTTTTCTGGAAATTTTTGAAAATGGCAATAACCAAATTTTCAGATCAGAAATTTCCCCTAATAGTATCAATAGTGTTTTTCAGTTAATAATAGTAGAAACACTATTTATCACTGGTATTTTTTTTTTTTGGTTTTTTGAGACAGGGTTTCTCTGTATAGCCCTGGCTGACCTGGAACCCACTCTGTAGACCAGGCTGGCCTTGAACTCAGAAATCCGCCTGCCTCTGCCTCCCAAGTGCTGGGATTAAAGGCGTGCGCCACCACTGCCCAGATATCACTGGTATTTTTAATAACAGAATCGTGAGGTACTGCTAGAAAGTCTAAGAGCCTTATTTTGGATGCAGACAGAGCCAGCTTCCCCCAATATGCCCTACGGCACTATCAAATGCAGGCGTAGGCATTTCACCTTGAGATTACAGAAATCCTGAGCATTTTGCCCTGCAAAGTGGTACAACCAGAAAGGAGCTCTTTATGTACTAGAAGCTTACTTAAACTTATTGAAGGCTCACAGCTTTCAAAATTAAGGAACACTCTTATTCTAAGAACTGGACTACATTTAAGAGTTAGCTGGTGTCTACTTAATTAGTGTAACAGTATAATGTGAAAGTTGAAGGAGCTACTTAAAGGCTATTTCAGACGAGAGTTCTAGAGATTTTATCTTCACAGACATCACCTGATTTTGAATTCCAGGGTTCTGCTACCAACATTTATTCCTCCTAGCAACAAAGTCAATACCTAATATTATCCTCAGAATGAAGACACTTAACCATTCCGAACTTTGAGAGAAGTGAGGAAGTCTTTTTCAACTAAATACCAATTAAAGAAAGTGTTTCCCAGGCAATTTCAGTGGGTGAAGATATGAAATAGCTCTTATAGCCAAGACAATGTGACTGGTATACTCTTGGTTACATTCTGCCATGAGGTTTTTCTTAGACTTTAGAGAGTTGGTGATGTTTTGAAATTGTCTCCTTGTGCTCAACAGTAAGAGAAATTTATAGTGAATGCTTTAAATCATATAAAACCCACCAAACTATACCAGAAAGGAGTGACTATATTTTCTACATTTGCACGAGGGAAAAAAAAATGCTTAACTTCAGATAGGCATATAGCTTTCCCAGGCAATTTTAACTTACAGCCCCAGACCTTGTGCTCTCCTCTTGCCACTCTGCTGTCTGGTGCTGATGACCACAGCCACAATCCATTGCCACTGTTTGTGTGAGGAAACATGGTGTAATAATCTTTCTTCTTGTGTTTCTCTACCTGTCTGCTATTCTGCATCCTGCTCTTTCTTCTGTATAGCAAAGGAATGAAAAGCAATGCTCATATTCAACCTTGCTGCTTTTTTAGCTGACTTTGGAACAATCTTCATAATAGTCTGAATGGCTATTTGCTCATTGTTCTGTTTTGTCATTATGGAGAGTGTTTCGAAAAATACAGATTTTATTATAGATAGAAAATTCTCAGCCGTCTCAGCAGGACTTAAATGGCCCTTAAGGCTGTTGGAAATAATGCATAAATGGTATTTCATACGCTACTTTTTTCTTCACTTTTGATGACCAGCCTAGGAAAGAAGTTTAGAGGGATATGCATTAAAGAGTAGAGGGGCAGACCTAGTGAAAGGAGGTTGTAAAGACATCCATGGTGCACCAGCCTCACCATGGGGACTTCTCTAGATCCAGGATATCATAAATAGAAGTAAACCTAGTAGAATACTTAAATTTAAGATAAAATTATCTTAAAAATTCCTCCCTCAAACTGGCCACGTTTCAAATACTCAGTGATCATGTCATTGGAAAAATTGAGACTGGTTAGGGCAAATGCCCAGCATCCCTCCTATTGCAGAAAGTTTTGTTGTTTTGTGCTGCTTCTAGAAGAGAAAGAAAGCCCATGCTATCAGGTTAAAGCATCTGAGAGAAAAGAATAATGAATAACGAGACCTCCCTATGGATTCCTTCCTTCCTTCCGTCCTCTCTCTTTTCCTCCATCTCCCCCTTTAATTCTCCTCTCCTTTTTTTTTCTAGTGCACCTTTTCCTTATTATTGTTTATCTTTATAGCAAGTATCAACAATTGTGAAAGCATGAGCTTGGACCCTTCAAGCATTGGTGTTAGAAAGGCATACTTAGAACAATATGGCTCCTGTCCCCACATATGTCATAGTCATCTGAAGGTTCCTACAAGCGAAACTGCACAGGGGTTTGGAGTGAGGACTGAATCCCCATGCTGGATCTAGTGAGGCTCATCTATTTTTCAGTCTTCAGTTTAGAGTAGAGAATATCATAGGAAGCCACAATATGGAGAATTTGCTGAAGATGTCTGAGCATCTTTGGATAAATGTGTGTGTGTGTGTATGGGGGGTGTTGTTCAGTCAGTTAATACCAAAGAATAGAGAGGTCAGATTTGGAATATAACCATTTGGTAAAACATGCAGCCCTGGATTCCAGAAGACTTCATTTAATCTCACCTGTATCAGTTGTATTTGTAAGGGTTTGGTCCATATTGTTTACACAAAATGTTTGTTAGATAAATCACTGAATGTACTCAGTCCTCATTTCTTAGGAGAAAATAGTGCTATTTACCTCATCAGTCTGCTGTGAAGATTGGGTTAAATCACATAGAGAAATCACTTTGTTCAGTGTAGGCACCTGATAGGTGACTTTCCTTTATGAACACTAAGAGCATAGAACATTCATTTAGCAAAGAAGTAACAAACATGGAGAGAAGAAAGGGAATGTATTCAAAGGGAATGCTGCGTCCAGCTATGTCAGTGTACCTTGGTTTTCCTAATGATGCTCCTCCAACATTACATAAAGCTACAAAGTACAAAATCCCCCAGGATGCTTATTTTGTTCCTGTGGATGCTGTGAACACTTTCTGCCAAGTTTGGTGTGGAAAATGTGGCCATTATCTCTTATTTAGTAAAGTAATTAACATGGCCATCCTTTCAAGTGTCGCCATCATGGTTGCCATGGCAACACAATGAAAATGTGATTCATAACGCATAACTCTTCCAGAGCTAATAGAAAGAGTACTTTTAGGATAACGAAATCATTTTGGTGATGTCTCAGTGCAACCTGTTACTCACTTGAGTGATTCAGACAAAGGGCTCTAATGAATAGATTAGACTGTTTGCATTTGCAACCAAATGTACCAAATACATTCCTAATGTGTTAATTAACATTTTCTCCCAATGCAAAGGAAAAACATTCCATCTGAGAAGACAGGTAAGAATCTGATTGTTATGCAGACTCATTTGACATTTGAGGGAAAAAATCAATAGAAAGATAAATTAAGAAACTAGAAGAGTCATTTAAAAAAACCTCTAAATTATATAGACATAGAGTTATTGCCAGTAAATAATACAATGTATAAACAAATCTTAAGCTTTCTCATACATCATGCGCTGTTCTTTAAGACTGTGAGAGTTAAACACAGGACATCCTTTGAAATGCGTTTTAATAGACTTTGAAAACAGTTTAAAACATCAATCCCAAGAGCTTAGTGTTGCAATAGACACAGGGGGAAAAAAAAAATCAAAACACAATCCAAGAAGACCTAAATATAAAAATATGTGGCCAAAGACCCATCTTTTACTCAGCCCCAGAATTTCCGAAGTACCCAAAGTTTTTTTTTTTCTGCATTCTTTTTTTTTAATTTTATCATTTTTTTGATACTTATTATTATTTACATTTCCAATGTTTCCCCCTTTCTAGGTCTCCTCTTTGGAAGCCACCTATCCCCTCCTCCTCCCCCACCTCTATGAGGGAATTCCACCTCCCACCCACCTGCCCGCCCACTCCCATATTCCCACCTTGACATTCCCCTTTACTGGGGCCTCTCCTCCCCCTGATGGCCAACAAGGCCCTCCTCTGCCACATATGTGGTCCGAACCATGGGTCCCTCCATGTGTATTCTTTGGTTGGTGGTCCAGCCTCCAGTTTTTCTTTTTAAATAGCAGCCTGACCCCCAATCTCTTTTCTATCCTCAGAGAGGTATACTCCTTTGCCAGTTTCTGTGGCACTCAGATCCCAGATGGTCTCCACTTCTCCCTTTCTACTGCTGTTCATGCTTTTGCTTTTTAAAAATCCCCCCTTTTGAATGTGATGCTGCCTTGTGACTTTTATGTAACCAAAAGGAGGATGACGTGTCACCTCTGTAAACATGATAGGTTAAACTGTCTTGTTTTGAGAGTCTTGGTGATTCATTCTCTTCTGGATATCATGAATCAAGCCATCATACTGTGAGCTGTTCTCTGAAGAGGTCATATGTCAAAGAACTGAGGATGACCCTGTGACCAACAGCCAACCAAAACTCCTGCAGCTTTCAGTCAGGCAGTGTGCAAAAGGCTGGCTCTCACAGTGATAACAATACACATGGAAACGAAGTATGAAAGCACGTACAGTCTGGCCTACTCTGGACATCAACTCCCTTAGTTCTAAAGCCCTTCAGCTGGTTTTCAGTAAAAGCTGTAAGACACTCAAAGGTAATTTGAAAGTAGCTTTATTAGAGTAGTCCATGTATAGGAGACATTTTCTAATCTGCTCCATGACGTTTTCATGTCTCAAGTTTAAAATTCCCAGTACAGAATATGACTCTATCAGAAAGAAACAAGCTACTTATGGAAAGGGATGATGACCATGTACAATTTGCAAAAATAAATCTAAATGCCCCCTGTGCACAAATTATAATTAGGTCCTCTCTCTTCTTTTCCTATATATGTCTTCCCTCAGCTGACCACAGAGTCTGTCCTGAGTGGTCAGTTTCTTTGCTAGTTGATCATGGAACAAACTATTTTGCCCCCCTCAAAATTCTAATGTCATTGTGTCAGCCTCTGCGTATGTCAGGCAGCAAGCTCTTACTCTATATTATTCAGTCTTGTGATAAATCAGAAGCAGAAGATTGATCTAAACTATGCCCATGGTCCTGGCTAGTAGAATCTGCAAAATAATATGTGATATATTGTTGCTAAGTTTTGAGATAATGCCTTCCATGTTAATAATTAATCAATAACACAGCATTAATAAAAACTTATCACTCACAGTCATACTGACAACAAGTGCTTTCAGTTAGCCAGAGTCTACCAATTATGCTTCCCACTTGTAATGCCTCTTTGATCAGTTATATTCTGGTCTATAGACAGCCTTTTGTCCATCTAGTTTATGACTTTCCACTTGGCAGTGTCAGGGAAGATCCACTCACAAGAGCAACTAAAGGGTCCGAAGTGGTTTAAGGCTGTGACTAAAGACTGCATCTTTCCCCTAGGGCTGCAGAGCTGACAATGTCACTAGACTATAGCATCAATCTTGTCATGTTCATGAAAAGAGCATGACTAAAAAGAGAGAAAGAACGGACTCCTGGCATCCTTAGTATAGGTTCAGCCACAGTTTTAACTCACTTTGGACTTTTCAGTTATAAATGTCAATACATTTGCCGTTTTTTAAAAATGTGAGCTGATTTCAGACACTACAGTACTTTGCAGTAGGAATTTCTTGGTTCTGTGCTTCCTCCCATTTACAAATCTTGTACATTGTCTTAATTACCTGTGAGAGAAAGTTCAATCCCTACTCTTGTCTGGAAAACATTGTCTCCAATCCTGTCTTTCCTTTCTTTCAGCCTCTCTTTTCTCCCTACCACAGACTCTTGGTTTCTTAGCTGCATAAGTGAATGCTCATTTGCACTCCAGCGCCTTTGCCATGGTTTGCCCACATTGTACTTCTTCCTGTTTCCAAGCATACTGATGCTACAGAAAACTCTGTGTGTGTGTGTGTGTGTGTGTATGCTCATGTCCTGCTTTGTCATTCTCTGACTAATACTTTTTAAGCGGTATCTCCCCGTGAGTTCACTGTTTCTGGCAAGGCCCAAACAAACCCCATCCAGCAAACACCAGAGATCCTCCTATCTCCCAAAACTCTCTGGCACTCCAGTTTCAGGTATGCATGGCTATGTGCTAGGGACCTGAGCTCAGGTTCTCATGCCTGTGGAACAAGGGTTCTCTGTGAAAGTATCACCCCAGGCCCAGAAATTATTTTAAAGTCCCTAAAATATTAATTTTGCCAAATGTTAACACCATAGTAAATTCTTTCTCCACTGTTCCCCTCTTAGTCAGAGCAAAATTGGAGGAAAAAAAATCAAGATTTGATTGGCACTGCACAGAGCTGATCTTAACAAAAGCTTTTAACCCAGGCCCAGCCTGATGCTTCTGGGAATGCGCAGAAAGAGGTTGAGCTAGGAAGAAATGGCAGAATGTACAGTCTACTAGAGGAAGAAAAGATGGCACACGCCAGTTCTGTTAACTTGTTTAAATGCCTACTCCATGATTATCTGATCTAATTATTTTTTATCTGAATTACTGGTTAGAAACTTTCAGACAGCCTGGGTCATAAAAAGGACTCGAGAGGAATAAATCTGTGCTGTGAGTAAATCTAGTTTCAGTGAGTTATTCACACAAACACATATGTATTCTTCTATATCATAAGTCCAACTTCTTATAGCTATAGCAACTTGATATGAAAACAATATAGAGTAGTGCCTGAAATACAGTGTGTGGCCAGCAAGTGCCTGTGCCCATCCATAAAAGGAAGAAGCACACAGCATCCCTTGTAATTATAGTAAATCTGTAGGAAGGATTAAGTTTCAGAAACTGGGAGAAATCTCCTTTCTGAGGAGCCTGGGATTTAGAAAATAACAAAAAGAAGCAAGTTGTACTGATAGAAGGTCTGTAGAAAAACAAGAAGAACCAAAAGATTCTGGAAGGTCCTGAGCATCTTAGATCAGTGTAATACGCAGAAGTAGAGCTGAGTAAGAGGAGAATACAATTCTTTTTCTAAACAATGAGATCTTTATATGGAAAATAAGTATGGATAGGTTCCATCTCAATTAATTTTCCTTAGCCATGGGCATCAATAACATCCTGGGATCATAGATTTTAGGAAATGATTGACTTTCTTGAGGCTAGGGATTGCTCAGACAAATCCACTCTGACCTCCAGTAGAGCAGGGTAAACAGTACTGATTTAGATGATTTTAAAGAGTCATAGAGAGCTGGATGTATTCAGATAAACCTTCATCTGCCTTCTTGTAAAAGTATCAAGACTATTTCACAATTTCTAACTTACGTCCTTGAGGTTCATATCCCCATCCTTGGTGATCTACTGTCTGCACTTTGCCCTTCACCAAACTCAGATCTATTCACACTACTATTTTTCTCTTATTGTTTTGTTTTTTAGTTTGTTTTGATTTTATTTTTGCTACTGTTGTTGTTTTTTTTCCCTTTGACAGAGAGACAGAACATGAAATTGCATGGGCGGGGAGGATCTGGGAGGACTTGGGAAGGGGAAAGAATATGATCGCTGTATTTTGTGCACAAAATATTTAATAAAAATTAATACAACAAGTAAAAAAAAAAAAAGAAAGCCTACTCACTCTGAGTATTTGGTGAATTTAGTAACTTTGCTGACAAGTTACCCCTTTGCTTATGCTGATGACTTCTCCTCGGGGCCTGTCCAACTCCAGCCACTTCATTTGCTGTCCAAAGCCTGGCCTCCCAACTGGTCCTCCATCACTATGACAACAAACAAAGCCCTTTGTTCCCACTATACCCTTATTTATACCCTTAATAGCTTACGCTGGTCTCCATGCCCATACTTAAGTTAGAAGAATTTCAGGGAGAACAAAAGAGCACTCCTATCCACTGTGTTCTTCCTAGTTTACACGGGACACAGGATTGTGTCTTTTCCCAGCTCAGTGTATCATCTGGGTAAGAGTGCCTGCATCTAGAACAGAGGCAATCTCAACATGTGAATGTGTCCATGTAGCTTTATAAACACAGACAGGAACAAATGCCATAGGTTATCCATGATCAAATGGAGTTTTATGAATTTTGTTTAAGTTACCCTTTTATGTATGTGTGATAGGCTTGTATTCACATGGGTCTAAAGTATCCACCTCTTCCTAAGTTTGAACTAATGACATTGTGTGAGTTTCTTCCAAACACTGTATTTTTAAGTGATGGTTTTCTTATAAATTCTGACTATGTGCATCTCTATATATACACACATATTTGTGTGTATACATATATGTATACATGTATATATATGCACATGTATGGTATGTGTGGGTGTGTATGTGTGCGTGTGCATATATATAGTGTTTGTGTGATCTCTATATCTTTCTTTGTAAGTATATCCCATATTTACACATATACACCAAGCTTAATAATATACACAAACCATATATTTTTGTGTCTTTTAAGATATGCATTATATGTGATTATCTTGATAATCTCACTATAATGCCATTGATTAATGGGTACTCCCTATGAATATCTAAAAACTAACAAAGTATTAGGGGTATTTCTTTGGATTAGTTTTTTTAAATTTTTGTTTAATTTATTATTATTGTTTGAGAGCATGTGGGTATGAAAGTGTGTTTTGTGTGTGTGTGTGTGTGTGTGTGTGTGTTGTATAAGGGAGCAGGAAGTCCATTATTCATGGCATGAAACATTTGGAATGGTTAGAAGACAACTTTCAAGAGTCAGTTCTCTCCTTCCATGGTGAGTTTTAGATGGGAGTTGGGTTGTCAGATTTTGTACTCCCAACTTAACAAAAGAAACAATAATTATGCAAAAATGTAGGATAGATTTTTTATACAATATTGACTATAACTTCAATTGCCTTACTTATATCTTTAGATAGTTGATCTAAACTAAAAATCAACAAAGAAGCTTTATAACTAAACTGTATCATAGGTTAAATCAGGTCTCTACAGATTATTCCATCAAACTTGTATAGAAAACAACTTTTTCTTAGCTGTGTATAGAACCTAAAACAGATCACATTTTTAGGCCACAAAACAAGATTTATTAAATGTAGTGAACCAGAAAAAAATTAAAAGAAGAAGGAATGATGAGCCTTCAGTTCTTAGAAAAACAAGAACAAGTAAATCTTCAAATGGAAGAATGAAAGAAAGAATAAAGACCAGGTATGTACTTTTATTAAAATACTTGTGAACCAGTTTCAAGATAACACTAGGTGTACTATTCAGTCTAACTAAAAGAGATGATTTAGGTAAGTAAAATCAGAGATGAAAGTAGTTGTCATAACAAATTTCAATGAATTTGTAAAGTTCTCGCTGTAGTTTTAAAAACATACATGAAAACTGCAAGATTTATAAGAAATGAATGAATACCTAAATATATGTGGTCTACCACAGCTGAATAAGAACATAAATAATTTATATAGATTTATAACAACAATAGTATTAGCAGTAATAAAAAGTTCTCAAACAAAGGAAAGGCCAGCAACAAATGATTTCCTGTTAAATTTTACAAAACCCTTAAAATGATAATAATGTCAATGTTTCTTGAATTTTCACAAAAGAGAAAATTAAGGGACATTACATGGTCACTATTAAACTAATATTCAAGCTAGATAAATACACAGTAAGAAAAAGATTCTTTTTAAATTTTCAACAAAATGCTTATAAATCAAATTTAAGATCACATTAACAGAGTTATACAGTATGACTGAGTTGGGTTCATTTCAGGGAGGCATGAATTGTTCAACATATATAAATCAATAAATGAATTTGCATATAATTAGATTTGTACAGAAATCACATGATTAGTTTAATCCATGCTGAAAAGGTCTTTGACAAAGTTTAGCATCTCTTCACAACAGTCTCAAAATTAAAAAAAAAAAACAAAAAACTAGGAATAGAAAAAACATTCTTTGACATAATAAAGGTTTTGTATATATGTATAGTCAATATTGTACTAAATGAGGAAAAACTGGAAATATTTTCTCCACACTTAAGAATAAAAGTACCAACATCTTTCAATATTGCTCATTATAGCAGTCCAAAAGCTGGCTAAAATAACAAGAGAAGAGAAAGAAAGATAAGGTATTATAATAGCAAATGAGTAAATCAAACCACATTATTTGTTGACATGGTTTTATACTTAAAAACTGTAAACACTCTACCAGGTCTGATAAATCCTTTTAGTAAACCTTCAGAATAGAAAATCTACATACAAAGGTAAAGCTTTTATCTCAATAAAATATTAGTGAAGATTTTTTCCCAATCTGTAGATTGCCAATATGTCTTATTGACTATGTCCTTTACCACTTTACCTTACAGAGGTTTTCCAGTTTCATGAGATCCCATTTATCAATTCTTGATCTTAGAGCATGAGCCATTGAAGTTCTGTTTAGGAAATTTGCCCCTGTGTCAATGAGTTCAAGGCTATTTCCCATTTTCTCTTCTATTAGATTCAGTGTATCTGGTTTTATGTTGAGGTCATTGATCCACTTGGACTTGAGCTTTGTGCAAGGTGACAAATATGGGTCTATTTTCATTTTTCTACATACAGACAGCCAGTTAGGCCAGCACCATTTATTAAAGATGCTTTCTTTTTTCCATTATATATGCTTGGCTTCTTTGTCCATAAGTGTGTGGTTTTATTTCTGTGTCTTCAATTCTAGTCCATTGATCAATGCATCTGTCTATGTACCAATACCATGCAGTTTTTATCACTATTGCTCTGTAGTCATGGATGGTGATTCCCCCAGCCATTCTTTTATTGTTAAGAATTGTTTTTGTATGTTTGTTTGTTTTTTGGGTTTTTTTTTTCTTTCCAGATGAATTTGAGAATTGCTCTTTCGATGTCTTTGAAGAATTGTGTTGAGATTTTGATGGAGATTGCATTGAATCTGTAGATTGCCTTTGATAGGATGGCAATTTTTAATATATTAATTCTTCCATTCCATGAGCATGGGAGATCTCTTCATTTTCTGAGATCTTTGATTTCTTTCTTGAGAGGCTTGAAGTTATTGTCATAAAGGTCTTTCCCAACAGAAAAATCTTGAATGGCCGAGAAGCACCTAAAGAAATGTTCAAAGTTCTTAGTGATCAGAGAAATGCAAAGCAAAACAACCCTGAGATTCTACCTTACACCAATCAGAATGGCTAAGATCAAAACCTCAGGTGATAACACATGTTGGTGAGGATGTGGAGAAAGAAGAACACTCCTCCATTGCTGGTGGGCTTGCAAACTTGTACAACCACTCTGGAAATCAATTTGAAGGTTCCTCAGAAAACTGGAAATAGATGTACCTGAAGACCCAGCAATACCATTCTTGGGAATATACCCAAAAGACGCCCCACCATGCCACAGGGGCACGTGTTCCACTATGTTCATAGCGGCCTTATTTGTGATAGCCAGAAGCTGAAAACAGCCCAGATATGCCACAATAGAAGAATGGATACAGAAAATGTGACTCAATTACACAATGGAATACTATTCAGATATTAAAAGGGAGGACATTCTAAGTTTTGCAGGCAAATGGATGGAACTAGAAAATATCACCCTGAGTGAGGTATATGCATGATATGTACTCACTAATAAGTGGATATTAGCCAAAAAATAAAAAAAGAAAAGAAAAGAAAAGAAAAAAGAAAAAAGAAAAAGAAAGAGAAAAAGTACAGAATACCCAAGATACAGTCCACAGAACTCAAAAAGGCCAACAAGCTGAAAGGCCCAAGTGAGGATGCTTCAGTCTCACTTGAGAGGGAGAAGAAAACAGTCACAAGTGGTGAGGGAGGGAAGGACCTTGGAGGGAAAGTGGACTGGGGGTGGGATGGAGGGAGAGGAGCCCGAGGAAAAGAAGGTCCAGCAACAGGCCCAACGTGGGATCCAGCTCAAGGGGAGGTCCCAAGGCCTGACACTATTACTGAGGCTATGGAGCACTCACAAAAAGGGACTGCATGACCACACTCAGGAAGACCCAACAAGCAGCTGAAAGAGTCAGATGCAGATATTTGCATCCAACCAATAGACAGAAGCTGCTGACCCTGTGGTTGAATTAGGGAAAAGCTGAAAGAAGCTGAGGAGAAGGGAAACCCTGTAGGAGGACCAGCAGTCTCAACTAACCTGGACCTCTGAGATCTCTCAAACACTGGACCACCAACCAGGCAGCACACACCAGCTGATATGAGGCCCCCAACACATACAGCAGAGGAATGCTGGATCTGTTTTCAATTAGATATGATGCACCTAACACTCAAGAGACTGGAGACCCCATGGAGTTTAGAGGTTGGGTGGGGGATGGGAGAGTGGGGACATCCTCGTGGAGACAGGAGTTGGGGAGGAGGTATGGGATGTGGAACAGTCCAAGGGTAGATGGGGGGTAGATAAAATCTGGAGTGTAAAAGAATAAACAAATAAATTTTAAAAAGTTATATATTAGTAACATAAAAATCCGTGGAAACCGTCACCTGCAAAAGATAGTACAATATCTAGAAATAGAAAAAATGTTTTAAAATGTTAATATTTGAGGCTAAATGGCTAAAAATACAAAAGAGTGCCCACTGAGACCCATCTCCTACTTTTCTAGGTGATTAGCAATTCTGTCAAGTCAACAACACTAATCAGCACACACTCTGATAAAGTAATTGCATGATCTATTTCTCAGAACACATGCCCTATCATTTGTCAAGATATCTCTGTTATTTAGCTACGTAGGGAAATCAGAGAAACTGAAGGATGCTGCTACTGCTGTCGCAGATAATGCTGCTGCTGGATGATAGAGAAGATTCACGTGATATTTGAAAATAGATAATGAAGAAGATAAAGTAAATAATACCTAGATTGTATGATATTATGATTTACTGTGTTTTGTATTTCTCTGAGCCCATGTTCACAGAGCAAAGAGGATAGATAAGGAACTGGAATTCACTGGCTTTGTTTCCATTGTGCTACCAATGCCTTGGGAGAAACTTTCAGATTTAAGTTCCAAGACTACAGTTTCTATTTCCTTTCCAATCCTAAATACTTGAGAGAGTTTGCTTTCCTAATAGGATCTTCAAGGAAGTTCATATTCCTGCTTTTAGATGTCAGTTTTTTCTTTTATTTTTGAGATTTTAATTACATCATTTCTCCTTTGCCTTTCTTTCCTCCAAATCCTCTCATGCAATTAAATCAACTGGTAGTTCATTTCACCGTAGTTTAGAATGGCTTCTTTCTAATGATTGTTCTCCTTTTTCTTTCTTTCTTCTTAAGCTCCTGGGAGACCCATGTTATATTTGTAAATCTTCAGAGGTAGGACTCAGAGCTCCAAAATGTCACCTATGTAAATCTATAGAAACTGCGAGAAGAAAGAGAAAAGAACCACATTTCCCTTCTAACAACTTCCCTTTGATTAAATTTGTTAACAAATTAGATACACTTGAGGAATAGCGTAAAAGTAGTTTTTATTCACCTGAAGTAATTGCCATCTTGGAGGCTTATGGTTGAATATGTTCACTCTTTCTAGTTCTTTCTGATCTTGGCTGGCTGGTTCAAGTCAGCTGTTGTGGCTCAAAATCCCTCTCCAAGCTGACTGATTCAAACTATCTCTCTCAGCTTCTAACTGAATTGCTCTGCTTGGCCTCAGACTCTGGCAATTTGTTCTAATCTTCTGGCTCCTTTATATTTTCAGGCTTCAACTGTCTCTGCTGACCTGCATTGAACTGCATGAACAAACTCAACTCCACTGCCCTGCACTCATTGCACTGACTCTCCTTGTATTGCTCTTAAATAACTTTTCTTTTGAGAGTTGGGCATATCCTAACTCTGACTCTTCTTTCTCTAATTCATCACTTTGTCTGCCTCTCAATTAGATGTCATTGTTTGGGATTAAAGGTATGCACTAAAGAATTCCAGCCAGAGGGATTAAAGGTGTTTATTAAAGGTGTGTCTGCATTCCAGATGGATCACACAGACCTTGAAGACCTTTGGATATGATCAGTGAAGCCACCCTGGTAGATTTAAATTCCTCTACAGAATAGTATTCCCTCACTTCTTTTTCAGACTTGAAACTAGAGACCTTTTAGCACAAAGGGGGACTAGGGTCATAGCTGCATTCTTCTTTTGACTTTTGCATTATTGAGCTGTGGTAAAGAACATATACTTCTAATAAATCTTCTGCCCTAAGACTCATTCTAGACTTGTCCTCAAGAGGAGATTTGGATGCATTTTCAATAAAGGATGGTACTTAATGAATGATAATGGGCTTGCTTTGGTCAAGTCAGGTATTTTATTTGTGGTATATTTGATGTAAATTTCATTTTAAAATTTATTATTTATTTTTGAGACAAGGCTTCAGGTAGTCCAAGCTGGCCTGAAACTTGTTATGTAGCCAAGATTTGGCATTGAGTTTCTTTCTTTCTTTCTTTCTTTCTTTCTTTCTTTCTTTCTTTCTTTCTTTCTTTCTTTCTTTCTTTCTTTCTTTCTTTCTTTTTTTTCTCCCAGAGGTACATTTTATTGATTAAATACATAATATGTATAATTAAAATCCAAATGTCACTATTTTTTTTTACAATCAATACAACTTACATTAAATATTGTAGAAGAAAGAAAATTTTAACATGACCAATTAATACAGGATTAGGAGCCTAACACACGCACTAACATTTGTTCAGAGTCCAGATCCTGTCCCAACTTTATCTCTTGCTAACATAACATCATAGAGAACTGCAGTTAACTTCCAAATATGTCTTTGAAAATGTCCAGAATAGCCAGGCAGTGGTGGCACATGCCTTTAATCCCAGAACTTGGGAGGCAGAGACAGACGGATTTCTGAGTTTGAGGCCAGCCTGGTCTACAAAGTGAGTTCTAGGACAGCCAGGGCTACACAGAGAAACCCTGTCTCAAAAAAACAAACAAACAAACAAAAAAAGAAAATGTCCAGAATGCTCTACCTCTACAGCACAAGTACTGACATTAGAAGAATGTATCACACATCCAGTAATTGAAACTTTAGCATAAATTATATTGAAGTATGATATTCTTACTGAAAATGAATAATAAATATGTATCTCAGTGAGATTTTGCAAAGAGAATATAATTAATAAATTTGAAACAGAATATCACCAGTACTTCAAAACCCTCCTGCCTATAGCCTTCCATTCACAATACAAGCATGACTAATTCTTTTGGAAGTCATGGATATTACATCATGGATACTGTCTGGAAGTGTTAAAATGTCACAGAAATAGAACCATACAATATGCACTGTTTTATTTCTGGATTTCTTCCTTTCTTTTGCTTATCGTTACATTGGGTTTTCCTTCAGGTACTTGCATGCAGCCATAGATTAATTTTTAGTTGTGTAATATTGTTCTACATTAATTATGCAACTTTTCCATTTTACAATAAACAGAGATATTGAACCAAAAAAGTAAACTGAACAGAGTAAAATATCGAAGTAGTCAGGGAACAAGACATAACATTAAATAGTGATGCTTTAATGTAGAGGGAAATATTTATTGTCTTCTCCCAATATCTACATATTAGACTATGTTTGGAACTATGTTGATAGGTTCCAAAAATAAAATCATGCAAGGTTTAAAAATGTTGGTAAGGGTCAGATTTGATTTAGCTGATGATTACCCATTCCAATACCTGCCAGTCTTGAGAGTAAGGTGAAGATGTGAGTGGAATAATCACTACTGTGTCATCTACTTTATAGAGATACCACTGATCTGAGAGTCCATTCCGAGGGTTGCCCAATCACTTTTGGCTTAGTATCAGATAGAAATGGAAGCATTCAGATATTTCTTTTCCCACTATAATGAGTCCTTCAGAGATTGAGTATAATAAATGATTCAGAGATAAGAGTGCAGGCTCCTTAATAGACGCATTTTAACTTATTGCTCAATGATATTGTTAAAATATATGTCTCCTCACATTTTAAATGCTGGGCCCCTAACCTCCAGGGCAATGACATTAGGAAATGGTGTCTTCCAGAGGTGCTTAGGTCATTCTAGCTGTTCCTTCATGAGCCTAGTGCCCTTACAAAAGTGACCCCAGAGAGCAGACTTTTCCACTTAACACAACAAGAAGAAATTTCTTATAAAAAGAGAGTGTCACTGGATACTGGACTAAGCTGTCTGGCACCCAGATCTTAGATTTTCAGCATCTAGAATCATAACAAATAATCCCGTTATTTATAAGTTGGATGGTTTATGGTATTCACTAAAGCAAGCCAAATGGAGGAAATGTGTGGGAACAAAAAATTAGAATTATGATGTGGTTATGGTGTCAAAGCTCAGAATGCATTTTCTATCATTTTACACTCTGACTCTCTGACCTTCTGATCAAAGCAGTACCATAAATCTGCTGTTAATAGCTCCTGACAAAGGCCTCAAATTACTAACATGTTTGTCTATTTCTCTCTCCTTAATATAGTTTTTCCATTTTCTGGATCCTATTATGGTTTTAGAAATCTCTGGGTCAATTTTTTTTTTTTTTTTTTTTTTTTTTTTTTTTTTTTGTCACTAGAGATGAAATTTACTGAACAGATTAGGACTTAGGTTTACCTGCCAGGTTTGTCATGTTGGGTCAGAACTGATCAGTTTCTCTTATTGAATATTAATTTTATTACCCCCAAATTGAGCAGTTTCAATCTTTCCAGAAAACTAATTAAATTATTCCCTGCTTTGTTTTCTAAAATATACTGTATTTCTATTTTTGTCTAGAAATTATTCAAATTTTCCTTTTAAAGGATACAAACCTAGGTAATTGGTGCTTTAGAATCAAATGATTTTTAAAATCTTTAAGTTTTTAATCATTCTTATCTGTTATTATAGTGTAGCTTGCTCTGGGACTGGGTGATGAAGCCATACTCATGGTCAAAAGTTACCTATGAGGAGGTCTTGGAAAGGCATAATGTTAGAAACTGACATATGGACTCTCAGCAAGTCCAACATGGCCAAGTTTTCTCTGCAGCCCTGCAACATATTGAGCCTCAGCTGAAGTAGTTGACTCTTATTTAAAGGCAATTTTTATGGAAATACATATCCTTAAATACAAGATTCATACCATGACCATGGGGATAGATGTTTCTAAATAAAAAGCACTTGGTAAGTTAAACTTCAAGGGGACATTCTCAGACACTGTCCAGGGGTTGCCTATTATTACATGTGGCAGCTGACTCAGCAACCTGAAATGGTTGTACTGCTCTTTTCCATATTTTGTTTTTAGGCAGACACATATAGCTTAATTTAACCGATTTTGTGTATTCACTGAACTACTAATCCTGGCTTAGTTGAATTCTCATGATCACCTGACTCATTACTGTGGTAATGCCTAACCTCTGTGTTCTATCTTCCTTTTTCTCTCATTTTGACGTTAGTTTTTTGCTTTCTGTTTTTGTTTTTGTACATACTGACTTTTCTAAAACCAGAAACCTGTCCTACACAAAGGGCTTGCAATAACATTTCCATGCCTAATAAAACTGTTTCCAAAGTATGTCCTGTGGTATACCAATTAAGGAATATACTTCATAAATGATAATTTCATTTTTAAAATAAAGATACACAAATACATGCAAAATTCTTATAGAATTTTCAAAGTTTAAATATGTGCATTAAAGACTATCAGAAAGTGAGTGTCTCTTGCTTACTTAACTATATTATTGATTTTTGTTTTATCTATTAGTATTGTATAAAGGATAAATTTGTGACACATTAGCTTATAGGTGAAATGTAAGCAGCCAAGTCTGATATTAAAAGCTCTTCCACATGCTATCCAAAGCTTATGTTTAGTGGTGAATTACACTGAAGCAAGTGAGAACTGTGACCTGGCTGTTAGCCTCAGGAAAGCCATTGCACTTCACAGAACCATCCTTGAAATTTTCTAAAGCCATTCTTTGGAATTCTAGAATCCTTACAAAACTGGTGGTAGAAACATCATCCAAGGGACACACTGACAATCACTTTGGAAAATGTTCAAATTACAGAGTCTATAGAGTCTAGCATTGTGTACCATGTACTATACAACGGAAATGGAAATTCAAGGTGAATTATTGTAGCGGCAAAATCTTATCAGAAACACATTCCAAAATTTAGCTTCAGACTTTGATTTTAGGGAAGTTCTAGAATCTCCTCCTCCCACATTGGAAAAAGAATGTTTCCTAACTGCTTTTACCAGGATACTTTATTATTAATTATTATTATTATTATTATTATTATTATTATTATTATTATTTATTTTTACATTCCAGATTTTATTCCCCTCCTGGTCCACCCTCCAAGTGTTCCACATCCCATACCTCCTTCCCACCTGCCTGTCTCCACGAGGATGTCCCCAACCCCACCACCCACCCCACCAGACCTCTAAACTCCCTGGGGCCTCCAGTCTCTTGAGGGTAAGGTGCATCTTCTCTGACTGAACCCAGACCCAGCAATCCTCTGCTGTATATGTGTCAGGTGCCTCATAGCAGCTGGTGTATGCTGACTGGTTGGTGATCAGGTGTCTGAGAGATCTCAGAGGTCCAAGTTAATTGAGACTGCTGGTCCTCCCACAGGGTCACCCTCCTCAGTTTCTTTCATAGTTTCCCTAATTCAACCAGAGGTGCCAGCAGCTTCTGTTCATTGGTTGGCTACAAATATCTGCATCTGACTCAAAAAGGACTGAAGCCCTGTGGGCCAGCAGAAATAATGGAAACAGGCAACATTGGGAGGTAGGAGGTTGGGGGACCTTCCAGAATGTACTTACCAGGAATTTCTAGGGAAAGATAGTCTGACTTTAGGCCTAAACCCCTCCATTGTCCTGGCTACCTGAACATTCTTGATCATTGCTGTGCTGTGCAGAGCTCAGATATTTTGCCTTGTTTTGAATGTACTAATGCAAAACTCTTCCATCATCTCCACTCCCAGATTAGCTTTCCTTGTAGAAAGAATTTCCGATTCTCTCTGGAGTGCTATGAGCTGCACATGTTTAACTGTTTGGGACCTAAGCATTTTTTGATTCAGTCTTGTTAATAGTTGTACAGCATTTATAGACAGTTAATTGCTGGCATTCCTTTCCTCTGAATGCTTAGCCACAGCATTCTATTTTGTGCAGTGGTACTTGGGCATGGTAGTTTTATACATCCCAGTCATTAATGCCCACTACAATAAACTACAGGTTTCCATGGAGACAATCATATCTCTATATGAGTGGCTGAGGAAAACAGTTTTCATGCCTGGGCCTAGGGGCTTTCATTTTCGACAAGCATTTCTTGGTCTCTAAGGATTTTAATCCCAGATGTGTTAGTGCTATTTATAAGCCATGACTCAAATTTCCTTCCTCTGTCCTTTGGCTTGGTTCTTCCTGAGAATATATTCAGTGTCTAGTGGAAAAAAGTTTATACCATGGATTAAATATCTGTTCCACTGAAGTTCTACAATAGCAGCTATGTCCTTAGGGGATCTTGCCTCCCCTGGTACAGCAGAGCTGTAACTGAAAACTGTTCAAGGCGGTTTGACATCAGTCTCCTCCTACCTTCCCCAAAGGACTATGATGTCTATGGAAATGAGGCTCCACGGTCTTTAAATTAAATCTACACTCCTTTCAACTTTACAGTGTTACAGAATGCTGTGCAGTCCTGCTTGCCCAGAGCATCATGCCCTGAGCTATGCATTCTCCCCACTGACTTTGTACATTCCAAGAACCAGAATGATTCCCATTTAAATAAATCTTAGTCCTTATACCCTGGTCTGGCAATCATGGTGAAAAGTGAAACCTTGGCAAATATATGTGTTGATGTGCTATCCTGAGTAATGGTGGAGATTTGCTACTAAGTACAAACTTAAGAAATAAATGAAATTGAAAAACAAAACAAGTAAGTGTATCCTGAAATTTTATGTACTAAGTTAATTGTTACCTAGCTAGCCTGCCACTTTATTCTGTTACTAATATTATAAGGATACTTTCTCCTATGTTGTTTCTCCTGATACTGGAAAATTTTCTTATGCTCAAGCTCATTACATATTCTGTTATGTTTGGTGCCCTTGGAAACCAATCACAATAGAAGTCAGTAGAACTGCTTTGTATAGTTACTCTCAATAAGCTTGGACCTGAATCAACCAAACAGCAGCATATCATGTAGTTCTGTATAAGCTTTTATGATATTTGCTTTTGTAAGCTTCCCCTCTGATGGACTCCAATGTAAGAGAACACCTGCATCAATATAAGAAATCACTTGAAATAAGACTTGCATTTTGAGTAGGGGTTGAATAAAGTTCAAGTTCCCAAGACCTCTCTGGAAACTGAGATCCTACTTGACAAAAAGAGAAATATATGTGGGTAACTGACAACCTGGTTGGCAAGTTAAGACATATTAGACAAAGCAAGTCCCATGCCATAGCTGAATACCCAACCAATGGGCATAGGATATGTGGATAACAAAGACATGTTTCTAAGGAAATCCCCTATTCCTAAATCCTGATTGATGGAATAACTTGCCACAGATGTTTGTAGATTTTAGGCTTAAAAAGCCCTGTAAGATCTTAACTCAATGTCACAGCCAGCTCCTGAGTCTGGATTTGTGGCCCTGATCCATCAGTTCTGGGGCAAATGATCAATAAATTATCCCTGTCTGACTGAGATTGGTATTTGTGTGGTTTGTGAGGCAACCCCTGGACACCAATACAATCTAAATACAATATCATGCTTCCAAAACAAACATAATGTGATAAGAATTTCATTACTGATAAAGTATCTTAAAACTTTATTTTTATAATCCACAGTATTTTCCTTGTTTCCTCATTTCCCTTGATACTACTCAGCTCTTCTTACTTTTTATTCTAAAACACCCAAAAATCTTCTCACATTATCCTGCATTCCTCTTTTCTCCCTTCCCTCCATCTTCTTTGCTATGGCCACCAAGTTGCACTAACAGCTGTTTCAAGTGGCTGCCTATAGGAGCATTTATTTTATAGTAAAGGTCATACCAATAGTCACTTAAATGACATAAAGACAATGGTTTGAATGTGTCCCCTCTAAAACTCTGGTGTTGAATCTTAATAGCTAAAGTGATAAAGAATTGACAGGAGATCAAGCCATGATGACTCCTCTGTCACAAATAGGTTTAAGGTTTGTAGAGGAATTTTAATCCAGTAAAATGGCTGCTCTGGCAAGGAATTACATCCAAAGTCCTCCTAAGTCTGTATGATCCAGCTGGAATGCAGACACACCAAATATTTTTAATCCCTCTGGCTAGAATACTGACCTCCCCTTAGTACACACTTTTTTTGTTTGTTTGTTTGTTTGTTTTTCGAGACAGGGTTTCTCTGTGTAGTCCTGGATGTCCTGGAACTCACTCTGTAGACCAGACTGGCCTCGATCTCAGAAATCCACCTGCCTCTGCCTCCCGAGTGCTGGGATTAAAGGCATGCGCCACCACTGCCCGACTCTTAGTACACACTTTTAATCCCAAAAAATGAAAGTAAAGATTATTTGTAGAAGGAAGCAGTCATGTTTGAAAGTGATGTCTAATTGAGGGACAGACAAAGTGATGAATCAGAGAAAGATTTGACAGAGTGAGTCAAAGATAGGATATACCCGACATTCATGAGTACAGACAGGAAAGAGAGGCTATTTAAGAGAAGCACAGGGAGAGAGGGAGAGAGAAGGACAGAGAGAAAAAGGGAGAGAGGGAAAAAGAGGGAGAGAGAAAGAGACAGAGAGAGGTGGGACGGGGGGAGTCGGGCAACTGGGAGTCAGTGCAATGTGTACAGTGCAATGGAGTTGAGTTCATTCTTGAGTTCATGCAGTTCAGTGCAGGTCAGGAGAGCCAATCAGGTCAGGCAGTTGATGCCAGAGATTGAGAAGGAGCCAGAAGATTAGAACAAATTGCCAGAGTTAGTTTGAGACCAAGTAGTCCAATTCAGTGGAAAGCTGAGGAAAGCCAGATTAAATCAGTTAGCTTGGAGAGGAGTTTGATCCAGAGTAGCTGAGTTAAACCAGCCAGCCAGATTTCAGAAAGAATTAGAAAGGGTTTCTTCAGCAGTAAGCCTCCTAGATCACAATTACATCTGGTGAATAAAAGTTATTTTTACAAAGGTTCTTGAAAAGAGAATTTATGCACAGTTCAGACAACTTGATCTTTCATTCTTCTGCTAAGAACACAACAATCATTCTTTTTGTCCTTCTGCCTTCCACCATGTGCAATAAATATATCCTCATCAGATGTTCCCACTTTGACCTTGGGTGTTCCAGTCTTGAAAACTATGAGAATAATTTTTTTAAAAAATTACCTCAGACTGAGACTTTCTGCTTTATTGGTCTAAATCAATGGTTTTCAATCTTCCTAATTCTATAACACTTTAACAGAGTTCTGTGTGTTGTAATGACTCCAATCATAAAATATTTTTGTTGCTATTGAATAACTATAATTTTACTACTGTTATGAATTGTAATGTAAATCTCTGTGTTTTCAATGGTCTTGGGGCAACCCATGTGGAAGGATTTCTTGACACCCTCAAAGGGGTCAGGACCCAGAGGTCTCAACACTGCTCCAAATCAAATACAATAAGCCCCAAGTATTATTTTGTCTTCATGACCATAAATACTGAGAAATTTGACCCTTTTTCCAGCTATATATGAAGGCTTTTAAAACTAAAACTCTGTAACAAAACTACATTTCAGTTTCATGTATTAGGGGAAACACTAGCAGGAGAAGTAATAGGAAGGAGCTATGTAAACATCTCTTATTCATTCTTTCATTCCACTCATTCACAAGTATCCTCTGTCTTGAGGGCATATAGCTGTTATTCTATCACTGGATGAAATTCCAACCTATAGTGTGACTGAAGAGGCAGCCTGTTAAGAATTAAATATTTCAGTAATTTATTTTAATAGCTGTGTCTCAGGGAAACAGACTACCTTGAAAATAGCAGAAAGGACTTGAAATATCACAGAATGTTTCCTGGCACCTAAAGTGAGATTTTAAACGGTGAATAAGAATTGATTAGGTGAACAGGATAACAATAAAATTTCCACTCAAAAAGGCAAGCATGCAGGAAGTCTGATCCCATAATTAGATTGGTATTAGAAGAAAACTGCAATTTGATCACTGAATGCAGTCAAAGAACGAGGAGAATGAACTTAAGTAAGCTAAAAACAGCAGGAAGAATGCCTGGAAGAGCGATGTGATAAAGACTTACAAAGGGCTATGCTACATTAAATAGATAAACATTGTTTGTACCATTGGAGACCAAGGGGTGAAGCTGGGAACATTTCCCAAGACTCTTATGCTGAATGAAAGGAAGACCTACTGAGCTCTATGCAATGTTACACAGGGCAGAGAATACCATCAATTCTAAAACATCTGCTCAGAGGGACATAAAGAAGACATTTGACTCTATTGTGGATGCCGGGAAGTACTTGCTGATGGGAGCCTGATAGGGCTGTCTCCTGAGAGGCTCTGCCAGAGCCTGACAAATACCGAGGCAGATGCTTGCAGCCAACCATTGGACTGAGCATGGGGTCCCCGATGGAGGATTGGAGAAGGGACTGAAGGAGCTGAGGAGGTTTGCAGCCCCATGGGGGAGCAACAGTGTCAACCGACCAGACTCCCTGAAGCTCCCGGGAACTGGACCACCAACCAAAGAGTACACATAAAGGAACCCATGACTCCAGCCACATATGTGGCAGAGGAGGGCCTTGTTGGATATCAGTGGGAATAGTGGCTCTTGGACCTGAGGGTGTTCGATGCCCCAGTAGGGGAATGCCAGGGCGGGAAGATGGAGTGGGTGGGTGGGTGGGGGAGCACCCTCATAGAAGCAGGGGGGAGAAGGGATGGGATAGGGGAGTTCCAAAGAGGAGACCTGGAAAGGGGAAACTATTTGAAATATAAATAAAGAAAATACCCAACAAGGAAAAAAAAAGACATTTGAATTGTAAGGAAACAGTAAAGGCAGTTCAAACAGTCCACATACACAGATGAAAAAAAAAATCACCTAGTTCTTGAAGAGGCAATAATGGAAGCAGAAAAGAAGACACTGTGGGAAAAGAGCAGAGAGAAGAGAGGATGACCAGGGGCTTCTCTGTAGACACAATAGCTTTGCGATGCAAAGCACTGGAGGAAAGCAGGTAAGGATGTTTCTTCCAGTTTCTAAGAAGTATAAAAGAAGGAATAAAAGACAAAGAAAAGTAGATTTGTGAGGTCATTCTACAATAACTCCAACATGATCAATTTGTGACATAAGAACTTTCTGTTTACTGTAAACAAGAACTTGTGGTGTGGCCCAGCCCTAGCACACACCTTTAATCCTGGAGTTAAATAAAGTCAACCCTAATTGAGAGGTGGAGCAAGTAACCAGCTATCAGGGAGTGAATATAGAGAAAGGAGGGTCTTTGAGTTGAAAGTACTTAAGACAGCATGGAGGGGGAAGAGGAGGAGGAGGGGGAAGAGAAGGAGGAGGAGGGGGAGGAGGGGGGAGGAGGGGGAGGGGGAGGAGGGGGAGGAGGAGGAGGAGGAGGAGGGGGAGGAAGAGGAGGAAGAGGAGGGGGAGGAGGGGGAGGAGGGGGAGGAGGAGGGGGGGAGGAGGAGGAGGAGGAGGAGGAGGAGGAGGAGGAGGAGGAGGAAGAGCTTTTTCCTTCTGGGACATCACTGGAGTAGGAAGGTCAGCTGGGTGCTTTCTCTGCCTCTCTGATCTAGCAGGCTCTCACCAGTGTCTGACTTCTGAGCCTTCTTTCGGAAAATGGAATTATCTGGGATATTTGTTTTTTATAAAACAACATAATGTTCAACATTTTAGCCACTTATAATAGTCAGAGACTAGAATTCAATTCATCTATCAACCCTCTAAGTGCATTGTTGCTCCATAATTGTTAAAGGAGAAACTGAGGTACAGTTAGATGGAGTAACTTGTTTAGGATCACAATGCAACTGAATAGGTGAGCTGAAGCCCAAGCTTGCTATGATTCTAAAATTCTAACATTACTGTACACTTATTCTACATTATCTTCCCAGGGAAGGAAGCATTGCTCTCCCAGTGAAGTATAGAGCAGGTGACATAGACAGATGAGTTTGGAGACAGAAGTCACAGGAGGAGGGATAAACAAGCACACATCTAGGGAACTTGGCAGGTGCCATTTCTCACAGAAGGTCAAATTATTTCTAGTTGGATATTGCTCTACACTCAAATGGATCCTTTTCATGCTAGCATGTTTAATATAAAGTTCACACATTACTGAGAGCCAGTTAATCTGGGTTTTCTTTATTTAGATTAAAGCAGTGCAGAAATGCATCATATGTAGTTATGCAAAGGGGAAATCAAGCTCTAATCCCTGCAGGGGATGCAGGAGGGAAAGCATAGAACCCTTAGAGGGATGGATCTACAGCCTTTTGTTTGGGTCTCTCACTAACTGGTCGGAGAACAGGATTAAAATTTCTAAAATGTTTTTCTCAGTCTTTGCTATGGTTATAACATTTTATGACTTTTCTTACAAAAGCAGATAACTGAAAGAAACAGTTACATTTGAATAATCCAACTGGCAATTAGAATGTTGAAATAACAGGAATTGCTAGATGTAAGCATTAATAACTATATTGTCTTGTGCACAACCAATGTTTTCTTTCACTTTTATGAGTTGACATTGATAAGATGCTGCCAAATTTCAGGTACTCGAGTCTTCAGCAGCATTAAAACATGATTGCTTTTATTGATCGAAGAGAAAAAGTCCTGATACCCACTCAGCCAATTGTTTCTTGATAGTAAATAGAAAATAAATTAAACACAAATGACTTTTCTGTTCCATTCTTTACTGATCTTTACCAAGAAAAAAGGATGTTTCAGAGCAAGTGGCAATCTCATTTTATAGAAACTCTGAAAAGCAGAGTAATTGTTCAGGAGTTTTCCTACTTTTACAAGTCCTTACCTATTAGCAGATACTTGGCATACATTTGTTCATTTGCTCAACATGCTGAGGATGTACCAGTAAACATAGTCCATAGCAAGGAAACTACATAGTCTAGGGTGGGATTTAATGGCTTCTTCACTTTTCTTAAGATGGTTGAATATTTCCATTGCAGATAATTTACTTTTATATAGCATTTCAGAATCTAGTTCCTAACCAAGAATAAGATAGAATTCTTTTACTACTTCAGAAATACTAATCACTTCTAAGAAAGTGGGAAGGTTGGTGTTGTACACAACTCAGTATGCCATACAGAAACACTATAGACGTGATGGCTTAAGGAACAGAACTTTGTATACATATAGTTGTTGAGACCAGAAGTCACAAAAGCTGCTAGCTGATCTGGTAACTGATAAAGGCTCACTGTGTGACTACAGACAATTGTCTTCACACTGTGTCCTTATGGAGTAGAGATTTCTATATCTTCCTTTTCTTTTTTCCTTTATTAAGAGATAACTGACAAAAGCTGTGAAGAGTCAATGTATAACATGATGATTCTACATGCCTACACATTGTATAGTAGTTATCACATTAATTTAGCCAATATACATATCTCCACATAGTTATTTTTTTGTGTGTGTATGCCTGTATATATATATATGTAAGGGTGTGCTTTAATATGTAATGAGAATACTTATGATTTACTACCCTAGCAACAGTTGAAATAAATGCAATAATAGCTTACTGTCACCACACACAGATCCTTCTGCACCACACCACACTTCTCCACCTAGATCTCACACATACTTCCCAGAGTCTCTTCCATTGAGTCTCCCTGACCCTCTTCATCCACATACCCTCCCAAAACCAGTGTATCTAGTCTGTGTCCCACATACAGTGACCCAGGCTGTTCTAGCCACCCTACTTGCATATAAACCAATGTATAGGCTTCTTCCAGAACATTTTTTTTATCAACCATCCAAACCCCTCATCACTCCCATGCCACAGCCAACCTTGCTGCTCAACCATCTGATCTACCTCTTCACTCCAGGCTTGGACCAGGAGGCACATTCTGTACGTCAACCCAGGCCTGCCTAATGCCTGACTTTATCCAACCCAAGATATTTCCAAACTCTAGGTCCAAGTCAACTACACATTATCTTTCCTATCATTACCTGTAAAGATGACACAGAGAATCATCTCAATGAAATCAAGGAGAAAGAGCTTAAAGGTGAATAAATTCCTCAGTGATGGTTATGAAAACATAAACATAAGATTAATGGAAATGACAAAGACAATTTAGGACTTGAAAATGGAATTCCAATAAGGAAGTAGAAACACTGAAGAGGACTCAGTTGAAATGAAAACGGAATTGGAAAAACCCTATAAGTAAGCTTAGAAACTGAACGGAAGACATTACAAGTCAAATCAGTCAAGCAGAAGCTAGAATAATAGCTTTGAAAGCGAATGTAAGTAATATAGACAAAATAGGAAAGAAAAAAATCCCCACAGGAGAGGAATACACAGGAAATGTGGAACACCATGAAAAAAAAATACTAAACCTTCGAATTATAGGCAAAAATGAAGAAAAATAATCCCAATTAAGTAGTATAGACCAGATCTTATAACAAGATTATAGAAGAAAATTTCCCCCAAATAAGAAAAGACACATCTATATAGATATAGAAACATGAAAAACACCAAATAAATGAGACCAGACAAGAAAATTCTCCACAGAATATCCTAGTTATACTAAATATACAGAACAAAGAAAATATATCGAAAGCTCCAAGAGAAAAGAACATAAATCATGTAAACAGGGAAGTTCATCAGAATAACAGCTGATTTCTGGCTGGAGACTATTGAAGCCAGAAGGACAAGGAGTAGCTCATTCCAAGTCCTAAACGACTATGATGGCCATTCTAGACTAAGGCATCAGGAAAACAATCTGCAACAGTTGAAGGAAAAAAGAAAAACTTTGATTATAAAACCAGGCTCAAAAATTCTTTTCCCCAAACAAACAAACTAAGGAGCATAAAAGAAGCACTACTCTGGGGTGAAGAGAGGATTGGTTATATCAGAGACACTGAAAGGAAATATGAATTCAAAAATCATTAAAACACAAAATATCACTAGCAACACTAGTAATGGCACCAAAATCTGCAACCCGAGAACCTCAACATGCATTCCAAAAGTAACTTTAATTATGAATAGCCTCAATTCTCCAACCAAAAGACATAGGCACTAAAGACACTAAAACTTAAAATTGACAGCAGATAAATCTCTAGTAAACATATAAACCCATGGAGACTAAACAACTGATTACTGAATGATGAATAGGTTTAAGAATAAATCAAGAAAGAATGAAAAAATTTCCTAGAACTAAAGGAAAATGAAAACACAAAACAAAACAAATAAAAAACCCCAGACCTCTAGAACACATTTAAAGCAATCTCACAAGGAAATTTTATAGCTCTAAATGCCTTCATTAAAAAACTAGAGCACAGCCGGGCAGTGGTGCGCACATCTTTAATCCCAGCACTTGGGAGGCAGAGGCAGGCGGATTTCTGAGTTCAAGGCCAGCCTGGTCTACAGAGTGAGTTCCAGGACAGCCAGGGCTACACAGAGAAACCCTGTCTTGAAAAATCAAAAACCAAAACAAAACAAAACAACACTAGAGCACAAATAAATAACTTAATATACAACCTCAAAGTTAGAAAAACATGAACAAACCAGTCAATGGCATCAAAAAATAAAAATCAGTGCAAAAAATCAGTGAAATAGATTTGATAAGCTTAAATTTTTCAAAACCTACTTTTACTAAGGGTACTTAAATGCTTTATTCGCCCTTTTAGCCCATCATCTACCAGAAGTAGTGAAAAGCAAAGGCTAATGGGACAAAGGTGGATTTGGAACTATTTAAAATATAGAAACAGAGCATTCTTAAACTCTTTCTCTGAAGCCAGTATCACTCTAATATCCAAGCCTGGTAAAGACACAACAAAAAAAGAAAACCAAAGGCTTATATCCCTTATGAGTATAGATTTTAAAAGTGGTCAATAAAATATTTTCAAATAAAATACAGACATCATGAAGATTATACACCATGACCAAGTTGGCTTCATCCCTGAAATGCAGCGATGGTTCAATATATGCATACAAAAATGTAATAAACCACAGTTATAGAAAAGGAAAAGACCATGAGGCTTCAACCACACATAAAGAAGTACAGGTTACTAAGAACTTTCTGAGAGTAGGAGAAATAGTTTTCTGCAGACAAGAAGAATAACAAATGATCAACACTGAAAGCACACATACAAGTAACACTATGCAGAATGAGCAAGTTACACACACACACACACACACACACACTCACACACACACACACACACACACACACACACACACACACACTCACATATATATGTAATAACAGTGAAAAAGGAAGCCATGAATTTGAAAATGTGAAGGGATGGGTATGTGGGAAGATTTGAGAGGAAGAAAAGGAAGGAAGAAATGGTATAATTACATTATAATCTCAAAAATAAAGATTATTTTTAAAAATAATGCAGCAGCACTAATTATAGTCAGCCATGCTATATATTTGATCTCTAGTATATGTTGTTATAGCCAAAATTTGTACCATTTTATGCTACATCTCCCCATTTTCCCATCATAACACCAATTGGAAGACCTAAAGCCACAAAATCCCTACAAAAGCATAGTAAATATGCCATTTTATGAAGTTCTCAATGATTTAAATTGTTTTAAAATATTAAACAGTTAACCACTGCATCACACAAAACAAGAGTCTACTTTTCCTACCAATGCTTTGCAGTGTGTATTGTTCTTTTTAAACAAGAGTTGAAAGCAAACACGACCTTGTTAATCCTAAGTTAATAAACATGAATATATATTACTATTGTCTTAGTATCCTGGGATTTAATAACCTGCTATGAATATTTTCTACAGAAACATATACTAATGAAAGCCTCCAGATGAGGAAATATATAGAACAACTAAGATATTAATTTTTCTTCTTTTCTTTCTCTTCCCCTTTTCTGTTAGAGTTGACAACAAAAGAAGAAAGAACAGATAAAGAAATCAGGTTTATTCAAGCCATAAACTCTGCCCCGAATGGAACCAGCATTAAAAAAAAATACAGGGCCAATCTTTGAAAGCATTTATCTCAGGGCAGTGATATCTCAAATAGATAAGGAATCTTTAGGTTTTAGAGAAACGGATGAATTTATGCATCAAACCACCAAAATTAAACTAAGAAGTCAACTAATAACAGAACCATAATAAAGGAAGAGATTGAAATAGATTGGTTCCTATTCCTAAAACACCTTTATTTTATGGAATCAGGAGCCACTTTTCTGACCTTATCTAACTTTATTTACTGTGCAAAGACCTTATCTCCAGATGTTTCAGTCTGGGCTTTGGCATATGAATACTGGCATACAGTTTGCTCTGTGGCAGTTGGAAACACTGTAAGGACTTTTGCACCCCCTTCTCTCTCTCTCTTTCAAATTTTATAGATTTACACTAATGTGAGCTTGTGTTAAAAAGTACTTACAGACACCTAGTCAAATCTTTCTCTTCAAAGTGGAAGATCCATGGCCAGCAAGATGGCTCATGTGGTAAAGATGCTTCCTGCCAAGCCTAGTGAGCTGAGTTTGAGTCCCAGAATCCACACGGTGGAAGGAAAGAATCAATCTGCAAGTTATCCTCTGACCTCTACACACACGCAGTAAAGAAATTAATTTGTTTTTATTTTTTTACATTTTTATTCTTTATCTCCCTCCCAGTCTACCTTCCAGCAGTTCCCATCACATTCCTCCTCTCCCGGTTCCAAGAGGATGTACCTCCACACACATACCCTGCCAGGCTCCCCCACTTCCTGGGGCCTCAAGTCTCTTGAGGGTTGGCACATCTTCTCCCACTGAGGTCAGACCAGGCAGTCCTCCGCTGTATATATTCAGGGGCTTCATATCAGCTGGTGTATGCTACTTGGTTGGTGGCTCAGTGTCTGAGAGATCTCAGGGGTCCAGGTTAGCTTGAGACTGCTGATCTTCCTATGAGGTTACCCTCCTTCACAACTTCTTCCAGCTTTTCCCTAATTTACCACAGGAGTTCATGGCTTCTGTCCATTGGTTGGGTGTAATTATCTGCATCTGTCTCAGTCAGTTACTGGTTGGGCCTCTCAGAGGGCAGCCATGCTAGGCTCCTGTCTGTAAGCACACCATAGCGTCAGTATTAGTGTTAGGCCTTGGAGCCTCCCCTTGAGATGGGTCCCCATTTGGGCTGGCCACTGAACCTCCTCTCCCTCAGTCTCTTGTGCATTTTTGTTCCTGTAGTTCTTTTAGTCAGGAACAATTCTGGGTCAGAGTTTTTGACTGTGGGATGGCAACCCCATCCCCATCCCAATAAATTAATTTTTAAATCTTAAATGGAAACTCTTCAACAAGCATGTTTTTAGAGAAACATTTTATACTATTTGAAACTTATGTCTATTGTCTTTTATTTTATATAAGTTAAGGGAATACATTATTAATGTCTATGAAATATCTTTACTTTCTGAAAAAGACTAAAATCACCTTTTAGAGACTACCTTTCCATAAAAGAAAGTTTTATAGTGTTTTTCAGCTGAGTGGAGAAAGGTGTCCTATTTAATCCCCTTCCATTGCTTCTCTGTTCTTTTTCTCCAAGTCATAAGCCATGCTCCTGGCTAATCACTCTCTTAATGGGCACTATCTGGGAACAGCAGTCCCCACTGTGAGCCATTACAAGTAGTGAGAAAAGGTCACTGTGACTTCAAGTGCTGGATCTCTGACTCGGGCTGATTCTTCCTCCTATCAGTTTGTCATGCGAAGCTTAGCGGTGTCTGGCATCACAGGGTGAGAGACTTCACAGACATCCAGAGCCCTGAAAATGACTCCACCTTATCTCCTGTCTTCACATCTAGTTAGCGTATACTGACAACTTTTTAAAATGTAGAGCACGATTTTAAATATATTTTCTTACTTATTTGAGATTTATACCATGTATTTTTATCATGCTAACCCCCATTCCTCTCTCTAATCCTTCAGATCTACTGCCACCTCCTCCCCAATACCAATTTTGTGTTTTCATTTTTGTTTTTAAATAACCCACCAAAGGGGATATGGAACCCTTTGGTAAATATCATACCTAATAAGGTAACAGACCAAGAAAGACAAACATCACTTGTTCTCATTCATATGTGAACCTTTGTGTCCAGTATTTAGGCTTGTGTGTTTAATTTGGAGTACTTGTGCAATCCAGAAATCTAAAAAGGAACCATGAGGTAGGGGAGTGGGCAAGAAAGATCTCGATCACTTATTTTAAGGAGGGTGGACCTTAACTAATAAACATTAACTTAACAACATGCACAGTAAGAATGAAGTACATAAAGGACATCCAGTGACTCCACAGAGGGGAAAGGACTATCAAGGTCCTGGGCAGTCCAGTTAAGGTGTCACCTCAACCTCCGCTCCATGTTAGCACAGGTAGACACCCATACTCTCTGGACCACGGATGCTCACATCCTACCTGTCTGACAGCAGCCTGGTTCAGTGTACTGTGGCATTCAGTTTGTCTCCAATGAACACAGAAACCTCATACCCCAAGGATCTTGATTTTTCAGATTTTATTCTTATAGCATGTGACAGGGAACTTCCCTAACTCACCCTCCCTAATTCCATTCCCAAAGCCCTTCTATTGAATGCTCTGAAAGGTGATCATGAGCAGAATCTCCATTATTAGAATACTGCCTGGTTGTTCTCTTTGCCAGCTTGCTCTAGCAAAATAGAAACTGGGTCACACTAAACTCACTGCTCACTGCTTCATCTGCAGATCTTCTAAGTGGAGGATGCATTCTTGTTAAGGCCTTATTGCCAAAGGACCCAGAGGAAAACTGGAAAACCTGTTGCTGCTTATTACTGTTACTGTCTTGGCATCTTGATTGGGTTCATTGTCTCTGTCAATTAAAGAATTGAAAGGATGGGGAAATCTGAGACACAGCAGGCAGCAAGAGGTACACATTTTATCAAAAGTATTTTAAAAAGCACATATATGTATGAGAAACAGAGAAAGAGACAAACATACACATATGCATACCTACAGACAGACAGACAGACAGAGAGACAGAAACAGAGACACAGAGACAGAGAGAGATAGAGAGAAACTCCTTACAAAGTGGAGAGGGAATTCAGAAGCTGAAATCCATGTTTCACCCTGGAAGAAGGTTTTTATGTGGTTTTGGTGGCCTACACTGGATTGCCCATACATAATTTTGGATTTGTCAGCTTAAAGAAAGAAGGGTTCAGGACTGGTCTTGAACCTGTACAACAAGCCTCAATCCATCATCCAAACATCATCCGCCTTAAGTCTCATAGAAGGCCACTGGGCAGTGTAATATGGTAATATCTTTTTCCTGAGACAACCCTGCCCACTCAATAACTTCCCTAATAAAGCTGCTTTGTTCTGCTAAAAAAAAATAAAAAATAAAAAGAGGGGGGTATTTGTACAAGGACCCAAGGACACTCTCACATTTCTTTGTGTTTCCTCTTGTGGCACTGCTTTCTTAAACTATGTATAATCTTCCTATATTACCATACAAGTCTAACTGCCAGGTAGAAATGAACCCCACCTAGTTTCTCATTGAGCTCACACCAATAAAGGTTCTATTCCTACCACCCCACTAACACTGTTTTTCTGGACTTCAGATCAGCAATCATCATCTTGCTACATATAATTACTGTCTAGTTACATCACCTGATTACTTCTTGCGTTACTGTCTCTTTAGTGCTAATTAGCCAAACCCTTTTGGCTTCCCTCCTACGTTGGTGACTCTTTTGCCAGCTCATGGGTTTTTGGGTTGTTTTTTTTTTGTTTTGCTTTTTTTCTCTCCTCATATCCCTGACCTTTGAACATCAGTATTTTCTGTTCTTTTTCTCTCGAAACTGTGTTCGTTCTCATAACTTTCAAGCATTTATTATCTGATGATTTTCAGCTTTTATCCTATCACACCCTTCTCTAATGTCAACATTTACTAATTTATTTATCTTCTATGAGCCTATTATGCCCATTCACATCCACAGCATGCTAGATTCAACAGCATCCATACTTAATAAACAGAACACTTCATCTTTAATTTCCATTCTAATAGGTCCATTATGTGTTCCCAGTTTCTCTCTTTTCTCTAGGAGTGTATTCTTCCCAATCCTATCCAAAGGTTTGAATATGTGACTTGCCTTCGCCAAAGAAATTCCATGTTATGTGCAAAGTTCTGGCAACAGTTCTAAGATGCATGGTTCCATCACTGCACATATGTCTCAGTGGCTTAACTCCAGTAAGGAGGTTCTGTAGCCTGGATCCTGGAACAGAGGAAATGAGGGACAGAGCAATAGTTAAGTCACTACTTCCTAGACCAGGAAGACAACAGCTTTAGGGTTAGCCCCAGCTCCAGTTGTTGGGGAATTCTCATGAAGATCAAGCTGTACTTCTTCTACATACATGTGTGCAGGGGCCCTAAGTCTAGCTGATGTTTGCTTTGGTTCATGGTTCAGTCTCTGAGATCCCCCCAAGGTTCCAAATTAGTTGACTCTGCTGGTCTTACTGTGGTGTTCCTATCCTCTCCAGGCCCCTCAATCCTTCCTCCAACTCTTCCATAAGACTCCCACTAGCTCTGTTTAATGCTTGGCTGTGGGTCTCTGCACCTGTTTCAGTCAGCTGGTGGGTGGAGCTACTCAGAGGACAATTAAGCTAGGCTCCTGTCTGCAAACATAGTAGAGTATCATTAATAGTATCAGGAATAGGTGTTTTCCCATGGGGTGGGTCTCACATTGGGCCAATTATTAGTTGACTATTCAGACAGTCTCTGTTCCATCTTTGTACCTGCATTTATTGTAGACATGACAAATTTTAGACTGAAAGTTATATGGATGGGTTGGTATCTTTAAACCTCCACTGGGGGTCCTGCCTGGTTATAGGAAGTGGCCTCTTCAGGATCCATATCCTTACTGCTACAACATTTAAGACACTTTGGGTGGACAAATTAGACATTTTCATCTTTACAGGCTAAAAATATTGTGTCGGGAGTCACCATTGGACAAGCTAATAACTAGCAGGTGATCTTCCTGAAGTGGTCTGCTTCAGATTATAATCCATGTCAGATTTTTCAGGAGAAATTCATTTTGGGAAATATTTCTGCAATTAAAATTCTTTTCCTGTTATTATTAAACATATACAACAATCACTAGGTATTAGCCCACCCCTTTGGAGCAGATCTCTACAGCTCTACGAAGATGTACTGTCTTGTAGTGAGTGATGTTATGTAGACAAATGGATGATTTCTTAATTCTTAATGATGATCCTATAAGAATTCTTAAAATTATATCAGTGTTTATTAAGCTCTTTTATAGTAAGACTGTTATTAGGTCCTTTTCTGATAGGCAAAACTGCAGTGAGAACTGTCAGCCTCCCATGTGTCACCAGGTAATTGCTTCTAGATAGCAACCAGACTTTCTACTACTCAGAGTACATTCCAAAAGGTTATAAAAAACAATTAAACAAAGGTCATAAAAAGAGAACTAATGATTTATTATAGGTGCTAGGACAGAAGATAAAATATTGACTGGGTTTATCTATACAAAACTTCACTAATAAGTTAGTTATGGTTTTTGACTCTCAGTGATCTTATGGAGCTGTGACAGGCGATGGATGCTTAGCCAGATAATTACTCCTAATGGATATGCATGTAAACATTCTGTGTTGCAAACTTCTATTTCAGTTTATGATGTGATTTTATATGTGAACTTGTGTTGAACTTTTAAACATGTGATTATGTAGTCTGAAAGATGTATAAGTACTGAGGACAAAGACATGAGAAGAAGAATTTTTCCCTTGCCCCACTTAGGATCTTTCCGCTTTCCCCTTGTCTTGTATAGCTTTCACAGGAAACTTCTTACAACATAGTAATAAACACTATAATCACTTTTAAAGTGTCCCTTTTCTTCTGTGACTTCTATTAGCAGACTGAAAGTTAGAGCAGCTCAATTCCTGCTGAGATAGAACAAAGGCCACATTATTTAATTCTCCACTGTTAGGCTACAGGTGTTAACCAGCAACTTTTTATCTTCAGAAAGAGCAAGAAAATTTCTAGGACTTTTTAGAAGTTATCATCTACATTTCGGTACAGTTAGAGATAATTCTCTTGGTCTTTTAGTTAGTTTGGCTTAAGGGTTTTGTCCATCTTGTTTATTTTCTCAAAGACCCAGATCTTAATTTCTTTGATTCTTTGTATTGTTCTCTTTGTTTCTCATTTATTGATTGTAGCCCCGTGTTTATTTCATGTCATCTACTTGCCTTGGGTGAGTTTGCTTCTTTTTGTTCTAGAAATTTCCAGTGTGCTATTAAGTTTCTAGTTTTGAGATTTCTCCAATTTTTTTTATGAAGTCACTTAGTGCTATGAACTTTCCTTTTAAGACTGCTTTCATTGTGTTTCATAAATTTGGGTATGTGCACCTTCATTTTCATTGAATGCTAAAAAGACTTTACTTTCTTTATTTCTTCCTTGAAACAATGGGTTGTTTTGATTTTCTTGTATCTGTTGAGTCTTTCTTTATGACTGAGTATATGATCAATTTTGGAGGAGGTTTTGTGAGGTACTGAGAAGAAGGTATATTCTTTTGTGTTTGGGTGAAATGTTCTACAGATACCTATTAGGTCCATTTGTTTCATAACTTCTGTTAGACTCATCATTTCTCTATTTAGTTTCTATATGGATGACTTGTCCATTGATGAAAGTGGGGTTTTGAAGTCTCCCATTACTAATATGTGGAGTTCAATATATGATTTAAGATTTAGTAATTTTCTTTAATGAATATGAGTGCCATTGCATTTGGGGCATAAATATTAAGAATTGAGACATAATCTTGGTGGATTTTTTCCTTTAATTAGTATGAGGTGTCCTTTGTTATCTCTTTTGATTACCTTTGGCTAAAAGTCTATTTTGTTAGATATTAGAATGTCTACTCCAACTTGCTTCTTGGGTATGCTTGCTTGGCATACCTTTTTTCAGCCCTTTATTCTGAGGTTATATCGATCTTTGTTGCTGAGGTGTATTTCTTGTATGCGGCAGAATGATGGATCCTGTTTTCTCATCCATTCTGTCAGGCTGTGCTGTTTTACTGGGGAATTGAGTTCATCAATGCTGGGATTGGATTTATGGTTATTTTCTTGTGCGTCAGCTTTGTTAGGATATTCAGGGCTTGTGGAATAGGATAGCTGGGCTCTTGTGGTTCTATATTACCCTGGATCTTGTTGATTGTGTTCTTATGCTTGCCTTTAGCCATCTGGTTGTCTCTGGTGCTGGAAGGTTACTGGGTATACAAGCAGATTTGTGGGCCAGAAACTGGAGTACACAGGGGGCTGAGTAAAATTTACTGCTATTGACTGTGCTTTAGGGGACTTGACAGCCAGGGAGGGGATTAGGGGCAGGGGTTTTACCTGCTAGTCTATTGTGACAGCAGACCTCAGGGAATTCAGGCAGCTGGAAATGGTGTGCAGGGGACAGGTGCAATGCACTGATACTGGGTGTGCCTAAGGGGACCTATTGGGAAAAAGGCCTGGGGTGGAGTCCTATTTGGTTGTCCCAGATGTTAGCAGACTTGGTTGTCCCTGGTCCTTGCAGCCCTCCTGAGATGCAGGCAGAGCTGCATGTCTCTGCTGTTAGCAGGTCTCCAGGAATACAGGCAGAGCCATAGGCTGGACTCCCTAATTGCTTCTTAAAGAGTATTGCAATTATCATTCATAGCTAAGAAATTTGTTAGCATTTCCTATCCATCACATCTTCTTCTACAGATGTTATTGATTTTCAGTGTTTTTCTAAAGAGAAGTTTGTAGTTGTTTGACTCATAGTCTTTAGTGACATATGACAAAATATGTCTTTTGGGATTTGTGTTAGAGAATTTTAAGTGGAGATGCAAAAACATTGTGTTACTAATTCCCATTCTGAATGATAAAAACAAAATCATTACAACTTCATGGAGAAAGTTCTTTTTGTTGACTATGATTAATGGGAAACTCTTTTATCTACTCATAGTTGGTAAAGATACAGCCTTTCTCTCTGCAACTCAATATAAAAATTTATTGTGCTCATGAAGCCCTTTTTCAAAAATAATTTATAGTCCAAAATCAACAAAGCTGATTATAAACCCTGAGGCAAAATTGAATCATGGAACCTGAGAGTCAAAAGTCTGATTCTTTTATGAAGACTTTATTTAAGTGGAATCAAAATGAATTGAGCTCTTGAACTGACTCAACTTTTTCTACTCTGGAAGCAATTAGAATAAGATTCCTAGAAGGGAGCCTAGTTTTTGTTATCGGAAAGCGATATTCTTTGCATGTCAGGTGGAACAATTGGATTGGGGAAAGCTGGAGGACTTCTCATCTCTGTAGCTAAGCCAAGTGACTCAAAATTCTTACAGTGAAGTAACTTTTTAATAATCTGTGATAATCAGTAAAGGACAGAATGAGTAGCAAAGGATCACTAGGTGTTAGTTAATGCCACGGTCTACAAAATGCATGTAGGTATTAATGGTTGAAATAAAAACTTAATTCTTACTGTTTTATGTAAACCAGCATCATGATATTTACTTAGTTATTTCCTTTTGGCTTACATTTGCTCAAATATTTTCTGCTCCTGAAATTTTCTCATAAGTTAGTGTTACTAAAAACCATAAAAATTATTAACATAAACTTAGAAATCGTTTTTCCTAAAAAGCATTGGCTTGTCACTTTTGTGTGCAAGATAACTAGAAGCAGTTTGAAAACTTGTCATCTTTTTCATTTTGTATTTAGCCCCTTTTTTTGGGTCAACCATTTATCTTAACTTTGTGTGATGATGTTAGTCACTCAAGATAATGTTTCTATAGAAATGCTTTTTAGAAAAGCTCAAAAGCTTAGAGGTTCACATTATTTTGAGAAGTTTGTAAGTGCCCATGAAGATGGATGTTTGAGAAAAAGAGAAGCAAGGAGCTAGAGGTAATCAAGATTTTCCTTCTAGACTGGAGCAATGAAGAGTGAGATCTCCCTATTTTAAATGTATCATTTCATTTATTTTTATTTTTATATTACATTTAACTTTATTTTTTCTCTTTTTGACTCTACAGAGCCTTTGTGTACATATTATGGTTTCCAGTTTTATGCTTTTATGTAATTTCTGAGTGTGTGATTGATGTGTCTGTGCATCTATATTTGTTTCTTGCACTTTTTCCTAGTTCTTTTCCTTCTGTTTGTTTGTTTTGTTCTATTCTGATGTGTTAGTTTTGATTATATTATATTGTATATTATCCTTTAGAAGCCTGCTTATTTTCTGATGAGAGACAAAATGGGGTGGATATGGATGAGAGGGGAGATGAGGAGGAACTAGAAGTAGAGGGAAGTAAAGCCATAATTAAAATATATTATATGAGAAAAATTCTATAAAATGAAATAAAATAAATAGCTATAGTTTATTGAACATGTAGACCACCCAATTAGCATGTTTACTGAGAGAAATAACCCTGAAGTATCCTGAAATCAAATGGTGAGAAATTAATACAGATGTGTAATAGCAATATTCTGTAGTCAGATAGCAAAAAGAAAAAAGAAAAGAAAAAAAAAAAAAAAGGCAGCATACACTAGCTGGTCCGAGGTCCCCAACATATATACAACAGAGGACTGCCTGGTCTGGCCTCAGTGAGAGAAGGTGTACCTAGCCCTTGAGAGACTTGAGGCCCCAGGGAATGGGAAGAGCTGGAGGGGTGTGAGGGGATGGTAGGTGTGGGACATCCTCTTGGAGACCGGGGGTGTGAGGGAGAGGAATGGGATGATGGATGGTCAGAGGGCAGAAAAGGAGGGGATAATGACCAGACTGTAAAAAATATACTTTAGTAAAAATAATTTCAAAAAAAAAAACCAAAAAATCAAAACAAACAAAACAAAACAAAACACACAAAAGCACACCTCACCTGTCTCTTGGCAGAAAATGGCAGAATGACTAGTTTCAAGAACTGAAGAAACTCTCCGTTCAATCATTAGCCGAGCAGCAAGGAGAGATTTCAGTGGCCAGATCTGATAGAAGACTGATATGATTAGCTCACCAAAGCTCTGTCAGACAGCCTACCGCAAAGAACACCACAGTGTAAATGAGGAAAAAGGTAACTATAGCAACAGACAATAGACAATTTTGTACCTGTCCAGCATGGTAGGTCTTAACCTTCCTAATGCTGCAACTACTTAAAACATTTCCTCATGTTGTGGTAACCCTCAACTATAAAATTATTTTATTTCCTCTTCCTAACTTTAATTTTGATATTCTTATAAATCATAATGTAAATATCTCAGGTGTGACCCCTGTAAAAGGGTCATTTGATCCCCAAAGGCATCTGGACCCACAGGTTGAGAACCACTGTTCTAGCATAATTAAATATATTTTTGTGTTACTTTGAGATAGTAAGAGGTCCAAATAATTGCATTATATATTTTTTAAAGGAAACAGTCATGGGAACTTCAAGAACATTAAAATAAGACTGAATACAAAAGAATATAATATTTCTCATAGCCTGATATTGGTATTTAAATATTATTTTCTCTGACTCTTTGCCTTCATCTCTCTATACATACACATGCATATACAACACACACACACACACACACACACACACACACACACACACACACACATACACACACTTAGTCATATGCATCAAGTGCATGTGCTCAAGCAATTTAGATTTGTACTCATATCTAATTTTATAACTTGATTTTGAAAAAATGAAGTGTAGCAACTTTTCCCTACTCCTACAGTGATATTGCATGCCTTCATGGGATTCTAAATGAAGGACTTGCCTACTTTGTTTCTAATCTTTAAGATTGGTATTCTTCTACTGGTGATGAGGAACAGTCACTTCTGTTCTTCTCTCATGTTAAAAATGCTATAAAAATATCCTTATATAGAATTTTGAGCATAGCTTCATGTCTTTAGATAATGGACCCCTGTAAGTGAGTGGGTTCTCTGACTTTAAAGGCACATGCCTTTTACAATTATTTAGCACTTGTTTCCAAATGATTCCTCAGAAGGCATATAATAACGTATCACACCAGCAAGGCACGAGTGTGATGTGTTTCCCGTCATTTGTGAAGAGGTTGAAATGTTGAACCAAGTTTCTCTTGAAGGAATGGCCTATGGAACTTCCCAAGCAAATCCTGATAAACAGGAAGTGTGATAGAACAGGAATGCTGCCTGACTTTTCAGAAAAGAAGAAACGGATGGATGCTATGAACTGCTTCTCAGTAAAATTGACTATGAGCCCTAGAGGAAGAGAAATCTTTGGAAGCTGGAAAGTATATTAATAGTTATCTTACTAATACTTAGACTTTTTGCTTTGCTTTGGCAAGTGAGTTGAATGACTAATTAGAAGAACACCAGAGCCAATTTAATGACATTTTTTACCTCCTAGTAGAAATATGTTTAATTAGGTGCCATCGTACAGATCACATCTATTTTAAGAATGTCTCTCCATCTTCCTAGGTTTGGAGATCCAGGCAACTGTTGTTTTGTGGTATTTTTTAGTCATTCAGGATGTAAGGCAATGACTCATTACTAAGATTGGCTATATATCACATAAGTCAATCACTGGGATTTATCGGTCTAAAATAATAACACTGTGAGAAAAATTTGTGGGAGTATCAAAAAGTGGTGAATCACTGATCACCTTCAAGTGCTATATTAATAATATTAAAACCTCATTTTTCATAGGATTATGAACTTGAAAATGAAATCTCAGTGTCTTTAACTGTTCTGTGTTAGATGGGTTGCATTATATTGCTTAAGGAAAGTAATTGTAAATTCATAATCATGTTTCTCTATTGATAGATAGAAACTGATTATTCACCATTAATTCTGCACACTGCTACATAATAAAGAAATTTAAAATGTACAATGATACAGAAATCCTGATATTTTGATTTAACTATTTTACATTGTCAAATTTTTATGATGTATCCTATGAATATGTACACTAAAATACTAGCTTCATTGTTTAACATACTGGTTCTGGACGTACAATGGAAGGATGACTACTGATGCTGCCAATCCACTGTGGTATTGTTCTCTCAGATCTGAAACAGCCTACAGACAACCCATATCAAGAATTCAGCAAGATTTCTCTGACTGTGATCCTCTGACCAAGAAATCTTGCTATTTTCTAGTTTGTTTTGGATAATTTTCTATTTTGAGAATTCTAAAGGCAATATATGAACATCAGTGACTCATGAAAATAATGAGATAATAGTTTCAAACTTTCGTTGATATGGAAACTTAAGCCAACGTATTTTAACTTAAAATACTGGTTGATATTCAGAAAGATGAGCCGTGGTGGAAGACAGTCTTGAGAAACTTCCTACTGCCATAGGAAGAACATTAAAAAACATCACTGAAGATCTAGGAAAACTAGAATGGAATAAGTGAGCATTTCAAGACTGACTAAGTAGAATAGATTTATGGTAAAGTGTGAAATAATTTGAGACTAACCTGTTTTGGCACTGAGCAGAGCTTTCTTCAAAGTACAGCAAAATATTGACAAGAACTTGCTGGAATTTGAATTTAAAAAAGGGGGGGGGGTAGAAACATTGGATACAAAGAAAAAAGGCCAAAATAAAATTTAAAAGAAACACAGAACTAGGAGAGTTCAGAGGTCAAGTCACTATTGCCTAGCATACTATGTGAGAACAACAGAGGGGAGTGGGTTATGTTTAACTGGAAATGTCCTCTGAATTACAATTCTTAAAATCCAGAAAAGCTAATTGTTAATAAAATTGCAATAAAAGTATGAAGACCAATGCCTATACACAATTACTACAAGGCAAAGAATAAGAACTCACACAGTTGTCCCAGGACTTCTAAAATATACCAGATAGTCATATTCATGGGAATAGATTAAAATAATTCTCCAGAATTTAAAAATGAAGTAAAAGGTATTTGGAAATGGTATCATGTTAAGAGTAACATTCTCAAAAATGAGATGACAGAATGGAAAAATTAGCAATAAGTGGAAACTCATCTGGAAAAATGAAAAATAGCAAAATATTGAATATAATAAAAATAAAATCTTAATAAAAATAAAAGATATTTGTAAGATAATAAAGAAAGAATAATTTAGACAAGAAACTTATTCTGGAGATAATGAAATTCAACTACAAATAGGAAGCTTTGAAAAAAATACTAAAATAATGGAAAAGAATAAACTTTAAGCATCGTAACTCAAGAACACATTTCTGAATTAACAACAAAAGCTTCATGAGCCTAAGATTGCAGCCTAGCACAATGAACAGAATGACATAGTAAAAAATTTGGGTACCTAGGTAAAAATCCAGGTATCTAAGGTTGAATAATGGTCTTCTAGATGACCCAAGTTCGGTTCCCAGCACACATTTGGACAGCTTGTAACTATCTGTAATTCAGCTCCAGGGAATCCAATGTCCCCTTCTGGCTTCCAGGGAACCTGCACTTCTGTGTACATGCCCTCCATATACATATACACAAAATTAAAAATTAAATAAATTCTTCATAAGGAAAAGTTCTCTTGTGATATGCTAGAATAAGACATATCAATGTATTTATGACATTTAAGGAAATATTTCATTCTATTGACTTTCAAATACTCACGGCACAGCTTTTATCAGCAAGCAATAATTGAAAGGATATCACTGGTATATTCCCTTTCTGATGGCTTAAGCACGCCTCAGACAATCAGCACTGATAGGACCAATGGCAGACACGAAACACACACAAGTGACAGTGACTATAAACAAGGGAAAGTAGACAGTCACAAAAGTTAGAACACCCCCTTTGCACAGAAGTTTTCTTTTCTTTTCTGCAGATCCATGCTATATAATTTATGAGCTTTGTATATTGCTTACTATTTGACTGTTGTAATCATGTGAAATTCAGGGATGTGGACCTTTATAAATCAGCAGTGTAGTTCCGACATCCAGAACACCTAGGGACTTTGTTGCATGAGCTGCTGAACATCATTGAAGCATGGAGAATGACACTATGTACTTACACAGGTTGGACTATTTGATCTAATTTAAGCACCAAATGGCTCATAGCATAGAGACAACCAAGCCATCTCTAACTCAATTGAAAAGTGCTAAAGACACTTTCAGTGAACTTACGCACTTTCTTTGAAAACCAGGTGTATGGTGTATATACCCTCTCAGTGCCACAGGTACAATTAAGAGATTATTAAGAAAATAGAATGAAGTCTTAGATTTTAGATATTGGGCAGATATCAAAAGCAAACAGTGGAAAAGAAATATGAATATATGCACGTTTGAGCAATCACGTAGAACAGCAGGAACAAATGTGTGAGTCTACTCTACACTGCTCCTAGGAAATCGTTTTTAAGATGCTGCTCTCTAAAGGACTCATTTGGAAAAGCAGTGGAAAAGATCATTTGAAATTTGTACTACTAAAAAATGTTCTCCATATACTATATAGTTTACAGAATTTGTTTTGTAAAGTATGCCTCCAACCGAAAGGTAACTTATGCTCTTTAGGTGAAAAGGATTCAGTATGTAGTATTCGGTGCTAGGTTTCTTTTTATAAGAGTATAAAAAGGAGATTCCCATTCCTGATGCCAAAGATGTAAATAGTTTCCTGTGTGTGTCCATCTTACATTTTTCAAAATACCCATAGAGTTAATTTGTTGTTAATATGTGTGTCTGTGTTTGTGTGTGTGTGTGTGTGTGTATGTGTATGTATGTGTGCACATATCAAACCCTCTATGTGAAAGATTTTAAATTTATTCTTCAAGACAGTCTCTGTGCTTCTCCACTTTATCATTCCTGATGGTAGTCTTGCAATACAAACTGTAGTTTTTAAAAATGTAAACATGTAAACATATTTTTATTACATTTATTTATTTTCTCTGTCTCTGTCTCTCTGTCTCTGTCTCTCTCTCACTCTGTGTGTGTGTGTGTGTGTGTGTGTGTGTGTGTTTGCGCACGCATCTGGCAAGGCATGCCTGTGTCAAAGACATACATGTGGAGGTGAGAAGAGAACTTGTTGGGGTTGGTTCTCCCCTTCCATCCTGAGGAGCTTGGGGGCTGAACACAGGCTGTCAGGGTCAGCAGCAAATGCTCTCACCTGCTGAGCTGTCTTTTTGGTTCAAGTACAGACAGAATTTACAGGTTCAAATTCTAGTTCTGATTGGATTCTACCTCTGGGGAGTACTGGCAGGGAACGAGAATGAAATGTGTATTTATTTTTCTTGGCTCTCTTCCCTAAAGGTTGTCTTGAGCTGGCTGTTTTCAAGCACAGCCATTGTTCTTGGGTCAGTGCTCTTCTAAAGAGTGCAGGCTGTACCAAAATAGCTCATGTGAAATTATATATTATTAGTTAAATCTGCAGTTCCTAGTGCTACTTAATTTGTATTTCCAGTGAGGTTGACCATTGTTTCATTCCTGTAGCTTTCTTCATGTTTTCTATAGGATTATTCAATCTTCATTTCCCTATAATTTCAGAATTTCAATACATGACAAATAGTTTCTTTTTGTCCCTGACTTACCTCTTTAATTAATTTTAATGCAAAATTAAGAATTACCAGTCTTTTCTTATAGTGTGCTCTCATTTATATTTTACATACAATTTTCTTTTTTAATCCAAAAAATAAAAGTTTCCTTTATTTTCTTCACAAATTGTTAAAATTTTGAACAAGTATTCATTCTATAAAACTCTTCCAATTCTTCAAAACAACAATGAAGAAAATGAATTATGTCTCATCTACGGGTTTTTAATCACTATTTTGAACTCACATAATATTTCATTTTGTAAAACATGGTATTTAGCTTAATGTTTAAACACTGATGGTAATTTGAATATGTCACTTACCTAGCTTGCTTTCATTGGACTTCTCCCTCTGTAACTTCACTTTTATTCTTCTACAAAACTCAGATAATTATAAACTTTACTGTTAGACTTTGAGAAAAATTAAATTTCTGTCAACACGTTTTACAAATTATGGGATTATGCACATTTTCTAAGTGATATTTAAAATTAAATGTCCAGTTGGACTACTTGTTAAAATATTCAATAATATTAGTTTTTTTTTCATTTGTGGATCAAATATTTATTGATCATCTTTTATCTGTTCATTTGGTATATGAAAATCTGTCTTTCTACATGTAAATTTTGAGCCACATCATAAGTCAAGAGAAGGAAAGCAATAATCATTTATTTTCTGTTTTAAAAATTACTATTAATGAAACAGTTCTCTTCTGTTTTCATCACATTAAAAACCTAAGCAAAAATATGCAAATATCTACAGGATTGTATCTGACTATCTTCTTGCCTTTAATCACTGTCGAAAGCAAGTGGCTATAGCAAGAATATTGGCACTTTGAAAGACATATGGCAAAATCAGTCTAGCCCAAAACATAAGATTCCTGAAATATCTGGATCATTGCTTTGGTCATTTAGACATTTAGGATACCATATTAATTGATTCATATTGTCTTATGAATTTTGTGGTGTGTACATGTTGTTATTATTTAAAGCATCAGCTGTCAAGTGGTCTACTTTGGTCATTGAGCCTTGGATGAGAAAACGCATAAAAATTAGCATGCTCACACTGTTGCCATGGTAACTATTGGGATAAAAAGAAATCTGGAAAGGCACGGATCATGAGGTGGTGTGTTTTTAAGCACAAGTAATGAAACATATGTTTATACTACAGATTTGTTCCCGCCGGGGGTTGACTTATGTCCCTCACATGTGGCCAGATGTTTTGTATCACTCTCTTTCCATAAAGCATCAAGTTTCCTACTCCAGCAGTTAGTGTTTCTGAATACTAGTCAGCATGTGTCTGCGGAGTATTTTAAACTGGCTGTATGTAGTTATATGAGAGAAAAATCTCTGAAATATATTTACCAAGTCTCTAAAATGCTGTTATTCATACATACTTAGTATATTAATAGTAATTGCATGTTATCTAAACCATAAAAATTTAAAAAAAAGTAAGAGTGTAAGAAGAAATCACTTGAGAGCTTCCTCCTACTGCCTGTGGATCAAGATGTCGAACTCTGGGTTCCTCCAGCACCATGTCTGCCTGCATGCTGCCCTGCTTCCAACCATGATAATAATGGACTAAACCTCTGAAACTATAAGCCAGCTCCAATTAAATGTTTGCCTTTATAAGAGTTACCTTGGTCATGGTGTCTCTTTACAGCAATAAAACCCTAAGACACCCAGCTCACTATAAAAAAATATTTATTTAAAAAGAAAGAGGAATTCATCACCATACTAAATACATATTGGTATAATCAGTTATAATTACAGTTGAGATGTTGGAGACTTTGCTGTTTTATTTTTATTGATTAAGCTTGATATTGATAATTTCCTTCATTTATATAATATATTTTAAGACTTGCTCCCCTCAACCCTCTTTTATCTACTCCCGATCTGGACCACCCTCTCCCTCCTTATTCCCTAGCTTCATGGTTTTGCAGTTTGACCCTTTTAGTTTAATTGGACTCATCTGTGTGATTATTAGATTGGACCTGTCTATTGGAGGTTGGTGGGGTCACGGTGAGGACACAATCAAAGGCAAGGATTTTCTCTCTCCCTGAATTTATCAAAAGAAAATAGTTGGACAATGAAGGACAGTGTCTTCTAAGTACTTGCCCCAACCCATGCCTGACTGTCAATGAGGCTATTCCTATCCAGACACAGTGAGTGTGTCCACAGCTGCTATGAGTCCATGATGGTAATAATGGTTGTGTCTTGTGAAGATGACATTTTGTGCTGGAGGCCTGATCCAGCTGGGGAATGGGCTGAAGTGGGACAGAGTCATGCAAAGGCTAAAGACTGGTGACCCCCGACCCTATAATCTTGCTATTTGTGCTTTAATATGTGTTAGTTTCCTTGCTGTCATTGTTTCATGCTTTAGTAAGCACTGGATATTTTCTCTTACTATTTTGTGCTTTGCTAAGTGCTGGTTATCACCTATGGCACATTAACATACTATACACACAATGTTAATAGGTAAATCACAACATATATGTTGGGGGTATCCACTACATTTTCTTTTTAATGGGAATGTATGCTCAGAAACATGTAGGTACCACTGACACAAACCAATTGTTTAGAAGTATAAATGAGCACAAGAATCAATACACTCTCACTTTGATTTAGTTGATTGTCAAAAAGGATCCATATTAGGAATTCTGGGGTCTTGTGATATAGTTTGGACAAATGAGTTAAGACTAGATATAAATGATGCTGAAAGGCAATCTGATTTTTAGATTACTGCTAGCAACAGGACAGAGATGTAACTGTCATGAATTATACATTTTGACAATGCCAGGTAATGGATCCAACAAGAATTTGTAGGTCACATTTTGGAGCAGCGGGGACAGTGCATGTGATTTGTTAATGCTGCCCTGAGCATTGGCAGCCTTAGAATCTGTTAGTATTAATTAATCTGTTAATTAATCTTGTTAATGCATCAGATCCTTCCTTTAAGTAATAGTGAAAGCTAAGTTTTGGAGGACTGAGCAACTGGCATACTTAAATAATTTTAAAGCACTGATCCTATCTTGTTTATATAAAAGCTACCTACTACCTTATTATACATTACAAATAAAAGAAGCCAATAATCTTCCAACCCGATGCTGTTTCTATTGTATAAGCCAGAACAATTTGACAGTCCCATGATTAATTTGATCTGTGTAGGGAAAACAAATGTAAATTAAGGCATTGTTTCTTTTCTTCTTTTTTTATTTTATTTTTTTATTTTTGGTTTTTCGAGACAGGGTTTCTCTGTGTAGTCCTGGCTGTCCTGGAACTCACTCTGTAGACCAGGCTGGCCTCAAACACAGAAATCCGCCTGCCTCTGCCTCCCGAGTGCTGGGATTAAAGGCGTGCGCCACCACTGCCCGGCGCATTGTTTCTTTTTTAATAATATCAATTATCCAAGAAAATCATGAATGTATCCTCAGTCAGTTACACCTGTACATCCTCAGTACACCCGAGGATGAGGCACTAAAATCCAATCCACCTAGAAACAACACAAGACAAGACTCCATACAGGTGGCTTAGGCAAGGCAGACAATATTTGCAAATGTGATTTCCTATTCCGGAGCTGTTTAGTGAGACATGTGCGCAGGGTCCGTCCTAGTTTACAGTGATCCTAGTCCCAAAGTCTCTGGCTCCTGGAAGTAGATAGAGTAAAATACTCCTACTTTTTTTTTTTTTTTTAATTTAACAGCGTTTTTTAATTTAACAGCCTACATAGATACAGAAAAGCATAACATTCTTTGAAAACAAGAAGTAAAACCTATATCCTGTAGATATGCTTCTAACTGCTCACAAAGAGCTCTTCCCAGTGCCAGTTGTTACTCCCTCTAACTTACCACGCTGAACAAATACCACTAGGGCTCTCAGACTTATCAAAGACAAAAACGAATAACTTTATGAAAACCACCATGTTTGGTACATAATAGATTCAAATAGCAGACAGCTTTGATGTACTTAAACACAGATGATCCCATCTGCTCTACAGCATTGACTTCGGCCGTGGTTCCTAAGACAAGTGGTGACAGTGCACATTGTCCACACAGAAGCAGAGGAGTGTTGCCCAAAACATGCTCTCTGCTTGGGGTTCTGGGTAGTATTGGTGAACAAGTGCTTCTTGCTTGGGTTTCTAGCTTTGCAAATGACTGGACTTGTTGAATTTAGCCTGGGAAAGAGAAACTTTTTCTCCCATGAGAGGAAAGTGTACCTGTGTAATTTGTTATTTTGAAAAAATTCACTTTTAAGCAGAAAAACAACAAAAGTTATATTACTTTTTAAATATTTATTGGCAAACCAGTTGAACTTATTGTATCAGTAAACAGATAGTTCAATTCAAAATCTTGTTTTAAAGACATTTTTTTCAAAATGACTAATATCAAAACTAAAAATTCTCACATCATAGCAATTAATTAATAACAAGAAACAATCATGAACAAGATAATTATTTATGGTATGTATTCATAATCTTGAATCAATTTCTTAATTGTATCTCCTTAATTTCATAGATGATTTTCTGGAAAAAAAAATGCTGTTCCAAGGTGGTTTCAGTAATTTTTCATAAATTCATTGCAATCTGTTAAGTTAAATTTTATAATATATAAACAATATAAAACTGCTAACACAGCCAATGAGCTCTACTCATCAGGCTGTGAATTTTTTTATTTTGGTTTAAATTTTTATCTTTTTCAAAATATTTTTTATTGGTTATTTTATTTATTTACATTTCAAATGTTATCCCGCTTCCCAGTTTCGCCTCCACAAATCCCCTTTCCCCTCCTCCCACTCACTGCCTCTATGAGGGTGTTCCCCACCAGCCCACCCACTTCCACCTCAGCGCCCTAGCGTTCCCTTATGCTGGGCCATCGAGCATCCACAGGACCAAGGGGCTTCCCTCCCACTGATGCCAGATAAGGGAATCCTTTACTATATATCCAGCTGGAGCCAAGGGTCCCCAGTGTGTATTATGTGGTTGGTGGCTAAAATTTTTATCTTTTTTTTTTTAATTCTATTTTTTTTCTTTTTAAAAATAGTTTATTTTTTTTTTACAATCCAGATTTTATTCCCCTCCCAGTCCACCTTCCAACTGTTCCACATCCCATACCTCCTCCTCACCTCCCTGTCTCCACGAGGATGTCTCCCCACCCCACCACCCCACCAGATTTCTAACCCTGGGGCTTCCAGTCTCTTGAGGGTTAGGTGCATCTTCTCTGACTGAACCCAGACCCAGTAGTCCTCTGCTGTATATGTGTTGGGGGCCTCATATCAGCTGGTGTATGCTGTCTGATTGGTGATCCAGTGTCTGAGAGATCTCGGGGGTTCAGGTTAATTGAAATTGCTGGTCCTCTTATAGGGTTGCCCTCCACCTCAGCTTCCTCCATCTTTTCCCTAATTTAACCACAGGGGTCAGCAGCTTCTGTCCATCGGTTGGGTGTAAATATCTGCATCTGACTCTTTCAGCTGCTTATTGGGTCTTTCAGGGGACAGCCATGATAGGCCCTTTTTTGTGAGCACTCCATAGCGACAGCAATAGTGTCAGGCCTTGGGACCTCCCCTTGAGCTGGATCCCAGTTTGAGCCTGTCACTGGACCTCTTTTTCCTCTGGATGGGGGAACAGGACTGAAGCTCTGAGGGCCAGCAGAAAGAATGGAAACAGGCAACCTCAGGAGGTAGAGGTAGGGAGGACCCTCCAAAATGTACCAGAGCCCTGGGAGGTGAGAGACTTTTGGGACTCAAAGGGAAGAATCTTACATGAAAGGCCCTATAGTGGGGAGAGGGAACTTGTAGAGCCCACCTCTAGCAGAAAGACAGAGCATCAAGTGAGGGATGGGGTTGCCATCCCACAGTCAAAACTCTGACTCATAATTGTTCCTGTCTGAAAGAACTTCAGCAACAAAAATGGAGAGGAGCCTGAGGAAAAAGAGGTCCAGACTGTGAAATTTTTAATTGAGAAAATACACTATCTGCAGATTTATGGAATCTTCTAAGCTCAGAAAACACTGATCTGACTGGAGATTACTGTTTCATTAGTCAATTATGTAAGTACCTTTAACCCAGTATTTTCAAATTTACGTTTTTTTCTGCCTTTCACAGAGTACTTTTTAAAGTGTATTTGTGACCAGGAGTCGGTAGCCAAGGAGCGCCATAGAGAGGAAGCCTCACAGGAACTTGGAAGGACCGTGAGTGGGGTTGAGGGGAGCAG
>CM052703.1:24746422-24777620 GCA_028551405.1 Uromys caudimaculatus
GTGCTGAGTAGTTTTGTGTCAACATGACACAAGCTAAAGGTCATCTGAGAGAAGGGAACCTCAATTAAGGTTGGGATGAATTATTGTATGAGAGAAGAATCTATTTTCAAGAAACAAAAGAAAAGAATCAAATATATCAGTCTAAAGAAAGAATAAACTCTATAAAATAATGGCTTGTGCTATGGTTTCCCAGTTCTGTCTTCAGGCCGGTGGTGTTGCACATCCCTATGGAGCCCTTTAGAACCAGTTGTCAGTCCGACAGATAAACATTTACCATCTCACCTCTATGTCACTCACGGGACAAAGCCTTCCCTGTATATTGGCTCTGCCATTTTCAATACTGAATTGCTTTCATATTTCCATGGAATCATTTCTTGATTAAAAAAATAAAAAGTAAAAAAGAAAAATAGAGGTACAAGAAAAAATAAACAGAAAAGGAAACGAGATCCATAAGATCAGCCTGTACACAAGCCTATTTGACATTTTATTAATTAGTGATTGATAGGGAAAGACCCAACTCATTGCAGGTGGACCATCCCTGAGCTGCTGGTCCTGGGTTCTATTTTTAGGGAAAAGCAGGTTGGCAACCCACAAAGAACAAGGCAGTATCAGCACCCTTCCCAGGCCTATGTATCAGCTCCTGCTTCAGGTTCCTGCCTGACTTCCTGTGGTGATGAACAGAAACGTGGAAATGTAAGCTGAATAAACCCTTTCCTCTCCAACTTTGCTTTGGTCATGGTGCTTCATCACAGCAATTATAACCCTAAGCTATGATGTTTGGATGTTTACATGTACAAAATGCACTTAGGGTACTTTCAATTTATAACAAAATCAAGATAAACTATATCCATAGTCAGTCTTTTTAGTTAAATCACAACTAGAATTATTTCCAAGATCTTCCAGATTTAAAACACAAGTCTCTTCTTTGACTTGGGTTTAGGTAAGTCCCAAAACAATACTCTCCTAGGGAAAATAAGATGTAGGTTTTTGTTTACTTGTATTTTTAATTTTGCAGGGAAGGATGAATGGTATAAAAGGTGAAATAGGTTTGTCAACATCACAGGAGAAGAGGAGATGGTAAGTATTTATCGCAGTGTGGTATAGCACAGACGGGACCACGTGTCAGATGAAATTCATTACTCAACATCTATGAGTCTTATTTTCCTCATTAGTTAGCTACATTAACATCTCCCCTACTTACAGAACGATGTATAAGTATAAGAATTATTGGTGATTTAATGTGTCAACACTATTATCATTTCAAAGCAGAAACAAAGGAATGGAGAAATGGAGGCTTGGGAAATATCTCCACGAATATCTCTTTGGAGCAAAGATAAAGAAGTGCTTGATGTGCAAATGATGAGGGGCTGAGCTTGAAAATCCAGAGCCCAAATGGATGCAGCAATACAACTGTCTGTAATGGCAAGATGGGTGGCAGAGGCTGAATGATCCTTGGAAGCTTGCAGGCACAGTAGCCTGCCTAGGACGACACAGAAGGTAGAAACTGACAGTTGAGGCCATACTTGGGACTTCACATGTGTGCTGTGACATCTGCATGCCTGCAGTCCCACACCTCCATATGTACATGTCATTTATGCACAAATAGAACAGGAATAAGTAAAAAGAGATGAAGAATCTAAGACCAGTAATAAATTGTTTTCTTAATACTGGAGGCACAACTAGGACTATTTAGAAAAACCACATAACTAAATATTCTTGCTTTGAAGGGTTGTATTTTACTTAGGAGTTTATCTTGGATACTTTATGACATATGGCCTCCTAATCTTACATTTTTGGTGTGTGTGTGTGTGGGGGGGGATAATTCTTTCTCTTGTCACCAGAGAATCGACTGTAAGAAACATGGCCAGTCTGGGCTGGATAAAATATTTATTTAAACTATTATTTAAGCAAAAATGAACCTTTCCTTCTTCAAAAACTATACTTAGATGTTGGGAACTAAGGTTTGGATCCAGATCAAAGGTTAAGAAGGAGATGAAGCCTTTGGGCTTGTGTGTGGCTTTGAATAAAATCAGGAAATGGAGTTTCAAAAGTATCAACTTGACAGTTTGCAAGCAAAGCTATCTATATCTGTGGCTCTAAGCAGAAGTCAAGAGTTAGAGGACTGGGTTAATAAGGTATGCCATTCCTACTTTCCCAAGAGTTAATAGAGGGTCAGATGGCCAATCCATTGCTTTCTATGCATAAATGCAGTTTTTTACTTTAATATGTCTAAAAGACTGACAAAAGTAACGTACTGAAATTGAGTACCCTAGAGTCAGAGTATCATAAGAGTGAAAGAGAAGTCATCAAATAGTTGTTTTATTTCCCCCCCTTGGAGAGGAAAAGCTGGCTCTAAGACATAATTTTAGTAATACCCCCTATTTTATATATCTACTGCTTTTCGTTCATATTTTATTCTACCTTATATAGTCTGTATAAGTCCTTGGCCACCCTATGCCATCATAATGGTCTAGAGTAGCATGACAATATGATACAACAATAGATTTTTCCTACTTCTGAAAGATCCGATTATAACTACTTTCAACCTACACTATAAATCTATATTTTCTGGCCATACTCCTGGCCCAACAGGGGTTTCAAAAAAACCCGAATAAGTAAGTCAATTCACAGAAAAATTTGAAGGTGTGATCTCTAATATTTCCTCAAATATCTGAAGCTTTAAAAAAATCCTCATTAAATAAATCTACCAGTGACATTTTTAGGACACATATCAAGGCGAAGAGAAAAATATCAGGCATTAATAGGGAAGGAGATTTAGTGGAGTGCTTGGTCATCGGGTTCTCACATATGGCACTACTTTGGTCTTGGAGACTTCCTAAATGATAGAAAAAATGAGTTCCTCTTTAATTAAGTCTTGAGTAATATTTATGTTTGAGTTCAAAATATCCCAACATTTACATGCAAAGTCTTAAGTGTGAAATAGATATTTTCTTCTAATTATCTAATCAGAGCACAAGCAAGAGATTAGCTCATCGAGCAAAATTAAGGCAACTGTATTGATTTCGGATTTTGATGAGCAATAGATTACCCCCAAACACAGTAGTTTTATATTATAATCACTTATTCCCTCCTGATGCTAGCTAAGCAGTTTAAAACGGACTCATCTGGAAGGTTCTCAGCCTACTTTTGCCGATAGCAAATCCACTCTCCTGTGTAGTTTTTCCTCGTATCACTCACATAGAAGAATTTATTCCAAGAGCTCAAAGGGAGAAAATTTCAAGATCTTCTGTGGTCAGATCCTTGGAATACATACAATCTCAACTGCTCATATTTATCACAAATTTGTTCAACACAATTCTTGTCTTGTATCCATTAATCAGGCTGATATAAATTAGTTGAAACCCAGTTGTTTCCTACTCTATGTGCTCTGTACAAGCGTCCCATCCCTATGTAGCTGTTGGTAGAGGTGAGAGAGTCTCTGTCTGCCTCTTTATCCCATGTTTCGAAAACCACACACGCTCATAGCAGCACCTGACCACGATGCATCGTCATGTTAATTCACTTTCCTATTTCATGTGCTTTTCCTTAATGTAGCAATCCCACCCAGCCGCAGGAAACCCTAGAGATGTAGAGGTAGCTCAGAAAGATGTATTGGTAGTTTAAAGGTGTTGGAATGTTTTTCTCTTTGGTGTTTTCTTCATGCTAACTCAATAGGGTGTTCATTTTCTTTTTATAAATAGCACACAAAAAGAACTCATTCGAATTAGAGATCAGGCTTTGAAGAGCTGGGCTGTTAGCTTGTTAATTATCCCATCTTAAGAAAAGAGAAACATAGATTGCATAGTTTTCAGACTATTTTAGGAATGGCATATGATCTGTTTTCTTCTGATAAATGGTCTCTAGTAGTACTTTTTGGAATAATTTCAATCATTAGAAACTTCACTTTGTCTCTTCTAAAATTGCTATTTTAAATTATTTAAGCAGAAGTGATAAGATACTTGCTTCACACATTTCCCTTGTATTGACTTGTTCAAATGATGCATTTAGCTGGTTTCCTGTGGGACACAGATTTAAAATTCTTTCCACTTTGAATAAGGCCTTGAAAGCTATGTTTCTAGTTGAACATCTTATTTCAACTTATTAGGCTAGAAGAAGAAAAGTTTACAGGACTGTTGTATTAGCCGTTGTAAGAAGGTAAGAAGGGTATTCATGAGTGGCGTGATTTCCTGTCTGATGCTTCTGTTCCTTCCTCATGAAGTAATGTAATAGCTGTAACAATGCCATGAGTTGTCCTGAGTGTCCTGGCATCAAAGTGACAGGAACAATAAGATAAACGGAGACTATCTATACCACTTGACACTGGGACCAAACCTTCAATTTTGCAAAACAGCAAATAGCTGTGTTGAACTTTACCCTCCAGCTAGTAGTGATAATGGATCTGAGAAAACAGGCATATGATATAGAAATAGTAGATAAAAGAACTTTCTGCTCACAAAAACGAGATCTTATTCCTTTAGGACTCTCTGGACTTGAATTCATCTTCATCTTATCTATTTTTGTGTTTTCTTAAATTCAGTCTTTAGAATAAATGCTCTGGCTGAGGACTTGACAGCTTTTCCCTTTTTTAAAGCTTAACTTGTAACTAATCTAGTCCATGTAGAATCTTGATCTTCTGCTTCTATCCCAACAATACTTATTGTCTCAATAATCTCCAACTCCCCTGTGGTTCTCCTATTCACATCATCCCATATAATACTGTCGCTGTCTCCTGCACGACTCCTCTGGGTTTCTGGGATGTGTCCCTCTCTATAGACTCCACAATCCCACCTGCAGTGGTACTTTCTAATATTACTCTTGCTGCTTCACCTTTTTAAACTCTTTTACAGTTTAACTCTTTCTCATGAAGTTAAAAGCCTTAACTTTCCATTTTTCTTTCTAGTCATTCTCCAGTAGTCCAGTTAGATTGGAATAGCTGTGTGGTTGTAACTTTCCCCTTGAGATGTAATAGGAACCTCAAATTTGACCAAATAGAGTTATAAACATTGACTCCAACCTTTTCTCTGTACTATCTCCAGTTCAGAGGAGTGTCACCATCCTAATAGTTGGCTTAGATCAAAAGTACAGGTATTAGCTTGTTCACTCCCAATCTAAGTAAATACAGCATCAACTCCATCTTGCTTTTACATTAGCCATGTATTTGAAATCTACCTGTTCTTTCTATGTCAACCACTTTTTCCCTAGCCCAAAATAATCTTATTTATTTCCTGAATTAGCCTTTTCAGTTTGTTCCATGGTTACATTTCTGTTGCTGTTTGTGTTTTAAATTATTACTAGTGGTTATTTTGTAATATCTTACTTTTAAATTTGTATTTTATTTTATTACATTTTATTGAAAATAGATTCATTTATCATACAATATATCCTGATTAGAGTTTCCCCTCTCTCTATGCTTCCCACTTGCCCCCCACCGACCCTCCCATTATATTTCTCTTTTGATAGACTTCAAAGTACCTTCCCATACCAAAGACACTAGAGCATAGGGGTGAAGCTTTTATTAGGCTCCAGCTCAACCTCTCCATGTTCAATGAGTTGTGTGGGTATTGTCCTCATCAGTGGGGACTTGCTGTTATTTGTGGAGAGCAACATATGGTCTATACAACAACTAGGGGCTGTTTGGGAACTTCCCTTTGGACAGTAACTCATTTGAATATAATCTGGTCCCAGTACTGGAATTTTCATTTGGTGACAAAAGATTGCCAGTTGGGACTCTGTCTCCCCCACTATTAGGAGACTTCATTAGGATCACCTTCATATATATTAAAAACTTTCCATTTCACTAGAGTTTTACCCCACATATGCCCCTGAATTCCAGCTGTCTCTCTCCACATTCCCTCCTTCAACCCCATCTTCCCTCCCTCTCCTCATCTGATCTTCCAGTCCAGTCCTCCCTGATCCCAGTAAATTCATAAAATCTATTCTATTTCTCCATACCAGGGAGATCCATGCATCCATTCTAGTCCCTTCCTCTATACCCAGCCTATTTGGGTTCACAAATTGTAGCTTGGTTATCCTTTAATTAATTGCTAATATCCACAGGTAAGAGAGTACATACTATATTTATCATTGTGAGTCTGAGTTACCCAAACTTTGAATAACTGTATTCTAGTTCCACCCACTTGCCTTCAAATTTTATGATGTTATTTTTAGTAATACTCCATTGTGTAAATGTACCACATTTTCATTATTCTTTCTTCTGTTGAGGGACATCTAGGTTGTTTGCAGTTTCTGACTATTATAAATATAGTAACTTAACATGGTTGAAGGAGTGGTGTTGTGGTAGAATAAAGCATCCTTTGGGTATATGCCCAGGACTGGTATGGATGGGTCTTAAAATAGATTGAGTCCCAACTTTCTGAAGAACTGCTATATTGATTTCCATACTGGGTATAAAAATTTGCACTCCCACAGGCAATGGAAAAATGTTCCCCTTATTCCATACTGATTGGAGTTAGCCCAAGATGTTTTATATTATTTGAGGCTATTGTTAAAGATGTTGCTTCCCTTACTTCCTCAGTCCATTTGTCATTTGCATATATGATAGCTGCTGATTTTTATGACCAGACTTTCAAAGAAGAGTTGACAGATGTCAATACTCCTCAAATTATTACTCAAAATAGAATCAGAAAGAACATTGCCCAATACATTTTATGAACCTACAGTTACCCCAATATCCAAACCACATAAAAACCCAACAAGGAAAGAAAATTACACACCAGTTTCTCTCATGAACATAGATACAAACGTACTCAATAGGATACTTGCAAACCAAATCTAGAAACATACCGAAAAGATCATCTGCCAAAATCAAGTAGGTTTCATCTCAGAGTATATATGAAACTTTTATCTGCCTGGTGTAATTGTTGTCTTGGTGGTTTACTGCTGAATGAGCTCATTCTTTCTAGTTCTTTCTGTACCGTGGCTGGCTGGTTAAACCCAGTTGTTGTGGCTCAAACTCCTCTCCAAGTTCACTGATTCAATCTAGCTTCACTTGGCTTCTCACCAAATTGCTCTGCATAGCTTAAAACTAACTGACAATTTGTTCAAATCTTCTGGATCCTTCTTATTCTTTGGCTTTAACTGTCTCTGCTAAACTACACTGAACTACATGGATTCACAAACTCAACTCCATTGCATGGCACTCACTGTACTGATTTCCAACTGACTGCCTGAACAGAATTGATTCCTGAGTGCTGGGAATGAAGGTATGTATCACCATGTCTGGACAGAAGCTTTTCTGTAACTGGAACTTGCTCTGTACCAGCCTGTCTGTAAACTCAATAGATCTGCTTGCCTCTATCTCCTGGGATTAAAGTATGTCTGTATTCCAGCCAGAATAACCATGTTGTTGGATTAAAAATTCCTCTACACATGCAGGGATGGTTTTACATATGAGAAGCAATAAATGTAATACACCATACAAAAAACTGAAAGAAAAAATTCACAAAATCATCTTAGATGATAAAAAGGACTTTGACAAAATCTGACTCACCTTTATAGTAAAAGTCTTGGAGAGATTAGAGATACAAGGTACCTACCTAAACAAAATAAAGGCAGTTTACAGCAAGCCCATAGCCAATATGAACTAAAATGGAGAGAAATTCAAAGCAATTCCACTAAAATCAGGAATAAGACAAGGTTGTCCCCTCTCACCATACCTATTCAGTATAGCACTTCAAGTCTTAGCTAGGGCAATAAGACAACTGACAGAGATCAAAAGGATCCAAATTGGAGAGGAAGAAGTCAAAGTACCTCTATTTGAAGAAAATATGATAGTATGCATAAGTTACCCTAAAAAATCCATGGGAAAACTTTTACAGGTGGAAAATGCTTCAGGAAAAGCAGCTTCATACAAAATTAACTTACTTTTAATTTTTTAAAATAATATGTATGTTTGTGTGTGGACTTCTGCACATCAGTACAGTGCCTGGGAGGACAACAGGAGGAAACCAGAAATGTGAAGTTGGGATTATATACAAGCTGTTGTGAGCAACCCAAAGTAAGTGCTAGGGACAGAACTTAAGGCCTCTGAAAAAGCAGTAATATTCTTAACCTTTGAGCCATCTTTCCTGCCCCATGAAGCTAGAATATATACAAGGCTAAAAGAAATTTTATAGTGAATCCTCATGGAACTTTCACCTAGTTTCAAAAGTGATCATTGGTCTTTCAGCATTATTTAGAGTGACTGCTGTACCATATAAAAATTTTAGACATATGTTCAGTTCTTCTGTTAATCATTTAACAAGTAAAGAATTAAATTAACTGATGTATAATCATACATGAAATAACAGTTAAGATAAATAAATAAAAACCTCTTGATGTTTGTATGCATATGGTTTCAGGGCTAACCACTTTGCATTAGACAGCAGATAAGGCACTTGTCTCTGGGAGAGGTTACTTCTCCTTCCAGTAGTCATTTGTATGTATATATTTATGTTCACACACACACACACACACAAACACACACACACACACACACACACACACACACACACACACATTTCCAGGACAAACTGTAAATATAGAAAAAGTAAGTTACCTAGAGTTAGAAGTAGGCAATGGGCTTAACAGTGAAATCTGGAGTAAAAAGAGTTTCTTTGAGGTGTGTGTGTGTGTGTGTGTGTGTGTGTGTGTGTGTGTGTGTGTGTGTGTGTGTGATACGAGAAGAGTTCTGTTGCATGATTATGATATATACTGTACAGATTGCATATAACTACATACAGCAAGTAACAAAAATGTTCTTATTTTAAAAAGAACTATTAAAAGTACATGTGAAATGTGTGCAAACGAATTAGGACAGGAAATGGAGTTAGCATAGTGAGTCTCATTCTAGTGACTTCATCCTATAGGAGATATTTAACAATGATAGCTGGAGGCATTGCTGCGTATTATATCGCAGAGAGTATGTTACTATGTGTGTACTGAAGATTTGTGGCTGGGAGTGCAATGCGTAAGACAGCCATCCTCAAATTAAGAATTATACAACACAAAAGTACTAATGGAGCTGAGACAGAAAGCCTGAGTTAGTAGCACTCTTTCAATGTTGATGTTCTGATTTGTGTTAGATGGTATGGCTATATAAGATATTTAAGATATTGTCAGTGAAGGTTTGTTTTTTTGTTTATGTTTTTTTGTTGTTGTTGTTATTATGATTGGTGTAAGGCGAAATCTCAGGGTTTTGATTGGCATTTCACTGAAGACTAAGGATTTTTAAGTGTTTCTTGGCCAGACCATTTGAGTTTCTTCTGTTGAGAATTCTCTGTTTAGTTCTGTACCCTATTTTAAAATTAGGTTTTTGAGTTTTTTTGGAGTCTAACTTCTTGAGTTCTTTGTATATTTTGTATATTAATCCTCTATCAGATGTAGGGTTAGTGAAGATCCAATCTGTAGGTTGCTATTTTGTCTGATTGTCAGTGTCCATTGCTTAAAGAAGCTTTTCAGTTTCATGAGCTTCCATTTGTCAAGTGTTGATCTTAGCGCATGAGCCATTGCTGTTCTGTTCAGGAAATTTTCCCATGTGCCAATGTATTCGAGGCTATTTCCCATGTTCTCTCCTATTAGATTCAGGGTATCTGGTTTTATGTTAAGGTCCTTGATCTACTTGGAATTGAACACTATATGAGGTGATAAATATGGGTCAATTTGCATTCTAAATGCCAACTTCCAGCACCATTTGTTGAAAATGCTGTCTTTTTTCCACTGTATGGTTTTGGCTTCTTTGTCAAAGACCAATTGTCCATAGGTGTGTGGGTTTATTTCTGGGTCTTGGGTTCTATTTCATTATTCTATTTCTATATTCACTTGTCTGTCTCTGTACCAATACCATGCAGGTTTTTATCACTATTGCTCTGTTGTACAGCTTGAGGTCAAGAATAGTGATTCCCCCAGAAATTCTTTTATTGTTGAGAAGTATTTTTGCTATCCTGAGCTTTTTGTTTTTCTATATGAAATTGAGAATTGATCTTTCCATGTCTTTGAAGAATTGTGCTGGGATTTTGATGGGGATTGCATTGAATCTGTAGATTGATTTTGGTAAGGTAGCCATTTTTACTTTGTTTACCCTATCAATCCATGAGCATGGGAGATCTTTCCATTTTTTGAGGTCTTCTTCAATTTATGTCTTCAGGTACTTGAAGTTTTGTCATAAAGGTCTTTCATTTGTTAGTTGGAGTTACATCAAGATATTTTATATTAATTGTGGCTATTGTGAAGGGTGTTATTTCCCTAATTTCTTTCCCAACCCATTTATATTTGTATAAAGTAAGAATACTGATATATTTGAGCTAATGTTGTATCCAGCCACTTTGTTGAGGTTCTTTATCAGCTCTAAGAGTTCTCTGGTAGAATTTTTGGGGTCACTTATATATACTATCATATCATCCGCAGTCAGTGATACCTTGACTTCTTCCTTTCCAATTTGTATCCCCTAGATCTCCTTTCATTGTCTAATTGCTCTAGCTAGAACTTCAAGTACTATATTGAATAGATAAGGAGAAAGTGGGCAGCCTTGTCTTGTCCCCAATTTTAGTGGGATTGCTTCAAGTTTCTCTCCATTTTATTTGATGTTGGCTGTTGGTTTGCTCTATATTGATTTTATTATGTTTAAGCATATGCCATGACTCCTGATCTCTCCAAGATGTTTAACATGAAGGAATGGTTTATTTTGTCAAAGGTTTTTTTCAGCATCTAATGAGATGATCTTGTGATTTTTTTCTTTGAGTTTGTTTATACAGTGGATTACACTGAGAAAGAGGAACACGTCTCCATTGCTGGTGACATTTCAAACTGGTACAACCACTCTGGAGATCAATCTGGAAGTTCATCAGAAAATTGGAAATAGTTCTACCTGATGACCCAGCTGTACCACTCCTGGGCATATACCCAAAATATGCACTACCATACCACAAGGAAACATGCTCCACTATGTTCATAGCAGCCTTATTTGTAATAGCTGAAACCTGAAAACAACTCAAATGTCCCTCAACTGAAGAATGGATACAGAAAATGTAGTTTATTTACACAATAGAATACTATTCAGCTATTAAAAATGAGGACATCATGAGTTTTGCAGACAAATGGATGTAACTAGAAAAATATCATCATGAGTGAGGTATCCCAGACCCTAAAGGACATGCATGGTGTGTACTCACTGACAACTGAATATTAGCCAAAAAGTACATAATACCCACGATACAACACATTGACCATATGAAGCTTATCAAGAAGGAAAGCCCAGGTGTGAATACTTCAATCCCATTTATAAAGGGAAACAAAATAATCATGGGAGGCAGAGGAAGGAAGAGATCTGTTTGGGAGAGGGGAGGCAGAGGTAAAAAACAGGCAGGCTCAGGTGTGGGGGAGAGACAGGAAAGAAACCCAGAGGTTCAGAAGAATAAATGGAAATAAGCAACTTCGGGGACCGGGAGTGGGGGGGCAACCTCTGGAAAATCCCAGACACCTGGGATGTGAGAGGTCCCTAGGGCTCAATGGGGATGACCTTAGCAGAAATGCCCAACAGTGGCATTATGGGACCTGAGGAGACCACTTCCGGGAGATAGACATGGCCCCCTGTTGAGGCATGGGGACACCCACCAATCTTCAAAATTTTTGACCCAGAATTGTTCCTGTCTAAAGGAAATGCACTGACAAAAATGGAGCAGAGACTGAAGGAAAGGCCATCCAGTGACTGGACCAACTTGGGATCCATCCCTGTGCAGACACCAAACCCTGACACTATTACTAATGCCATGTTATGTTTGCAGACAGAAGCCAAGCATGGCCGTCTTCTGAGAGGCCTAACAACAGCTGACTGAGACAGATGCAGATATCCACAGACAAACTTTGGATGGAGGTTGGGGAACTCTATGGAAGAGTTAGGGGAAGGATTGATGAAGCTGAAGCAGATGGAGAGCCCATAGGAAGACCAACAGTGTCAACTAACCCAGACCCCTCAGTGCTCCCAGAGACTAAACTACAAACCAAAGAGCGTACATGTACATGGGCTAGTCTGTATGCTCAGACTACATTGTCTGGCCTCAGTGGGAGATGATGTGCCTAATCTTATAGAAATTTAATACCCCAGGAAGGGGGATGCTGAAAGGGGTGAGGTGGGGGTGGGTGGGCAAGTGGGGGGAACACCCTTTCAGATGCAAATGGGAGGGGTTGGTATGAAGAACTAGAGGATGGAAGATGGGAATGAGGGCAACATTTGGAATGTAAATAAATAAAATAATTTAATAAAAAATCTTATCCTGGATAATAAGAGTATACTGGATTGTATAGCACTAAGTTTTAGGAGTTTGTTGTCTTCAACCATTTCAGATAAAAGTTTAAAGCAACTAAAAATTAATTTGTTTCTCCTTTGAGTCTCATTGTTCTCTAAATAAAGCCCAAAGACCTGATCAAAACAAAACAGAAAACAAAAGCAAATAACAATAACAAAAAAGGAAGCCAACTTGAAGAGCAGCTCACTGCCTGAGGTTTTCCTTTTGAAAGCTGTAGAACTCTCAGAAATAATTCTGGCCCTTAGCTGCCATCTCTACTTGTCTGTAGAGTTGAAACAAAGGTCTTCTATCCTTTTTGACTCAGAATTGTTCCTGTCTAAAGGAAATGCACTGACAAAAATGGAGCAGAGACTGAAGGAAAGGCCATCCAGTGACTGGACCAACTTGGGATCCATCCCTGTGCAGGAAGTCTAAGAAGATGAACTGAGAAGTCCTGGCAATGCTGGGAATTAGCTGCCTACTCTGTTGTAATAATAAGAGCTGAGGCAGTGCCTTCCAGAGGATGGAAGGGGCACTGGGAGTTAGGCAGGGAATAACACTGGTCATCTGATACTTAGTGGTTATTACCAGAGGCAGATGGCATAAGGCAGGCCAAGGAACAGGCACAGCTACTGTGTTTCAGAAAACAGGTAGTGAGTACCACAACTCTCTAAACTAAAGAAATTAACCCAAACAGCATTAACTTCATAAAGGGACAAAGCCAGATTCTGTTTTTCATTTAAGAGACAGGCTTGTCAACAGACACTGAAACAAGAAAGCATTTGAGAGGAAATTCTGTTATCATCCAAATATTCAACTCCCTGGAGCCACAGGTCAATTGACTTTTTAAAGAAATTGATCGTTGTTATTTTCAAAAGATAATTAAAAGCAGGGCAGTTGTCTTTCAGCATAACTTTAATACCATTTTCCCCCAATAGAATTGTTTTAAATAATATATTATTCAGCTCACTTAAAAAAAATCTGAAGCTCTGCCAAGATGTCTTTTATAGTCATTTTCTCTGAATAATAGTTCAAACAAGGTCTACACCTCACTCACTTTGAATTTAATACTCATCTTTATTTTTTTCAGTTCATGGTTCAAGAACTCTACTCTTTTTCTCTGTTGTATAATCAGAGGGGCTTTCTAAGACAGAGAATCAAATCACAAATGACACACTAACATAGAGTAGAGGAAGCATTCTGAGGAGCAAAGGTGCTTGTCTGCAGAAAGAAAAGAACAGGACCTCAAAGCAGCATGGAACCAAAAGAATATATACCCTACAAAGGAGCAACAGAGAGATGAGCAATGTTTTCACAGAGGCACTGGAAGTCAGAAGACAGCGGAGGAGATTCAATGTAAGGAAGGATAATATTTGCCAAACAAGAGCCCTGCAGCAGCAAATGCACAGTTTTTCTTTAATAGTAAATCATCTTTTCATTTTATCTTTGAGATTTGTAGTATAATTACATTTGTTTTTTCCCTTTCCTCCCTCCAATGCCATACCAAGCTTCAAATTCATGGACTTTTTTGTTTACTAATTGATATTGCAAATATGTATGTGTATATGCATATACCCAAATATATCTATATCTATACTCCTAATAAAACATACTCAGTCTGTATAATGTTACTGGTATTTATGTTCTTGGGTATAAGCCTCTGGCATTAGAAAGCTCATTGGTATATTCTTCCCTAGGGAAAGCTACTTCTTCCACTCCGAGCTTTCCTTGGCTGCTTATCATTCTTTATATAGGGTAGAGATAACTATAGCCAATCAAAATGCAGAGTTGTGGAGCCTAATCCAAGTAGTTATATCTACAAAAGACTCCCACACCTAAAGGTCAGGGAACATTGCAGAAGAGAAAGCAGAAAGATTGTAAGAGCCATAGGATCAAGGTGTTGGCTGTGAGATTGTATATCCTAGTAATAATAGAAGCCATGTCTGTAAGATTCACCAACATGACCACCCAACCATGAGCTGAACTGTAGGAAACCAATGAACATGCCACACTACAAGGGGAAAAGTCTGTGAGGCCTCCACTTTACAAACAGCAAGCATAACTTTAAAAGTGAAAAACAAGAAAAAAATGTCAAGGAAGTGAGAAGTCAGAATTTTTCTAATTAGCATCATCCTAAAAACATTAACATTTTTTTCTTCAGACATTAAAGAAACTATACCCAAATATAAGCAAAATTATGTAAGGAGGAATGTTTAAAAGTCAAAATGAATAATAACTATGCAACTCATTAATAACAAAACCCATGCGGAGTTTTCTATATATAAATAAATTGCATACAATAGTATGATGTAAGGTGTTAGATAGCTGGGTGAGAGTAATTAAGCAAATCTATGATCCTTACATTTCTGGAAGATGAAAAATTGCTAATTTCAAAATAATCATAATAAATCAAGGGCATAAATCAAATGGTAATGACCAAAATGGTAATAAGAGAATATGTAATGAGTTAAGAAAGAAAAATATAGCTATGATCATAATAATAAAGGAAAAGTTAAGCCAAGGGAAATAAATGCAAACAAATATTAGGATAACAATATTTAAGTCCAAACACAATAACTATGGAATACATAATGTGATTAAAAACTGCTGGTCATCAGGTTTAATGAAAGGAAACAAATATCAACTTCATCCGATAGATCTATTTTAAGTATAAGACTATGCTCTTGCGCTTGCTGACAGGAACCTGCTGCAGCTGTTCCTTGGGAGGTTCTGCCAGCAACTGACCAATGTAGATGTGGACTGAGCTTCAGGACCCTGGTGAGGGAGCTGGCAGAAGGACTGGAGGAGTAGAGGAGGATTGCAACCCCATAGGAAGAACAATGTCGGCTGGTCAGACCACCCAGTGCTCCCAGGGACTAGGCCACCAACCAAAGATTGTAGAGGGAGGGATCCGTGGCTCCAGATATATATGTAGCAGAAGATGGCCTTGTCTGACATCAATGGGAAGGGAGGCCCTTGGTGGAGGTTTGATGCTTCATGTAGGGGATGCTGGAGCACTGGGGCAGGAGAAGGTGGGTGGGTGAGGCAGCACTCTCATAGAGACAAAGAGGAGGGGGAGAGGGTGGATGTGGGATGAGGGGGTTGTGGAGGAGTAACCAGGAAGGGGGATATCATTTGAGTTGTAAACGAATGGAATGATTAAAAAAGAAGAAAGAATATGTTCTTCTCCACCCAAGTGAGGATGCCTCAATCCCACTTGGGAGGGAGAAGAAAGCAATCATGGTGGCAGAAGGAGTGAGGGATCTGAGTGGGAGAGGAGACAGGGAGGGGAAAGGGGGAACATGATCAGGTATTGGGGGGACAGGAATGAAACCCAGAGGGTCAGCAGAAAAAATGGAAACAGGCAACATCGGAAGGTTGGGGGGACCCTCTAGAATGTACCAGTGACCTGGGAGGCGAGAGACTCTCAGGACTCAAAGGGAGGGGCCTTAGATGAAATGCCCTACAGTGGGGAAAGGGAACTTGTAGAGCCCACCTCCAGCAGAAAGTCAGGGCATCAAGTGAGAGATGGGGTTGCCATCCTACAGTCAAAAACTCTGACCCAGAATTGTTCCTCTCTAAAAGAACTGCAGTGACAAAAAATGGAGAAAAGACTTAGGGAAAGGAGGTCCAGTGACAGGCCCAAATTGGGACCCAGCTCAAGGAGAGGCTCCAAGGCCTGCCACTGTTACTGATGCTATGATGTGTGTACAGACAGGAGCCTAGCAGGGTTGCCCTCTGAGAGGCCCAACAAGCACCTGAAAAAGTCAGATGCAGATACTTGCACCCAACCAATGGACAGAACCTGGGAACCCTGAGGTTGAATTGGGGAAAGACTGGAAGAAGCTAAGGAGGAGGGTGACCTCATAGGAAGACCAGCAGTCTCAACTAACCTGGACATCTGAGATCTCTCAGACTGAGCCACCAACCAGGCAGCTGATATGAGGCCCCTAACACATATACTGCACAGGATTGCCTGGTCTTGCCTCAGTAAGAGAAGAGCACTTAACTTTCCAGAGACTTGAGGCCCCAGAGAGCGGGGATGTCTGTTGGGGTGGGGATGGGGGAACATCCTCTTGGAGATGGGGGAGGAGGAATAGGATGAGAAACTGTCGGAGAGTGGACCGGGAGGTGGATAACAACTGGACTGTAAAACAATGCTAAATAATAATAATAATAATAATAATAATAATAATAATAATAATAATAAATAAAAGTCAAAAAAGTTTTAATATATGATGTAGTATTGTGAACTCTGAACACCACAGTACACGGGGGTTTCTACAACTGATGTATCTTACAAGAATGGCACTTAGGAAATAGCACCTGAACTTACTAAACAATATAAGTCCCTGCTCCCATGAAGTTCTTGTTCATGGTATTTTATTTCTACTTTTTGAGTTTGCTTGTTTTTGGCACTTTGTCCTAGTAGGGTCATGGAGCTCTCCACACTCCTGTTTGTGGCCTATTTTACTTATACATATGAATTACACCCTCTAGGTTTGTTCATATTACTGTGTATGGCACAACATTCCTTTTTAAAAAGTGAATAAGGATCTGAAGCATGGGATTAGTAACAGAACACTTGTTGCTCTTAAAGAGGACCTAGCACTCACTTGTCAACTCACAGCTATCTATAATTCTAGTTTTAAGGGATCTGGTGGCCTCTTTTGGCACCCATGAGCTCCTATACTTACACAGTGCAGTTATGTACATGCAGGCAAACATTCATACACACAAAATAGAAAGAATAAGTCTTTAAAAATTAAAGGAAGATCAATATTTTATTTGTTGATCTATTTATTTAATTACTGACAGATTTTCAGGTGTTTTCCACACCGTGGCCATTGTGAAGAATATTGCTGCGACTCCAGGAATTCACCTATCTCATTACAACTCTTATTTTTGCTATCATACTATAGAGCCAGAGATGCAGTTGCTGAGTTATTCTAGATTGCTATTTTTAACTTTTGAGAAGATCCAGAGTGACTCCTATCAGCAAACAAAGATTTATTGCCATAGAGGAAGCATTCAGAAAAAGGAAATACAACCTATGACCTGAGAGAAAACATTTACCAGCCGTGTGCCTGATAAGATTTTGACAGTCAAGATATTTAAGGAACCATTATGACCTGGTGGGGGAAAAATCCACCGCAGCAAATACTTGTGTTTAAAATAAGCAGAGAGTTCAAATAGACTTCTCTCCAAAGAGAAGCAGATGATCAACAAGTATGTGGAAATATTCTCAACACCAATTATCTGGAAAATATGATTCAGAACCACTATGAGATACAACCTTATGCTTGTGGCTATAGTATTTATGAATACAAAAGAGAGAGAATAGCAAATGGCTCAGCAGTTTAGAGTACTTACTGCTTTTTCAAAAGACTTAGGTTCAGCTCCCAGCACCTACGTCAGGAGGTAGACAACTGCCTGTAACTCCAGGCATGGGGTATTAGATACCTTCTTTTGACTTTGTGGGTACCCATATGCATGCGCACATATACATATGTAGGTATACACATGTACATATAAATGAATATAAAAATGAGACCGTGCATATGTATATGTGTCTATGTCAGTGTGTTTGTATGTTGGGGTATGCACACATAGTCACACAAACAAAAAAAGTTCTTCTCAATCTAAGAGTAAAACATGCAAAAATTAAGCACATAAAAACTAATGGGAGAAATCTACTTCACAGTATAAAGTTAGTAGTAGAGATCAACATGATAGTGCAGATATGATGCTGATCAAAAGAGGCAGTGGTATTTTTGCCTGATGTCATGACTGTAAAACTGATGCGACAGTGATTTGTGACTATATACTATGCTGGGAGAGCTGGGCCTGGGGAAAAGCAGAAGGCTGATCCAGCTAGCTTATTGGTGCCCTCATTCTATACAACATAATCTTGAGCTGGAGACTGACAGTTGAGAACAAATTATTCACCACCTGCGATGAAAGTCTGGAAACTTGAGACTTGGTGGTACTGTCATGGTGACTTCCTAATACTGCTGGGTCCTGCTTCAAGGACAGTAACTCAAAGTGTATACTTTGCATGACATTGAATTCTCTTCTGTTCCTTAAAGAGAATGTAAAAAAATAAAAAATAAAAAAATAGAGCAGAGACTGAAGGAAAGGCCAACAGAGGCTGCCCTACCTAGTGATCCATCCTATCTGGAGAACAAACTCAGACACTATTGTGTGTGGGACAGTGGTCTGTGGCAGGCAATCTGGCACCTGGTTGAGCACAGGCCGAAAACTCTGGGAGACCCAGTGGAATAACCCAGGAGGGACCAGAACATGTTTTTGGCCAACGCTCCTGGAAGACTCCTGTAAAAACAGCTACAGCTTTCCCAACCCCTACAGAGAGGTCATGTGAGATTTGTCACATAGGAGCAACTCTAAGTCCTACCACATGCAAATAAGGTACCTCGAAGCAACGCTAAGCCCTCCCACATGCAAATAAGGTGCCGCAAAGCCCTCAGACCAAACCAATGGGAAGTATTGGTTGTCAAACCCCTGACCCCTCCCGAACAGTATATTAGACCATCCCAACCTGTGTAGAAAAGCCCGCCATCCAGAAGGAATAAAGGTGCGAGAACTACTCTGGCATCTGAGAGCGTCTAATCATAAGAGCTGTAACACTGCTGCCTGGGAAGAGATCTGCTCTCCTGAACGCCACCAGAAGCTTCCTGCGCTCTGCTGGCTAGTCGGCCTCTCGTGGGCTCAGCCTGGGCCTGACTCAGCACAGGGCGGTGGGTGCAGCGTCTTGGCACAACCCAGGTGGTAATCACAGGGACCGAGGCGGAGGAGATTCCGTCCTGCTCACGCTCTCCCCCTTGCTGAAACCCTCGCATTTGGCCAGGCCAGAGACCCCTGAGGAAGACTCCCAGGATGCAGCCCAACAATTGTGGATGCCAAGAAGTGCTTACTGACAGGAGCCTGGTATAACTGTCCCGAGAGGCTCTGCCAGAGCATGATCAATATAGATGTGGATATATGCAGCCAAACATTGAACTGAGCACAGGGACCTCAAAGGAGAAGTTAGGGCAAGGACTGTAGGAGCTGAAGGAGTTTGCAACCCCATAGGAAGAACAAGAATATCAATAGACCAGACTCCCCAAAGCTCCCAGGGACTAAATCACCAACCAAAGAATACACATGGGGGATCCATGGCTCCAGGTGGATATGTTGCAGAGGATTGCCTTATCGGGCATCAATGGGAGGGGAACCCCTTGGTCCTGTGGAGGCTTGATGACCCAGGGTAGGGGGATACTAGGGCACTGAGGCAGGAGTGGGTGGGCAGGTGGGGGAGCACCCTCATGGAGGCAGGGGGAGGGGGAAGAGGAGGGAGAGGGGATAGGGAACTTGTGAAGGGGAAACTGGGAAGGGGGATAACATTTGAAATGCAAATAAATAAAATAACCAATAAAAAATTTCCTTTGTCAATATGATGAAGATGGTTTCTTATTTTTCAGATAATTACCATGGTGTGTTAACTTTGCCATGTCCCACATGGGAGAAAAAATAGAAATTAAGCTTAATGGATTGTTTTCAATACACACTATTTGAAAGCAATGGCTTTTTGGTTCCAAGATTATTCCTGAGGGTTAATAGCTCAGCACACAGGGCTGCTCTATGTCTCCATCTCCCATTCCTAATGCTGTTTTTGGCAACTGACCAATTGTTTAGAATTCAGCTGTTTTGACAGCTGATAAGAATGCAATAAAAATAAATACTTCCCAGAGCGATAACTTAGTTTGCCAGATATAGATTTTAAAATATAAAAATAGGGAAGGTAACAGTCTGGAAATGGGAAATATATGGAGTTGGAGGACTGCATCAGTCATTCAAATGACAGACTGGGTATCAACTTTAAAAAGGAAAGAGACTGTCACACAGCCGACAAAGACACACACAGAAAGTACAGATAAGCTCAGACAAAAAAGGTAGGGGAAGAAAGCTGATGAAAAGCTCAGATGCACTCTTGTTTGTTTCATGGAGAGCTTCAATATTCATATACTGAGAGTTTCTCGCATTCAATATGTAATCCTCAAAGCATTATTGTTATCTGTGTAAATATACAAAACAAACTTAAATAAGTTAAGTTGTGCTTCTTCCGCATGTATCCCCCAAAACGTAGCAGTTGGCAGCCTGAAATTAGTAGGGAAAAACAATCATATGAATTTAAACATAAAACAAATTTAGATAATTTACTAAAGGGACAAGAGACTTTTCAAAGTTTTAATTAGGTCTTCTTGAAGGCTGTATGTTCTAGACATGCCAGAAATGATTATTTTAGTCCATCAGGAAATAAATATATATTTATGACATAAATATCTGTATAATTATAATAATTAATAATATAAATAAATATATAATATAAATATATATTTAGACCATATATATATATATATATATATATATATATATATATATATATATATATATATATAGTGTGTGTGTGTGTGTGTGTGTGTATATATATATATATATATATATATATACACACTAAAGTAAAGGGATTCATTCTAAAAATGCATTTGTGTCAAGAAAAATTAAAGTATGAAAATTCAGGCATTATCCATATCTTTAACAACAACAATAACAATAACAGACACACACAAAGCAGGCTGAGATGTGGGTTAAATGGTAAAATGTTTGCCTGGCATTATTAAAGCACTGGGTTCATACCTTGGGCATAATGGTATATGCCTACAATACGAGCACTCTATAGATGGTAGCAAAAGGATCAGCAGTTCAAGGTCATCTTTGGCTGTTGAGTGAGTTTTAGGCTAGCCTGGGTTAAGTGAAATCAATCCTGTCTCAAAAATAATACTTTAAAAATAAAACTATAGCTGTTGAACACCTACTTAATGTAAAAAGTGTGTCTGATAGCTTAATAATATCATAAAACATGCATTAGTCTCCCTTTGAAAGCAAAACAAGCTGCTGTATGAAGAAGAGAAATTTTATAGCCTGCCCATGATACAAGCTCAAGTGATTTCCACCTCAAGATGTTTTGAAGCCTCCAGCTTGCCTGTGTGACCCTTCAACTGAACTATTTCTATGGGATTTATAATGATCCAAGTTGTATTATAGTGACACTTAAGCCCAATAATCCAGGTTGTAGACAAATATGGTTCTCTTTTTCCTGAAGGTACCAAATGTTGCAGAGTAGTGTTTAGAGCAGGCTCTTGCATGTGTGCTCCTGTGTGGAGACCTGCTGCCCGATTTCATGTGAGGAGATACATGTAAAATCTCATCATCTCCATCCATGCAATTTGGGCAGTAGTAATATCTATCTTGTGTAATTTAGAGGTCATCCTCTGTGTGGCCTACTAAGAGGCACATCAAAATCACGGTAACATAAGTTAATGTTGATGTTATTTTACATGCATATTAGAGTTTCTGTTCCTTTCAGAAAATGTATTATTCAAAGAAAGATTCAGACTTCCAACCTTTGAGGGAAAAGACAAACACAATAAATGAATTGGCTAGGCTGATTTAAAAGGTAATCACGTACAATAGAGAAAGAATAAAATACATCTAGTTTTTTTTTCACCCAAGAAGACTCTCCAAAGACAAGTGTCTTCCCATCTTACAACGTGACATGTGGTATCTAAATACAGCAGCCCTTCCGGGGCATATGTGCTGTTGCCTGATTCAAATATAGGTTCTTAGAATGGTACACATATGGGTGAAGTTGCTGCTTCTATTAAAATCCCCCAAAGTCCTTATTCAATTATCAGAAGATTTTTGCAATTTGATTGTAGAGAGCAAGCAAAACGTCAAGATACCATTGGTTGTAGCTCAGGCAGATAACAAGATAATGTGAAGGACCCCCAAGGCACCTATGAACACAGCCATGACTGGCTGTCACTTGGTGAACTGGAAGTCAGTGGAGTACTGTCTACGGCTCTCGTTCCTTCCTTCTCAATCTGTGGTCATGACCCTTTGGCAAACTTCTATCTCTAAAAAGTTTACATTAAAATTCATAACAGTATAAAAATTACAGTTATGAAGTAGCAACATAAATAATGCTATAGGGTCACTACAACAGGAGGAAGTGTATTAAAGGGTAGCAGCATTGGGAAGGCGAGACCATTGCAATTGGAGAAACAGCATGAATTCACTACTTCAGGCCCCTCACTGGGTCATTGTACTTCTTGTCTGCTTTGGCTTCCTACATTACCCACCATTATAAATCTCAGCCCATTTCCCTTTGTGTTAAATTTTAGGTTGACTCAAATCACAAGCCAGTACAAAAGAGGATACCCATGTGCAGAAGAGCAGATTCCCAGATTAGAGGGCGGTAGCATCTTTCACCTCTGAGCTGTAACTGTCTCCACATCTCACTTGAATAAAATACCTTAATTAGAGGTGAACCCAATGTGGAAGGTCAGCAAGGCCACATTATCACAAATCCACGTTTGAAAGAAGAAGCAGTAAAAACCCAAACTTTGGGTTCACTTTGACAAGCTTCCTCAGCACTGATCATTTGTAATCTGGAGCCTCTAGGGGGCGTTTTCTTTACTTCTCAAACATCAATAGAGTCTGGGATTACTCATACTTACATTAGTCATGCTTATAGAAAGCATTTTTCTCTGATTAAAATGGTATGGAAAATGAAAAAATAAGTTATAAGAAATGTAGTGGCTTAATATTCCACTCTGGAAAGAGAACCTTAAGTAAGAGTTTCAGCCCTGAGGCTGGAGAGATAGGTCAGAGGGCAAAACACTTAATGCTCTTTCAGAGCCATCTATATAACTGCAGTTCCAGAGACCCTATGTCTTCTTCTGGTCTCCAAGCATCCTAGACATACATCTGATGCATAGTCATGCATATAGACAAAACATTCACATGTAGAAAATATAAACAAACAAGTGAGATACAGTCTTAAAGATTATGAAAAACAGATAAAAAAATCAATTAACTCTTAAAGCAATGTTATGACTTGATTTTCTGTTTCACATCTATGGATTAAATACTGAATGAAAACAAAGCATCCATTCTGGAGGAGGAAGGGACTCATATTTTGAAAAAAAAAAATCAAAACATAAAAATAATCTGAATCCAAGCATCTGCCCCAAGCCAAAAGAAAGACTCCCACAGACCCACTCTCGCCACACTGGTCAGAGCATCCTGAAGAAGGACATTCATGCACCTGCCCGGGTCCTGCTGGCCCTGGGAGGTGAGATGAAAGATACCCAAACACCTGCTGTGGGTGCCACTGTGATGGATGAATGTGAAACAGAGATGTGAAGATGGAGTACATAGTAGAGTCATGGAAGGGAAAGCAAAGCCAAGGGATTCATGCACTATGGAGAAAGTGCACTCGGTGGTGGTGAGGCCCAGCAGATATGAGGAGGCCATGGTGAGGTCCTGGCCTAGCTTGCTGCCAAAGGCCATCTGGGTCTGTAGTCTTGCTGAAGCTTGGGTCTGTGTCACTGTCAGTGGCCCAAGTTACCACCAAAGGTCAAGCAGACATCTGTGGTCTAGTCTGCTACAAGAGGCCCTGTGGATATCTCAGGGCAGCGCTGCTGAAGGGGACATGCTGATCTGAATGACAAACATTGCCACCTGAGACCATGGAAACATCTGGGCCCAGGTTGCTACCAGGGTTGGGGAGTAGGGATGGAAGTGGGGTTGCATGTCTGAATTTGTGGTCCTATGGCAACTTGGTCTGTGTTGATGCTCCAGGCCCATATTACCACCAAAATCCGTACAGAAATCCCTGGTATGGACTACTACCTGTGGTTCTGTGCTAATATGGTCCTGCCTCTTGCCAGACACAACACTGGAGAGAGCTGGCCCACCTGTCACCTGGGCAGCACAGTAGGGCTGATCCTGATAGTGGGTGAGCAGGTGAACTGACCCCTTCTGCTGTGGGATGGCTTGAGCAAAAAAGAGAGAGTTCGCTCCTTTGCCTGCAGCAGGCAGGAGAGCAGGTCCTGCACCTGCACCTCTCCTGGGCAGCACAGAAGAGCTGGTCCTGGTAGCAAAGACATGAGCAAGCCAGCCCCAAGGACAAGAAGAGAAGGAGAGCTGATCCAGCCTCTTGCTGACGTCAACATTGGGTAAGCTAGCTGGGGCAGTCTTGGAGAGCTTTCCCTGGTGAGGTGGCCTCAGGAAAGTTGGCAGGCTGACCAATTCAGCTATCTCCCAGGCCCAGATCCAGGGCTATTAGTTGGTCCACCCCAACACCTACCTCATCTATAATCTTCTGGAGCGTGTGAGGGAGCCACAGGTCCTGCAGATTCAAAGTTACAGGATCTCTACAACACAGGATAACAACAGGATATCTGAGAAGAGACTTCATGAGGATCCAGTATTGACAGTATAGCAGACATCAGAGGTCTCAAAACAGACCAATGACTCATTATAAAGAACATTTTTAATTGAAGTCATGTGGACAAAAGAGTATATTGTATGACACACTGTAACATACTATAGCTTCTATGACAAGATTATTTTTTATCTATTTTATTTTATTTTATTTTATTTTATTTTATTTTATTTTATTTTATTTTATTTTATTTTATTTTGGGAGGGAAGAGGTTGCAAGGGCAGAGGGTGAATACAGAGGTATCGGGAGAGGAGCGCGATTGGGGTTCATGATGTGAAAAATCACAAAGAATCAATAAAAATTTTAAAAACTAGCCTGAATTTCATTAAGTGCATGAATTTTCTACTTTATCTTTTTCGTCTGCTCCCTTAGCTACAGCTGCAGCTTGTTAGTAGTAATTTGTAGACACTTTCTTTCTTCTAGAAAACATTATGTTTCTCCTTTAAAGGTCATCTTTTAGTCACTGTGGGAGCTGCAACAACTGTAATAAAAAATATTCATCTTCCCTAACAAAGCAATGAACAAACACAACCCAGGACACAATGTCATAATCTTATCATAACTTAATCCTAATCTTTGAGATGGCGAAAGCAATTCCGAGAAACCATGAGGAGGAGCAGTCATGTTTAAGGCCCAAGACTCCAGCAAGAAGGTTTTCTAATATTCTTTTGCTTTAAGGAATCGTCAGATAAGCTGTTTTCCTTCTTAGAAGTGGGCTGTGTTCTCATATTCATGGATTAGTTTGAGTGCTTGGCTTGCATTGTTTTTAGTGTGGTTATGTAAAGCCTCGAATTACAGAGATAAAAATATAACTCTAAGACATAATAAAGACAAATACAATTTCTACTTATAGAGCACAAAAGTCTAGGCTCTATATTTGCTGACTAGTTGTGACACAGCATACATTGGAAATGTCCTGTTGCTTCCTAAAGAGATTTAGTCATAAAATCACAGTGCAAGGTGTGAAGAAGGCATAGTGAAAAGATCCAACTAGATTTGGATTCAGGCTGTGTTCTCCTTTTCTGTTTTTTTCAGAGTGTTATTTTAAACACTTGGTGTGTTTTTTCTTGATTTGTAACAAGTATTTCTAATTTAGAGGCTTATAAAAATTAGAAATAATACACAGTGACTAACATGTACTAGGTAGCAAATAACTAGAGGATGTACTGACAAAATTCACATGGGGCACTTTTGATTGTGTCTGCAGAAAGGTGCTGATTCAGCGTTGTAGTTATACCTAGACCCTCTCTGTGGCTTTACCACAGACCAACCAAGTGACCATTCCAAGAACGTAATAGAAGAAGGTAGCCATTCTTAATGCCCAGGGCTCCAAACTAAAAGAAAATAATTTCCAGTACTTCTTTGTGTTTGATGGTAAGTCCTAAGAAAGCAGGGGTTGAAGACCTATTGTTTTTCTAACTTAATGCAATTCTTGACTGTAGTAGACCCTCAAATATTTAACAAATGTGTAAATATTCACATCAAATTAAATGGCCATTTCATATAAACTTTTCTTTACTCTAGCTTATTCACTGACATTGGCTTTCTTGTATCAGAGATGTTGACACAGTATTTTGCTACATAATTAGTTTTAGATTTTAATTAAAATAGTGCATCATTTTTCCCAGCACCCTTCTCATCCTTCTAGGCAGTGCCATTCCCCTGACTCCCTCTCAAATTCATGACTTCTTTTGCCATATTTAATGCTACATACATGCTAAGTACATTTATTATTGCGAGTATGTAATTTCACTATTGGGTAACTAATTAGGGGTCTCATCCCTAGGAAAGACTAATTCTGCTTAGTCTTAGAATGTCAGTAGTCATTAATTAGCTTTTCATCTAAGATTGATGCCTACTTAAGGTAATTTCTACATATGTGCATGTGTGTGATATGCACACATATACATGGCTGTATATGTCTTCATATATGTGGAAACACAAATGCATGTATACCACTATGGACATGTGTGCATGTGCACTGTCTTCCTCAGTTGTTCTCAATATTTTTTGTCGAGGTAGAGTCACTTGCTGAACTTTGAGCTCACCAATTCCAGCTTGCCTAGCTTATGCCAGAGGTGCCCTGTCTCCATCTCCCAAGTGATGCTATTATAGGCAGTCTCTAGGTTTGTCTACCTGGAATTTACATGGGTCCTCATACTTGGGTGATAAATGCTTTATCCACTGAACCAGCCCCACTTCCAGTTCTAATGGCAATTTTAAGTACAGGAAAATGTCAAGCTGAAATCCAGAGAATAGAAACCCAGAAAATCCCTCTCTAACAGGCAGATGCAGTGTAGGCAGATGGAGAGGCAAAGATCATAGGCCCCAGCATCCTGTTTCGACTTTTCATTATTCAAATTTAAATCATTATTGAAGCCTTCTTACCAGAAGGCTGCTTTGAGACAGGAGCAACAGATAGAACAGTTAATTCCAGGAAAGGGAGAGTTGTTTCCTAGGAACTAGAAGTCTAGTCAAAGGAATAAAACCAGCACTACTTCACAAGATGAAAAGGAACTCTCAAACTCTCACATCAACAGTAGCACACTATGGGGCCAGCTATTCAAGAGAGATGTCTGAGGTTTAAGACACATAAACATTTCTATGGATATTGTTACTCAAATTAAGAGTGGGAGGATTTTGTGTTAGAGGGTAGCAGACACTCTCAATTCATTAATGTATCACCTTTCTCCTTGACTTTAGCACCAGTCATCTAAGGGGCAGAACGTCCTGTCCTGCTGAAGACATTCCTTCTTATGGCACCAAGCTCAAGGCAGAAGCCTCATGTGTTTCATTTACACTGACCTGATAGGAGGCACACAAAATCTAATAAATTAAAGAAATGCATGTGTTCCACTATGTTCATAGCAGCCTTGTTTGTGATAACCAGAAACTGGAAACAACCCAGATGTCCCACAACAGAAGAATGGGTATAGAAAATGTGGTTCATTTACACAATGGAATACTACTCAGTTATTAAGAACAAGGACATCATGAGTTTTGTAGGCAAATGGAAGGAACTCGAAAATATCATCCTAAGTGAGGTAACTCAGACCTAAAGGACATGCATGGTATGTACTCACTAATAAGTGGATATTAGCCAAAACATTACAGAATACCCAGGATACAACCCACAGAATTCAAGAAGGTTATCAAGTGGAAGGGCCCAAGTGAGGATGCCTCAATCCCACTTGGGAGGGAGAAGAAAGCAGTCACAGAAGGGGGTAGGGAGGGTAGAATTTGAATGGGAGAGAGGACAGGGAGGGAAAGATGAAACATGTCAGGTATTGGGTGAGGGAAATAGGACTGAAGCCCTGAGGGCCAGCAGAAAAAATGGAAACAGGCAATCTCAGGAGGTAGGAGGTGGGGGGGATCCTATAGAATGTACCAGAGACTTGGGAGGTGAGAGACTCTCAGGACTCAATGGGAGGGACCATAGATGAAATGCCCAAGAGTGGGGAGAGGGAACTTGCAGAGTCCACCTCCAGTAGAAGACAGGGCATCAAATGGAGGGATGGGGTTGCCAGCCCACAGTCAAATCTCTGACCCAGAATTGTTCCTGTCTGAAAGAACTACAGGGACAAAACCAGAGAAGACCCGGAGGGAAAGGAGGTCCAGTGACAGGCCCAACCTGGGATCCAGCTCAAGGGGAGTGTACTTACAGACAGGAGCCTAGCATGGCTGCCCTCTGAAAGACCCAACAAGCAGCTGAAAGAGTCAGATGCAGATATTTACACTCAACCAATGGACAGAAGCTGCTGACCCCTGTGGTTGAATTAAGGAAAAGCTGGAAGAAGCTGAGGAGGAGAGCAACCCTGTAGGAGGACCAGCAGTCTCAACTAACCTTGTTCCCCAAGATCTCTCAGACACTGAGCCTCCAACCAGGCAGCATACACAGCTGATAGGAGACCACTGACACATATATAGCAAAGGACTGCCAGATCTGGACTCAGTGAGAGACGATGCACCTAACCCTGAAGAGTTTTGAGGCCCCAGGAAGTGGGGAGGTCTGGTGGGGTGGGGGTGAGGGAATGGGGACATCCTCTTGGAGATAGGGTGGGGGAGGAGGTATGGGATGTGGAACAGTCAGAGAGTAGACCTGAAAGAGGATAAAATCTGGATTGTAAAAAAATATTAAATAATTTTTTTTAAAAAAGAAAGAAATACAATGAGTAAGTGACTGCTTAGCCTAGGCACTCCTTTTATAAAGCCTCTTGGAAGTGCTTTTCCCTGTACACATTTCCCTGCAGACCTTTTCAGTCTTAGCTGAAGACATACTTATTCCCCATGGACTTGATGTTGGGTTGATGTCTATACTTGTTCATTGTTTAGTGTTTCTTCTTCTCACCTTTTCTCACCTTTTCTTGTCTCCTGTTGATCCCAACACTAGCCTAAAGCCTAGTTGGCTCAGGAATACTACTACATTGACAACAGTTAACCCCAGCTGAATTAGTTACTTGTTTCACTATTGCAAGAAAATATTTGACAAAAGCAACTCAAAGAGGGAGGAGCTTTCTTTGACTTACAGTTTCATGGGATCCATCATAGAATGGAAAGAACACATGCAGGAGTGAGAGGCATGGCATCCACAGTAGTAGTAAATACTTGTGCTTACGGCCCCTTTGCCTTTTAATTTAAGCCTATGAATCTTGCACGGGGAGTGGAGCCACCCACCTTTGGGGTAGTTTCTTCCCCCCACTTCCATTAATCTAATCTAGATAATTTCCCACATATATACACAGAGATTCATTTCCATAGTGACTTCTAAATCCCACTACATTGAAATCAAGAATAACTGTTGTGCTTGGTGCTCCACCAGAACTAGATGAGTAGACCCTATTGCTGAAGACTACATATAGTTTATCTGTAAAATATAGAGAAATCAATCTGGACCTGAGCTGGAAAACTTCTCCCTGATGGATAGTTTTCATAGTGGTAGGAGATGCTCTGTAGGGGGCTAGAGGAGCAAAGGCACCAATGGTTTTATCTAGATGTTAATCCTACAATCTATGAAACCAACCTGACAGGTAAGATGTGCCTACTTACACAATAATGGCATGACTGTTGTAGTGGTGACCAACTACTCTGTGGTTAGATTATAGCACCAGTCCACAGAAGGAAATAGATGCTTCTTATGGCAAACACAAACAAAAAAGCACATGGCTGGCAAAATAATAGGCTCTAAGAGGGAACTTATCATCATTGTATAGGTTAATTAAGGCAGCATCAAACTGCCTTCGATATATCTGTATGTATACCCATAGACAAATGCTATTTTCAGCCTAAAACTTAAGTCTTTCTGATTAAAGATGGAGTAAATGCAGAAGACTTTATGGTTGTTTAAGGTGCTGAGAATAGTGATCATTGACTGCTCAGCCCTAAACAAGAAGTTTATACTTCCCTCTCTATGACTTAGAGAACAATGAGGAAGAGAGAATAGAAAGAATATAAGAACAGGAAGATGGGAAGAAGGACTATAAAATGGATCTTCTGGCTGTGACAGAGTCACTGCAATCATAAACTCACAGCACCTGCCCTAATCAACATTCCTGAATGGGGGAGGGGCTAATGGAGATCTGTAACTCTCTGCTGAACTAATGATTCATGATAGATTCTAGGAGAGAATGAGTCGATGTCTTCAGTTGTGTACACACTGGAGATTCCATGAGGCTTCAAAACTTGATTCCAAGTGCATAGATAGTCACACAGATATTCCTAATTAAACTCAGTGGGTCAAAAACTAGACAAAAAGATGTGAATATGGAAGACAGCATTTTCAACAAATGGTGCTGGGTCAACTGGCATTCTACATGCAGAAGAATGCAAATTGATCCATTCTTATCTCCCTGTACAAAGCTCAAGTCCAAGTGGATCAAGGACTTCCACATAAAACCAGATACACTGAATCTAATAGAAGAGAAGGTGGGGGAAAGCCTCGAACACATGGGTACCGGGGACAAGTTCCTGAATAGAGCACCAATGGCTTATGCTCTAAAATCAAGAATCGACAAATAGGACCTCATGAAATTGCAAAGCTTCTGTAAGGCAAAGGACACTGTCAATAGAACAAAACGGCAACCAACAGATTGGGAAAAGATCTTTACCAATCCTATGTCTAATAGAGAGCTAATATCCAACATACACAAAGAACTCAAGAAGTTAGACTCCAGAAAACGAAATAACCCCATCAAAAAAATGGGGAACAGAGCTAAACAGAGAATTCTCAACTGAGGAAAGTCGCAGGGCTGAGAAGCACCTAAAGAAATGCTCAACATCCTTAATCATAAGGGAAATGCAAATCAAAACAACTCTGAGATTCCACCTCATACCAGTCAGAATGGCTAAGATCAAAAACTCAGGTGACAGCAGATGCTGGCCAGGATGTGGAGAAAGAGGAACACTCCTTCACTGTTGGTGGGACTGCAAGCTGGTACAACCACTCTGGAAATCAGTTTGGCGGACCCTTAGAAAAATGGACATAATACTACCTGAGGACCCAGCTATACCTCTCCTGGGCATATACCCAGAAGATGCTCCAACATGTAATAAAGACACATGCTCCATT
>CM052703.1:24785137-24843214 GCA_028551405.1 Uromys caudimaculatus
AATACTTTCTAAAATACTGAAATGCCTAACATAGGGTTTTAGGCATTTCAGTAGTTCATAGGGGCTGAACTATTTTAAAATTTATCTTTAATTACAATTGTAAAGTATACAATTCACGTAGAGAATACTTTCCAAAATACTGAAATGCCAAATACAGAAACTAAAAATTTGTATTTTTTTTTAAAAAAATTTATTTATTTATTTATTTACACTGCAGATTTTATGGCCCCCACTGTCCACCCTCCGACTGTTCCACATCAAATACTTCCTTTCCCACCCCACGTCTCCACGTGTATGTCCCCACCTAGCAACCCCACCCCACCTGACCTCTAAATTCCCTGGGGCCTCCGATCTCATGATGGTTAGGTGTATCATCTCTGATTGAACAAAGACCCAGCAGTCCTCTGCTGTATATGTGTTGGGGGCTTCATATCAGCTGGTGTATGCTGCCTGGTTGGTGGTCCAGTGCCTGAGAGATCTCAGGGGTCCAGGTCCAGGTCCAGGGTCACCCACCTCCTCAGCTTCTTCCAGCCTTTCCCTAATTCAGCCACAGGGGTCAGCAGCTTCTGTCCATTGGTTGGGTGTAAACATCTGCATCAGACTCTTTCAGCTGCTTGTTGGGTCTTCAGGAGTGCGGTCATACTAGGTCCCTTCTGTGAGCACTCCACAGGCTCAGTAATAGTGACAGGCCTTGGAACATTCGCTAAAGCTGGATCCCACTTTGAGCCTGTTGCTGGACCTTCTTTTCCTCAGGCTCTTCTCCATTTTCATCCCTGTAATTCTTTCAGACAGGAACAATTATGGGTCAGAGTTTTGACTATGGGATGGCAACCCTCTCCCTCATTTGATGCCCTGTCTTCCTGCTAGAGGTAGGCTTTATAAGTTCCCTCTCCCTACTGTGGGACATTTTATCTAAGGTCCCTCTCTTTGAGTCTTGAGAGTCTCTCACTTCCCAGGTCTCAGGTGCATTCGGGGGGGGGGGGTTCCCTCACAACCTCTTACCTCCTGAGGGTGCCTGCTTCCATTCTTTCTGCTGGCCCTCAAGGCTTTTCCCTTACCCAATACCTGATCTGGTTCCCTCTTCCTCCCAAGCCCCCCCCCCCCCACTTTCCCTCCCAGGTCCTTCCCTCCCTTGCCACTTGTGATTGCTTTCTTCTCCCTCCCAAGTGGGACTGAGGAGTCCTCACTTGGGCCTTTCAGCTTGTTGACCTTTTTGCATTCTGTGGACTGTATCTTGGGTATTCTATACTTTTTTTTTTTTTTGGCTAATATCCACTTGTTAGTGAGTACATAACATGCATGTCCTTTTGGGTCTGAGTTACCTCACTCAGGATGATATTTTTTAGTTCCATCCATTTGCCTGCAAAACTCAGGATGTCCTCGTTCTTAACAGTGCAGTAGTATTCCATTGTGTAAATGAACCACATTTTCTGCATCCATTCTTCTGTCATGAGACATCTTGGTTGTTTCCAGATTCTGGCTATCACAAACAAGGCCACTATGAACATAGTGCCCCCGTGGCATGGTGGGGCATCTTTTGGGTATATTCTCAAGAGTGGTATTGCTGGGTCTTCAGGTGATCTATTTCCAATTTTCAGAGGAACTTCCAGATTGATTTCCAGAGTGGTTATAACAGTTTGCAATCCCACCCGCAATGGAGGAGTGTTCCTCTTTCTCCAAATCCTCACCAACATCTGCTGTCACCTGAGGTTTTGATCTTAGCCATTCTGATTAGTACAAGGTAGAATCTCAGGGTCATTTTGATTTGCATTTCTCTGATCACCAAGGACTTTGAACATTTCTTTAGATGCTTCTCAGCCATTACAGATTCTTTTGCTGTGAATTCTCGGTTCAGCCCATTTTTTGATTGGGCTGTTTGGTTTTTTGGTGATTAGCTTCTTGAGTTCTTCATATATATTGGATATTGGCCCTCTCTCAGATGTGGGGTTAGTGAGGATGTTTTTCCCAATCTGTAGGTTGCCTATTTGTCTTATTGACTATGTCCTTTGCCTTACAGAAGCTTTCTAGTTTCATGAGGTCCCATTTATCAATTCTGGATCTTAGAGCCTGAGCCTTGGAGTTCTGTTTAGGAAATTTCCCCCTGTGCCAATGAGTTCAAGGCTCTTTCCCACTTTTTCTTCTATTAGATTCAGTGTGTCTGGTTTTATGTTGAGGTCCTTGATCCACTTGGACTTGAGCTTTGTGCAAGGTGACAAACGTGGGTCTATTTTCATTTTTCTACATACAGACAGCTAGTTAGATCAGCACCATTTATTGAAGATGCTTCCTTTCTTTCATTGTATATGTTTGGCCTTATTAGATATATAAAATGAATGTGTATGATGTCATCTAGATGCATTTGGCATTTATTCTTACGGACAATCCAAGCAGCATTCCTTGCATTTGGTAGCAATCTTCAAATTTGGTAAAATTTTTGTAATGTTTGTATCATTTTGACATTACTTTTCCAATATTCCTTGCTTCCTTGTGCTCATTTCTTGCATGACTCTCTCTCTCTCTCTCTCTCTCATATATACTGTTTCACTATAGTTTCATATTTAAAACATATATCTTAGTGAATATATGAAGTTAACTTTTTTGTCTGTTTGATTCTCTCTGATCATTAATGACTTTGTTGTATAACATTATTGAAATATTTGAATTATAGATCATTAAGTCAATTATGCTATTTCTATACACCATTAGAATTTTCCCTTAGTTTTTCCTTTCCTATTTTTTTTTTTTTTTTTTTACTTTGACAAATTATTTTTGAGACAGGATTTCTCTAAGCAGCCTTGACTGTCCTAGAGATTTCTCTGTAGACCAGGCTGGCCATGAACTCAGAGTGATTTGCTTGTCTCTGCCTCCCAAGTGCTGGTATTAAACACATGTGCCACCACTGGCCAGCTAGTTTTACACAATTTTTACAAGATGCACTTGGTGACTCAACAATACCCCTTTAAGTTTCTAGTGATTGCTTAGCCTCCTCCTCCTTACTCTTTGAATTCAATGTACATAACTTTCCATAAGTCTCCCCTCAGCCATTTATTCCTTCATTGCACCCCTCTTTCTTCCAGTAGCAGAAGCATGAAAACATCATCAAGACAATTCAATTTGAGTTATACAAATTAAGTCATGGGAACATAAATATAGCCCTATGTAAGACACCCCCTTTGGGGGAATTGTAGCAGCTGCTCTAACACAGAGTCAGCTGCACGGAGAAAGGTTGTTTAAGTAAAATATTTTTAGTTTCCTTGGATTTCCATCTTGGTTTCTGGAACAGAAGCATCCGCTGTACTCTATACCATATGTTGGGATGTTTACAGTTTGTAGCTGAGTTTCCAACTTAAGACAATTTTAAATTATCCTAACATCCTTGAGGGAGAGACAGATAAAGCCTACATTTATTGAAAAGTATGGGATTTATGTCTTCCACGGCCCACAGTTCTAATCTGATGCTCATACATATGTCCAGCAATGACGTGTAACTCAAAGGGTATTTGCAGTCTCTGGTAAGAAGTCAACAGATGGATAATAGTGGTCGCTAGGATGACCCCAGCACTAAAATATAGCTGCAAAGTCACTTTATTAGTATGTGTCAGTTGTGTAATATGGATTCCATTATGGTACAGCCGTGCATGTTTATCAAAAACTTTGACCACCTGTGACATACAAGGTTTAGTTACTCAAAAGCCTTATAGATTTACATTTAAAGTCTTATACTCTTTGTACATATTAAAGAAGTGAATGTCGGAGAGATAAGGAATCATATTTAAGGTGTAAAGCCACAATTAGAAACCAGTGTTCTCTGGTCCAAAGATTTCCACCTAAATGCAGATCCTGCTTAACTAAGGTATTTGTCCTGGGTCTTCTGTAGTGTCTACTAAGACAGAAGGAAGCAATGATGTTTCCCAGAACCAAGAATTTCCATTTCCACCCAATATCCATTTTCTTTATCTTCTTTGTTGCTAGATAGCATTTAACTAGATACAATGATGTGCAAAGATCAAATTTCACACATTATCTCACTCTGTGTGCTCTAATGCCAAAGTTCAACCCAATAAGATAGAGAGTACTTCTGAGAAGTTCCCATGGTGATCAAGAATTACACGTATTTTCTTCCTTTCACATTACACTTTGTTTACTGGGATGAAAATAAAAAGTCAGTAAGGCCTTTGAGGGTAGCCTCTTTATCTCATGGAATGTGGGATGGAAGGTTGAAAAGAATTGGATAGCTTCAAGACAACACAAAAACAACTCCAAAACTACAAACTCCATGCTTCTTTTACTCACAGAGAACAAAGTCCTATCCAGTTTAGCCAGCATATGCATTGGGGCACTTATAATTTGTATATAAGTTGAGTCTCAAGAACATTTACTACTTGTAGAATAAAATCTAAGCTTCTTATCCACATATATGTGACCTTAAAACATGGCTTCATATCTTTTCTACTGTTAGGTGCAACTTGCTTACTCTGTTCTCTGAAGCCACAGGTGCTGCCTTGCTATGTATTGTTGCTTTTTATCGTCCATAGATGATATCCCTAAAGGAATCTCTCAGTCTCCATGACATCTCAAAAAGCCTCAAACTGAATGCCCCTCCCTTTTCCTTCCTAGGCGTGTCTCTCTATCCATCTTCCTCACTTTCTCATACTTTCTGTCCCACCCACCCCCCCGTGGTTCATTCCCTGTCAAGTGGTTGCTTTGTCAGCCTCTTGACCAATGGTTGACTTTATTTAATCCTGTCTACAATAAGCAGAAACAGGCAAACAACACATTCTCAGGGTTCACAGTATGATAAAATACCCTGCAACAATAAATCTGCTGGTTCTAGTACTTGTGCATTTACCAAAAAATAAGTCTCTGGATGGACAATCCTTAGTCAATTTGTGCTCCTAAAATATAACTCTCTGGATTGCATAATATATGAAGAATAAGAATGTATTCCTCACAATTCTCAGGGCTGGCAGAATGCTGTTGTGTTTTTACATAGCAGGAGGCACAGAGGTCTAGCTAGTTCTCTTCAGCCTCTTTTATAAGGCAAGTTCCTGTTAATAAGGACACACCCTATAAGGCCTAACCCAAGTCTACCTCATGGCACTGTTGCCTTGAGGAAGTTTTGAAAGGATAAGCAATCAAATAATGGCAAATAATAATTTTTCTCCAAGATGAATATATTGCTACATGTTTTCTGTACTGGCTCCAATCACTCTGCTCTTTCTTAGCTTAGAAATATTTAAACTTGGGGGAAAGATAGTCCTCAATTGTTATTAAAATTATTCAAATATCTTCTCAGTAGTATCCATCCCTCTTTCTTCTCTTCTACATACCTCCAGATTTGTTTCATTAAATGCAGACACCACTGTATCTATTTCCTAGGTACTGGGCTTTCCAAGAAATTTGTAGAGTTAGGACAGGGATTTTTTTTTAATTTAGATTTATTCATTTGATTTAATGTGTATGAATATTTGTCTACATTTATGTATTTGTACAATGAACATGCCTGCTGCCCTCAGAGGCCAGAAGAGGCATTGGATCTCAAAGAAATAGAGTTAAAGATGATTGTAAGCTGTCATGTATGAGCTGGGAACTGAACCCAGGTTGTCTGCAAGAATAACAAGTTCTCTTAACTTCTAAGTGATTTTTTTCAGACCCAAGAGTTGTGCTAAAAAGTTCCTCAAGGTGTCAAAATTGAGGCCAGCCCCTTGGCTATTGGTCTTCGAAGTTAGTAATTCTGTGGCAAAGGCTGACTACTTAGATGATGATGTGTGTACTTGGTCTTGAATGTGACCATGAAATTATTTTATTTTATTTTATTTTATTTTGTAATAGATATTCTTGGTTGTCATCTGGACTTGACTAAAATTCAAGTGGCTAGGTACACCTGGGAGGAAATTTTTCTTAATAAAATCATTTAAAGCGGAAGACCCATTTTTAGTCTGGTGGAAAGATACACATTTAATCTGGGTCACACCTTCTCCTAGCAGCCAAAGAACATGGAAGAAAGAAGCTCTCTCTCACTCTCTCTCTCTCTCTCTCTCTCTCTCTCTCTCTCTCTCTCTCTCTTTCTCTCTCTCTCTCTCCTCCTCTCTCTCCCTTCATATGCTTATTCTCCATGCTTATTCTTTCTGTCACTATACATTTATTCTTTCACTGGCATTGCATCCTACTTCTTTGGGATTCCAGTGTGTACTGAAGACCAACTGTGACATCCAGCCTCATGGACTGAACAACTACTACATTATTCGAGCTTCCATTGGTAGACAACCATTGTTGGATTAGATGGACTGGCTGCAATATAGTCTGTAAGACATTCTAATAAATCATTTCTATAAGTTTTTGGTCCTCTAGAGAACTCTGACTAAAATAGAAGCTATGGTTTATAATCCAAGTTTCACATGTTTCTTTGTTCCATGACAGTTGCTGCTATAGAAGCATTCCATTAGCTTTTGTGGCTAAGTACTGTCAGTTTAAAGGAGGGTTGCCTACTGCCCATCAGTGTCTTTAGGCATCTGACCCCATTGCTATCCAACTCTTAACACTAGCAGTGTTTTTCTACTTCTTGTGATTTTCTACCTACACATTACTGGAAATATGACGCCAGACTTTTTGTGCATATAATAGAGATAATGCCATCATTTATCATTTATAGACATTTTATAATGTGAATTCTATCAGAAATATGAAGATTTAAGAAAGAAATGATTAATGAATAAGTGATTATAATTGGAATCCCTGAATGCAAAGAGCTGTATGCAACCAGCAAAACTAACCTCTAGTTCTAGAATTAAAATGTTTATCGTATGGTCAGCAAGGGTAGGAAGTGTAAAAAATGCAATAAATGACTGTATAAAATGTAGAAAGAATGTTAAGCCTGGGAAGCCTTGAATACATGGGAAGGTTGATGGGTAATAGAAGAAATGGAAGCAGATAAAACAAGAAGCAACCAAGAGGCACAGCAATGAGCCAACGTTCTCCCTAGAGTTGCAGCCTGGATTAAATCATTGCTAGGATGCAGAGTGATGGGCAATGTCCTTCTAATCCCCATTGCTTAAGGAAAGCCGTGTGCCACCTTGCACATGGAGGAGAGGTGGATGCTCTTCAATTGGAGTGGCTGATCCAGAAAGTGACATTCATGCCTGGGGACATACCTAGTTGCCATTATATAGAACGAGAGGGTCGGGATCTTTTGGGGTGACAACCTGACCTAATATTATGTAGTGTGAAAAGAAAGAGCCTATTACTCCCAACTTATTTTAATAAACAATGCGATTAGATAACAGATTACTTTTCTTACTGAAGAGCCATGCCAGAAACATGCTTGCATTTCTGAATCTGTCAGAAACAATTTTAAACACAGTTTCCATGTGCTTAAAATCAATAAAGGAAGAAACTATATCTTTTGAATATCCTCAGCAAAAGGCAGATTTTGATTATGCATATTTTCTTTCTTAGTGGAATTTTAAAATGTATTTGATGAAACTCTTTCCAGCCAAACAAGTGAATTATTACAGTCTGTGTCTGCTATGTATATTGTGCTAGTGAGGGATGGGAAGGAGAAAAGAGAGAGAGAGAGAGAGAGAGAGAGAGAGAGAGAGAGAGAGAGATCGATGTCACAATCAATTCAACTGGAATGTTTCCAGAAGCACGTTTGGCAAATTCACTAAAGGAAACAAGTCTTAATTTTAAAATTAATAAAAAATTTTATCATTCATTACCTACTGAACTTAATAATATTATGGGATCACTTATGAGTGTTGATAGCAGGCACTCAGCCACTGCTTATTTTTATTTCCATTTTCCGGTTAAATACTTTGCATGTAAGCTCTATAGATAACAGGCACTGTGTAATTTAGGTAACAGAAAATGGGTGTTTAATGTTCCATTAAATTAGAAACCGAAGCTGTGTGATTTGGGCTATGCCAACCAGAAATAATAGAACCCAGAGAGATTATATACACATTTTATTTGGTGATGAAAGATCTGCCCATGTTTCTAAGAGGAAACGTCAATGTCATCATCTGAATACATGTTGAATGTTAAACTAGAGTTCTGTAACCACGTGTGGCTTCATATAGCAGCATTGCAATGAGATTGTTCTATGGTGATGTTTACAGTTGTGAGTCCCTAGTAGCTACATAAATTTATGCTGAGGCCATTGAGGGTCAATAGGGCAGAGATCAAAAGACAATGTATTTGGAGATTCGGAATCTCTAATCTATTGCCATGAGACTTGTCTCAAATATTTGTGGAGTATCTTTTGTTTAATTTGAGGACCTCACACCTGAGTATATTATATTTGCCTATTTATACCCTCTTCCTCTCTCTTCTCCATTTATGTCCCCTGAACCATCTCTTCTCTTGTTTCCATAGGGATCAAGCATTTGAGCATATAAGTTTGATGGGATCATTGACATAAAACTATCACAAATATGGTAGTAATAAACTCTTATCTAGCACTTATAACTTCTCTAGCCACAGATTATGAGTTAGGTTTACACTACCATGTATGAGTTCTCTCCAACTAAGTGGAATTCAAGTCCTATTGGACAGCTGTTGTTTGCCATGTGGTGGACATCTTTCCTGGTACATAGACTTTACAGCTATGTAGGGATGTTGATAAATTCTCTCTCTCCTTTTTTGAAGGCAATAGGATTCATTTAATTTGAATACCAGCAATACCCTTCTGGTAAGCATAATTGTGCATAGAAGGTTATTGTTCATATATTTTATTTATTTACAATTCAGCCATTATCCCAGGACTTGGTCCCCCTCCTCTCACAGTTCCTCATCCTATTCCTCCTCCCCCTGTCTCCAAAAGGATGCTCCACCTCCAACAGGCCTCCTCTCTCTCTGGAGCCTCAAATCTCTCCAGGATTAGGCACATCTTCTCCCACTGAGACCACTCCTCTGATATATATGTGTCAGGGGCCTCAGACAAGCTGCCTGATTGGTAGCTCAGTTTCTGAGAGCTCCCAGGGTTCTGAGTTAGTTGAGACTACTGGTCTTTCTATGGGATCACCCTCTTCTTCATCTTCTCATAATTCAACCACAAGGGTCCCTGTCTTCAGTCCAATAGTTGGGTGTTAGTATCTGCAGCTGTCTCAGTCGGCTGCTGGTTGGGCCTCTTAGAGGACAGCTATGCTAACCTCCTCTCTGTAAGCATATCATAGCATCAGTAATAGTGTCAGGCCTTGGTGTATCCCCATGAGTTGGATCCCCAGTTGGGCCGGTTACTAGACTTCCTTTCCCTTAGTCTCTTCTCCATTTTTGTCTCTGCAGTTCTTTTAGACAGGAACACTTCTGGGTCAGAAATTTTGACTATGGATTGGTAACATCATCCATCCTCTTGAGGCCCTGTCTATCTACTGGAGGTGGATTCTCCAATTTTCCTCTCCCCAGTGTTACATATTTTATCTAAGGTCCCTCTCGTTGAGTCCTGAGTCTCTCAATTCCCAGGTCTCTGGTATGTTCTAGAGGGTCCCCCCCACCTGCCACCTTCTGAGACTGCATATTTCCATTCATTCTGCTAGCCCTCTGGGCTTCTCTCCTGTCCCTCTCATACCTGATCTTGTTCCCCCTTTCCCCATTCCCTCCCCTCTCCTGACCAAATCCCCCCCTCCCTCTGCCTCCTGTAATTATTTTCTTCCCCCTGCTAAGTGGGATTGAAGCATCCTCACTTGGCCTTTCTGCTTGTTAAAGTTCTGAAATTCTGTGGGATGTACCCTAGGAATTCCTCTGATCCTCTCATCTCTCTTACAAGGATCTTGGGAAGTACACTGGGTCTACCTAGAAAATTTAGCATAACATTCCCCTCTCAAATCCCCAAGTTTAATCACATCAAGAAAAATTATTTTTTGTTACTATGTAAAGTAATATTGTGGTCACTGGCTCTAGAGACATGGAAGGCTTCAAGGAAAAAGTCATTCAAATTACCATATCCATATTTTAAGATCATGTGACACTGGAGATTTATCTCCATTATTTGGTGTTTTCTAGGCAGCATGTTCATATTTCTGGTGCTTGGGCTGTCTGGCTTACATTGTAACTTTTCCTCCCGTTAAACTACCATCTGGGTAACAAAACTGCCATGTGGAACAAGTGGTACCAATTCCTTCTTTTCATATAACTTCACTTCAATCAGCTATAATTATTAACACCAGAGATGTGTCATGATCTACCAAAATGTCTTTAAATCAACCTGCTTGTCATAACAGAGTTTATTTTTGTCACACAATTATATCCACTCTATTATTTTATATCTCTCCTCCATTGTTTTAAATCACAGAGACAATCAAATTTTGTTTTGCTTCTCTTTCTTCTGCATCTCTAGGATCTATATGACCTTACTTTTTCATTTGTCCAGAGACCTGTGGCTTTTCCAGTCAGCTGTCTCATCAGAACTTGAGCTCCATGATGCCCTGTGCTACTATATCCACTTAGTACAACACTTTGCCATGTGATCTATACTGTGGCATGACTTTGACATCTTGCTGAGGCTCTCAAGAGCTTCCAGGAAAAGTTGCACACTTAGACTGACCCACTCAATATTTCTTTAATTCTCTTCTCCTTTGAAATGCTACAAAAATCATTTAAGCTGTCCTAACCCTGCTCAAAACTCAAATCCAACCCAATACTCCTCACTCTCAAAGGGTGGACAGCGTGGCTTTCCTGAAAGCTTTGAAGCTGACATTGCCCTACAGAAAAGGTCTATCCATTGCCAAGAACGACCTCCTTTCTCTACATGCAGAGGGCAGGATTCTCCCACTCTCTCTTCTTAGACAAGTCATCCTCAGTATGATTATGGCATCAGTGTCTCACATCTCTTCTGAAAAAGTTTTCTCCTACTTTTCTTCTCTCTTTCCTACACTTTCACTATCACGCTCATTCTTGGCAGATATTTTTGTTGTCTTGCAACTTAAACTATTCTTTAAAACTTTTTTCTACAACTTGCTCTTCTGATTTTACTGACTGCATTTCCTGTATTGACATCTTTTCCTTTAAGTATTACATTACTGTTTGTGCCTTTAAATGTGATAATATCTTACAAATCAATGTGTTCAACCCTCTGTTGGTTGGAGGTCCTAGTTCCTTCTAAACTTCTGCAGTCAGGTGTCTAGGGAACACCATGGGGCTCAGCAGATCCAAATTCCTTTCTTCTTCTCTGTTTATTTTCTCTCCTCCTAATTCATTCTTTATCTGTTGTTGATGGTAGCATACTCCTTTTACTCAAGATAAAAGCATTTGTGATATATTAAACTCTTTGATCCACTTTGTTCCCCCTTCCCAATTAAAAGTAATCATAAAATTTCACTAATTTTATCATGAACGTGGGGGGTATTCTATCTCTGAACTTCACTTCTAAGCCATCATTTATATGACAGTACCTCCTAATTATTACACTTTGCTAAGACTTTGATCTCTTCAAATTCATTATTATGATGTAGAACCACATGCCTAAGATACAAATCTCCCTTACAATTACTAATTTCAAAGGTTTTCCTTATCACAACTTCTCAAAGACTATCCGCCACTACATAAAGTTTGAGCTCCTTGTCATACCATTCAAAGATTTTCAGTGTTATGAGCATGCTATGACTCTCTGATCAGATTTCTTTCAGCTACCCCTTATCTTACAATATATAAAGTACTTGTGATTCAAAAATACCACTGCATTTCTCGGTTTGTATCTTTCTTTACTGCGTCTAACTAAAATTCTCTTAATCTTTTCCTATAAGTGACTCTTAAAATAATAGAACTATCACCATGCATTGTAGCTATAATCCCAGTGCTTAAAAAGCAGAAACAAGAAGATTAACACAAGTTCAAGGCCAGCCTGACCTATACAAAGAATTCCAAACCACCCCAAAGTACACAGAGATATTTTACTTCAAAAGAACAAAAATATCCAGATATTAGCAAAAATGTTTCATTTTCTATTAGTCATTAAATAAATGATAACCAACCTATAATCCATAGATGCAGAGAAGTCAGGTATAGGGAGGAAGTAGGTGGGGCACATGGATCTTCCTGGGAGAAGAAAGTATAATAGGTTTTATAGGTGTACTCAGGAAAGGCAGATATTGCAATGATAGGATCAGGTAGAGTAGGAGAGAAGAAGGATTGTTGAGGGAGGGAATGCAAGGATAGACAGCTGGAATTTAGGGTCATTTGAGGGATAGTATGGAAACCTAGTGCAGAGATTGTGTGTGTGTCTCTCTGTGTATGTGTGTGTGTGTGTGTGTGTGTATAGATATGTATGTATATTTCTAAAATAAATAAGGTGATCCTAATGAGATATGCTAAATGGGGGATACAGAGTCCCAACTGGTCATTTCTTGTCACCAAATAAGGCTTCCAGTATTGGGCTGGGTTGCATTCATTTTAGTAGTTGGCCAAGAGGTTCCCTGGAAATCCCCAAACAACCCAGGCTGTTGCTAAGCCAATGGGTTATCCTCTGTAAACTGACATCAGGTTTCCATTGCTGAAGACAACACCACATAATTCATTGAATATGAAATAGGAGAACTGGTGTCTACATGAAGCCTTCACTGCTAATTTCTAATATCTTTGGTACAGGATACACTGCACATTACCAAAAGAGAAATATAAAAACAAACCCAGCCACAAAACCTTTTCCTCCCTTCAAAATAGAGTACTGCAAGGGTGGCATAGAATTTGTGGGAGGAGTCAATCAATGTCTTATTTGAAGTAAGAGCAGCTCCATGAGAAGGAACCTACCTAACACTGCCTGGGTAACCAAGAACCTGAGACTAGATAGCCCAGAGACCTAAGATAAAACATTTCTGATCTAAAACAAAACAAAACAAAAATTCAATAAAATGACTTCTACTGATATTCTGCTATATTCACAGATCATTGCTTTATTCATATATATCAGAGAAGCTTCCTCCAGCAGCAGACCAAAACACATGTAGAGACCCACAGCTAAACAATAGGAAGAGATAGAGAGAATCCTTGGAACACATAGCTCTAAATGGAATGTTTCCATCATATATATCCCCTCAGAGCTCATGGAATCCTAAAGAAGAGCAGGCAGAAAGTGTGTAAGAGCCAGCAGAATGGAGGATGCCAGGATAGCAGGCCTGCTGAATTAGCTCATACAAACTCACAGAAACTGAAGGAGGAATCACAGGACCTATTTGGATCTGCATTTATTGGTGGGCACCATGCAAGAAGAGCTGCAGTGGGCCAGTGAGCTCTCTGGAGATGGCCCACCACGTTGCTTGGTTACAATGTGTGTGTTCTAGTGAAGCACAACCCCAGAGACTTTGTCCCAGGATTGCTTCTTGCTACTGATGTGCTTTCTCATGTTTGTCATTGCCATGCTCCTCATTGATTTGGCTTCATGTGAGTGGACACTGGGAGACCCTCAGGGCCATGTTGGACAAATTCCCTGCACAACAGCATAGAGATAAGCTTACATGAATGAATGCTGTTGATATGAAATCATAACTTGATAGAATTTCTGGTTTGAGTCAAATAATTTTAGGAAGAAGTTTAAGAAGATGGCTTTAGTCGTTTTGCCAGAAGGATATAATAAAATTAGAATCAAGAATAGAATGTGCCTCTTCCTCATAGAATAGTAAGTAAAGGCTGCATAATAGGGAATACAATGAGTTTTCATGAATAATGTTAAGAAGAGAAATTGCCTTGGAGCAGATCAAGGAAAAATATATATTCTAGGTCAGGTCCAAGGATGAATCCACAGATATGCACTATGATAAAGCAAAGTCATGTGAAACTGTTTCTTTGAACTTATAATGAGCTAATGGAATGAAACACTGTTGAACTTACCCCGGGAGTTACAAAGTAACATCTATGAGGTAATTTTTTCTTACATAGAGACCTTTTTGTTTAAAAAGCTGAAAGCAACAAATAAACTTTGGGGTATATCCCTTTTCTACTTCATCCAGTTGCATCCAGTGTCTGTGTGTGTGTGCGTGTGCGTGCTTGTATGTGTGTGCGCACACGTGTGTGCATGTGTGTGTGTGTCCATCTGTCCACCTGTCTGTCTGATTTACTTTCTTTTTCTTTCTCTTTGGCTCATGAAGAGTTAACAAATTTCAGGCCTCTCACTTCTCACCTGATCAGTAAGAGGCCAGTGAGTTAAAAACTAAAGAGTCCAAGTAACTAAATTTCTTTTCTTTTCTCCTGCTACTATCAGCAGGAGTTAAATTGCCAGAAGTCATCAATTTTTGGGCCTGTGAGTAGCAAGAGAGAGTTAAATAGCCAGAAGCCATCAGCTTTTGGCTCCAGAACAGCAAGAGAGAGTTAAATTGCCAAAAGTCATTAAAAAGTCATCAGAAAGATTTGGCACCAATCACTGCCACCATACCCCGCTACTTTCCTGGGTTACTTGGCTGTCAGAACAGGCTTTCAGCAATGTATACTGTAGCTGTCAACTTACTATTTTTACAGGACTTCTAAGTGTGTGAACAAGTTGATCTCTGATTCTTGTGCCTACTCTTAGGCCTCTTTTCCTTCTGTTGGTTTTCCTTGTCCATCCTCAATGTGATAATTTTTGCTTTATCATATTCTATTTTATTTTTTTATGTTTAGTTATTATCTCTTATCAGCCTGTTCTTTTCTAATGATAGACAGAGAAGAAAGGAGGAGGAAGGGACTGGGAAGAGTGGAGGGATGAGAAACTATAATGAAGATATATTGGGTGAGAGAGGAATATATTTTCAATAAATGAAAAAAGTATGAAAATAACAACAAAAAATCAATATATGAACATGTCAGCTTCTTTTTCCTTAGTTATTGTTCTATACTCATCTTTCATAAAGACTAGATTAAATTTGTTATAATTGGGCCTGTTTTGTAGCAAGAATCTGAGGCTTGTAGAAACTAAGGAAATTGCTTATGTCCAGGTTTTCAGGATGGTGGAGTCTACGCTCCAAAACCACACACCAAACTGCCTGTCCTCTTGTTTGTCCACTTTGGATCTTACTCAGAGCTCATGGTCATTATACTTGATAATGAATGTGACAGATCAGTGAAATCAGACACTTATCAATAAATTAAGTGCTTGCCTGTTCTCATAAGTAACTCTAAGCTATACATACACTGACATCATTGGCTTGATTAAACTCAGATTCATGCAATGGACCACATATGTTCTGCTCTTGAAGCTTGTTTTCTGCCATCATTATCATCAACGCCTCAGGGTTAGAACGCATCAAAGTGATTTAAAATGAGTCAGCTGATTGTGGTAACACATGCCTGTAATCCCAGATTATAAGAGGAAGGGACAGAATAAAAATAAGTTAAAGACCAGCATGAACTACATAGTGAGATTCTGCCACAAAAATAAAATATTGAATATATTTGTGGGTGGGTGGGCTTTTCACAGACATTATTTGCCCATATGTGTCTTATACTCATTATGTTAGGATAATTTAGACCAATGTTCTCAGCCTTCCTAATGCTGCAATCCTTTAATATAGTTTCACATGTTGTGGTAACCCCAAACCATTAAATTATTGTTACTACTTCATAACTGTAATTTTGCTATTGCTATAAATCATAATGTAAATATCTGATATCCAACTCCCATAGTTGGATTTAATGATCTCTTGATTCTGCTATGGTATAAAAAGAAGATTTAATATAAATTATTACATAAATTTGGAACTTTCATCTTTTTATCTAAACTACATGTATACTTACTTTACACCATTCTCTCAGGATGTTGGACAGTGTAAATACTTATATAGGATTTTAAAGAGAATATTTACAAATATAATTTCTAGAAATAATGAGTAAGTACTAGAAAGATAATAATTAGTACTTCATATGTGTCTGTAAAAATATTCAGTCTCACCTTGGAAGCACTAATTTCCTGGAAAATATTAACATGCAGATGTTTCCTGACATAGAGTGGACTTTGTGACCTACTAAGTCCACTATAAGTTAAAAATGCTTTAATATACCCAACATACTGAAAATTACATCTCACCAGTGCATTCCACTGCAAAGTATAAATGATTTTCCACAGCAATGTCATGGTTAAGTGAGAGCTGAGACACTTACACTGTCCCTCATCCTGAGAGAATGTTGAGTAAGAATTTAAGTATCACAAAATGTAAGCTTGATCTATTGAATGTCTCACATTTCGTGTTACTTAAATTCTCTGTATGACTGCTCTCTAATAAAAATAGAATAGAAACACACATAACTTTAAATTTTCTACTAAGTACATTAGAAAACAAAACTAGGAATAAAATCAGTTTTAGTAATGTATTTTATCTAACCCAGTAGATTAAAAATATTATCTTTCTAGTACTTACTCAATATTTATAGAAATTATATTCTTTGTAAATATTATCTTTAAAATCCTATGTAGTGTTTTCATTTAGAACATATCTCAATTTGAATTAAGCACATACTGTATGCTCAATAGCCATATACCTAGTGACTATCATATGGGATAGCTCTATATCATTATACTTATTTTATAGTTTTTAAAAATCAATATTTATTCCTACAAGATATAAAAATATATATATATATTTGTGGAGATTTAGAAAATTTTCATAACTTGTTTGCCTTCTGCTTAATAATATGTTTTAAAGCCAAGTTATAAAATGAATGAAAGTTTAGTTTGGAGAAATTATGTTTTAAGATGTTTGTTTGTTTTTTACACAGCACTGGGGTTCAAGACCAGGATCTTATACATGGTCATCAAGAACACTGTAAACTGAGCCACATTCCCAACTCTGGAAAACACAGTATGAATTTTTCAATGCTATCTTGATTTCTGGCAGCATTGTGTACATGGAAGTACAGTATTATCTATTTCCACTGGAAAAGACATGCTCTGTTTCTGGGTGCATGTTTTACTCACTTATATCACCCTAGACCAGCTAGGACAGAAATCAAAATTGTAATGATCTCCTGGAAGGTTTTATTCAACAATGGAGCCATGTTTCAAATGAGGTTAGAAATTGAAGCAAGATGAAAGAAAGAAAAACAAATATCTAATTTGGGACTTCTAAGTTTTACAGAAATATACATGATGACAGTTTGCTCAGAACATAAAATTGCAAGCAGTGTGTGTATGTGTAGTCACAATTTTAGTACTCCAAATATTTGTCAGTTTTAAAATGCAGCAATTTCAATGACATCTAAAGGACTGTGAGTGCTCATACATAAATTGATAAGTCACTTTGATCTGGCTAAAGGTTTTCAGTACGATTCAAATGTTTCCATTTACACAATTGAATGAATTAGAGAAATTTTGATCATGTTTCTGAAGATTTTTGTCAATGACAAACTAATTACACCACTAAGGAAAAGGACTAACCAACAAATAGATTATCTTCAATTCAATTTCAATAGATTTGTGTTGTCATAAACTCGACATATGTTGAAATATATAACTCAGAAGTATTTCTAATTCTCTCAACCTAAAGAATGTCTGCACACTAGAGTTTATTATCTTGATCACAGCCATTCATTGTTTGTAGCATAAAAATATCACAGACTAGAACATATAAGGAGTTCATGAAGAAATAAAAATTTAAAATTTCAAGTGTGATTTCCACTCAGTGCTTGTCACCTTTACACTTTTATAGGGTTAAAATTCTTCCATGGAACTGTCTTACTCAAGATCAGCCAGAATATTCCTATAATTTTACATCACCCTGACAGCAAATAGTAAGTATAACTCATAAATATATCTCTTGTTTTTTCCTCTTTGCATCCAGGGTTGTAGTTGAGCATTGCTAAGATATTCAAAACCTCCCTGTAGCATCCCTGAGAAAGCAAACCTGTGACCAAGACTTGTCCCAAAAGTGGGGAAAATCATCTCTCCAGAGAAATCTCAGCCAATGTGAGAAAGCATTTATGATACAGGATTCTCTTGTTAACTTCAGTTAAGGAAGTCTAAGGACATCTAAGGAGAAATTCTACCACCTATTTTACTGCCCATGCCTGACTTCATCTTCCTGTCCACTCACCCCCCCCATTTTTTTTTTACTTTGGATATCTCAAATTCTGCCTCATTACCTGCTGCTTTGAGTATTTATATTGTATTTATGATCTTTCCACTCCTACCACAATGCACAAAACCAGTGCCACCGACTCCATGCACCAACACTGGAGAAGGCATTGATAACATATACCCAACTTTGTTTCAACCCAGAATAGACAAGCAGATCCATCACTCTCTAGAAACTTCCATGTGGAGTATGATAATTTTAGTGCTGACACACTTGTGAAAAGATTTCCCATCTCCTATCACAGCCTGGCGCAGGATCATGGAACCACACAGAACTTAGAGCAAAGAGTGGTGCATTACATCATGGTTTAGTTCTCAGTAGATGATGGCTATTGGTTGTAAATGCTGCTTTTATTTTCTCAGATGAGGTGCTCAGATGAGAACCTTACCTAAGCTATGTGGATACATGGCTTGGGTTGAGTCCAGCAAATTTCTTTCTCTGTTCTTACTATCCCTAAGTCTGGGCCTGAAAGCTTCTAGCCTCCAAACAATCGAATCTTCCAAGCTAGCTTCTTTTGGCTTCTGGCGGAATTATTCTGCTTGGCCTCCTACTAACTTTGGCAATGTGTTCTAATCTGATTCTTTCTCATTATCTTGCTTGTTCTGTCTTCATCTGTGTCTAGCTTATTCTCTGTGTAACCTGTCTGTGTAAAACTCTCCTAGTAAAATTGTCATACACTCAGACCACATACCACAAACCATACCATATCACACCTTTTCTCTCTCTCCCCCTGCTCTAAACTAGCCTCTCTTTCTTTTCTGTTCTCATCTGAGTTGGGTATATCCTACCTCTGACTCAGTCTGTCAAATCTTTCTCTGATACATCACTTTATCTGCTCCTCAGTTAGACAGCCACTTTTAAATATGGCTGCTTTCTCCTACAAACTAACCTGATCTTCACTGTTACTGATGAAAGGTGTGTGCCAAGGGCATGTCTACATTCTAACCAGATTATATCTCTTGCTGGAATCCTTTTCCAAAGCAGCCACATTATTGGATTAAAATTCCTCTACAATTGGTGCTCTAAAATTTTTAATTTTTAATCTTTTCTACCAAATACAGGTGGAGTATATACGACAACACAAATCTGTTCTTTACATCAGCCAGCTCTGGAACCCTAGCTGTAGCTACTGCAAAATAGTCCATTGAGCTGGAGATGTTCTTTTCTATTAGCATACAGCCGGACTCCTTAGACATAAAGTCCATTACATGAGCTTACTATTTGTAATACACCAAGCAAGTAGCAACACATTCTATTTGAATTGGCGAATTGGCAAAGAGAGAGAGAGAGAGAGAGAGAGAGAGAGAGAGAGAGAGAGAGAGAGAGAGAGAATTGAAATATTGAAATGTACCTTCTGGGTTTCATTTGCCTCCTTTCTTCATTTAGTTCATTTATTAATATTCATCAGATAGAGTATATCAGACCTTGTAGAAGTAGCTGGGAGTGTATAATTTTTGTTTCTAAGAATCTATACTTTAAAAAGTAGAATATAATAGGTTAAAAAAACGATTTAAAATTCCAAACTTCATTCATATTGCCTCTATGTCCTTTACATTTTAAAATTTTGGACCTTTGAGAAACTGTTCTGGACAGACAACAGCAGATGTGGGGAGAACTACAGCCATAATTGAGTAAAATGAACTTGAACAAGTCAACTGAGTAGAGTTTGGTAAATGGTTATAGTGAAAATAGTTAAAATATTAAAAAATAATTATGATAAAGTGTATGTAACAAAAATGTTCTTTTAACTGCTTTTGGTGTACAGTTCACGGATATTAATTATTATATAATTGTTACTCAGTCATCACCATTTAACAATTTCTGAAAAAAATCATTATCATTAATAGAATTCTGTACTCATCAAGAAATAATTCCTCACTTCTTTCCCTGCAAAGCCCTTGGTAGTCTCCAAGCTGTTTCTGTCTTTATGACTTTGCTTCTTGTGGATACTTATATAAGTGAACTCACACAGCACTAGACCTTTGTATATGGCTTTTTCATTCAGCATGTAGTTTGCAAAGTTTATGAGTGCTATGATGGTTTATATAAAAACATCTCTCTGTGTATCAAATAATATGCTATCGAGCACTCGTGTACAAATACTTGTCTGAATTTCAAGTTTCTAGTTTATATGTAGAATTGCTCAAATGCCTAGCAAATCTGTGATAGGTTTTTAAAATAATAGTTATTTATTTGTTTTGGATTACATTTATTTCTTTAGTGAGAGAATTGCCTGTGCACATGTATATATGTGGTAGTCGAAAGCCAACTTCTTGGAGTCAATTCTCACCTTCCACTGTGAGTTTTCTGGGAATCAAACTGAGGTTATCAGATTTGGATCACCTTTGGCCTGTTGAGTCATCTACCCAGTCCATTATTTGGGCTTTAAAAAAAGAAACAATGCAGAAAATTTTATTAGTATTGTCTAAGTTTCTAGGTTTAAGACATTCTTTTTTTTTTTTTTTTTTTTTTTTTTTTTGCTCTTGTTATAGATGATTTGGAGAAATGCTATGGAAGTTTACATATTCTTAACACTTGTTAGGCTTTAAAATCACATTTTTATATTTCTTAGTGTGTGTGTGTGTGTGTGTGTGTGTGTGTGTGTGTGTGTGTACAAAATCAAATTCATTCTTTGTGGATATCTCCCTGAATAGTTCCTGAAAAGCCTACCTGGCTCCATCATACTCTGTGCTTCTGGGTGGCCAAACTGTCAACCCAGTTGTTAGGAATATAAATTGGACTTTTTGTGGAATCCCCAAAGTGTCAGTCACGGAAGCAGCACTAGTTGATATTCATCAGTAGTTTCATTTCTCCACTTCATTGCTGTTCTATACCCATCCTTAGTAGGTTTCTTGTTCTATACTCACCCTCAATGCATTGCTTACTGCCTGCCTACTTCTGTAAGGATAGAATTCTTTACTCACTACCAATCAAATGCTAATCCTTCCTCCAATCCTTTCTCTAGCACACACACCATGGTTAAAACTACTATATTTCTGTCTCAATGAGACTTGGAATTTTCCTCAGTATTTCCTCATTCTTCTCTTTTTGAATCAGAATATTCCCCTTGTACAACTGCATACGGATCATATGTAACTTGGAATTTTGAACTTCCAGAGCTTAGAGCTAAATGATACCTTGAGTCTCAGTAGACTTTTGAGAAATACTAAAATTGACTAGAGATTGAAGACTGGAGATGGACCAAAAAAAAATCTTGCATTATAAGGTAAACATGAGCCTTTGGGGATTAAAGGCAGAAATAGTTCCTAGTGGCTAAAGATTTAAGATCTTGGCCTTTAGATTGTGGTCCAATTAAGAAGTAATTAGATTATGAGGGTGATGATATCACACACTAATGGGTTAACACCTGATGAGCTCAAAGATAAATATGTTACTAGGAGGTGGGACTTGGTGGGAGAAAGCGGGTCACTGTGGGAATACCTCTGAAGGATATGTAGTCTCCAGACATTTCATCTTTTGGTATCCCTGTTTCCTGCCCACCATGAAGGGAACAATTATTTTCTTCTTCTTTTTTTTTTTTTTTTTTTTTTTTGGATATTTATCCTTTGTTTCAGTTCTAAGCAATGAGACCAATCTACTTCGGTCTTAAATATCTAAAACCACGAGCCAAAATCCATCCTTTATCCATTCATTTATTTATTTGTTTATGTGTGTGTGTGTGTGTGTGTGTGTGTGTGTGTGTGTGTGTGTGTGTGTGTTTGTGTGTGTGTGTGTGCCCATCTATGTGCAGTGCCCAACATAGCTATAGAACAATTCGGCTGGGGTCATAGGCAGTTGGGAAACACCTGACATGGCTTCAGGGAGCCAAATACAGGTCCTTAAAAGAACAGCAACTGTTTTAACCACTGATCTACCTCTTCAACTCCAACCTTTTAATTTTTAAATTTTTAAAAATTAAAATAGCTCATTTCTGCCTTTTTATCACTCCAGGCCCTACAAACCACCCTCCATCCAACTCTTCCTAGTTCACCTTACATTGATAGCGTACTGGCTAGTTTTGTGTGTCAACTTGACACAAGCTGAAGTTATCACAGAGAAAGGAGTTTCATTTGAGAAAATGCCTCCATGAGATCCAGTGGTAAGGCACTTTCTCAATTAGTGATCAAGGGGGGAGGGTCCCTTGTAAGTGATACTATCTGTGGCTGGTAATCTTGGGTTCTATAAGAAAGTAGGCTGAGCAAGCCAGGAGAAGCAAGCAAGCCAGTAAGTTACATCCCTCCATGGCTCCTGATCCCTGACCTGCTTGAGTTCCAGTCCTGATTTCCTTTGGTGATGAACAGCAGCATGGAAGTGTAAGCTCAATGAACCCTTTCCTCCCCAGCTTGCTTCTTGGTCATGATGTTTGTGCAGGAATGGAAACCCTGACTAAGACAGATAGCCTCTATGTCTTCAATTGTTATTGTTGCATGTGTGTGTGTGTGTGTGTGTGTGTGTGTGTGTGTGTGTGTGTGTGTGTGTGAACATTTGTGTAAGTGCAAGTGCATAAATACAAAGTCTGTTTTGTGGTTGATTTTCTTGAGTATTTTCTCATAGCAATGGAAAGCTAGCACATGCTACTTCTCTGAATTATACCAGTTTCCACATGTTTGATTATATTTAGATCCATGAAAAATAATGCATCTCAAAATGGATTAAGCATAAAATTTAATATCTTGACAGAAGGAAAAGAAAGATGGCTAGAGAAACTAGTTCTAATATAATAAAATATAGCAACAAAAGATTTTAATTTTGGAAATATTTAAATAATTGAGGGCACTAGAGAAGTAATAAAAAACAATATTGGTTTCATTATTTTTCAATTGCTAAAAAGTAAACATAAAGTGAAAATATTTACAGCATTCAATTTTTAAGTAATTTTTATAGGGGAACATCAATTAGAATTACCATGGACTAATAAGAAATTACAAAGATTAGCAGCTAATGAAATATCTTCAACATGTAAAATGAAAATTTTGTGAACCTAGAATTCAATATTTAACAAAACCATCATTTAATATTAAAGCTAAAAGAATGATATTTTTATACAAAGGAAAATATATCATACCAATAACTCACTAAATGCTAATGGATAAATATTCCCAATTAAAAGGCAGAGATTATTGAAGCAATGTAAAAAACAAAAAACAAAAATATCCCAACAAAACAAAACAGAAAATGTAGAAACCACAGCAGTGACAGGCAGAGACTAGAGATTAAGTTTAAGCTGCAATGGCAGTGACCCTTCCTCCAAGATACTCCCCTCTCATATGCTGTAATTAGAAATATATTTTTATTTTAAACTCTTCTAAGATTGGCAGGTTAATTTTAGATGTATCCATTAGTAATACTTGTCTAGGATGAGTTCCCCAGCAAAGGGAAGTCAGCTTAGAAGTGTCATTTAGAGAGAAACACTCTCAACACCAAGCTAAAAATATTTTTCCTTTATTTGTTTCTAAACAGAAAAAAATAAGTACTCATCAAACTCAAAATAAAATTATTGTGCTTAATTTACAAATATAAAGGAAACTACTTTTGCACAAGAAATGCCAAAACAATATATGACAGCAAAAATTGGGTATTATGTTACCCACTCACCCATCCCTGGGAGTCACTGAAACAGTCTTGAATGTTTTTTTAAAATTGGTTATTTCATTTATTTACATTTCAAATGTTAGCCCCTTTCCCTGTCTCTCCTCTGCAAACCCCTCATCCCATCCCCCATTTCCCTGCCTCTATGAGGATGCTCCCCCATCCACCCACCCACTCACCCACTCCTGCCTCACTGCCTTAGCATCCCTTTACACTGGAGCACCAAGTCTTCACAGGACCAAGGGCCTCCCCTCACATTGATGTCAGATAAGTCAATCCTTTGCTACATATATATCTGGAGCCATGGGTCCCTCCGTGTGTATCCTTTGGTTGGTGGTTTACTCTCTGGGATCTCTGGGGTGTGGTCTGGTTGGTTGATATTGTTGTTCTTCCTATGGGGTTGCAATCCCCTTCAGCTCCTTCAGTCCTTCTCCTAACTCCTTTGTGGTCCCTATGCTCAATACAATGGTTGGCTGTGAGCATCTGTATCTGTATTGTTCAGGCACCGGAAGATCCTTTCAGGACAGCTATACCAGGCTCCTGTCGGCATGAATACAGAAAATGTGGTACATTTATACAATGAAGTACTAATCAGCTATTAAAAACAATGACTTCATGAAATTCACGGCAAGTGGATGGAACTAGAAAATATCACCCCGAGTGAGGTAATCCAGTCACATAAGAACACACATGGTATATACTCACTGATAAGTGGATATTAGCTCAAAAGCTCAGAATACCCATAATACAACTCACAGACTACATGAAGCTCAAGAAGAAGGAAAACCAAAGTGTGGATGCTTCTGTCCTACTTAGAAGGACAAACAAAATAATCACTGGAGGTAGAGGAAGGGAAGGACCTGGGAGGGAGAGAAGAGGGGGAGGGAAGTGGGGGGGGGCAGGATCAGATGTGGGATGAGACAGGGGGAGGCTAAGGAAATTGAACAGAGGTGTATAGCAGTGGGGGATGGGGAGCTGGGGATAGCCACTAGAAAGTCCCAGATGCCCAGGAAACAAGAGGTTCCCAGGACCCAACAGGGATGACATAAGCCGAAATACCCAACAAAGAGGAGATAGAGCCTGTAGAAACCATATCCAGTGGATAGGCATGGTTGAGGGATGGGGCCACCCACCCCTCACAAAAATTTTAACAAAGAATTGTTCCAATCTAAAGGAAATGCAGGGACAAACAGTAGAGCAAAGTCTCAAAGGCCATCCGGTGACTGCCTACCTAAGGATCCATCCCATCTGCAGACACCAAAATCAGACACTATTGCTGATGCCTAGAAATATACTTTAAATATAAAACATAAATTCATGAAAATAAAAAGATAAAGAATCCACACCTCAAAAACTTAAAAAATAAGGAGTAAAGGAAATGGGTATCTTTGATAAATATTTTTGATAAAGAAGAGAATCGAATCACCAGTAAAGAAACATGGCTTTAACTACGCTGTCAACTTCCTTTATATAATGGTTACAGAACACTCAACTCATCGTTTGTGTGACATACAATCATTTCAGAACTGCAAGGTGCATTTGCCACATCACACTCAGTAAACTAGGCTTTGTGTGTTTGCAAATGCCTGGATTCTTGTCCTCATCATAGACAGAAACCATGGCAGTGACAGACAGACTAGAGATTAGGTTTAAGCAGCAAGGACAGTGAGCCTTCCTCTAAGATACTCCCTGCTCAGTGTTTCTATAACTTCCAAAACAGTACTACCTGCTGGGAACAAATGCCCTACTCATGAGTTGTGGGAGCAATTTATATTCAAGTCACTGGAGACAGAAAACCAGAATGAGATAAATGTCACACAAGAACTGTAGAAATCCCTTCATAGAATAACATCCTAGCGATCAGCAGACATCCCACTATGCCCGACCTTTTAACGGGTCCCACCAAATATCAAAAATGCCACACTGGGAACCATACTCCTAACACATAAATTAACTCAAACTCCATCCAAACTATATCAAAAAGTAGGCTTACTTCCTGCCTCTGGAAGGATATCCGTTTCAGTGGGATTAGTATATCATAAAGGTAGACACAAAGCGTGATGTCAGACATCTTCAAATGCCCTACGCAGTTCATAGGACCTTTGCTCAGAGCTACTTGCAGCATTATGGACAATTTTGTTTTTGTTTTTGTTTTTGCTTTTGAACCCTTGTGATCAAACTACACAAATGTGAAATTAAAAATAAAGTACATGATAAATTGTATATAGTCACAGCTTTTGACATAAACAAACATAGGTGTGAGTACTGCTCTGGCATTCATTGACTCTAGGACCCTCAGCTAGTGGTAGTATGACTGTTTCTTTATGCACAAGATAAGAACCTTACTGACTATTTTGTAAGATTATTGTAAAAAGTAATTTTAATTATAGATATAAAATGGCCTAATTTACTTTAATTCCTACAAAAATCTTTCTTACATACAATATATATGTTTTGGAGATGTAAGATGCCTAGCACTGCACAGAGGAACTTGGTGTTGACAGCTCAGAGAGCAGAATTAGTTTACCAGGCATGCTGCATAAAAAAGTAAAGACTTTCTGGCAGTGAGATTAGTATAGCTTGCATGGAGAGAAAATTTAGTGCAATAACATATCCAATGGTGATTTCTAAAACTGTATCCTAATAAAAACAAACTTACACACTTAGATACAGCTAATTATGAAATCTCATCATTAAAAACCATGTGTCAGACAGTCCTTTCAATTATGCAGAACTTTTACTTTTGGTTTTTAATTTTAAAGGTAGTTGTCATAGTAATTTCCAGACGCTGCTGGCAAATGGTACTAAAGAGATTTGCAAATATTTTCATGGAGTTTTTCAATATGTTGAGAAAACATACAATATTTAAGAGAAATGCTACAAGTCATAGCAAAGGAGAGTCCTCATAGAAAACTAAAATGTTCTTGGCCTAAGGCTTAACTGCATATTATATACACTCTTGGGAAGGGTGGGCAGGCAAGCACTGTGACCTAACCTTTCTGAAAATGTTAATGAATTGTTGGAATTAAACAATCATAAATCCAATAGATCATAAAATGGAAGCAACAGAATGATTCTGGGAACACTTTCTTCTGTGTTGTCAGATTAGAACTTGCCTTGCTCCCACCATCTGGTGACTTTAACACTGAGTTCCTGTTGTTTCATAAAACATTTGCTCTGGGGAAAGGTTGAAGCCCTAGGGTCTGGAGCTGAGGCCAGGCTAATCAGACTGGAAGAAGCTGTTCATAACCAAGTCCTGACTTTTTTTTGTTTTGTTTTATTTTTATTTTTTGTTGAATATTTTATTTATTTACATTTCAAATGTTATCCCCTTTCCCTGTTTCCCCTTTGAAAATCCCCTATCCCATCCCCCCTGCTTCTATGAGAGTACTCCCCTCCCCACCCACCCACTCCCAGCTCACCACTCTTGTGTTCCTAAGATCGAGAAGATTTCAGCAGTTTATTGGCTAAACCAAGATATATAAGAAGGGTGCTTGACAATAAAGCTTCTCCTAATCCTTTTGGTTAGATCACTTATAAAGAGTGGAAATGTAGTTCTCATAGCCATGAATACTAGGAAATCCAAGATTATGGTGACAGAATCCGATGGTGTCCCTCTTGTTCAACCTTATCAGGACAAAAGGCAAAAGATAGAGGGACACTCACTGCCATATGCCCCTTTCACTGCAGTATCAGTCCATTCATAAAGGTGGGGCCATTAGGACCTAAACACCTTCCCAAATGTTTCTTTCCAATAGTGTTGGATTGAGGATTAATTCCAACACATGGCCTTGTGAGGACCCACAAAGAATACAACAAAGTCATTAACCACTCACAAAGCTTAGTAACTTAGACTCATTGATGTTTATGTCATACTATGCTCTTGGTGATTCACCAATGGTAAAAGTATGAACCACACTTCCCCCATTTCCCAGAGCATTTCAAGAAGCTGGAATTCACAGCTGCTTTCAAAAAACAAGACACAGTCTGGGATCTACCGTATCTCTGACACTAATACACATTAGGTACCGCTTTAACATGAGTATGGAATTATTGTATTAATTTACAAGATGATTCCATAAAGTGTGGAAATATTTTCTTTTCCTAAAGTCAAGCTACTATAGTATTATGTGCTTGTCATTCATTGTCATGCAACAAGTCACCTTAAATTTTTCAGCTCATCTCTACATATCTGTGGTTATACCCATAGGTAAATATTACTCTCATCCTTAAATCAGAAAACCCTCTTTTTCCAGTGGATGGTGGTGAATCACAGATTCATTTCTGTGCAGATTCTTGAGAGTGACAGAAAAATGCTCCATCCTAAGCATGTCACTCATACCATCCTTTCTAAGGCTCTGGGACCATGGTGGAAGACAAGGTGGGTAAATGTGAAAGTCATTAAACCAAGAAGATGCTGTTAAGTGTCACCCTGTGAACAATGCACAGCCACTGCAACCATAAATTCACAGCAGCTGACTCTTACACTTGGTAAGAAACTAAAGGGATTAACAAGGGACCATCCTTCTACTACGCTCTATGCTTTAGAAGCAAGGCACCAGACACTGCAGTCTCACAGACAGGTTATCTAAGGGCATTAGCATCAGGAAGCAGCGAGAGCTGGAGCCCACAGACTACCCAGCACACACATGTGCCTGAGCCTTCACATGACTGCCATATTCAGTCAGTGAACTTCACTCACAGTGGACACACCATCCCTAATTCTTACATGCTGACCTGGCAGAACTTCTGTCTCTGTTAGAATGGGAAAATGAAGAGCTGACAATTTAAGTAATTTCTCAGTGATTACATAGCTTCCAAGTAACAGGGACAAACTTTGATATAGTCTTCCCAACTCTTCCAGTCTCTCTGGCACACTGACCCCACTGCTCCTAGCATCTGTTTTACTGAACACTTTAATTAGAAGATACATTGAATGTTGAGCTTGGCAAACACTGAAGGGTCACTGGTCTAATTAAACAGAAAGTAACATGAAATCTTTTGTCAAAAAATACTTGTAGTCTTATCTTCATCAAAGATTTCCCTCTGAGATAAAAATTCAATATTGATGGCATTTTAATGATGGGACTCTTTAATTCTGATCCACAAAAATCTTAAGTAAATAGATTTTTGAATATAATTTTTGAAATAATGGCTTCTCAAATGGAGAAATGTTAACTAACATAATAACACAATTGAAGAGAAATAGTTAAAGATTCTGATACTTAGAAGAGTTTTCATACATATATGTTAGTTTAAGAAGTACCTTGTGCACGGGACAGTAGATCATTAAACTTCCTAGCAAATGTGTTTTCATAGAAAAGTAAAAACTTGGTGCATCAGAGAAAGGTATTTTCCTGTCTTTGAAAGCAGTTGCACCAGGCTGAAGTTGTGTTCCCAAAGCCAAGAAGGTCGATGGAAGCTGAGAAACAGCACTGTTCCCAGCTTTCTAGATCACAGATATGTCCTGAAAATGTTGTTAGCTGAGGTTCAAAAATCATCAGGAGTTGATGCAGCAGAACGTATAAAATGGCAGAGCACGGAGGATCCTTAGGCTGTAGAAAAACAGTACATATCACAACAGTGAGTACGTGCTGTTACACTTATGTTCAAATCTGTGGAATGCATGACACTCAGAGGAAAACATGAACCACCCTGATGGGGAATGTGGGTAATGGTGGAGGCTATGCATGATTAAGGCATAGACCTATTAAACATACCTGTACATTCCTCTGGGCTTCTCTATGAACCTAAAACAACTCAGACAAACAAAACCTTGAACATATGAACTATCAGGAGAGTTTCTATAATTGGAGAATGCTGCTTAGGCTAAGCTTATTTCTAAAACTCCAGCCTGGCATCATTAGTTTTTCCATTTTAATCCAAATTCATTATTTTAAAGGTATTATGTGCTGTTACAGAAAACTCAAGGTTTTGAAAAGATCAAAGGAAAACAAGTAGATAGGTTAATTTTGACTTTTTATATTTTCATCATCTATCCCCAAACCTCTTCTCTAACCATTTACCAACCAACCACTTCCACAAACTGATGCCCCAGAATACCTTATGGTCCCAACCTTATGTGCCCAATAAAAATTGATATTTCAAGAGTTACACTCTTAGCTCATTCTCCAATAGAGCATTAAGAAGCACCTGAATTTGTTGCCTTTCTGTGGATCCCATGTCCCTAACTGGGCCACCTTGTCCTTGTCCAGCCTCAGTGAGAGAGGATGTGCCTGAGAGAGGATATGTCTAGTTCTGTAGTGACTGATGTGCCAGAAGGAGGGCAAGGTATCTGGGGGTCCCTTTCTCAGAGGAGAATAGAAGGGGGACAGGGAAGAGGCTGAGAAAGTGGGGAACTGGAGGGAGAGGGGAGCTAATATTAGGATGTAAAGTGAATACATTAATTAATTAATTTTTTAAAAAGAAGCCCCTTTGGGAGGAACGGTGGTAATGATAGCGGGTCCCTCCTCTCCTAGTGCCAGCACAATTTCTTGTCAAGTAGCCATGAGTTATTTCATAATTGATTAAAATTTTATATAGGTATATAAGTGTAATTTACTTAAATAGTCTCCTCAAAAGGCTTTGGAGAACCCAAAAATATCATACAAAACCTTGTATCTGAGAATCAAACACTAAGGCAGAGACTAGGAGGGAAGAGGAGAGGTCTTTGTAAATTCTAACCAGGATTTAGAATCATTATTAATATTGTCTGCTCTGGTGCAACACAGCTCTTAATGGTAGTGCCACACAAATAGTATCCATCTATTAAAAACCACATTCTAAGAGATAACAACCAAACAAGACGAATTAAAATATTCTTTTCTAGTAAGAGACAGAGGAAGGAGGGTGAAGAGGAACTAGGAGGAGTGAAGAGAGGGGAAACTGTAAACAGGACACAATCAATGAGAAAAGGATCTATTTTCAATAATAAAATAAAGACTATTTTAAAACTATATTATAAAGATATTTATTTCAGTGGGGTCAACTGATGGAAGGTAAAGAAATAATGATAATATGATTTTGCCTTAAAATACTTTGAATGATGTTTTGAGACTAAAAAGAAATATTGTCACTTCTAGTAAAAACTACCTTTTTATGATGAAATTTGACTAGCATAAACCTAATTAACATACAAATTTAGGATAAATAGATATAACTGGAAACTTATTATTTTCTGAATTATAAGAATAAACTACATCACAGACTTTGACTTCTGGTAATAAATTAACCAATTGCAAACAAGCAGCAACCCAGAAGCAAAATGTTTTTACCTTTTCATGTGTGTGAGGCTCATGTGCCCAGCAAGCTTTCAATTTAGGTTTGTAAAACTGTCTTATTGTGAGGATGGTCCAGTGATCTAAGGCACCAGACTCAAACTCAAAAAATAATTATTTTTCACATACGAATTTATCAAAGAGTAAATTTAGTTACTAAGTGAATTGTTATATTTTGTTTTGTTTCTCAGGTGGAAAAAGAGACAGGGTGATCTACAGCTCCTGATCTTTGATTCCACTCATGAAGACCCAGATTCTTCCCTGCCTAGAGGAAGTAAAATTTAACAGTTCTTTGCAAGTTAAAGAGAAGAATAAACACAACAATGATGATGAATAAGGATCTAACTAAAAAAAAAAAAGGATCTAACTAACATGAGAGGCGCCATAGATGGAAAGGGAGGAGCGCTGTCAATGGGCTGAGACAGAAGCCTTACCCTCTTCTAGTAACATTCTTGATGTGGTTAGCAGGCAGCTGGGGAGTTATATCTGGAACAGAAGAACTCAAACAGTAGCACCCATGACCTTTAGAACCAAACAAAGAATGTTCTGAACTTAATATAGGGCACTGAAGGATCCAGGCCATCTTGTGTCAATAATAATTGACTTCTGCTTGACCCAGACCTATCCAGCAAGACGAAATTTTAGCTGTGATACCATGGGTACACCAGAAGTAACTGCAGTAGCTCAAAGATGAGATGCAAACCCTTCTCTCTCCCCAACTACTGTGTGAGGAAATTGGCGACATCACACTCCTGAGTTGTTGTTGTTGTTGTTGTTGTTGTTGTTGTTGTTATTTGGCTATCATTTTGGTTTTCATCAGATGAAGGAAGGTGACATGGTCACAAAGAGCTAGACATAATATCTGATGCCAAATTGTTTATCAAAGGTTGCTTGCTTTTATTTGTAAAACAAAATAAATGCAACTGCATTTGAACCATACTTCTGTATAGCCCTTAGTACTACTTATTATAAATGCAACCATGGTTATTCCTGCATTTTTCTAACTATAGTACAGTCTCCACTGCAGTCATTTGCTAAATTTGTATATTCTGCCCAAAAACATGTTTCCTAATTCAGCTTTTACATTTTATTTCATGAGCATTATTGAAATGTCTGTGAATGCCCTCTAGTCAACCACCAACACATTCCTAGCTAAACAAGTCAGGTTTATTGCTTGTAGCCATGAGAGAGTCTGCCTATTGCTGAACTGTGGAACATCTCAGGGACAAGGTGTTGGAAAGATGTAATACATGATCTAGTGCCATGTTACATGATTTAACAAGTATTCAAGGAGGTGAGGCTTTACTTTGTATCAAATGCTGTTAAGAAGTAGTGATTTTCGTCCTGCGTGAGGTAACACAATCGCAAAAGAACACACATGGTATGCACTCACTGGTAAGTGGATATTAGCCTAAAAGCTCTGAACACAGAAGATACAATTCACAGACCACATGAAGCTCAAGAAGAAGGAAGGCCAAAGTGTGGGTGCTTCGGTCCTTCTTAGAAAAGAGAAGAAAATATTCATGGGAGCAAATATGGAGACAAAATGTAGAGCAGAGACTGAAGGAAAAGCCATCTAGAGTCTGTCCCACCTGGGGATTCATCCTATATACAGTCACCAAACCCTGACACTCTTGTGGATGCCAAGAAATGCTGGCTGAAAGGAGCCTGATATAACTATCTCCTGAGAGGCCCTGCCAGAGCCCTACAAATACAGAGGCAAATTCTCATGGCCAACCATTGGTCTGAGCATGAGGTCTCCAATGGAGGAGTTGGAGAAAGGACTGAAGGAGCTGAAGGGGTTTGCAACCCCATAAGAAGAACAACAATACCAACCAACCAGACCCCCTAGAACTCCCAAAGACTAAGTCACCAACCAAGAAGTACACATGGCTCCAGCTGCGTATGTAGCAGAGGATGGCCTTGTTAGGCATCAACGGGAGGAGAGGCCTTTGGTCCTATGAAAGCTCAATAGATGCCCCAGTGTAGGGGAATCGAGGGCAGGGAGGCAGAAATGTGTGGGTAGGTGGTGGAACACCCTTATAGAAGCAGGGGGAGGGGGATTGGATAGGGGTTTTCTGGAGAGGGAGAAACCAGGAAAGGGGATAACATTTGAAATGTAAATAAAGAAAATATCCAATAAAAAAGTGATGATTTTAATTATTTATTTCAATTTATCTCATCCATGAAAAGAAGGATAAGACCAAGCTAAATGTGTAAGTGGTTTAAAAATGAAAATCTATCATTTATTCGGCAAACTGAGGACTACTTGGTCTCATCCACATTTGGATAACGTTTTACGTTTTTCCCCCATGTTCAGATATGATTATAGAATAGTTTATTTTATCTTTCTTTATTTTGTTCACAATTCACAGTAACTAACCTGACACTGATGCTCTTTGAAATCATTCATGTTTAGCAAAACAACAAGGCCTCTGTAAATGCCAAATGATTTAAGCAACACCAAAATAATAATAATAATTAATAATAATAATAATAATAATAATAATAATAATAATAAAGTAATAAAGATGTGATGGCTGTCTAGTTCCAAGAAGCTGGCAGGTGCTTTTCTCTCTCAATATACCAGCAAATAATAGTGCAAAATCAAAGTCATCCATAGGAGTAAACACATACCCCCAAATGATAAACAGCAAAACAGAAGTGAGAAAGGAGTAAGCAAACATATTTGGGACATTGAAGAGGAAATGGACAAAAATAAGAGGATGATATTGATTAAATTAAGTTCACAATGTTTGCTGAAGCCTCAACATTCAAGGATATTAATTTGTTTGTAAATACGTTCATTTCAGAAATAATCAAGCCAAGCAGAGATCACACTAGAGTAGAATGCGCTATCGATCTAACAGAATGAGTATTCTTGTAAAAAGACAGCATATAAGGACAGAGACACAGGCACAGTATCGAGGATGATGGAGACAGAGAATTGCTGCTGATGAGACCAGAAGGTAGGAAGATGCATGAACAAAATCTCTTATAAGTTAAGAAAGATCCACTATACTGCCAGAACTTGTAGTTATAGTTGTAGAAATTGATGCAAGTGTGAGATGGTCCCAGAAAGGGAGAAAGAACGAGAACGTGATCCTGAGTGAGACCATCACATCCATGGATAGGACAGACATTTCTGAGCCCCGCCCTAACCTTGTGTAGGATTAATAAATGTGTGTTTATTGGGAAAAATCTTCATTGTCCATCATCATGGTTTCACATTTATGTATCTTGTTATAGCAGCTATCAGATGGGCAGGACTAACTCCTGATGAAAATATGACCTTCACTGGGTGACAAACTCTACTGAGCAAGTGTGAATCTTGCTGGTCAAGGGAATCAGAATTAATGACAACCTAATTTAAAATTTTCAAAGTGTCTGCCATTTAGTATTCCTTTAAAGATAATCTTAGGTGGAGGCACTCTTCTTGGGCTCTTGTAAGTCATGTTGTTTAAGAAATGTTTGGTGAATGTTAAACTTAAGGGTGGTTTCCATTCTCGGAAAACCCAAGACAGAAATAGTTCATGCAGAACTAGGAATGCCAACTCTCTCCTTTTTTATATAATTAACCTTTTCCACCTGCAAATTACATGCAAATCTGAACTACCCAACTTCCATAGATACTGGCACTCATTTTATCTACTAACAGAATGTCAAGAACTCTATTTTAATACGATGCTTCCCTACCATGTGTCCCTGTTTTATTTGATGTATGTATTACCTTACTAGGGCTCATGCCTTTTCCATTACTTTAGAGTTCCTATGTGTCCCAAGGCCAGTGATTTCATCCTGACTGAAGTGATGGAAAGGAGAAGTAAAATAAGAAGTGGCAAGGTCAACATCACGAAACAGGAAATTTGACTTACACTTACATCTAAAGTTTCTGACCAAAATTTAATTCACCAACTAAAAACCTGAAGTTTCTGACTACATTCTCTGCTTGCTGCAGTTGAGTCTGAACCAAGAATGCCAACTTCTTGGTAAAAACCTGGTTACCAGGCTTTGTTCTCCCCTGACTGGGTTTCCTTAGAGCCAACCAACAGTATATCCTAAATATCATGTTCAGAAAACAAGATGGTGGAACCAAAACAAATTGAACTCATTTGTTACTATATCTATATTTTGACAGAACTCACATCCACATTTATTTGGAAAGTCAGAGCTCTGGGAATAAAGCCTGCAGAGTTAAAGTGTAGTCTTGTGATCTGGGTGAAATTCACTGCTCATTTTATAGTCTCAGTATGATAAACTACTTGGTCTGTCTCACTATGCCAATCAATCCCCTAAGAACTTAACTTTACCAGTGTGAAACCCTGATTTCCTCAGACATAAAGAACAATTCCCTTCCCCCTCCATTCAACATACATTGCTTACACTCATGATATTCTACTTAAATAATTTCCCTACCAATATATCGCTTTCCAGAGTCTACTGTTTACTTTTGGGCAAGAAATATGCATTATTCATTACTCTGTCCTTGGTGTCAAATACAGAATAACTTACTTGCTCCTCATTAATGTTTGTTGAATGAATAAATTATCTATGATAAGGTCTCTAATGGAGACTTAAAAGCAAATAATTTCTCACTAAATGAGAAAAATAAAATGGATCTATTATTAGACATTAGATTTTAAAATATTTTGTTTTACCTAGATACACATTTTTACATAAAAATTAAACAACCATTTCCTCCTTAAGAATTCACTTTAGTGCACAATAAAATTATACTGGTGAATATTACTGGTCAAGTGGCAGCTGGCTAATTCAATCTAGTTCTTTAATTGGTTAAAATAAGAAGAGAGTGTGCATGAATGCTTATGGAGCTTTGTGACCAGGCTTTATGTCGTAATTGAACAAGATGGTTGCTGTCTAACAAAAACAGTTGACAGAATAAATGATAGATTAAGCTGTAGGGCAGGCTGAAGTTATAAAATAAAGGTCATCTTCTTCCATAACTGACTTAATGCTAGGAGAGCAAAATGTTCCTTAATTAGAATAACATAAACATATCTCATAAACGGAGATAAACAAGTATGTTCTAGACTTGTGCAGTTGCTTTTAGGGAACTATTTCCTTAAAGAATGAAAAAGGAAATTCTGGGCACATGACATATATCCTAATTGTAGAATCTTGAAACTCACTAAAATAAATAAATGTAGTAAATACCATAATTTCAAGTATATTTTTAAATAAAAGTTCATCTATTTCAGTAGACATCCTATTTAGTGTTGAGTTTAATGATTCAAACTAGGAGCTGTAAGGATCTTTTTTTCCAAAGTGAGTGATGCTCTAAGGATCACTTGTGAAAAATAGCATGTCCTCCAGGATTTAATACCTAGTGATCTGTCATTCCACCCACAAGTAAGGCTCTGTGTTCATATAATTTAGATCCAGAAGGACTCTGGATAGAAATATGATATTGATTTTATTTTGAGGCAAAACTACCACATTCTGGGGGAAGGGGTAAAAGCTGCCCAAGTGCTGTCAGGTGTCACTGACTGCTATTTGTCAAATGTGCCTGGAATACCCTTCCAAGAGCCCAAAATGATATATTTATTCCCCCTGACAATGTCTATCAATCTGTTTTAGTATAACCTTTGCCAGTAATACTACTAAAATTAAATAATAAAGTTTTGTATGTAAAAAAATCTACAAATCCATTGTTTAAGAGAGGAAAATAATTATCCTTTATAAAATCGATTGACAAGAAGCAACAACGAAGAAACACATTCAATCGTGTTATTATATTTAAACAAAGAGGGTTGGAAAGTTGCAGATCTCAAACAGACAATTCCTCAAGCTTTGAGTTTGAACGTTGTACTACTGTTTTAAGTAAGGCACCATATATAGTGGCATGTAACTGAACAAAGGGTTCAACTCAAAATTATGTCAATATGGACAAACATTACTGCCATGTGGAAATCCTCCCAGAATTCCATTCAAAACTGCCGTATATATGAAAGACATCTCTTTGCATTGTGAAGTATGCAACATGCATAGGTCATAAGATATTTATACTGCATAACAGCGTTGTTGGAAGTATGAAAAGGTTTCATATAAATAGCCTTCAAATAGCAAAGCACCAATAAAATCCACACATTTTCTTTGTTTATAGATATGTGATTATGTTCATGATATAGACAAAGACATATTCACCACGGCTGTACCATCTGCTAGCTATGCATTCTTGAGTGAAACTTTAAATTCCTCCATTTCTTCCTAAATAAAATGAGGATGAAAATAATCATACCAACTCATAGTCATCTACAAAGACTCATTTAGCTGACATTGGTAAGACATAAGTCAGGAGTTGCAAACATATGCATACTGCTTATTTGCGCAGACATGCTCTGAGAAAAAAGAAGAGGCTTATAGCAATATTTAACTTGAGAGGGGGAAGTAATGCGGGCTAAGGAATGGAGAGACGAAAGTATCCTTGCAATTTGGAGAAGAATATTGCTTTCATTATGTCCACCAACCTTTTTTCTACCTTTTTTTCCTGACCCCTTTCCCAGACCTTTCGATCCTTTTCACTTTTGGGTCATCCTTTGTTTGGTTGGTTTTGTCTTGTTTTAGCTTCCACATATGTGATGGCTGGTTTTAGTGTCAACTTGGTATAAACAGATTCAGTTGACTAGGGAATTTAAACTAAGTAATTGTCTTGATTGCCTTCATTGATGTTGAAGATCCACTCCTAACGTGGGCAGCATTGTTTGATTATAGTAAATACCCAGTTCTTGGACTCCACAGTGAGAGACAGCTAGAGTGGGCTACTCTGACTTCGGAGGCAGCCAGCCTCAAATAGCAAAGCACTGCCAGACTCTCTGCCTCTATGGTCTGAGACAACTCTTGTTGCTGTTTTAATAGAAGCCAATTTAATAACCTATGTATAAACATGTAAATATTCACGCTATTGACTCTGTTACTCTAGAGAACCCTGACGGATACAGTACATGAAAGAAAACATGGGATACTGTGAATGGTTTGCTTTTGTCAATTTTCCAAAAATCCTTTTCAAATGTTCACTAACTAAAAATAGGTAAAGTTTGGAATTTGGTGTTTCTTCTTAACCTTTAACCACTGTCTCATGGCATATCACCCTCTCCACTCATTGTCTATAAGCATACTCATAGAGTGCCAGACAATCCAGCAATTATTATCATATGAGCACCAACCATTGCAAATTCCCTGCTTCAAGCTTTAGCCTTTCTAAGCATACTGTGTCAGCTAATTAGTACAGTAAGCCTACTTGCACTGGAGCTTCAGTTGTGAAGTTGTCCTAATATTTTACATGAATATTCAGTGAGAATTCACTGGAAATTTTGTTTTTGTTTTTCTAATCTGACCTATTAGTGTTTCAATCTTTCAATCTTTCAGGGCATTAGCTGAGTGACCAGAATCATTTGGTGCCCTGAAATCTTAGGAAATTACTATTCACTGTGTTGAAAAATCATTTAAAACTATTTTACATTAAATATTCAGGAAAGAAGAAAACGTTTCAGTTCTCGATAAGTTGTAAAGAAGCTGCTCTGCCAGAAGCATGTTGGAACATGTCAGCCAGCAGTTACAATAAAATCATGTGCACGATAATGATTCAGAAAAAACAAAAGACACAAATTGTGCATAAATGACCAACTACAAGGGCTTTAAAGATGACTCTGCAAGCATCTGGTCCTGATTAGAGAGTGTGTTTGTTTGAGAAACTGTTGGTGTGTTGGTGTGTTGTAACAGAGAATGAAAGTAACTGAAAACAAGAAATAGTGCCAAATGATATAGACTTTTTCTGTTTGAGAATCATACATACATACATACATACATACATATAATGTATATTGGTCAGATCCAGCTCTCTCATTCCCTTCTTTCCAATTATTCCCCTATTATAGCTCCCAACTTTGTGTGCTCTTTTCCTAACACCAAGTCCACTTAGAGCTGTCCGTATGTACATGACTGTAATATTGTCTACTAGAGCATTGGTAGCCTCTCAGAGACTGCATCCGTGAAGAAAGTTGATGTACCCTCCTCAAGAAGCTCACAGTTTCTCTTTGGCTATGAGTGGGACTTCGTGACCTGTGCTGGCATGGTCTTGGGCAAGTCTTGTGCATACCGTCACAACCCCTGTAAGTTTGTATGTGCAATGGAAATGTCATGTCTAATAAATACTATTTTGCAGCAGATGTTCACTCTTCCTGGCTCTGGCAAATTTCCTGGCCCCTTTCCATGATGATTCATGAATCTTACTGTAGGATGGATGATGCATGCATCCCATTTACAACTGAACACTCCACAGTATCTTCTCTGCACCTTGAACAATTGGAGAATCTACATTAATTACCAACTACTACAAAAGAAAGACTCTCTGATAAGGAATGCACGATACATTATTCTATGAGTGAAGATAATAACTTAAAGAATAGTTTCAAAACACGATACATTATTCTATGAGTGAAGATAATAACTTAAAGAATAGTTTCAATCTATCTCCATTTATCAGAACAGTGGTATTATAGAGCATAAGTCTTAGCCAGCCATGGCTTTTGACCAAGTTAATAGTACCAGGTATGAGTACTTTCTTGTGGAGTGGGCCTTAAACCCAATCAGAAGGTAGTTGGTTGCTTCTATAATGTTCTTCCCACTCTTGTGCCAGTGGGCATGTCTTACTCAGCCAGTAATTATTGCAGCTCACAGGGTTCACAACTGGGTAAAACCATTTTAAATTATCTTTATACACTTATTTTTGTTATTTCTTTGATTTTTGAAGATCATAATATAATTATATATTCTTCTCTTTCCTTCTTCGACACACTTCAACATACCCCTCTTTGCTCTTTTTCAAATTTATCACATCTTTTTCATGAACATAATAATATAAATATATGTTCATACATATTTTTCATGAACATATGTTCATATATATGTATATAGGTTTGAATATATATTTATATATGTTCATGAAAAATATATACATATATTCATAAATACATAGGTATCACCCGCTCAATATTGAGAGAGAGAGAGAGAGAGAGAGAGAGATACTTGTATGTATGTATTCATAATATCCTATTTTGCCATGGGAAAGCTGAGGGTCTGGGGAGTTAAATACCTTTTTCCAAATAAATACATGTGTTTGAAAGACAGATAATGTCATTCTAGAATGTATGATCTTTTATCCCAGTCTTTACACTGGTGATGGATTTGAAAACACCATCACTTCAGGTCATATATTTTTCCTTAAAGAATTTATATCAAGATCAGTGTGCAGAAGTCAGGTGGCTTTCAACATTAGTTGTTTTGGACTGTACTATCTAAATTGAACTACCCATCCAATGTTCATTAGTTACTGCTCTTGCTTCTGTGATTATAAAAAACCCAGCTACATAATGCAACTTAAGGACTTTGGCTCATAGTTTGAAGGTACAGTGCATCATGGCAGAGAATCCATGGCAGCAGAAAAGTTGTATTCACAGTTAAGAAGCAGAAAACAGAGAATGGTAGTCATTCAAATGTTGCTTACTCTTTGTTATCCAGGACATGAAAAGGTGCTCCCCACATTTAAAGTGGGTTTTTATTCCTCAGTTAATGCCAACATAGGAATTTCTCACATATATGACCAGGAAGTTATCTGTATCTTCTAAACCATACTAGATCTTGTCACCTTGCCTATCAGTAGTAACTGCCATATACACTTTTTGAGCAAATCCATCCCCATGAATCATATGAAAGCATGGCAGATAATCTCAGTCATTTATTTATTCACATAGGAAAATTTTAATGAGAGCTTTGAGCTTTAAAGCATGATTTGCAGCCTGATTTCAGCCAATTCTCTTCTTATATACAATCATTCTTGCTTCCCATACTTTCTACATTCATATTCAGGCCTTGAATCTCCTTAAAAAACATTCTATTTGCTAACCATAATTTTAAAACCCCACTTATTCTTTCAGTATCAGGAAAGATACACAATCTCTAGAGAAACAACTTCCTTGGAATTTATGTCAGGTTAGACAATTCAGAAATTTCTTTTCTACATTAAAAAACCATTTCCCTTCCAGAATAATATGGTTATGTGAGAGTTTTTAAGATATTGAGTCACCGCTCCACTTAAGATAGTTTGTGTCATAATATCCTATGAAAACACCAGTTGTCTACATTAAAATGTCTACATATATTTATGCAATACTCAAATGCACTGTGCCACAGACTATAGACAGTGAACTTCTTATAAAAATGCGCATTCCCTTCTCATAGAACATCTTCTTAGCCAATAACTGCACTTCTCAGACCCACATTGTATCCATATAAGTCAGAGGAAAAGAGAGAGGTCCTCAACACTGGGATAAAAGCTAAGGAGATGGGTACACCTCTGAATAATGATAAGGTGCCAGTGAGCCTCCTCTATTCTTTATTCAGCTTGGCTAGAGGAAGACACTTCTTGAACATATAAGAGATGGAGAAAGGCTATGATTATAAAAGGTTTGTATTATGACACGTGAGCTGCTGTACCAGAATGCCCAGGAACAGGTGATTTATATAGAATAGGGACCAAAGAGTAAAAATTCAAAGCGGGTCACATAGAAAGCCTAGCTTGTGCCTTCTGAAGGGAGAAACTCTGTACCCTTATACTGTGAAAGGCAGAAGGGAAGAATCATAAGTGCCCTCTTCCAAACTTTATAAGGGTGCATAATTTAATTCACCAGGTGTGGTGGTTTGAATAAGTATGGGCCCCATAGATTCCTGTTAGGAGATGTGGCCTTATTGTAGGAGGTGTGGCCCCATGTGAAAGACATCCAGTCTCCTTCAGATCAAGTCTCTTCAGATCAAGATTTAGAACTCTCAGCTCCTTATCCAGCATCATGTTTGCCTGAAAGTTGCCATGCTTCCTTCCATGATGATAATGGACTGAACCTCTGAAACTGTAAGCCAGAGGAGTTAAATCCATTCCTTTATAAGAATTACTTTGGTCTTGGTGTCTCCTCACAGCAATAAAACTCAAACTAAGACAGCAGGGGAACTCTCTTGTAGCCTATTTACCTTTTAAAATCCAGTGTCTTACAACTATCCCCCTAGTAACACCTAGATTCTGAAGGTTCTACATTCAAAGTGCAACAAGCTTCAGATCTTCAAAGAGTACCCAAAAGACACTGATTTGCCATGCAAATTACTCTTAAACAAGTATGTGAGAGAAAATAAATCTAATGTTTAAACCATTTTACCTCTGGAAATCAAAAGTCACAGCATCCAGCATTTTCTTACTCTACTGCATTTGCTACTTCAGGATTAGTTTGCCTCTTGGTTCCTAAAATACGATGACAAAGGATAGCTAACTTCAAAAATAGTATTATTACTCTACTTATTTTAGTATGTTCTATGAAATATTATTTATACTATAGTTCTTTGTAGACAGAGGGAGAAGGAAAGAGAGAGGAAGTGGGGGTTTATACACAAATACAAGTAGAAAATGTTAAATATTACATTAGAAAACAGCCATTTGAGAAACTGGTATTTCATGTTGTTTGAAATTAAATGAAAGATTAATTAAAATCAAAATTCATGGACTACCTGTACTACCTGGATGACCTAACTCCCAAGTTCTTCTACATGTATGTAAATGGACATTTTTGTTTTTCTCTCTGAATAAAGCCATTAATATTATTTTACCACAATCATAAGTTATAAGAATTTTTTAATTGGATATTTTCTTTATTTACATTTCAAATGTTATCCTCTTTCCTGATCACCCCCACCCAGAAATCCTCTATCCTAATGCCTCTCCCCCTGCTTCTATGAGGGTGTTTCCCCACCCTCCTACCCACTCCTGCCTCCCCACTGTGGCATTCCCCTACACTGGAGTATCAGGCCTTCACCGGACTAAGGGCCTCTCCTTCCATTGATGCCAGACAAGGCTAACCTCTGCTACATATGTGGCTGAAGCCACAAGTCCCTCCATGTGTACTCTTTGGTTGGTGGTTTAGTCCCTGGGAGCTCTGGGAGTATCTAGTTGGTTGGTATTGTTCTTCCTGTGGGGTTGCAAACCCCTTCAGTTCCTTCAGTCCTTCGAATTTTTTAACTACTCTGCTTCCTTTGTATATGCATTTGAGAAAGTTAGTTTCCCAAATGCAAACCAGCAACCTGTACTCTGCTCCCTCTCAATCCCAGAAACGTCTGTTTTATTTACTCACTGAACCTTTTTTCATGGCTGCAAGGTTGCCTCACTTATAATCATAACAAAGTAATATAGCTCAGGTTAAGAAATTAGAAGGTCAGTTTGGCTTGCCCCATTTCACATTTCACACAGCTACTGATAAATGACTGGAAATTCAAATGTAGCCAAAAGTACTTCCTTAATGCAGTCAATAAACATATATCAGATGAATTTTAATCTAGAAGATATGTCCTATAATATTATCTGGTGGCAGAATTATGCAGTGTTTGTCTTCTTGTGTTTGGGGAGGTCTTTTCTTCTTACCATGAGAATAGATGGGACCTCAAGGAGAAAACTGGCACACACACACACACACACACACACACACACAGTGCTTTTGATACTAGAGATACATTGCTAACACTGTGGCATCTAGAAACATGGTTATTACAGTGTGAGAAAGTAGTCTGAACAGTGTATGTGACAGCAAATGTCTGACAGCATACACCCTAGATTGCCAGTTTCCCTATTGCTTTATTTCAGGACAGGAAAGCAAAACCAATAATGTCTCTGTGAGGGACTTCCAAGAACTATTCCCCATGTCTAGATCTGTGTTTTATAGGAAGATAGAATGTATCTAGGTTGTGAACACAAATGTGGACTGTGCTCTTATTGGTAGATTCTGTGAAGATGTCATTAACAGTGACCCTCTCCCTGTGGGCTCTGCCTTCATAGCTTCAACCAAACTTTGGCTAAAAATATTCCTTTAACAATACAGTACAGCAGAGTCACACCCATAGACTCCTTGAAGCCTCCCATATCTCAGGTCTCCAGCTAGTAGTCCCAGAGATGACCCCCGGGGATTTCCATTCTCACTCCCAGCCCTCTACCAACCCCTCCACCAACACTTGATCTCCATCCCAAGCCCTTCCTCATCCCCTTTCCCACCCAGTTCTCTCTCTCCATCCACCTCTGATGACTGTTTTGTTGCCCCTTCTGAGTGAGATTCACACATCCTTCCTTGGGACCTCCTTATTACCTAGTTTCTTTGGGTCTGTAGATTATAGCGTAGTTATCCTGAACTTTATGACTAATGTCCAATTATAAGTGAGTACATTCCATGTGTGTCTTTCTGGGTTTGGGTTACCCCACTCGGGATGATTATTATCAAGTTCTATCCATTTGCCTGCAAAATCCATGATGTCTTTGTTTTTATTACCTGAATTGTGTAGATCTACCACATTGTCTTTATCCATTCTTCAGTTGAGGGACATCTAAGTTGTTTCTTACTATTACAAATAAAGCTGCTATGAACATAGCTGAGTAACTGCTCCTGTGGTGTAGCGTGGTGTCTTTTAGTTAAATGCCTGAAGTGGCTCCCTCATGTAGACAAGCAGGACATCCAGTGGAAGTAGGAGAACCTCAACCCACTCACAAAACCTTTAACCCCAAATTTGTTCTGCCTACAATATGTACAGGTATAAAGATGGAACAGAGACCGAGGGAATGCCAACCAATATCTGGCTCAACTTGAGACCTATCCTATGGGAGACAGTAAACCCCTGACACTATTAATGATACTCAGCTGTGCTTGCAGACAGGAGCCTAGCATGACTGTCTCCTGAGAGGCTTTAGGCTTTATCCAGCAAAGGATGGAAATAGATACAGAGACCCAGGTGGAGCTTGGGGAATCTTGTGGAAGACGGGGATAGAATTAGTAAGCCAGAAAGGTCAAGGACACCACAAGAAGACCTACAGAGTCAATTACCCTGGGCTCATGGGGTCTCACAGAGACTTAACCACCAAACAAAGAGCATGCATGATCTAGACTTATTTCCCCCATTTTAGGGCATATGAAACTTGGTCTTCATGTGGGCCCCTTAGCAATTGGAATGGGGGCTGTCTCTGACTCTATTGCCTGCCACTGAATCCCCTTGCCCAACCTGGACAGCCTGTTTGACCCTCAGTAAGAGAGGAGGTGCTTAGTCCTACTGGGACTAGATGTTCCAGGGTGAAGTGGTATGCAAGGGGGGCTTCCTTTCTCCTCAGTGAAGGGAAGGAGGGAATTGATGAGAGATTTGTAAGGGCAGGACTGGAAGGAGAGAAGGCAGAGGTCTGCAACTGAGATGTAATGTGAACAAAAAAATAAATTATGGACAAAAAAATATAGTACAACTACTTACAACATTTATAATGTATTAGTTGTTATATGTGGTCAGAAGATGTTTTGGTGTGTGCAGAGGACTTATGTAGATTATATGCAAATGACACACCATCTATAGAAAGAATGTGAACATCAACAGATTTTGTTGTTTGTCTGGTACCAATATTTGATGGTATCTTCGGAAATGACTATATTGCTTATGAAGTTTCCATTTAAACAGAAACTGGGCCACAGTTGAGTACCCTTTTATGGTACCAGAGATGTTTGGGAAAGAATTTCTTTACATTAAGGTCTAGAAATTTAATGTCATTTTAAAAAATTAAACACTTTTAAGCATACTAACCAAAATAACAAAAGGCTTTTCCTAGACCTAGCCCCATGGATAGTTAGGAACTATGAAGCTTATGAGTTCTCCCCAAAGTGACATTTTATCTTGATAAATAGAAAATGAAGTTAAGAGAATACCAACAGGGTGATATACCAGCCACCAACCAGGTGAGGGCCATGTAAAGTCAGAGCAGCAGACTCAAATGTTTTATAGTTTTATAACATGGTATGAAACCTTCAAAGACTGTATGCCTAATGTCATCCATGTAATAAAATAAGAAAAGTATCAAGTTGGCAGAAAGAACTAGAGAAAAAAATAAAAATCTTTCACTTTAATAAGAAAACTCAGATTATAAAAACATCCTAATTATGAAATACAAAATAAAAAATATATATTTACTTTCCATAAGCAAATATCTGTATTAAACAACTTTTAAGTACTAGCAAACATGTATAAAAAGTAAAAGTTGTAATGAGGCATATGAAATAGCTTTTTTATATTGCTGGAGGTAGCAATTTGACAGTATTTATTTCTTTATAAATATGTCTTCTAAGACTTGGTATTGAATTTTATGAATTTTTTGTTATTAAATAAATCAAAATATGTAACATAAGAAATTACTATGGGAATTTAAATTAGGAAATTTCTTTAAAATGACACTATGAGATCAATAAATGATTTAGCAAAATGAGATACTTCACCTAATTAAATGTACTTCTGTTCCATGAGACAGTATTTATAAGGTGAATTTAACACATTATAAAATTCAATGTTTGTAAATAAATGAAAGTAACATATAGAAAAATATAAACACTGAAAATTATTATTTGTTGTATTAGAACTATTTACATTTTTCCGTCCTAATGCCATCTTGTTATTATAATTAGAAATAAAATTAAAATTAATTTTAATACTTATATCTCATCACTCTAAAATAACAAAAATAACTAAGCCCAACATAAAATTTAAATGATAATTGCTCCTTTTTTCCATAAGCTATTATTTGCCCTTTTATTTTTTCTTATGTTCAATAAGAAAATTCCTCCTGATACTGAGGCCGCTGCAAGTGATCTGGTCACTGCCTTCATGGATGGAGAGAGCTCTGTCTGTAGCTGGGCTATGACTGGCTAAGTCAGTCCCCACATAAGCTTTTCATCTTAATTTTTCTCCTGACAACAAAGCCCACTCCTGTGAAGAAGAATAAGACCTCAGATTATCACTTCCTACTCCCACTGCCACCATGTGCTAACACTGTGAATTCACTACACTGTCATTGACTTCGTTACCATTTCTAACATAAAGAAACTGAGGCAAAAAAAGGAAATCAAATAATGTCTTTAAGATACAGAGTAGCAAATCTGACACACGGACAAATTTTACTAACACACTAAATGATTTATTCTTAATCTCTGTATGAATATAACCTTAAAATAAATTGTAACAGCTTTTCCATGCTAAGTTTTTATTGTGGCAGACACTGTCAGCATTGGGGCCTTGAGATGTACCCTTGAACATGTGAAGCATCAAGCCTTTACCAGCTAAAATTTTAATAAACATGGTTATATTTTATTACTTTTTCTGTCTCTCTCTCTTTGTCTCTGTGTCTCTATGTCTCTGTCTCTGTCTCTGTCTCTCTCTGTCTCTCTCTCTCTCTCTCTCTCTCTCTCTCTCTCTCTCTGTGTGTGTGTGTGTGTGTGTGTGTGTGTGTGTGTGTGTGTGTATGTGTGTGTTGTATGCATGCCATTGCACACATGGTGACAGAAGACAACTTGTAGGACTCAACTGCTCTCCTTTCACCACGTGCTGTCCTGAGGATTGAACTCAGGTTATCAAGCTCAGTGGCAGATAGTTTTACTCACTGAGCAGCCATGTTTTAAAAAATCCTTTCAATTAATCTTTGCATCTCCCCTTGAGATTTTCTTTATTTTCTTTATAGATGGTGGTTGATCAGTATTGGTGAAACAAAACAAAACCAAAACATCTAAATGATAACACACACTGGTTTGTTACCCACAGTCTGCTGTGGAGCTCTTGTAGATCAAGTGAGTTCCCTGTATCATTTGGAAATTTGCTCTTCTATGTAGTAATTCCATTCTTGCACAAAGAAGAAAATTATCTGAGTATCTCATGCAAAATGTTAGTGAAAGGTCTCAGTGTGCTCATAGACTACTAGACTGAACCACTCACATGGACTCATACCAACATGAGTAAAACTAGAGAAGCATGTGACCGTGTCTTTTACATGTACAGATGAGAAAAAAATCCTGCCAACAAAATCCCTGAGAATCAGAGAATTTAAATCAATCTGAATAAAAAACAATAGCAACAATAGTACTATTGTAACAAGCAATAGAGGCCCAGTCATCACCAGTGTCATCTAAATCTGTGAGCCTGGAACCACTCATGTTCTAAAATAATAGACTTAAGAGAAATTCTAATTGTGGGTCTGTCCTCTTTATATCCAAATTCAGACTGTAGTACAGGAAATTACACTTTGAAGCTATCCATCCCATCACACAAGAAGCGTACATATAACATTAACACCCTCCCAACTGGGATAGGCCTTGCAAAGCTTCTGTTTTGATGTCAGATACTTATACTCACACACAGCTTAGTTATGTGGCTTGCTTTGACAATGGAATGTAAGCAGTTGTGACACATGCCACAACTAAAGAGGATCTTTAAAGGTGATATATGTTTAAACACATCCTCTCGAGTACACTTCCCCAGAAGAATGCATTGTCCCAAGCAGGCACTTCTTCCTCCCACTCGACTTGGAATAAAAACATGTGAAAGCAAAGCTATGGTTACCTTACAACTAGCATGAAACAGATAAGAAAGAAGCTTTTTTTTTTTTTTTTTTTTGGAAATCATGAGATGCAGGGCTCATTAATCAACACAGAAAATTACTTCTCATTTTTTTACAGTTCTTTCTTGGGTATTTCAGCTAATATTCGAGCCTTAACATGTATTCTTAAAGATGTGAAGTGCCAATTTTACTTGCCAACTCGTTATAAAGATAATCTCTCAGGTGATGATATCATCTGAGTTTGATTATTCCTTGTCAAACCTGAAATCCTGTTGATAACTTCTTAATTAAATACCTTTCTTGTATGTATTTGTCTGATTAAATTCTCAGAGTTTCATCACAAGTTACTATATTGAGTTTGTAATTTCTTAGCAATTGAGAATCTACTAATGCCTCCCCTGTCCCATCTGCATATTTTATGCCACATTCATTAGAAAATTTTGTTGATGATGTGATCCACAATCAATATTCTCTTATAATTGTCAAATTATGAAAATAAACAATCTATATTCAAATTTTGAATTTGGTCTGGCTAATTATGCATATGGCTAATATAGACTTTAATTTATGAATGAGAGATAAGAGACCAGAAGAGGTACTAGCACTGGGTATTAATTTTAGAAAGCATTATCTAAGGCAAAAACCAGAGTCATAGAAAAGTCCATTAAAAACAGCTTTCTACCATATTTTTCTATTGCATAAAGAAAATTGTCATTTAAAAAATGTAGCATGAGCTGGGCAGTGGTGGCGCACGCCTTTAATCCCAGCACTTGGGAGGCAGAGGCAGGTGGATTTCTGAGTTTGAGGCCAGCCTAGTCTACAGAGTAAGTTCCAGGACAGCCAGGGCCAGAAACCCTGTCTCAAAAAAAAAAAAAAGTAGCATGAATCCAGAGGATAGGGACAACATGCAGGCATAGTCTGGTGGAATTTCCAGAAAGAGGTTGTAGAAAGTTGGATATCAATTACCAGAAGAGGTGCATGACAGCTGGAGATCCCCACAGCAGAGTGAAACAGAGAACTTCACAAAGCAGAGCAGCAGAAGTCCAGTCAGCTTTGCAGGGATAGATGCAGTCTGTAGAATGCTCCTTTGACCCTGTGGGGGATTGGCTGCAACACATTCAAGAGAAGAACCTTGAAAAATTGCCACTGGACTCTGGGTAATAGGCATCTTAAAGAGAAAAAGAAGAATATTCATTTCCTGAGATGTCTATACCCTATCCAGTCTTCTTTCCTTCACATTTGTTCATCTTTTATTTACTATATTCATAATAGGGAAACCCTTTGGTAGTGAATGTTTTTCCATACAGTATTCTAATTTTAGTGGCACACTGTGAGTATACCATGCTACCAGAAAAAAAAAAAATCACACTAACCCACACTGCAATTTAGTACCTTTTAAAACTTGTGAACACTTACACTGAAAGAATGAGTAATTTCTAAAAAGGCAAAATGAAAGAAAGAAGAAATATCTATTCAATAAACTACTACCTGATGTGTACGATGCATACAAAAATCAAAGCAACAAAGCTCTTCAAAAATACCAATCTCACAGCAATGGCTTCCAAAAACAAACAAACAAACAAAGCAAAACAAGCAACAACAACAACAACAACAAAAACCCAAAGCGAACACAGATGAAATATCCAATTAATTCCAATAGAATAGAAGCATCTCTATGAAAGGAAGAGTAACATAGTAGATGAAAGTCAAATTCATATTACAATTAAAAACACTAAAATTAAAGAAGAAGACAGTACCTTGAAATCAGAAAGAGAGAAACACCAATCCACAGACAAAGGCAGGCTCATCAAAATAATTGAAGATTTCTCAACAGGAACTTTGAACCAGGATGGCCTGGAATACTATATTTCAGCTTCTAAAAGTTAACTGCTGAGAGCCAGAGGATCAAAGAGTTTGATGTCTCCCAATAATATAGAAGCTACATTCATAAAGTTTTACCAACATGACTGAGCAAATGTGAGCTGAACAAGGATGACACCAATGGGCATGCCAACATGGACAGGGAGATCCCATGAGCCCCTAACCCTACACAAAGAACTAAGGGAACTGAGGAAAGCTGAGAGCAGGAGGGGTGATTTCCCCCAGAGAAGAGCACACCAATTGGTTGTCCAGTGACAGTCAGATTTTAAAACATACATACAAAGTAATATTATATGGACTAAGCAGATTATATATATACATATTATATATATATATATATATATAATATGTACATATAATAATAATTAATAAAAAATAAAAAGGCCATGATTTGAAGGAGAATAAGGAGGGGTGTATGAGAAGGTTCAACCTGATTGTAACTCAAGAATTCAGAAGATGTGGAGGTGGGGTTGCTGCCTTAACCCATGGTGATGCTGTAAGCTAGTGGGGTGACTATTGTCCTCTGTTGAGTAGAATGTATACAACCATTCAGGAAAAGGGGCATAGATGTAGAAGTTCAAGGCAAAGGAGCATGAGGAGGCTTCTGGGGCATGGATGTCATTATTAATTTAGGCTAAATAAGAGAAGTGCATCTACATATGGATTTGGGTTGAAGAGAGAACTAGTGGTATAAATATACAGTACACTGAAAAATTACAACTCTAACTTCTGGTAAATAGAAATCCATTAGTATGTTTTAAGCAGAGGAGAAAATACAGAATATTTTCTTTTCAACAATAATTCAGATTACTGGGACTGAGGATTTGGCTCAATTGCAAAGTGATTTTTCAGCATGTGCAAGCTCATAGCTAACACCACATACATGTGTACACAGAGGGGGGGGGATTAACTAGTGGCATTACCTTGACCAGGTGGTATAATTCTATGCTAATCTTTCAAGCAGTAACTTTGACTAGAACTTGGGTAATGACAATTGCTATGAGAATTGTAAACTGATCCTGCTTGTTCCTCCAAAACTAAATTTTTGGCACACCTTCATGTTCAACGAATCAGTATATTAATAGATGGAATTCATGCCACATTGAAGACTGAAATCCCCTATGGTGTCAAAGGAAAGTAGAATTGCGTTTTATCTAGTAGTTGTTATTTTCAATTATTTCTGAACATATATAATATAATTTTTATTAACCTATAATGATCAATTATCCAGTAGTATTTATTCATTAACTATTGAGTTTGTCTTATGTGCATGCTAAGTAGTGATATATTTGCGATACAAAGGTTGACATCGTTATAGGTAAGCATTTGCAAATAAATTAGCTAAAATAGCACCATATATATTTTATTAACATTATTTGATTAATGGAAACTATCTTTCAGAAGAAAAGGGTACATTTTAAAAAATAATCAGAACATCTACTTTTTCCATCTAATGAAATAAAATCTATAGACTAATTTCACAAATACTTATCTAAGGCAACATGTTAAGTTCCTGTGAGGTGAACAATAGGTATTATATTAAGTTAGCATAAACCCAATTAAGGTTTTTATACACCCATCTGCTACTGAATCTTTGCAAAAACACCATCTGCAACCTGTACTTTTCAAGATTTTTGGAGTACACTTTAAAATGCTATCCTCGAAAAGATGTACTACTAGGAATCTCTTAGTTATGTTCATACATAGAAAGGTCTAAGCTATCATTTTTTTCCTAACTTTATCTTACTGGATTCCACATTTACAGAAAGACTAAAACAGTCTATTCTTTTTCACAGTTGGTATCTGCTTCCCAGGTCAGGGTGCACAGGTTGGGAAAATGATGCTTTGCCTATTTTCCTGCCATTCACTTTTAGCTTTCTCCATATGTTATGCACTTACACCTATGCAGGAGTAATCACTCTCTGCTCTACTGTACTATGAAGAGATAGGAAGCAAAATTCATTGCAAGGATGAGAATAAAATATCAATTACTTACCTTATGCACTCCCTAATAGCATCATCTTGTAGGCAAAATTACAGTCCCCATATAACATTCAGAAATTGGAGATGAAACGCACGCCTCCTTGAATTGATCCTGATCATTTCTGCACAATTCACCAATCAAGGAAAGACGAAAAAGGAGAGCTGGATCTGTGGGTTTGCAATTTGCGAGCTGTTTCAGAATAGGCAATTTCCATATTTGAGTTGCTGATTTCTTTTCAGCCTTAAAAGTAAAATGATATTTATAAAAGAAATAATGCCTCTGAATCAATATCTTCTTAAGTATCAAGCCAGTACTGAAATGAAAATTTCCTTCCCATTGGTTATCTTTCATGGTGCTGTAAGATGTTATACAGGATGCTGGGGAAGCAAAACCATCCATGGTCCCACGCAGTTGTGACCCCTTCATGTAACAGTGACCAAACCAGCAAGACATGATCATTGGAACGATAGTTACATAAACGTTATGAGGGTAACCACCCACTTTTGAAAACTAGAGTCAAAACCCACTTCACAGGAGAGAACTTGTTCCTGGTACTATAATAAATGTGGCCACAAACCCTTGGCTTGGGAGTTTATAAACCATGGGAGAATCTACTACTTTTATTTGGCTAAACTGCCATGATATTGAATTGTCTTTTAAATATTAATCTTCATATCCTTAGATGAGAGCATCTCTCAGCCTCATCAGAGAAGTTTATTTTTGCTATAGAGCAGTGTTTTCTCTACCTTCCTAATGCTGCAACCCTTTAAATATAGTTCCTCATGTTGTAGTGGTGCCCAACCATAAAATTATTTTGTTGCTGTAATTTTGCTACTGCTATGAATCATAACTTAAATATCTGTGTTTTCTGATATCATAGCTGACCCCTGTGAAAGGGTTGTTTGACACTCTCCCTCAAAGGAGCCATGACTGCAGGGTGAGAACTGCTGCAACAGAAGAAAGTTAATAAAAAGATACAAAACTGGCCAAAGTGAAGAAAACAAGTTACGGTGAGGTAACATCTGTATCACACTCCCTCTTGTGAGCTAGCTTGCTCACACAGAAAATTCACTTGCGTGCCCTTGTCTTTCCTAGATGGCTTTTGACAATTAAAGAACACACAGGTGGCACTAATTGGAGTCAAGTGAATTTAAAAACAACAACAACAACAACAAAAGAGGACACAGAGTTGGTAGGGAAACATGGTGAGATAACTCTAGGAGTTGGAGGGAAGACAGGAATAGGTATGATCAAAATACAATGTATCCTTGTGTGAAGTTTTCAAAGCATAACTACAAAATATATTTAAAAAAGAAGAGTGCCACTGGCCTGAACCATATGCAGGGCACTGTGGTGGTTAGGATCCTAAATGTATACTAAAGATTTGTAAGTACATTCAAGGACGGAAAGTTTTTGTTCTCTAGGTGTTATCCATGCATAGAAATGACCTTTAAAGCTCCTTTAGATGAGAGTTAAATTCAAAACAGCAATACTGGCTATATAATTTACTGTTTCTTGAGATACAAATGTTTTAGAGTCATGAGCATAAGGTTTCTTATATAGAACACTGCTTGCCTTTGAGTCATGTATCATAAAATTTGGACAGCTTCTTCTCTTACCCAGCACTCACTTTGACCTCTATAAAGACTGAGAGAGAAACAGCGCAAATCAGACAAAGAACTGTGATATTTAGTGATAACTGTCAAAGTTTAAGGTAGAATATCTATGGGAATACCTATAAGGGATTATCTTTATATCCATGCAGGAAGATCTGTTTTTACTGGGACCATTCCATGAATAGAAGATCATGGAATATATAAATACATATATGTAGAGAAAGAGAGTTCAGCACCAGCATTCTCTGCTTTCTGATTATGAATATGAAGTGACCAATCTTGACTTTCCCACCATGATGGACAACTTTGAGTCATAATAAGCCCCTTGTCTCTTAGTTTGCTGTCAGAGTATTTCATCATAGCGACAAGAAAATAAGCCAAGACAATGGGGAAGTTTATAGCAATCAGTAACAGCATCACAAAATAGAAAGATCTCAAAACCCAACTAATTGTTGCATCTCAAGTAATAAGAAAAAGAGCATATCAAACTAAACTTAATAGAAGGAAAGAAATAATAAAGATTAAAGAATAAATGCAATTCCTATGGGGTTGCAAACCTCTTCAGCTCCTTCAGGCCTTCCCTTAACTCCTCCATTGGGGACCCCTGCTCAGTCCAATGGTTGGCTGTGAGCATCTGCCTCTGTATTTATCAGCCTCTGGCAGAGCCTCTCAGGAGACAGCTATATCAGGCTCCTGTCAGCAAGCAGTTCTTGGCATCCACAATAGTGTCTGTGTTTGGTAACTCTATATGGGATGGATCCTCAGGTGGGACAGTCTCTGGATGACCTTTCCTGCTCCAAAATATGTCTCCATATTTGCTCCTGTGAGTATTTGTTCCCCCTTCTAAGAAGGATGAAAGCACCCACACTTTGGTTTTCTTTCTTCTTGAGCTTCATGTGGTCTGTGAATTGTATCTTGGGAATTCCCTAGCTTTTGGACTAATATCCACTTATCAGTGAGTACATACCATGTGTGTTCTTTTGTGATTGGGTTACCTCACTCAGGATGATATTTTCTAGTTCCATCCATTTGCCTAAGAATTTCATGAATTCATTATTTTTAATAACCGAGCAGTACTCCATTGTGTAAATGTACCACATTTTCTGTATCCATTCCTCTGTTGAAGGACATCTGGGTTCTTTCCAGATTCTGGCTATTATAAATAAGGCTGCTATGAACATAGTGGATCATGTGTCCTTGTTATATGTTGGAGAAACAATATCAACCAACCGCACTCCCCAGAGCTCCCAGAGACTAAACCACCAACATGGAGGGACCCATGGCTCCAGCTGCATATGTAGCAGAGGAGAGTCTTGTCAAGCATCAATGGGAGGAGAGGCCCTTGGTCCTGTGAAGACTCAATGCCCCAGTGTAGGGGAATGTGAGGTCAGGAAGAAAGGAGTGGGTGAGGTGGAGAAACACCCTCATATAAGCAGAGGGAGGGGAGATGGGATAGGGGGTTTCTGGAGGAAGGGGGAACAGGGAAGAGGATAACATTTGAAAAGTAAATAAAATATCCAATGGGGAAAAAAGACTAATGACAGCAAGTGCTTCCACTGAACTGAGCAACTGGAGGAAAATTATGTGGGAAGAAGATGACAGCATCATTGGAAGCTCAAACGCACACTTACCACTCAACTCCCCAACCCATTCCTAGGTATTCAGGGAAGGCAAAAGGAAATGTGTGCCCATCCAGTCTTTCTGGAATGTTCATGGTACCTTTGCTTACAGTAGCAAGAAACTGCCCAAATGTCCATCAAAAGATTAAAGGATACAGATATACTTCTATCATTCAGTGAAATTGCACCCAATAAGAAAAAGGAATGAAAGATCAATAAATGGATGAGTCATGAGACCTGCTGTGAGCAAAGGCATCAGGCATAAGTGGGCACTAGGAACCTTGTACCACTACTGCCAGTTCCATGGAGATGTAAGAGAGAAGTTGTCAGGGAGGTAACTGCAGTGTTATACATGACCGTGGTGCAGCAAAGCAAACACTTCATTGAATACATTTTACATGCAAATTATACCTCATACAAAGTTGAACTTTTATTGTGACTGCCAGCTTCTGTAACCATAACATGTTATGATGTATGACCAACAAATTATGATACATAAATGAAATTTGATTAAAAAAGAATAAATGCAATTAAACAAATGATAAAAATAACATAAAGATCATGCAACAAAGGACTGGTTAAAAAAAGCAATAAATGAAATGTACATACCCTTAGTTAAACTATGGAAAAGAGTTATATTCTTTATACAATTAGAGTTGAAAAAAAAGACATATTGAATGCCACAGATTTAGAAAGAGTCATTAAGGATTATTATGAACAACTATATTACAACAAATTTAGTAACCTAGAAAAAATGGACAAATTCCTGGGCCCACTACACTTTACCAAGCTTGTATAAGAAGAAGGAGAGATTTTGAGCAAACCAAGAAGGAATAAAGCGGAATCACCAATCAAGGGCCTCCTTTCAGAGAAATTCAAACGTGATCGATACTGTTCCATACTAAACATCTAAAGAAAAACAAAGTCCAGTTTGTTGCACTGATAAGAGCATTTGGGGTTGCACTCCATCCCTGTTATCAAAGTGTGCTCTAACGTATGAAAGAAATGCCAGTCGGGAAGCAGGAAGCGTCAGTGTGTGCATCAGAACTTCGGTCTTTGCTCATGTTTCCTTTATTTCTTTTTTTTTTGGGGGGGGGGATATATTTATATAGAAGGCTCTCTCAGTTGGAGAATGCAATTCATTTATATTCAAAGTAATTTTCAATATGTAAGGTTTTACTCTAGGCATTGTGTAAACTATAACTCCTCTCTCTCTCTCTCTCTCTCTCCCTCCCTCCCTCCCTCCCTCCCTCCTCCCCTTTGCTTTAATCCTCCCCTGTGATAATTTTCTCTAGCACTGTTTTGAATGCTTGTTTATCATTTTGGGGTATTTTTTTTTTTTTAACAATAGACTTCTTTTTTTCACTTACACAAGGTTTATAAAAAGATATTCAGATCACAATGAATAACTAAACACTATAAGATATGCAAGAGCAGAAACAAAAAATAATGAGAGAAAATATCATAACAATAAAGCAATGTGGGTTCCTTCACCCCACAAAAAATGACCGAACGAAAGATATTCTTGAAACTAAATTTCCTACTCAAGACACTACAAAGAAACATTCCAATGCTGCCTTTGTTTCAAAGCCTCAGTCAAGGCTGGAATTTTACATACCCAACCTCTGACTCTTGCTGGATCTGGGGCTACATGTTACTTGGCACTTAGGCTGGAATATGAAAGGTTTGCCCATAACAAAATGTTAAACTTTCTGAGAAAATGCTTTCAACTAACTCTAACAATGAGTGCGCTTATATCTTCCTTTGTAAATCTTAAATTAATTTGTGTCTATCATAGTGTTTGTATACTCAATCTTCAGAGCAGAGATACTTCAGAAAATGACAAGCAATAAAAAGCATCCTTCACAGGTTCCTGAGAACAATGGCCAGAAACCAAATAATCCTGGGAAAATATGGGCTTTCTATCACCTTAGTTTGAACTAACATCTGACCATTATCTATCGTACTTGTGATGTGAAAAGCAAGTGTTTTATCCTACTTCTTAACCAAACAGGGAAGATAATAACCAAATATTTGAGACTATGATGAATATTATTCCCCACGTGAATAGAAATGCCTGTCTGTTTTGATTACATCATACAGTTTCTTTAGATTTAAGCAAATAGATAGAATCTAATAGAAGAGAAAGTGGGGAAAAGCCTCGAACACATGGGTACAGGGGAAACGTTCCTGAACAGAACAGCAATGGCTTATGCTCTAAGATCAAGAATCGACAAATAGGACCTCATGAAACTGCAAAGCTTCTGTAAGGCAAAGGACACTGTCAATAGGACAAAACGCCAACCAACAGATTGGGAAAAGATCTTTACCAATCCTACATCCAATAGAGGGCTAATATCCAATATATACAAAGAACTCAAGAAGTTAGACTCCAGAAAACCAGCTAATCCCATCAAAAAATGGGGAACAGAGCTAAACAGAGAATTGTCAACTGAGGGAATTCGTAGGGCTGAGAAGCACCTAAAGAAATGTTCAACATCCTTAGTCATCAGGGAACTGCAAATCAAAACAAGTCTGAGATTCCACCTCACACTAGTCAGAACGGCTAAGATCAAAAACTCAGGTGACAGCAGATGCTGGCGAGGATGTGGAGAAAGAGGAACACTCCT
>CM052703.1:24843314-24854693 GCA_028551405.1 Uromys caudimaculatus
GCTGGAAACAACCCAGATGTCCCTCAGCAGAGGAATGGATACAGAAAATGTGCTACATTTACACAATGGAGTACTACTCAGCTATTAAAAACAATGACTTAATGAAATTTGCAGGCAAATGGATGGAACTTGAAAATATCATCCTGAGTGAGGTAACTCAGTCACAAAAGAACGAACATGGTATGTACTCACTGATAAGTGGATATTAGCCCAAAATCCGTAATACCCAAGTTTCACTTTACAGTAACCTCTGGTCTGAGAGTGGGGTCCCAGATGGAGGAGTTGGAGAAGGGACTGAAGGAACTGAGGGAGCTTGCAGCCCCATGGAGGGAGCAACAGTGTCACCTGGCCTGACGCCCCGGTGCTCCTGGAGGCTGGACCACCAACTAAAGTATAGACATCGAAGGACCCACGGTTTGGACCACATATGTGGCAGTGGAGGGCCTCATTGGTCATCAGGGAGAGGAGAGGCCCTTGGGCCTGAGGGTGTTAAAGGCCCCAGTAAAGGGGAATGTCAAGGGGGGAAAATGGGAGTGGTTTGGCGGGTGGGTGGGAGGGAGAATACCCTCACAGAGAAGGGGGAGGGGGAAGGATATAGGGGGTTTCCAAAGAGGAGACCTGGAAAGGAGAAAACATTGGAAATGTAAACAAAGTATCAGAAAATTAAAAAAAAAAAAAGCAAGTAGATGAATAAATAAATAGTTTACAGATCACGATGTAGACAAATAGACTATGGAATTTAGAATTATGGGGAAAATTCAAGCATTATGCAAATTAAGTTTATTCTTCATGAAAAAATGTCAGAATTCATGTATTCTACAATGCTAATCCCAGATATTTCCATTTTGTTTAAAATCAGTTAACAACCAAGATATCTTCTGAATATCATGTCTTCCTGCTAAGGCATAAGTCAGTTTGTTGATTATTGCATTATATCCTGTAACTAAGTCTGCTGTTCATGCCAGAACATTATCTAACTCAGTAAATAATTTCATATAAGCACAAAGAAGAGGTGACCAAAGGTGCACAGTTCAAAAAACAGAGTATAGTCACAATAATTATAGCTCAAGCAATTAAGTAAAAGCTTCATGAGGAATGCATACCCTAAGCAAAGTATTACACAAAAATATACTATGTGATCCATCATTGTAGAGCTAGTAGCATGATTCATTGACATCCTCAAGGATATCTGATGAAAATATTAATTTCAGGTGTGTGTAGTTTTTTTGACAATCTTCTTTGTTTGTGATCTCGTTTTGTTATATTGATGATAATGTAAATGTGTGTTTTAGAGAAAACCAAACATTTCTTTCCAACATCATGAGGGTGATTTTGTTACCTTTATGCAGCTTCAACATATTGGTAACAGGTAAAACTGAAGAAAATCCTGAACAATAATTGTCTTATATTTCTTAAATTTATTAGCTCATATATCAGGAGCTAATTTTTGATGGCTGTGTTGCTTTAGAGCTCATTATGCTTCTATGGAAACAAATGAGCTCATCCGGGTAGGCTGTCAGCTCTGCACTCACTTGTATTATCTCCAACACACAAGTTGTTATGTAGTTGATTCCCTTAAAGAATTCATTTTCAGGAAAGAAAGAAAACCAATTAGTCAGGTTAAGGGAAATGAATAACTTTTTTTTTAATTACCTGAAAAAAAATGTAGTAATGAAAAACTCAAGAATTCCAGATGCAAATGGCCTCCATGTTGAATAGAGCATTGGTAAAGAGTGCTCATTTTCTTGAATGTCAACAAGTGATTACTTAATATAACATCAACTCTAAATGCTCCTAAATGTGCTTTTATAGAATAATATTTTAGAATATTATTATATATTTTATATTATGATATATTATATTATATATTATAGAATAATAGTATTCCTTTTATTTTGATGAATCTTTACCATTATATAGTGTCATTTTTATTTTATTTCTACATTATATAACTCTTTGGTGAGCTTTTTATACTCTCACAGGAGAGGACTTCTACTTGGAACTTTTAATGTAGGAGAACTAATCAGCTTCCCTGTCTTTGTCTGAATTATCCAATCTACTGTGATAGTCCAAACCATCCAGTTCCAGGGAGAAAGTGAATTTATCTGTACAAACATATGAAAACATGACCCCTTAAATAGACTGGAATAGCAGCTCTGGATCATCTTCCCATATGGGGAATCTTTCTTCGTGTGTGCTTACTGTGAGTGTGACTTCAGTTTTCAAAAAAAATTAGCCAAGTAGTAAGGCCTTGCCTCTTCTGACTCTTTATTTGATAAATTGGTGGAAGAAAAGAATCTATTTTTATGCACCTAGAAGATATCATCCTGATGTTATCTGCTTGATAGTAGATTGAAAGATAAAGAAAAGATCTTTTTCTTTATTTGAGACTATTGACAGAATTGTATCTTGTAAACTCACCTGTGATAACATTAGTTCTCAAATATATGAATAATATACACCTTAATCCTTCTAAAGCTCTAGACTGCGCCCTCAGAACTAACATGTGTGTCTATCTAAGTAAAGTCTGCTTCTCATCAATATTCTTAATATTTGTGCATCAAGAAAAGGGGTGAGTCCTCATTGCCTTGCCTACAGCTAAGATTCCTTTGAGGGGGTAGAAGTTTTTCAAATTTACTTTGTTTTGTTTGAAAAATAAGGCAATTAATTTAAAAATGCTAAGTATTGTCATTAGATTTCAATAATCACAATATATTTCAAAAATCAGGGTATATTTAACTCACCTATGCTAATGGAACCTGTATGGGTCTGAGCTAGCTCCTCTGCATATATGTTAGACTTGTATAGCTTAGTGTACTTGTGTGACTCCTAACAGTGACCCTGAGAGTACTCCTGACTCCATTTCCTACTCTTGGGACCCTTGTGCTCCGACTGGGGGTTCTAATTCAGCTGTTATATAAAAGTTTGTGCCTAATCTTATTATAACTTGTTATGTCTTGTTCGGTTGATATCTCTGGGAGGCCTGTCCTTTTCTTAAGGGAAATGGAGGAAGGGTGGATCTGGGAAGAGAGGAGTTGAGGGGGAAGGACTGGGAGAAGTGGAAGGAGAGGAAACTGTGGTTGGGATGTAATGTATGAGAGAATAATAAATTTGTAAAAAGAAAGAAGGAGGAAGCAGAAAGAAACAAGTTAAAAACTCATATACTGATTTGTCCATCTTCATCATGGATTTTCAGTCTAGAGGTTGCAAAGTTGTCCTCCTTAGGTGGTCTGTCACAGTCTTTTACCTGCTTGAATATTTGTACAGTGTAGGTGTCCTTCATGAGATAGGATTTATGTTCGTTTGTGACTGATTTGGTTTCTCTTTATCAGAAAGTGTAGAATAGGAAACCAGCCATATATTTAGAGAGACTGTAATTAGCATAGGAAAGAATGAAAAAACAGCTCAGAAATCTATTTATGACCATCTGCTTACCTTACCTAAAGGTTGAGCAAATGGAGAAAATCATGAAAGCACAGGCTTCTACAAAAATGTAAAATTATCAACAAGGAAATAAAACAATCCTCCTTTCCCCTCGAGTACTTAGAAAGCTTGAGAGAAAAACTGCATATTACAGAAACTATAATATGAGGCTTTATGCAGATATTTTTTCCCCATTGAAACTAAGAAATTACATAACCATATAGTTATGTTCTCGAAAGGTGCTGTCTTGAATATCTCTCAAGTATATTTCATACAAGGTGGGGTTTTTTGTATTATACATTTGCATCAGCAATTTTTTAGGAAATTAGTTTTATTTTAAGTATATACTAAAAGTCCACAAAAATGTGAGAAATACAGTCTTGGAATCTGTAACAGACTCTGGTGATTGTCTGCAATCTGTCTTGTGCATGATTGTCTGCTTACCTCTAAGTATAAGTGGTCATTTTTAAGAGGACTGTTGTATTAGTCAGAGTTCCAGTAACAAAACTTATAAAATGAATATATATATGCACTTGCATATATATTTATATATGTATGTACATGTACTCATTTTTGATAAATACATGGGATATATATCTAAGTGTGCATATATGTATATATGTATATTATATACATATGTATATGTGCATATATGTATATTATATGCATATGTATATGTAAATAAATATATATAAATATATACACTTTGTTTGCGATATCTCATATATATATATATATATATATATATATATATATATACACACACACACACACACACACACACACACACACACACATATGTGTGTGTGTTTTATTAGGCTATGGTCCAACTAATCCAACAATGGCTGACTATGAATTGAAACTTCAAGAATCCAAAAGTTGTTAGTCCATGAGGCTAGATGTCTCAGGTGGCCTTCAGTAATCACTGGAATTCTGAAGAAGCAGGTTTTAATGTCAGGGAAGGAGTAGATTTGTAAAGTTAGCAGGCAGGCAAAGAGCAAAAGGTTCTTGCCCGAAGTCCTATATAGGCTTCCAGAAAAAGGTGTGGCCCAAACTAAAGTGTATCTTCCTTTCTCAAGATCTGAATTAAAGGCAGGCATGTGTTTTCCTGACTCAAAAGTCTGGACTAGACGTGGATCCACCTACTTTCAACCAAGCAGAAAGTATCTCTAAGGTATATAGGAACCCTGGTGATGCTTTGTGAACCATGACCTATCCTGAGCAGATTTTTAAATGATGTAGCCCTTTGAGTCACCCACTGTCCTTCAAAGTACCCCAAGAACCTCAGTGGGTCACCAGGATAGATTAGATGAATCATTGCTTTGGTCTGTCCTTGGTGTCCTAACTGGGATGAAAAGACATTTGTTCATGTCTCCCCAAGATACTTTACAGAACTATTAGAGCAGGGTTTGAAAATCCTGACTTCAAACCTGGCTATTCTTACCAGCTATAAATCGGAAACCTATCACATTATTCCAAGGCATGTAGGTGTCACTATATGTATGTAGAATAAATAATAATAAAATAAAGAATGTATGATTCTGCTTGAATTATAAAACCACTGCATGAAATGACCCTGGTATTTAAAGTGGTTACCACAAGCCCCCAGTCTAGGATTCAAGCTATTTGAGTGTGAATACTTACTGATGTGTCTTGATTTCTATTATTTAAAAACCACAAAATTACTTTCTTTGTTTAGAAATTGAATCCTGTTTTTTAAATTAATCAAATCTTCGTCATTTGTTTGTGTGTTGTGTTTATCAGACTTGAATAGAAGACAAGATTCTGTCTTTGACCAATCTCTGTGGAGCTAGATTATATGAATGACCCACACATGTTAATTTATGGAGAAATAGCAAACAAATGAACTAAAAAAAAATTAAAAGGTATCAAAGATGTTTTGGTTTCAATTAAATGATGGCTGTCTCTATACAAAGTATAAAGAAAGTTGGACAGTCATTTGGGAAATTCTCTAGTTCATTACTTGTTTGACATATGCATTAAAAAAAATCCCCAGAAGAGTCAGAGAGGATAAAGGTGCTTGCTGTGCAAGCCAGAAGACCTGAGTCTGACCTTTGGAAGTTAAGCAACTGTGGAAAATAACTCTATTCACAAGGGCTTCCTCTACCCTAGAAACACACACACACACACACACACACACACACACACACACACACACACACACTGTACATACATATGTATATACATTAGCCCCATATGACATATATGTATGTGTATATGAATGTATGTATGTATGTATGTTTGCATATCTGTGTAAAGCAATCCTTGAAGCCCCAACAATGGCACTCTTTATTGTACTAGGGAATGACAAAAGGTCTTCCCTTGTTTTTTATACTTGGCCTATGTTCTGGGTTCAGAGCCCTCAGAGATGAAATATGCTCTGAACTTTCTTTAGAGGAAATCAGAGCTCCATTTCCCACTGTGCAGAATATATAGATATAGATATAGATGTAGATATAGATATATATATACCATAAAGCATGGGCACGGGGACAGCACTCAGTGATTTGTGACCCTTTTGCAGGTCACCCAAGCTCATTTACATAATTGTTTTCCCCTTTACTTCTGGACTTGCTAAGGACAAAAATAAAAGTAATTAATTATTTAATATTCTCAGGTCATATAACTTAGTTGGACTTAAAAGATCCTAGCAGCTTTCAAATGCCACAGTGCTTGAAATAATGTGCTATGAATTTGGGTTCCTGAAATATGTACTTTGATGGCATTGATTTTCCAAACCTTTTATAAATACTCTTTCTCTCTGAACTAAATTATCATGTATTATTCAGATGTTATTTGTATTTACCTTCAAATGTTGACAAAGAACATAAAAAACGATGTTTTATGAGCATAAAATTGCTTTTAGATTGTTATACAAACAGTAAGAAATAATGTACCCCCTTTGAACAGATCAATATATTTCAGTTTTTAAAATCATCACGTGGCCAAACTACAATGGCTACATAGCCCGACTTTCATTGATGGGACCCAAATCAAATGATAAAAATGGCACACATTCGACAGTTGGTCATCCTTCTTCTAGAGTACTTTAATCTTACACACAGCATATAGTTAGTATGAGTATGGTTTGAACATTTTTCTCTACAAAGAAACTTCTTGAATCTTGTCATGGGGCCTAACATAGCCCCATAGGAGCTATGACACAACCGTTCCAATGTCATAATCTTGAATTTTATTTTTTCATTCTTTCCTAATTTTTATAAGGATGTAACCTTGCAAAGTGATGACATATGGATTAAATGATGTAATCCAGTCAGATTGACAGTGTATACTAGGCAGAAGATTCTGATGCAAAGATAATTGTGAGTCTGAATTTTGACAGAGTACCCAGGAATCTGTGGCCTCTTAAGAACTCAAATTCTATTGTGGTTTTTATGAGATATGAAAGGAGATGCTCATGATGTCAGTGGCGAATGTAATCTCATGATTGCCTTTGATTCCCTATGGTTTATATAGTGAGAATGGTATTACATGTAGAAAAGCCATGATCTTCCAAATTTAAATAGTTATGAGCTCAGAATGTACCTAACCTATCCAAATTCCATGACTATGAGCATAATACTTGAGTTCTTAATTCCTGAAAAGATTAAATATGAAAAACATAAAAGCTTAGCAATGAAAATTTCAGCATTTTCAGATTCAACAAATATACAAATTGAGCTGAGTTTTTTGTTTAGCAGCTTCATTGGATAGACTTTACTATGGAAATTTACCACTATGTAAGTTTAAAGGTTATGCAGAATCAAGGCTTAAATACAGTATACACACACACACACACACACACACACACACACACACACACACACACACACACACGTGTGTACACACACACGTGCACACACATGCGCGCACATGCATGTACACACAAACAAAATTGAAGAGGCCCTGATGATACTAGGTGCTGTTACATACAAACTTTTCCTTACGGTTTGAGGAGATGATAAAGAAGATGTAAAGGCATTATTTGGTACAGTAATTTATAATTTCTAACATTAACTGAGCAATTACTCAAGTTTTAGCCAAAGAAATCTTGAACCAAAAAAAAATATTGTGAGAGATATCACCTTAAAAACATGATAATGTTAGAAAATAAACAAGTCAATGGAATGAATAGAGAGTCCAGCTTTAAGACTACATAACTATAGCTACCTAATTTTTGAAAAAAGATGCCTAAAACATGCATTGTAATAAATGGCATCTTCAACAAATGGCACTGAGATACTTAAATATAAAGATTTAGTTCCATCCATTTGCCTTCAAATTTCATGAAGTCATTGTTTTTAAAAGCTGAGTAGTACTCCATTGTGTAAATGTACCATATTTTCTGTACAATTGGTCAATTGTTGATCTTAGAGCCTGAGTCATTGGTGTTCTGTTCAAGAAATTTTCCCCTATGCCTATGTGTTCGAGAGTCTTCTATTAGATTTAGTGTATCTAGTTTTGTGTGGAGGTTCTTGATCCATTTGAACTTGAGCTTTGTACAAAGGGATAAAAATGGATCAGTTTGCATTCTTCTTCATGTTGACCACCAGTTGACTTAGCACCAATTGTTGGAAAAGCTGTCTTTTTTCCACTGAATGATTTCAGCGTTTTTGTCAGATATCAAGCGACCATAGGTGTGTGGGTTCATTTCTGGGTCTTCAATTGTATGCCATTGATCTACCTGTCTGTCTCTGTACCAATAATATACAGTTTTCATCACTATTGTTTGAGAATAGTTTTTGCTACCCTGGGTTTTTGTTATTACAGATGAATCTGAGAATTGCTCTATCTCTGTGAAGAAATGAGTTGGAATTCTGATAGGGATTGCATTGAATCTGTAGATTGGTTTTGATAAGATGGCCGTTTTTACTATATTAGTAGCCTGATACAGCTGTCCCCTGAGGCTCTGCCAGCACCTGACTAATACAGAAGCAGATACTCACAATCAACCATCACACTGAACTCAGGGACTCCAATGGAAGAGTAAGGGGAAGGAATAAAGGAGCTGAAGGGGATTGCAACCCTATAGGAAGAACAACAATATCAGCTAACAGGTTCCCCCAGAGCTCCCAGGGACTAAACCATCAACCAAAGAGTACACGTGGAGGGATCCATGGCTCCAGCTACATATATAGCAAAGGATTGCTTTATCTGGCATCAGTGGAAGAGGAGGCCCTTGGTCCTATGGAGGCTTGATGCTCCAGTGTAGGGTAGTGAGGCAGGAATAGGTGGGTGGGTGGGGGAGCACTCATAGAAACAAAGGGGAAGAGGGGTGGGATGGGGGGTTTGCAGAGGAAAGACCTGGAAGGGGAACAACATTTGAAATGTAAGTAAATAAAATAACCAATAAAAAAATAAAGATTTAGAAGAATGAAACGACCCTTATTTCAAGACCTACATAAAACCAAACCCTGAATATATCAAAGACTTTAGAATGAGACATGGTAGCCTGAAATGTCTAGGGAAAAAAATTCCCTAGTCAGGATGTATATTTCAACATGGGAGCATAGTATAAAAACTCTCAGAATATGACTCTGGTAATGAGAGAAGTAAAGCCAAACCTCAACAAATGTGATCTTTTTAAAAACTAGTTACATGTTTTTGTTTTATTTATTTACATTGCAAATGTTGCCTCTCTTCCAGCTCCCTCCTCTAAGAGTTCTTTACCTCATCCCTTCCCCTTTGGCTCTGAGAGGGTGTTCCCTCACACACACCCCTATCCCCCACCCCTCAACCATCCCTGACCTCCCCATCACACGACCGCCACCCCAAACCCCCACCCCAGCATCCTCCTTTCCTGGGGCATCAAGTCTCTACAGGATTAGACACATCCTTTCCTACTGAGGCCAGACAAAGCAGTACCTCTGCTACAAATGTGCTGGGGGCCACAGACCATTTGTGTATGTTCTTTGGTCGGTGGCCCAGTCTCTGGGAGCTCCAGGGGTCCAGGTTAGTTGATTCTGTTTGTCTTCCTATAGGGTTGCCATCCCCTTCAGCTCCTTCAGTCCTTCCCATAACCCTTCCATAGATGTCCCCAACCTCAGTCCAATGCTTGGCTATAAGTATCTGCATCTGTCTCAGTCAGCCCCATGGGATGGCTCCCAAGTTGGACCAGTCACTGTATGGCCTTTCCTTTAATCTCTGCTCCATTTTTTTTTTTTTTTTTTTTTTTTTTTTTTTTTTGTCCCTGTATTTCTTTTAGACAGGAATAATACTGGATCAAAAATTTTGATGATAGGTTGAGACTCCATGCTTCCACTAGGGGTCCTGTCTATCTACTGGAGGTGGTCTCTTCAGGTTCCATCTCCCCACTGTTGGGCATTTCAGCTAAGGTTATCCCCATTGAGTCCTGGGAGCCTCTCACATCCCAGGTCTCTGTGACTTTCTAGAAGTTCCCCTCATCCTTCACGACCTCTCCCCCCCCCCCCCATCTGCATATTTCCTTTCATTATCCTGGTCCTTTGGGCTTCTCTCCTGTCTCCCTCATACATGATTCTACCCCCTTTTTCCCTCCCCCTCCCCTCTCCCACCCAGATCTCTCTCTCTATCTGCCTCCAGTGTTCCCTCTTCTAAGTAGGATTCAAGTATCCTACTTGGTCCTTCTTGTTAAACTTCTTATGCTCTGTGAACAAAAACTAATTACATTTACATTTACTAATTACATGAACAAATTACATTTGTTCAACAAAGTAAAGTATTAACAGATGGGGCAGCCTACAAAAGAAATACTTTTAAAATATTCAAGAAGATCTGATGTTCTCTTTTGGACTCTTTAGGCACCTATACTCCATGTATACCCCCTTCATATAAGTAAAAATAAAAAATAATCTTTTATGAAATAGAAAAAATCATTCAACATCTTTAGCCATTGAGGAAATATATATGAAAACTATTTTAAGACTCAATTTTACCCACTCAACGGCCATCAAGAGTAAAAGTGGCAACGGATATTGGAGTAGATATGGGGAAAGAAGACTTCTTATTCATTGTTGGTGGGAGAGTAAGCTTCTTCAGCAAATTTGGAAAGCAATTTTAAGGTGCCACAAATAATAAATATAAAAATCTAGAAATAGAACTCCAATAACCCAAATATATGATATCTTTGGCACATACCCATGAAAAACTCCATCCCAATATATAGAGATTTTTATTGTATATTCATGCTCATTGTTATTTTATTTGCAATAGCTAGGAAATGGAATCTGCCTACATTTCCCTCAACTGATGAACATATAATAAAACCAATAGAACTGTATCAGCTGAAAAAAATGAAAACCTGAAACTATGCAACTATAAAAATAATTTAATCCAGAGAATCTTGTTTCATATTGTCTCTCATATATGGATTCTAACTTTAAATCTTTAGCTGTAAATGTTTAATTTGAAGTACCCGTATTAGCCAAGAAACTAGAAAGAAACCATTAGGAGTTCCTTAAGGGGAATAATAGAACATAGGTAAAAAGCAGGTATGGAAGGACTTCTGAGGACAGAAGGATTTAATCATGGAAGAGAGAAGAGAAACAAGAAAGTGAGCAGGAGGGCTAACCAAAATGAAGAGCATGTGAAAAATCCATTTGAAAATCTGCTATATTATAACTTGATAAAAATAAACAACTAAAAATAATTAGGAACAAGATATAGCACATAGCTGTTTATTGCTGCACCTAGGAGGCGAAGAAGAAAAAGGAGGAGGAGGAGGAGGAGGGGGAGAGGTGGAGAGAAAGAAAGAAAGAAAGAAAGAAAGAAAGAAAGAAAGAAAGAAAAGGAAAGGAAAGGAAAGGAAAGGAAAGGAAAGGAAAGGAAAGGAAAGGAAAGGAAAGGAAAGGAAAGGAAAGGAAAGGAAAGGAAAGGAAAGGAAAGGAAAGGAAAGGAAAGGAAAGGAAAGGAAAGGAAAGGAAAGGAAAGGAAAGGAAAGGAAAGGAAAGGAAAGGA
>CM052703.1:24854793-24909322 GCA_028551405.1 Uromys caudimaculatus
ATCCTTGCTACTCCTCTTGGCTGTTCAACAAAGCTAAATGATAAGACGCTACTGCTGAAGACAACACATACCTTGGTTAAAAGACATCAAAATCTTAGGCAAAACTAAGCTGAAAACTTTCTTCATGTTAGCTAGATTGTGTGTTAGCTAGAAGACACTAAGAGACTCTTGGATAAAAGTCATCAATGGCTTTAGTTTACTGTATACTCTATTAACTACAATACCAACCTGAGTGGGCAGAATGAGCCCACCTGTGTAATAGTGGCACGACTGTACAGGAAACAATTGACTACTCTCTTATTGGATCTTAGATTTGTTCCAGATGAGAAAATCCATACTTGTACCACAAACCTGACCAAAAACACTTAACTGGGGAAGTCATAATCCTAGGGTAGAGACTTACTACTGTCGTTTAACTAAATTAGCATAGCATTAAGCTGTCCTTTTAAAATATGTGTTTATAAACATAGATCAACTCTACTCTCAGCCTTAACCAAAATGACCCTTTTTTTCCCCTTGTGAATGACAGGGAATATGAAGAATCACACCTTCTCAAGGCGTGAGAATAAGTGACAGTGAATAATCTCAGCACTAAATAAGATATTCATAAAAGTTCCTGTAAGGCTCAGAGAACATTGAATAAGTTGGGATAGAAAAAGTAGAAGACCTGGAAGGTCAGGTGGAGGGTATGAAATGACCTCTTCAGGACACAGAGCAACCAACATCATCATGAATACACAGCAACTTTGTTTTCCTTCATTGGGCATGCACATGACTGGCCCTATCTACAGTTTGCCACGAACTGGGAAGAGATTATAGGCTCCCAACATCCCCATCTACAATGTTGGTTACTGATAGATTCTGGAAGAGGGGGAGTTAATAGTTAATTCTTTCAGTTGCTTACCCATTGGTAAGCCTACCAAGTCCCAAAAGGTAGTTCCAAACCTATGGTTACAAAGACAGTCCTGGCTAAATCTAGTGGGTCAAAAAAAAAAAATAAAAATGAATGAATGTGGGAAAGAGATTTGAAGGAAGGAGATGTGTTGATAATAATTTATAAACAGCAAAGAGATAGATTTAGGGCTTTCAAAAATGAATATTAGAGAGCTACTTCCCTTTTTCAACCATGTGAAGATATGAGAATATATCTACCTGAACTTGGAAAATAACCCTCATCAGCACTGGACCCTTCTGGTACCCTAATATTGAACGTCTAGGGCTTAGAACTACAATTAGTAAACTTCAATAACTTATAAAGATACAGCCAGTGTATTTTTATATTTATATAGTCTGAACTAATGCCCTAAAAGACTGTACCATCAAAGGCTTGACTATTGACAGGGCCAGTATTTGAAGAGCTAGCAAAGTGGAGCCACTCTTAATTTGTGATTAAAATGGTCATTTCATACCCAGAAAATGTATGGTTCTAAGATTTGCCTCACCCAGTTAAAAACATAGAAATGAATGTGTTAGGTTACCTTAACATAAAAACTCATGTTTAATTAATATGTAACCACAATATTCTTGACATATGACTTGAATAACTTATGTAAATTGACATTTAGAAAATTAGTTATCAGTAGTGATCTTTTACGACAAAACTTTTTAATGAATTCAGACTTTGTTATAGGATAATGATTTCTCTACACCATAATATTCAACCATTCATTAAAACCTTCATGACCATATGGCATCTTCTAGTGATAGCAATTATATGTCTAGTATCTATCAATGATTGATTAATAAATCTACATATAATTAGAACCATAGACATTTGTTTAAAGTCAAATTCAGCGAGACTTTTTCCACTCAAAATGCCAAGACAAATATAGGGTATGTGTATGATAAATACCACTATAGTGTCTCACTGAGACTTATATGAAAAATACATAAAAAATGGAACATCCTCTGCCATGGTAGTTTTCTTTTAATACGTGTGGATTCTATTTTGTATCTTTAGTAGAAAATTTTTCAAATTTTAAAAGTGATTTTTTTTAATACTGATCATCTCAGGCATTTTATACTGAAATCTATAGCTACTTCTTAATTCTATTAAAAAGCTGATTCTATATTATTATTTACTATTTGCTATGGTGTTGGTCAGATTTTTATCACTATAACAAAACCCTGCAAAAACGAATTTAAATGAGGAAAGTTTTATTTTGGCTTAGGGTATCAAAGGTTCTGTCTAAGGTTGGTAATGTCATTGCATGAATCTGAGGTAGGACAGGATATCATGAAGGCAATACCATGTAAGCAGGAGATGATCCCCACCTCATGGAAGCCAAGAAAGAGACAGGAACATACAAATGTTTCAGGACAGGCTATTTCTCTCATGTGCATACCACCAATATAATATAGAAAGAGGAGTTGAGATGAATGCATGCTTACTTCTTTACCACACTACCCCCAAGTGTCAGGAGCAAAAGTTTCTTTTTGATCATATATCAGTGATAAAACATCATATGCCTATGTCTAGATGTCTATGGAAAGGGTGGGTATGGGTTCTTGGTGAAACATGGCTATCAGATCCTTCCAATCTGTCAACCCTCAAGGCCTACCCCAGTGATATACTTCGTCCAGTAAGACTCTACCTTTTAAGGATTCCATAACCTTTCCAAACAGTCCCGCCAGCTTGGGACTAAGTGTTCCAATCCATGAGTCTGTATCACACTGAAAGGCAGTCACCTATTTATCCCATACCCCATCTTCAGGAAAGGAAGTAAGGTACCAATTCTCATCCAAAGTTCAGATTCTACTAAAACTAATTCTGTTTGCAAAAACATTTTATTATCAGACAGATACATTCTAGATTATTGTGGTCATTTCTATGAGACAGGCACCTCTATCTCCTGCTCCTGCTGCCAAGGCCGCGACTTCTCTATGATGATAGACTCCAGACCTGTGGAGCTGTAGCAGAATAAACTCTTCTGTAAGTTGCTTTTGTTCATGATCATTTGTCATAGTTACAGAAAAGTAAATAATGCCTTTATAATGCAAAATTTGTGTGCACTTTAAGTTAAAACGTAAGTTTCAAGGAAATAGCACGATTCTATTATCATTGTAATCATTGTTCAGAGAAAGAGACAACAGGTACAGAATTATCACTACCCTAAGTGGAAACGTTTGAGTAACTCTTAAAGAGGAGACCATACATCTTAGCATTCTTTCTTCTTTTCAAATATTTGTTCTGTCTTTGATAATGAAGTCTGTGACAAGAGTTACAGATGAAAGTTTTCTCTTCTTTCCATGTTTCCCTTATTAAAGTAAATCTGATGTTTGAGTCACTGTATTCTGCACATTATTTCTCTCTGCTGCATTACTAGACACAGGAACACAGCCATTCATAGAGCTTCATCTTATTTTTTATTTTTTCAAAGGCAGAGCTGTGGTTTTCTTACTCTGTCAACTAGCTATTTCCCTGGGAAAATCCAGGGCCACCCTGCCCAGAGGGTCTTCCCTGGCCCTGGTCCCTTCCCACCCCTAAAAGGCACTGTAACAGATGAAGGGAGTGATGGAGCCGCAGCAATGGCTACAAACATGGTGCCCCAGTGGCCTGGGGGAGCAGGACGGGAGTAGGAGTCACCCCATGACAGGTTGGAATGCCACCCTGGCCGCTCACAGTGTTAGCAGCGCTGACTAGCAGAGGGGGCAGCATCCTGCTGGTACTCGGAGCAGGACCACCTCATGGTTGGTAGCTAGGGCCTCACTTGTCAAAGTGGTCCAGGGGCTAGTGCTCCCCATAAGTCTGCAGGTGCCGTGCCAGTGACTCCTGCTGCCTGCGGAACTGGGCAGGAATCTCCTGGTACACATCGGAGAAGAGGAGGCTTGAGTTCAGTTCGGCTTTAGCTTCCGCTCGGCCTGCTCAAAGGCCTCCATCATCTTCTTTTGTGACTTCTTCCTCAAGACCTTCTGTTCCTCATCCCACCAACTCTGGTTCAGCAGGTACAGCCGCAGCCTCGAGATTGGGTAGTCCTGCTTGTCCCAGTAATTGACCTTGTCCACTGAACGGTACGCTGAGCTGTCATCACAGGTGCTGTGGTGCCCAATCCTGTAGGTTATGGCCTCAATGAGGAAGGGCCGGTTCTCAGCCACAGCCCGCCATGGGACCTCCTTAGTGGCATTGCGTCCCACAAACACATCGTTGCAGTCCACACGGATTGACATGATGCCATACTCAGGGCCCTGAGCCACTATGCCATCCCCACGGTACTGCTCAGAGGTTGGTATGGAGATGGCATAGCCATTGTTCTGGCAGAAGAAGATGTTAGGACACTCTAGGGTGGCAGCAAAATTGAAACCAGCGTGGACATCCCCTTCACTGGCTGCTCCCTCGCCAAAGTAACAGTTCACAATCCGGTTGGCATTGGTCTGCTTGGCAGCATAGGCTGCCCCTACCGCCTTGAAGGATCTGCATGGCCAGTGTAGAGGAAATGGTGACGAAGTGGTGCTTCTTGCAGCCATAGTGAACGGGCATCTGGTGTCCCTTGCCTGGGTCATCCCCGTTACCGTAGCACTGGGCCATGAACAGCTCCAGCAGGTAGTCGGGGTACATGAGCACACCTGCCTCCCTGTACTGGTCAAACATCAGGTACATTCTCTCCAGGGTGGCTGCACTCCCCACATGTGTCCCCTCTTCGCCATAGTTGGTCATGTAGAAGGAGATCCGGCCCTGCCGCTGGGACTCATAGAGAATGTGGTCTATGGTGTTGAGCAGCGTCATGCTCCTGTATAACTTCAGTACCTCCTCCTGGGACATCAGTACCTCCTCCTGGGCAGGTGGGGATCTTCACTGGGGTTGATAATCTGGCCCTGGCAGTCCCTGACATGGTAGATGGGGATGCCGGAGATGGGCAGGATGAATTCAAGCTTGTCTATAAACTCTGCAGAGGCCTCTGGGAACTAGAGCTTGTTGTCCAGGGATGGGAACTGCTGTTTCTGCTGCCTGCTTGGGTGGGATCTAGCTCCGAACTCCGGATCGTCCCAATAGCAGGAAGGCAGGCTGACCCAGGCCACGGCTTAGCTCAGCCTCCAGATCTTGGCCGCAGACGTCTCTACCGCCATCTTGGCTAATAACCACAGCTTTGTTTTATAATGAAGGTGGTTCTCTTCCTCCTGTGTAAAATATGTAAATGTTATAAAGGAAGAAATCATTTGAAAATATGAAATTTCAAGGTCTTACATATAAATCATCTATAGTACTCACTGGCTTATAGAGTTGAAATTACAGTATAAAGCACATGAAAGGGTGAGGATGTTGACCAGGATGAGGAGTCCATACACAGGGCTGAGAGGGCAATGTTCATGGTGGAGGAGGTCATACATAGGGAAGGTAGGAACTGAGGACTTTTGTCTCCAGCTGCAGACAATCTTTCACAAGAAGTTTGCTATGAAACTTTTAATGCATAGTGTTCAACTTGAACCTAACTCCAAAGAGAGAAAAAATATTCTTCAAAAATTTCCTGACTTGTTATTATCTATCACAACAGAGTAAGGCTTTGCTATAATCTTCAGGATAAATGGGCAACCATGCAGTATGGGGTAAGTCCTACCTGACTGTGAAACCTGAGATGCACACTATATCCATCTGGGTGACCTGTGCGTCAGTCCTCCCTCCCCTTCTAGCTCCACTAAAACTACTCTGTAAATCATCTAGCAAGTCCAGATTGTTGGTAAGTAGAGAAAGAATCTGACCAAAGGGGGATTAAATTTCCCTGCTGAGAAGGAGCAGGTCTCATAGAATTACACAGCAGAATTACAATGATATGGTTTTTTGGCCAGGAAAAGGGTTACAGAGAAAGTAGCAGGAACTTCTGTAACTACATAGCCAAGTAGCTAGTGGTTCTGGAGTAACAATGGCACCCAAAGAATGGTCACTGGAGTGGTACAGAATGAGGGCTCTAAGCCCATGGGCCAGGGTTACTCCTGTCAACAGAGGATGTCTAAGTCTCTTACAAAGAAATCCTGTGTCCAAACAATAGAACACGTTTCCACCACCTGCCTAGTCACACTGAAGGATAGTACACCTCAGCCAGACATTAGTAGAAACTACAACACTAGAACACATGCACTCAGCAGCTATCTCTAGCTTCAAAAAAATCCACTATTTTTTGTATTCATGATGAACATTCAATAAGCAAGCCTACCTAGAGCATTGAATTTACACTCTATAAGCAACTAAGAACATTGAAAGAAAAAGAGAATGAAACACTTAATTCTAGCAGAGATCTAGATACACTGATGGTTCATAATTTCCAGTCTCTCTGGAAGGAAGCATTTCTGATTAAGTTATGTGCACTTTACACAAATTCACAAAAGTTTGGCTATATCATATATGTAAAACTTGCATCTAGCAGAACATGTATTATATATAAAATATATTTGTTGAATAAAGGATTACAAAAATGACAGTATATTCTCTTAATATAAAAACTGATACTATATACAATCTTCTATATACAGTGATAAATTTAAGCTACATGCTTCTGTATATGAAGATATATATTTAAACAAAAATAGGAATACAAGTCACTGTGTGTATGAATGTGTATATGAATGTATGTGTGTCTATGCATACATTATGTAGAAGACTTTACCCCTACAAATATGACTTTCTTTTCCAGATTCAATAAAGTTAATTGCTCTAAGGTTCCCTTTCACCTAGCTAGTGAGAGGAGAGGCTTCTAGGCAAGAGAGAAAGGAACAATTAATCCTTACTTAATTCCCTGCTGCTGTCAGCAGGAATGAATTTCCAAATGTATATCTGTCTGTCTGTTTATACATAGTACACTTAAGAATTAGAAGTGTTCAGAGTTTCTTGCTGGGCATTCTGGCCAGTCCCAGATATTTAAGTTTTGTTCTGTCAGTAGCATTGACCCCAAATAAATTGCCCTTAGCTGTCACAGGGCCAATCTAATATTATCAGGAGCCCAATTGCCAGTTGCTTCTCCCTAGCATCTCCCTTCCAGAGAGAGAGGCACACACACACACAGAGAGAGAGAGAGAGAGAGAGAGAGAGAGAGAGAGAGAGAGAGAGAGAGAGTCTGAGAACCAGTGACAGGCTGGCTTCTGGCAATTAACCTTAAGGCACTAGCTGGTTTGGATTTTGTTTTTGTAAATGTCATTTTCTCCAGGCACTGAATAGGATGTCCATTCCAATACCAAAGCAGTGCCTATGCAGGCAGTATAAGGTGAAGTCACCACCTCCATAATATTGCACTCGTTCTTCCTTTTACAGGGATTAATTTTACTTAACTGGATTATCATTGATCTTCCTGCTCTAGCAGTCTACTTTACTGTGATTCAAATGTAACAGTAGATGTTTTCCTGGTATAAAATTATTTTGTCTTACATAATAAACCTTACTTGCTTTAGGGGAAGGTAATTTTTTTTATTATCTGTCTGGGTTGATCTACAAGATCATTAACTGTTGAAACTTTCTTTTATCAAATGAGTGAAACCAGATTAGTAATGGATTTAGTTTGCTGATACTTAAGCATCAATTGGCTATTTGATAATTTTTCTCAATAGACTTCCAAATGATCAGTGGATTCTGCCCTGCTAGAAAAAAATCATTAAAAGCATCTTGTCTGTCTGTTGTACAGTGCTGTAGGTTAATAAGCACTGCTCAGAAGGTTGGGGAGCACAACTCTATCTCAAAATCCCTCATGTCTTACTGTATAGATTTTAGGCATCCATCCTCTCTCCAAAAGCAACTATGCAGCTGAACCCCCATGGATCACTAAGCTGACACAAGATTTGTTTCCAAAGCTGCAGCTGTGTTCTCATGATGCCACTTTGTCGTTGTTATCCCCTGGATTTGTGACTAACACAGTAAGAACATATGGCTGAAATGATGATGATGCGACATACACCAGTGTGATTAAGGAGTCAAAAGCACAGATATATTTTCAAGGCTGTCAGTGAGAATATTCTACAGAAATTCTCTTTCCTTAAATAAGATACTTCAAGACTCATATGATCCACATAAAGAACAAAGCACAACTCATCTCAAATATGCCCTTTCTATTAAGTATTCCCAGGTATGAATCACTCAAATACACTTTTTTTTTTTTTTTTTTTTTTTTTTTTTTTTTTTTTTTTTGGTTTTTCAAGACAGGGTTTCTCTGTATAGCCCTGGAACTCACTCTGTAGACCAGGCTGGCCTCGAACTCAGAAATTCACCTGCCTCTGCCTCCCAAGTGCTGGGATTAAAGGTGTGCGCCACCACTGCCTGGCTCAAATACACTTTTACAAAGACTGTACGCATCTAATTAGTCAGCACACATTTATTCAGAATCTACTTATATCATCTATATTATAGACCTCACAGACATAATTAATAAACAGAAACTATAGTCTTCATGCTTTAAAAATGTGTAATGCAGATAGGATCCAAGCATAACTGTCCTCTGAGAGGCTCCATCCAGCAGCCAATGGAAACAGAGGCAGAGACCAACAGCCAAACTTTAGATGGAGTTTGGGGACTCTTGTGGAAGAGTTTGGGACAGAATTGATGGGCCCAAAGAGGATAGGGACTCCATAGGAAGACCAACAGAGTCAACTAACCTGGACCCTTGGAAGCTCTGAGAGACTGAACCACCAACCAAAGAGCGAGCATAGGTTGGACACAGCGCCCCTGAACATATGTAGCAGAATAACAGCTTGATCTTTATATGGGTACACCAACAACTGGAGCAGGGGCTTTCCCCAAATCTGTTTCCTGTCTGTGGATCCTGTTCCCCTCACTGGGCTGCTCTGTCTGGCTTCAGTGGGAGAGGGTGTGCCTAGTCTTCTAGAGATTTGATGTGCTAGGGAGGGATGATACCCAAGGGAGCCCCCACTTCATAGAGGAGAAGGGGAGGAGGAATGGGGAAAGAAGGTGTGGGAGGAGGGGACTGGTAGGAGACAGGGACTGGATATTGGGATATACAGTGAATTAATAAATTAATTAATGAATGAAAAATGTGAAATCTACTTGAGAGAATAAAAATTATGTCATTACATATCCACAGATTGTTACAAATATGCTTCAAAGGGTTTTTTATTAAAAATAATTAACTGTGATATTTTGGAGTGATCAAAAACATTTTAGTGGGTGTAGAGAGATTCCTAGGCATTTAAGAGTACTTGTTTCCCTTGCAGATACATAATGGCTTATAACCATCTATAACTCTAGTTCCAGGGGACCTGACCCCTCTTTAGGCCTCTATTGGCAATAGGCTTACAAGTGGTGTACGTATATAATTGCAAACAACCATACACATAAAATAATAATAAGTCTTTTAAAATTATTTTAAAATAAGTATAACTTAAAATGGCAGTAAGTTTCTCTTTCTTGGGCCCATGAGATGGCTGACTGGGTAAAGGTGCTTCTCACCTGCAATGTACATTGTATTGGAGAATTTTCATGTGGTGTTTAAGCTTGTTGAAGGCAAACTTGTGAAGAAGGAGGTCCTCTGCTGTCATATCCAAAGCTCCTTCTCTTGGGGTAGGCTGGTCCTCAATTCTATTATTAGGAAAAGAGCTAGTAATTCATAGTATTAAAAACATTGTACACTTAAGAACAGCTAGTAGGTAAAGCTTCTAAATTACTATTGCTCATCCTATAATATAAAAATATCTACAGTGGGAATGGGAAACTATATGTTAAAGATAGGAAACTCAGACTTTTCCATTCCCTAGTAAGTTTCTTCTGGATTCTGTGAGCAGAGACAGTAGATATGATGAAGGTATACATTTTTATTATTTGTTCTTTTTCTTGGAAACCTCACAGGAGAAAATATTCTGGTCCACCTGGAACTCTGACAGGTGAGAACTTCAGCTGAATGTCTCAATGAATTTCCCAGTCTATTGCCACTGGAAGTATCTAAGCTCCAAATTTGATAATGTTATATTTCCTTCATTCTCTCTTTTGAGCTACTCCCATCGTCTCTGTTACATCTTGAGTGCATATAGAGAAGGTCAGGACAGCAGGAGCTAGAAGCATCTGGTTATATTGCATCTATAATCAGCAAGCAAAAAGCAGTGAATGCATGCTGTTGCTCAACTTGCTTTCTCCAAACATACAATCCAGCATCTCAGCGAGAGAATGGTGCCACACCCACAGTGGGCAAGTCTTTCCACTTCAATTAGCACAATCAGGATATCTCTATGAGCATGCCAGAAGCTTATCTGCAATGTGATTGCGAAGTCCATCAAAATGACCACACTAACCATCAGGAATCTTCTTACTATTTTGACTATCTACGTGATCTCACAGATCCCTGCATATCTTTTAGCTTCAACACTGCTGATAACAATGCATTCTATTAAAATTCAGATACCGAGGGTATTTTATAGACATGTAGAGGCTAATAGAGGGCATGGGAATCTTCACTGTTAGGCTTAGTTCATAGAACTTGGCTGTTTATCTATGGGAGTTGAAAATAAGAACTGATAAAGCAAAGCGTGATTCCAATATCTTCCTCAGAAATCATTTTATTGCAAGACAAATCAACTGAAAAGATAGAACTGTGGTTAAGAAATGAAAACTCTGCATTAGATTTTCACCAAGAAGATAGTAAGAGTCTTAGTCACATTTCAGACCAGACATATTATAGGTGTTTGAACACATTGTTTTATAGAATATATTTGGTAATACTATAAATTGCTAAATCTATATCAGTAGATGCCTGGATGTTCAAGATTAGCAAACAAAATAAAAACAGTGAGGAAGTAGAACAGTGGCACAAGATGAAAAGGACAGTAAAACTAAACTTGGCAAGGCTAAAAATTTTTGTCTCAGGACTGGCTTTTCCAAGCCATGGCTAGCAGATTATTAATCAGCAAGCATACTAATTCTATTAATAACATCTAACTGGGAAAAATAACAAAGTGCATAGCTAGCTTTGCAACACTTCTTGGTGTCTAGTCTTCACTGAAAGAGCCACAATCAAGAACTTCTCCTGGCATTCCTGGTGGCCCTCCTGCTGACTCATGCAGAGTCACTTGAGGCCTGGCTGTCTCTGCTAGGTTGTGCCACCACTGCTGATTTGTGTTTACTATCTTGACTCTACAGATCTGGACTGCTAGTGTATCCATAAAGTGTTTGCAAGAGGAGCGAGCTCCTGCTGCTGAATCCTGTGAACTGAACTGCTGATTTCCTGGGCTTTGCTTCAAAGAACAATTTCTTAACAGGTTCACTTCTCCTGTATCCTAAAAACCTTTCTTTCCCACTACCTCTAGTGGGTGGCGGGCTAGAAGGGAGGTTAAAGCATTTAAGAAACATCATTAAAAGTAGGGTTGAGAAAAATTTAAGACTAAGGGCAAACAAGCCAAGCCAAGCCAAGCCCCTGTCCATGTCGCTTGAGTCCTACTTATACTCCCTCCAAAAATCAAGTCCTCCATGGGTCTTGCCTCAGCATGAGTCTTGCCTCAGCATGTGAGTCTGTTTTAGAAAAAGTTCACATGAGCCGGTATCAGCTGTGCCAATGGCCTGAGTCTGAGGAAGTGGTAAGAAGCCACAGGAACCTCATGAGATATTTTTGAGTACAATTCTCTCTATGGAATCCCAAAAAATGGAGCTCAACTATGCAATGTAAGGCAGACCAGTGCATGCTGCATGTCATTAGCCAAGAATCCTTCATCACTCATCCTTTTACATGCTTGCTTTAGCAAAACATCCTTTCGCCTTTGTCTGCTTCAGTGAAACATTCCTTTACCCATCTGCCTTAGCAAAGGGTCCTTCACCTGTGTTCACTTCAACAAAACACTCCTTTACATGTCTGCCCCAGCAAAACACCATCCAACACAACTGACTTTCAAAAGAACCTTTCAGTTTCCACTTCAAATAATGCTGCCCGCTTGTCTGAGAATGCAGGATTCTTTGGCTAAGCGAAAGAGTTACACAGCTATGAAGATGCCATGGATCCCTCAGAACCTGAGGCTGGCCCGCTGGCGCCCTGGTCTCACATCTGTTAGCCTAATGCCCCTTCCAATACTTACATCTGCACCGTCCTGGTTTTAAACATACACCAAGTGCGTTACAACTTTCTTTATGGATAAAATTGATGAGAACATCACCTCAGCTTGCCCTCTGGAGTCTAGTAAAAGTTACTTATTAACTTATTTCTATGTAGTCCCAAGCACAGATTACCTGAGTAATGTATTAAAAACATGAATCAGGCTTCTTCAGTGTTTAACACTCACTACTAACTCCGAGCACTTTTAGGATGAAAGAGTAATGCTTTTTTTTATAGTGTTGAGGTCGCATTGAGATTGTTGACCCCATGTTCTCTGTCTGCACACGTTTGACTCTATGTTATCTGTCGGTAGCCATCTTTGATCCTGTGTTTCATGACTTGCCGCCTGTAGCAGGCCAAACCAGTTTGTTTCCTAGAGCGTTTGTAACTGTTGTTCACTGCTTAAAAAAAACAAAAACAAAAAAACCAACATTCTGATCCTCACAGCTGGCTATTTCCTGATATTTTTATCACAGCACAGATGTAACCCATTCAGAAAAGCCATCCCTAATAATCCCGGCTTTAACAATGCACTCAGGAATAATCCTTGCACCTGAGCACTGTCCGCTCTACCCCATTCACATATATTCACTCTGTTTTATACTCATCTTAGCCCTCATAGCCATCTGAAATTTTCCTGTTTCTTTATCCACTGTTTCCTGCATTATAACGGACTCTTCTCCTCAACAAGGACCTTGTCTCTGAGTTCATTGTTGCATGCTCAGTGTCTAGGATGAATCCTGGAAGTTCAACTTAGCTTTATAGGTTTATTGACTGAAAAATTAATGAAATGTACAAGTATTCATTTATTTGTATTGCTCCTCAGGCATATTTCAAGCTCGAAGACGCCAAACAACATGTGATTTCTGTATAGGTAAATGAGATACAGTACCTGAAATTCAAATGATGTATTTAATAAATCTTTGTTCAACAAATAATTGCCTCTTAAAAAAAATTATTGAGAGAATAGTTAATGGCCAGAAATATGCATGCAATCATAAAGTACTAGAGTTTCAACCTAGAAAGATGCAAACTATAATCAAATAAGTTTAAACATTATGAAATCACAGATATTGGTAGTATTGAGCTTTGCAATATTTTAAAGAATTCAGTTCATAATGCTGGTGATAATATACCTTGCTGGTCAATTTATTTCTGCTTTTCAACCACAACAAATATAGAAATCTCTGTTTTATTGTATTGGTCTTTGTACTTGGTCATTGGTGAAGCCTACAACCCATCCACCTGCAAACATAAGTTTGCTTCAGATGCATTCATGAGCTTAGTTGTCAGATAATATTACAATGAAGCAAAATCTTACCATTGGAAGTCAATTTACCTCCAGGTTCTTTTTTAAAGACACCAATCTATATGCTTTTGTTAGCTCAGACTTTGTTCACAGTGAATAAAGAATAAAAATCTTAGTATCATAATCATTTTCTTTCTAAACTAATTTATATCCTGGAGGAAGAGAAAAATCAGTCTTCATGGCTGCGAAGTTATTCAAAATCGTCTATTCAAAACCCAGTTTGTTATTAGTGTAGATGCTATGATTGAAGGTAAGGTTTGAAGTATATTTTTTACATGGATTTCAATTCCAAAATTACAAACAGGGATAGAAGGAGAAACTGGTCCAAGGCTACAAGAAAATGAAACTTGAGGAAACCCTGCCTTAGATCTGGCCCCATGCAAATGTCCAGATATAACACAGTTATGTGCCAGCACTTCAAGTTAGAGGATGGGTACATGTGTCATTGGGGTGACAGCTGCCAGGCTCGGTGGGGCACAGGCTCTTTGCAGGTTATGATACTCTAGCATCTGCTCCTCTGTTTGCAGATCCACAAAATGGAATGTGTCAGTATCTTTGCATTTCATTAATCCCCGGAAACTTACAAGAGACTGATATACAAAGGAGAGTGCCAATTTTGCAATTTACATAAGAAATGTAATGGCCATGCAGTTCAGACTGTTTATGTCAGCAGGAGAATGCAGCCTCCTAATGGCATGAAGTAAATCACAAGTACAGGTTCGCTAGATGAGCAGAGAGTTAAACAAAACAAGAGGAATAAGTTGTCAGACCTCAATAACCAGTGTCATTGAGCCCCACTCATCCATTTCCCAGTTGATTTTTCTTGCCAAGATGGTAAGACACATAGACTGGCTGGCCATTGTTGGAAATGCACTGGCAAATCTTTTCACTGTCCTTCCTTTTCCTAGATCCCTGGGTACTCACACATTCTCTCCTTGTATACATCAATGTCATCCAAATAAACACATCTGTCTGCTTATTAAATGAAACTTCATTAAAAATGATTAATGAGTTGGTATTTATTGAGTGGTAATAAGGACTAGACGAATGCTAATAATCAATTTTACATTTTGAAAAGATAGTGTTGTTACAAAATGATTTGTATATTAGTAAACAATTTAAACATGCTGAACATTTAATTTTCTTATGTGAATTTTTTTCCTGTAAGAAAAACTAGACAGACAGAACTACAATCAGCTGAAACAAACTGTGGAAACACTCAGAACACATGAAATGTGCATTCCATCTCCCTACCATCCTTCTTAGTTCTTCATGTTTTGATTCATAGTCAGCCATATCCAGTGTTAGAACATTTCAGCTGATTTCAGATAACCCTCCATCTCTCCGTCTGCCACAGCAACCTCTGCCTTCCAGATTTACAAGCTGACTCTGTGTCACACATGCTTTAATAGTTATGCATTTCCTAACTACTTAGCACATGTAAAACAGTACTGGCATTTTCATTAAGATCGTATCCTTCTTATGAATGTGTCCATAAATCTTGCAGTTTGTTGTGTTATTTTACATAATATGCTGTGTCATAGCAAAGATGGCAGTAGCTTCGGTATTTTACTCAACGACTATAAAGATTATTCGATGTGAGGTACTTGAGAGTCAAGAAACCAGATCATTTATCCAAGAACAAACACCCACAAATTGCAAATCAAAGATTCAAGTTTTCTACATGATATATTATGGCAGCTTGAGGTTCTAGGCTGTTATAGAGGTCAGCACACATTGAGTGGATTTTTTACTGCTAACTCATGCTATCTATCACACACTCAGATGTACTAGTGAGGGGAGTAAAGAATATACCCTTTGGAGTCCTGGTCCCTCAATTTAGATTCTGGCTTTGTCACTGATCTGCATAAAAATTGGCAAGTTCCTAAGACAGTCTACCTGTTAGCTTACAGGCTAGTCTACCAGGTGCCTCCCAGGGACCAAACAATAACTTAGTCATCATCTGCCACCATTGACTGCTCACCTCTCTCTCTGTCTCTGTCCCTCTCTGTGTGTGTCCTCATGTGTCCCAGGCCAGTCTCTCTCTCTTCATCTCTGCCTTTCTCTGTGCCCCATCCTCGTCTTTGCCCTCATGACTCTGCTCCCATCTGTCTGCTTGCCTATGTGTCCACTTGCTTGCCTCTACTCCTTCTCCAGATCCTCAACCCCCCCCCCAAATAAACCCTCTTACATCAGAGCTGTTGCATGATGTGATTTCTTAGGGGGACACCTTGGCATGGGTCCACCAGGTACCCCCTTACCACACTATGTTCCATAACACTACTACTATAAAATGACTCCAGGAAATTCTCCTCTTGTTTGTTATCTTGTTGCTCTGACCAAATACCTGGACTTAAGAAGCTTAAAGAAGAGTTTGTTTTGCCTCAGTTTTAGGGTACATCCCTGGATGGTTGGAAAGACATGGAGGTGAGTGAGTGACTCTTGACTATGTTAACAGTAATCTGAAGCAGCTGGTCACTTTGTGTCCACAGTCAAGACAGAAAGAGGGATAAAGTAAGCTTCCTCCTTCAGGACTGATTTAATCAATTGGCACTGCATTCTATGAAATGTTCAGTCCACATCCACAGAATGTATTCCTACCCTAGATTTTTCTGGGAAAACCTCAAAGACAAGCCCAGATGTATATCTCTTGGGTGACTCCAGATCTAGTAAACAATGGAGATTAACTTTCACACCTTGTACCCATCCCTTTGCAACGTATTTTTCTAAGAGACAAACACAATCTACTTACCCTTGAAAATGATCGCTGAAGTCTGGGAAGCCTTGTAACTTGTTCTGGTGAAGAAAATACAACAGAAGTGACTTAATATCTGTCTGAAGATGAAGTCTCTGAAGCCCTTTAATCCTTCATTCATTATTCTGGAATGCTACCAACAGTCAGAAAGAAGTCCAGATTAGCCTTCTAGAGAATCAAGAAAGACATGATCCAGCCATCCTAATATTCTCAGAGGTGGAAGCAACAGCCAGAAATGGAAGGGAGATGGTCATAGACTCCAAGCCTCTTGTGAGCCAAAAGTTAATTGCATGTGCATGAGTGCGGCCAACTAGAAGTCAACCAAACCAGTCTCATATCAGCAGAATTATTATATTCTATTACTATGTCTGAGAAATAATTTTTAGATAGAAAAGAAAGTCAACTGGTACACTCAACATCTCTGTAAGTTAACTTCAATATAGAGAACATGGCAATAATAGTGTTATTGGATTAAATGAGTTTAATGGACAAGATATTTAAAGTCATCCTTGGATATTAACCTAGATGTACTTGCTAATTATGTCAACTTGACACAGCTAGAGTCATCTGGGGAAACTGAAACTTCAACTGATAAAATGCCTACCTCAGGCTGGCCTGTAGACAAGCCTGGAGATGATTCGTTTGAATAAAGACCAATGTGGCAGTGTGCAACCCACTGTGGGTGGTGCCAGTCTGGGGAAGGTTGTCTTGGTTGCATAAGAAAGTAAACTGATAGAACATATTCATACAAGCAATGCTAGATGAATTCAGCAAGATGTATTTAAATAATTATTCACTCATATTTAATAATAATTAGCAATAATAAGTCCATGAATTTTAGAGGGAGCTCGCAGAGGGCAAGAATAAGAGACAGAATGGGGGAATGGTGTAATATTTTAATTTTAACAAACAGTCTGATTCAAATAACAAAATCAAAAGCAAGAGAAGAAAGAAGAAAATGTGTGAACCATGAGGGATAAGCCAACAAACAGCACTCCTCCATGGCCTCTGCTTCTGTTTCTGCCTCCAGGTTCTTTCCTTGAGTTTCTGTCCTGACTTCCCTTCATGATGAACTATAAAATATGAGATGAAATAGAGTTTTCTCCCCAAATTGCTTTTGGTCATGATGTTGATCATAGCAATAAACAAATTAGGAAACTGTTCTAGTTATGGATTACTATATAGGCAAAAATGGTTGCCTGTGGAAAAAATAATTTAGCAGCAGCAGCAGCAGCAGCAGCAGCAACAACAACAGCAGAAGCGTAATTCAAGATTCTTAGTATTGCTTGGTTCAGTTGGGTCCATTCTTGAAATTTCATTAGCAACACTAGACTGACAATGGAAAGAGCTGGGATCATAGTTAACACCTTTGCACTCACATTATACATGGGGTAGAAAATTTAAAAACATGGAGGAACTCAAATGTAGCTCAGATGGTCTTTGTTTCTTCTCCCTCCTCTCTACCAGACATGGCCACATTATTATCTTGAATCAGAGTTCTTACTTAGCAGTCAAATACTCCCAGAGTGGTTTTCCTAAGACACGCAGAAGTTGACACAAAAATCTATGTAGTGTCTCTTGGCTGCATTCTGTTTACCACAGCAGTCACAAAGTACTGCCTAAATTCAAAATGAAGAGACATGCATGCCCTTTTCTTGATACATACCATGTCAGATGTCTTTTAAAGCCACTATGTTTCCTTTACACGCATCCCTCATTCTCAGAAGACCTACAAGCTTGGTAACAATTTTTGACATTAAACAATTTTGCCTCAGAGAGATTAAATAATTTTCTAAAAAATCACAAAACTGATCATTTCTCAGATCCTTCAATCCACCTAAAATAATCTAAATCAAAGATGATAATTTTAGGTAGCATATTATATGACCAATTTCATTCATCACATGTAGGTTCAGTCCATCACAGTAGAGGGCATAATAACCATTAATTGGAAAAGATCTAATTGTCATTTTCACGAATGGCACTCAATATGTTAATATACACTTAAATAACCAACAAAACTTGTTGTTCTGAATTCTTGTCACGAGCCTGTTTATTAATACTCCACTGCTGTAGAAACGAATTGTTCACAGGAAAGATGACAAAGAATTCTGTGAAGAATCAAAACTGAGAATTCTGGGAGGGAGAGAGGAGGGGAGGGAAAGGGGGGCAGGTTCAGATATGGGAGGAGGTGGGAAGAAGTACAGAGGGTCAGGAATTTAACAGTAGCTGTGTAGCAGTGGGGGATGGGGATCTGGGGGTAGCCACTAGAAAGTCCCAGATGCCAGGAACCCAAGAGGTTCCCAGTACCCAACAGGGAGGACTTTAGCCAAAATACCCAACAAAGGGGAGATAGAACTGTAGAGCCTATATCCACTGGAAAGGAATGGCCCCCAGTTGAGAGATGGGGCCACCCACCCACCTCAAAAATATTAATCCAGAATTTCTCCTATAAAAAGGAAATTCAGGGAAAAAGACTGGAACAGAAACTGAAGGAAAGACCATCCAGAGACTGACCCACCTAGGAACCCATCCCATCTGCTGACACCAAATCCAGACACTATTGTTGATGCCATGAAGTGCTTAGTAACAGGAGCCCGGTACTGCTGTCCTCTGAGAGACTCTGCCAGAGCCGGATCAATACAGATGTGTATGTACACAGCCAAACATTGGACTGAACACAGGTACCCCAATGGCGAAGTTAGGGCAAGGACTGTAGGAGCTGAAGAGGTTTGCTACCTCATAGGAAGAACAACAATATCAACCAACCAGTCCCCCACCCAAAGCTCCCAGGAACTAAACATCCAACCAAAGAGTACACAGGGGGTACCCATGGCCCCAGCTGAATATGCAGCAGAGGATTGCCTTATCTGGCATCACTGAGAAGGGAGCCCCTTGGTCCTGTGGAGGCTGGATGACCCAGGGTAGGGGAATGCTAGGGCGCTGAGGCAGGAGTGTGTGGGCGGGTGGGGGAGCACCCTCATAGAGGCAAGGGGAGGGAGGAGGAGATAGGGGCCTGTTGGAGGGAAAACTGGGAAGGGATTAACATTTAAAATGTAAATAAATAAAATAACCAATAAAAAATGAAAAAAGGAAACAATTCTCTCTTCTTAACATAGAGGCTAACATATCTTTTAGTTGCATGATCTAATTTTTTTTAGACTCTCAATCAAAGTTCATGTACCATGAGTGTAATAAAATATGAGGAAAGGGCTAAGAGGGAGGCAAATTTATAAAACTACTGTTTCACTTCTGATAAGGAGATATCAAACAGAGAAACAGTGAAGAAAATTTAAAGAAAGCAAAAGCGTAGATTAAAGGTTAAAAGGGGTGCCCGAAACAGTTTATGTTTAGTATGTGTTATAAATATATATCTGTGTGTGCATGTGTGTTCATGTGTTATATATACTGTATATATATATATGTCATGTATATATACACAGTACATATATACAGTATATACTATATATATGTGAGTGTGTGTACATAGTATACAGTTAGCATGTATATGGTTATGTATGTATATTTGTCTTTCTTGATTCTTTTACTCTTTTGCTCCTTCTATCAATTCCCTTTACCTTTCCCCACCTACGTAGTCCTTCCACCTTCATGTCATCACATTTCTATCACAATATATCAACATTTCTAGAGTCCATGTATGAGAGAAGTGATATTTATATTTCTAGATTTATTTCATGTAAATTTCATCTAGATCTTCATGCACACATATTGGAGGAGTCAAATTTTCTCTATTTGCCTGTTGATGGGAATATTAGGAGTTTCGTACCTACACCAGTATGAATAACTTTGTACTAAATATGAATGAACAACTAATATGTGACAGACCATCTATCACTTCCTTCACATACCCAGAGTGGTATAGGTGCATCGTAATTTTTATAGACTCTCCATATTGATTTCTACAGTGGGTAAAGCAGTTTTGAGTTCCCTCCAGCAGCGCTTAAAAATTCTTCACCTACATCCTAATCAACATTTTTTTTGTTATTCATTTCCTTGATGGTAGCCATTCTGCCTGGGGTGAGATGAATTCCAAATATTGAAATGGCATTTCATCTTGCATTTCTTTGCTAAGAATGTTGGACATTTTTTCCATGTCTGGTGAACAGATGTGTTCCTTCTCTTGAGAAATATGATCAGTTTATTTCCCTACTTGATAATTAAATGGTTGAGGTTTTGTGCTGTTTATTTTAGTGTTTTAGTGGCTTCTTCATATTCCTCCCATCAGATGCACAGTTGATAAGGATTTCTTCACATTTTATCTCTCAAGGATGACTGTTTCTTCTATTGTGCATAAGCTTTTCCATTTCATGAAACCTATCCTGGAAGAATCTCATTTTTACAAGATTTCTAAATTCTACAAGAATACCAGAAAACAAGTAAATATGCTAAAGAAGACAATATAGCACATAAGTGAGAAATTTAGTAAAGATAGGAGGCTTTTCAAGACAAACTAACAGAAATCTTGACAATGAGAAATGCATAGTACTCAGAAAGCCTCACCATTACATTATATTAAGGTAAAAAAGAATAAGGACATGTAGATAATTAGGAAATAGTGAAACATTATTATTTCAACAAACCAACAAAACTGTAACTTTGAATTTAAATAACTCCCTGCTTAAAAGTTGTAGAGTGGTCCAGTATATTTGGTGTTTTATATGCATTATGGACCTCAATAAGCACCTCCTTCTTAAAGTAGGAAAAATTTCCTCCCATGAAAATATTTTCTAAGGGGAGTAGGATCAGGTATGGGAGAGACAAGGATGATTGATATACAGAAGGTCAGGAATTTGAACAGAGGTGTGTAGCAATGGAGGATGGGGAACTAGGGCTAGCCACCAGCAAGTCTCAGATGCCAGGAAAGCTCCCAGGACCCAATGAGGATGAGATTAGCTAAAATGCCCAACAAAGGGAAGGGAGAACCTGTAAAGATCATATCCAAAGGTTAGGTAAGGCCCATGGTTGGGGAATGGGGCCACCCACTCACCTCCAAATTTTTAAACCAGAATTGCTCCTGTCTAAAGGAAATACAGGGACAAAGGGTAGAGCAGAGACTGAAGGAAAGGCCATCCAGAGACTGCCCCACCTGGGGATCCATCCCATATACAGACACCAAACCCAGACCCTATGGCAGATGCCTAGAAGTGCTTGCTGACAGGAGCCTGATATAGCTGTCTCCTGAGAGGCTCTGCAAGAGCCTGACAAATACAGAGGCAGATGCTTGAAGTCAACCATTGGACTGAGCATGGTGTCCCCAATAGAGGAGTTAGAGAAAGGACTGAAAGAGCTGAAGGGGTTTGCAACCCCATAGGAAGAACAGCAATATCAACCAACCAGACCATCCAGAGCTCCCAGGAACTAAACCACCAACCAAAGAGTACACATGGAGGGACCCATGGCTCCAGCCACATATGTAGCAAAGGATGGCCTTATCTGGCATCAATGAGAGGAGAGACCCTTGGTCCTGTGAAGGCTCAGTGCCCCAATGTAGAGAAATTCCAGGGCCATGAGGAGGGAGTGAGTGGGTGTATGGGTGGGGGAGCAAGCACCCTCATAGAAGCAGGGGGAGGGGGAATGGGATAGGGGGGTTGTGGAGGGGAAACCAGGAAAGGGGATAACATTTGAAATGTAAATAAATAAAATATCCAAGAAAGAAAGAAAGAAAGAAAGAAAGAAAGAAAGAAAGAAAGAAAGAAAGAAAGAAAGAAAGAAAGAAAGAAAATGTTTTCTGTGCATTTGGCCTGAGTGTCTTCTGCTTCCTTTATTGCTACTATCCATGGATTTGATCATTACATAGTGTCCCAGATGTCCTGGATGTTTTATGCTTATAGTTGTTGTTGTTGTTGCTGCTGCTGTTTAGATTTAGCATTTTCTTGAGGTGTCCATTTCTTCCATCATGTATTCAATGTCCGAGATTCGCTCTTCCATCTATTGAATTCTCTTGGTGAAACTTACCTCTGAGATTCCAATTTGAATTTCTAAATTTTTCCTTTCCAAGTTTCCCTCAATTTTGGTTTTCTTTATTGATTCTACTTTCATGTTCATCTTTGAACCATTTTCTTCATTTCATTACACTGTTAGTGTGTGTTTTTATAGATTTCACTAATGGATTTACTCATTTCCTCTTTAGGGACCTCTAAATTATTCATGAAAACTATTTTGAAGTCTTTGACTTGTGCTTCAACTCCATTGCATGGCTCAGGTTAATGTAGTGTTGCCGGGCTCCAGTAGACATATATATCCTGGCTGTTATTCATTTGTTTTTATGCTGGTGTCTAGGCATCTAGGTTTGAATGACTGTAATTCTAGGTGCTCATATATGGTCTTGATGTTGTTGAGTGGGTGTTCCATTCTTTGTTTTCTGGTTCTTTGGAGAGCGTGGTGGCTTTGGGTTGCCTAGTACAGAATGATTCTGAGATCCTGCCAAGGTGTTCTGGTTAGAATGTGTTCCTTGATATTAGGAGCTGACAGAAAAAAAAATCCCCTCTTCTTTAGTCAGTGTTCTATAGCTGTGAAAAGACACCATTGCAACAACAACTTTTGTAAAAGCAAGCATTTGAATAGGCACTTGTTTACAGTTTCAGAGGTTTAATCCATTATCATTATTGTAGGTAGCATGGCAACATGTAGGCAGGCACTGGAGCAGTAGCTGAGAGATATATCCTGATCTATAAGCATCAGGAAGAGAGTCTGGTCCTGGCATAGTCTTTTGAAACCGCAAAGCCCACTCCAACACACTTTGGTATGCTTCCTCCAACAAGAACATATCTCCTCCAACAATGCCACACCTCCTAATCCTTTTAGTCCTCTAAAATAGTGTCACTCCCTGATGACTAAGCATTCAATATATGAGCCTACAGTGGCCATTCTTAATCCAATCCACCACATCTACATCATAAAATAATCAAACACTAAATATACAGAACGAAGAAAGAATATTGAAAGCTGCAAGGAGAAAGACAAAATATCATGTAAAGGCAGACTTATTAGAATGACCCCTGATTTTTCAGTGGAGACTCTAAAAGCGAAAAGGACTGGTACAGAGTTCAACAAATTCTAAGGGATCTGAGATGCCAGAGCAGACTATATCTAGCTATATCTAGCAAGACTTCCAATCACAAAATAATAAGAAAAAAAGACATTTCATGATAAAACCAAATTTAAGTAGCATCTACCTTCAAATCTGTTTTCTAGAAAGCACTAGAAGAAAAATATCAACCTGAAGAGGACAACTACATCTAAGAAAACACAAGAAATAAATTGTTTCAGGCAGAAAATCAAAAGGTAAAAAACCCATACTACAACTACAAAGTAATGGAATAATAAACATTGTTCATTGATAACTTTCAACACCAATAGTAAAAATTTCCCAATAAGAAGACACAGTCTAACAGAGTAAATACAAAAACAATATCCATCCTTCTGCTTCACACACACACACAAATTACACCTTAATATCAAAGATAGGCATAACTTCAGGGTAAAAGGTGGAAAAATATATTCCAAGCAAATGGGCCCAAGGAACAAGCTGCTAGAATCATTTTAATGTCATACAGAATAGATTTCAAACCAAAACAAATTACAATAGACACCAAAGGTCACTATATCCTCATGGAAGAAAACATCCAGCAAGAGGATTATATGCACCAAACACAAGGACATCAAGTTCATAAAAGAAGCACTAATGCACCTTAAATCATATATAGAGCCTCATATAGTGATAATGGATGACTGCAATTCCCACTCTTTCCCATACACATGTCATCCAGTCAAACACTAAGCAGCAACATGTGGAGTTAAATGACACTATAACTCAAAAGAACCTAAAAGATATTTAGGGCATATTGACCCAAACTCAAAAGAACATATCTTCTTCTCTGCATCTCATGCTACTCTCTCCAAAATTGACCACATACTTGGAAACAAAGAAGATCTCAACAGATAGAAGAAAACTGAACTAGCACCCTGTATTCTACCAGACCACAACATATTAAAACTGAATATTAACAACAAAAACACAGGAAAACTTATAACATAATGGAAACTTAACAACTCCTTATTGAATGTAGAATGGATCAAGAAAGAAATAAAACCTTTCAAAAATTGAAAGAAAACTACAACACAGCTTACACAAATTTGTGAGGCATAATAAAGGTGGCCCCAAGAAGCCATAGTGAAGAAGAAGAAGAAGAAGGAGGAGGAGGAGGAGGAGGAGGAGGAGGAGGACGAGGACGAGGAGGAGGACGAGGAGGAGGACGAGGAGGAGGAGAAGGAGGGGGAAGGGAGGGGAAGGGGGAGGAAGAAGTAGGAGGAGGGGAGAAAGAGGAAGAAGAAGGAGAGAGGAGGAAGAGTAGGAAAAGGAAGAGGAGGAAGAGGAGGAGGAAGAGAAGGAGAAGGAGAAGAGATCTCATAAGAGTAATCTAATATCATACCTGAAAGCTCTAGAACAAAAAGAAGAAATGCTCTAGAATAAGAGCTTAGAAAAAGAAAAAATCACATCCAAATGGAGTCGATGGCAAGAAACAATAAAACTCAGGGCTTAAGTTAATTAAATAAATAAATAAAACAAAAAGACAATATAAAGAATCACTGGAAAAAGTACCTCGAGAAATCAGTAAGATAGACAAGCCTTTAGCTAAATTAACAAACAAGTGGAGGGAGAATATCTGAGTTAATAACATTTCAAATAAAAGGGGGATATAACAATAGACATTGAAAGCATTCAGAGAATCATAGGGAAACATGTTAAACGTATGTACTTTATAAAAATGAAAAATCTCAGAGATGGATAATTTTCTTGATATATAGCACCTGCCAAAGTTAAATCAAGATCAAATAAGGAATTTAAACTGATCTATAACACCTAGGTACACAGAGCAGAAATTAAATGTCTCCTAACCAAAAAGAAAAAAAGAACAGCTCAGAGTCATATAGTTTTAGTTCAGCATTCTACCAGATATTCAAATAAGAGTAAATCCAATACTCCTCTAATTATTCCACAAAATAAGAACAAGGGAAACATTGACAAATTCTTTTGTGATATCACAGTTACTCTGATACTTAAACCTCATAAAGATCCAAGAAAGAAAGAGGATTGCAGACCAATTTTCCTTACAAATAGAGAAGCAAAAGTTCTCAATGAAATATTTGCAAACCAAGTCCAAAAATACATCAAAAAATCAGTCACCATGATCAAATAGGATTCACATCATCAAAGATACAGAAATTATAAACAAATATAGATAAATGTAATCCACAATATAAACTGATATGTCAAAACCATGTGATCATCTCATTAGGTGCAGAAAAGATTTTGACAAAACCCAACATCCCTTTATGATAAGAGTCCTAGAGAGATTAGGGATTCAGCAAGCCCATAGCCAACATCAACTTAAATGTAGAAAGCCTCAAGGAAATTGTACTAAGATCAGAAACAAGACAACATTATCTACTCTCTCCATATCTATTTAGTATATATAGTACTTGAGGTTTTAGTTAGAGCAATATGGCAAAACAAATTGGAAAAGAAGTCAAAGTACCTTTATTTACAGATATTATGATAGCATACATAAGTGATCCTAAAAATCCCACAAGGGAAGTCCTACAGTTGATAAACACTTTCATCAAAGTAGCAGGGTATTTTACTCAAGTATATCAACTCTCAAAAAACTGTAGTCATTCTATATATAAATGACAAACAAACTGAGAAAGAAATCAAGGAAACAACACTTTTCACAACAGTCCAAAATAATATAAAATATCTTGGGGTAACTCTAGCCAAGTAATTGAAATTGTTTGATAAAACTTCAAGTCTTTGAAGGAAATAAATTAAAGAAGATATAAGAAGATAGAAAGATTCCCCCATTTCTCATGGACTTGACTATGTAGGACTAATATAATAAAACTGGACATAACACCAAAAGCAATCTACAAGTTCAATGCAATCCTCATCAATTTCCAACACAGTTTTTCACAGAACTTTTTGAAAAACTTTTTATGGATATTTTGTGAAAACCCCAATCCTACTCATCTCCCAGTCCCTCCACATCTGCCCTCCACCTTTGCTACCTTCCCACATAGACATCGAAAGACCCATGGCTCAGACCACATATGTGGCAGAGGAGGGCCTTGTTGGCCATCAGGGCGAGGAGAGGTCCTTGGGCCTGAGGGTGTTAGAGGCCCCAGTAAAGGGGACTGTCAAGGGGGGAAGACAGGAGTGGGTTGGCGGGTCGGTAGGAGGGGGAATACTCTCACAGAGGTGGGGGGTGGGGGAGGAGATAGGGGGTTTCCAAAGAGGAGACCTGGAAAGGGGAAAACATTGGAAAAGTAAATAAAGTATCAGAAAATTTTAAAAAGAAAGAAAGAAAGAAAGGAAGGAAGGAAGGAAGGAAGGAAGGAAGGAAGGAAGGAAGGAAGGAAGGAAGGAAGAAAGAAAGAAAACCAAAATAAAAAACAGCCGAAACAGCTTTACTTGTGAATGTTCATTGCATAATCCAGAGGTTAGAGGTCTCTGGATTCTGCTACTCTATCAGTACTGGATCCTCACCAGAACTCCTCTTGGATGTCCTGTTGTCACCCTGTGTCATGGAGATCCTGCAACTTTGGTTCTGCAGGACTGGCCCCTTCACTTACTCTGGTCATTCATACATAAGGTAGATGTTGAAGTAGACCAACTTAGAGCCCTGAATCTTGGCCTGGGTGGTAGCTGACTTGGACACCCTGCCAGCTCTTCTGTGCCCACCCTACTAGGGCTAGCTCTTCTCCTTTATCCAGACAAGGGGCAGGGCCATCTTTCCAGTGTTTACACCTTGGGTACAATTGTCCTATGTCCATACCACCAAGGCTAGCTCTACTGTGCTGCTCAGATATAGGGCCACTCTCCCAAGTGCTGCAACCAGGGATCAGCTCACGTGATTTTTTTTTATTTTGTCCTTTGGCATTATTTACTTCTTTTCATTGCTGAGTAAGATTGAGTTATGTGAGTGTAACAAAGTTAATTTTTAATCCATGTATCTATTAATGCATATTTGGATTATTTTCAGGTTGGATTTTTTTTCCTGGATATTGTAGTGGCTATTTCTGATTGTCAATTTGACTATATCTGGAGTGAATTACAATCCAGAATTAGAAGGCTCACTGTGATCTAGATCTTGAATCTGGAAGACACAAGTTTCAGGTGTGGCGGTACACACATCTCTAATCTGGGCTGTGCCTGCTGATGGAGATCTACATAAGGACATTGGAAGAGGGAAGATTCAATCTTCTTCGCCTGTGAGCCTTATGGGACTAAGCCACTGCTAGATCCTCAGTTTTCATTCACAGCTGGTGCTGACCACTGTTTGGGAGTTGGACTACAGACTGTAAGTCATTAACAAATTCCCTTACTATATAAAGACTACTTATAAGTTCTGTGACTCTAGAGAACCTTGATTAATACAGATATTGACTTTATTTACATTTCAAATGTTTTCCCCTTTCCAGGTTTCCCCTTCAGAAACCCCCTATCCCATCCCACCTCCACCTGCCTCTATGAGGGTGCTCCCCTACCTACCCACCCACTCCCATCTTCCCTCCCTAGCATTCCCCTACACTGGGGCATCGAATCCTCTCAGGCCCAAGGGCCTCTCCTCCCACTGATGGCCAACAAGGCCCTCCTCTGCCACATATGTGGCCAGCACTGTGTCCCTCCATGTATATTCTTTGGTTGGTGGTCCAGTCTCTGGGAGCTCCAGGAGGATCTGGCCAGTTGACACTGTTGCTTTCTCCATGGGGCTGCAAACCCCCTCAGCTCCTTTAGTGCCTTCTCCAACTCCTCCATCCGAAATTCCACGCTCATTCCAATGGTTGGCTGCGAGCATCCACAAATGCTCTACTATGTTCATAGCAGCCATATTTATAATAGCCAGAAGCTGGAAACAACTCAGATGTCCCTCAACAGAGGAATGGATATAGAAAATGTGGTACATTTACACAATGGAATACTACTCAACTATTAAAAACGACTTCATGAAATTTGCAGGCAAATGGATGGAACTAGAAAATATCATCCTGAGTGAGGTAACTCAGTCACAAAAGAACAAACACACTGATAAGTGGATATTAGCCCCAAAATTTGGAATACCCAAGATTCAATTCACAGACCATATGAAGCCTAAGAAGAAGGAAGACCAAAATGTGGATGGTTCAGTGTTTCTTAGAAGGTTAAACAAAATACTCACAGGAACAAATATGGAGACAAAGTGTGGAGCAGAGACTGAAGGAAAGACCATCCAGAGACTGCCCCACCTGGGGATACATCACATATACAGCCACCAAACCCGGATGTTATTGTGGATGCCAGGAAGTGCTTGCTGTTGGAAGCATGATAAGCTGTCTCCCAAGAGGCTCAGGCAGAGCCTGACAAATACAGAGGCCGAAGCTTACTTGCTCTTAAGACCTAGGCTGCTCAGATGAGGTGCAGGCTCTGCTCTTCCAAATATTGTAGCCAATGAGGGGATCTTGAAAAGACAATTCTCAGTTTTACATTGGAATACAAAAAGTAGAAAAAGAAAAAAAAATTTTAAATAACATCAAAAACTATCCTAAACAATAAAAATACTGTGAGACATCTCACCATTCCTGATCTCAAGTTATACTGCAGAGCTATAGTAATAAAAAACCATGTGATATTGGCATAAAAACAGATATGTTGATCAATGGAATAGAATTGAATGCCCAGACATAAACCCCCTACAACTATCGATACCTGATCTTTTCATATATATATATATATATATATATATATATATATATATATATATATATATATATGCCAGAAATATACACTGGAAAAAAGACAGCATCTTAAGAAATTATGCTATCACTCTCTATATAAGGTCAGATACACTTAATTTTATAGAATAGAAAGTAGAGGATAGTTTTGGACTCATTAGCACAGGAAATGTTTTTCTGAATAGAACAACTTTAACATAGGCATTAAGAACAAGAATTTATTAATCATACCTTATAAAACTAATGAGCTTCTTTATAGCAAAGAACATCATCATTTGTACAAAGCAGCAGGCTACAAAATGGAAAAGGATTTTTTCAACTACCTATCTAACAGAGGGATAATATCCAAAATACATTTTTTAAAAACTCAAAAAATGGACAAGAAAACAAATGAGTCAATTAAATAATGGGAAACAGATCTAAACATAATTCTCAAAAGAGGACACTCGAATGGCCGAGAAACATTTAAAGAAATAATCAACATCAAAGTAATAAAAATCAAAACTCCTTTGAGATTCTATCTTACACCTGTTAGAATGTCTAAAATCAATAAATCCAAGTGACAGCTCATGTCAAGGATATGGAAAAAGGGAACACTCTTCTATTGACGATAAAAGTGCAAACTTTAGAGCCATTAATGAAATCAGTGTGGTGTCTCCTCAGGAAGATTGGAGTTAACCTACCTCAAGATCCAACTGTACCACTCTTGCATATAAATCAAAAGGACTTTTCATCCTAGTACAGAGAAGTTTCTTCAACCATGTCCATTGTTATTCTATTCATATAGCCAGAAATGGAAATAATCTAGATATCTGTCAATAGAGAAATGAATAAAGACAATGCGTATGTTTACACTGTGTTACATAATGAATATTACTTGGCCTGTAAAACTTAAATCATGAAATTCACAAGTAAATGAATGGGACTAGGAAAATCATCCCAAGTGAGGTAATTCAGACCTAGAAAGACAAATATATTATGTATCCTCATATATGTGCATGTTACCTATTAAGTCATTGATCAGCAAGTTATAATCCATATCAGTGCAGAGATTAGATAAAAAGTAAGGGACCATGGATGGATGACGTGGGGACTGGAATGGTAGTACCGAGCATGAAGGGGGAGGAAAAGGTTGAGAGAGAGAGGGAATACAGGGAGGGACAGCTAAAAGTAAGAGACATTTGAGGGCTTCAGGCAGAATAAGTAGAGGCTTCCAATAATATATAGATATTTGAAGTTGATCTAAACAAATTGGCAAATAATGAAACAAAGCCCCATCTGGACATCTCTAATAACCAAATGAAGCTTCCAGTATTGTGAACAGGTCTCATCTAATCAAGATGTTAGCTAAAGAGTCCCATAGGAACCCCAAGTAACCCAGGGCATTCATCAAGGCTATTGTTGGCTCTCTAAAACAGATGGTAAAGTCCTATTCCTGAAAACAACTGCATAACTCATTGAAAACAGAAAAGTCAGCCAACTGCCTACTTAGATCCTGCATCCTATAGACTAATATGCATAATCCTGAAAGGTATTCTGCATGTTACCAAAGGAGGAAGGTAAAAACCAACCCAGTTACAAACCCTACACTCTACAAGAGCATACTGACTGGTTTTGTGTCAACTTGACACAAGCTGGAGTTATCACAGAGAAAGGAATTTCAATTGAGAAAATGCATTTTCTCAATTAGTGATCAAGGGGTGTGGGCCCCTTGTGAATGGTGCCATCCCTGGGCTGGTAGTCTTGGGCTCTATAGGAAAGCCAGCTAACCAAGCCAGGAGAAGCAAATCAGTAAGCAGCATTCCTCCATGGCCTCTTCATCAGCTCCTGTTCCTTGACCTGCTTGAGTTCCAGTCCTGACTTCCTTTCGTGATGAACAGCAATTGGAAGTGTAAGCTCAATAAACCCTTTCCTCCCCAACTTGTATCTTGGTAGTGATGTTTGTGCAGGAATAGAAACCCTGACTAAGACAAAGAGTAACCTACCTGCAAGATAGGCTGATACAATGATGACACAAAGCTTGTGGGAATAACCAACCAATATCTGATTTGAGTTAAGACACACTCTATGAGATGGGACTCATATTCAACACTGCTTGGGTGGTCAAGCTTACTACATAGGCCACAGACCTAAGGAAAAATCCAATATTATTGTTCTGCTAACCAATATTATTGTTCTGCTAAAGAATCCCAGCAATAAAATAACTCCTAATAACATTCTGCTATATTCACAGATCAGTGCCTTGCTCAGCTGTCATTACAGAAGCTTCTTCCTGTAGCAGATGAGAATACAGAGAGCTACAACCAGATATTGTGATGAGAGTGAAAGAGATTGGAGTATTGAGCTCTAGAAGAGAGGTCTCCATCAAATCCCTCCCCTTAGGGCTTAGGGAACTCGGTGAAAGAGGAGACAAAAAGAATGTAAGAGCCAACGGGGATGGAGCACACCAAGTAACTAGGACTTTCTAAACTCAACAGAAACAACATACATATGAACACATATAGGTCATGGCAGCAAGCACAGGACCTACATGAGTCTGCTCCAGATGGGGTCTTGTAGTTAAAAGGAGATGTGGGCACACCCATTCCTAACTGAGAAACTACTCCAACAGATAACCACTTGAAGATAAAAGTTCAGTTTTATTCAAGGGAGTCCCACTAGGGAAACAAGCCACTCTTAAGGATAGGTCCCATTCATGGGAAGTTATGACCATTATAAACTATACATAATATAGAATTTACAATTTATATATATAATTACATACATGGTCAAAGAATGTAATATCATAAAATAAATACAAATGGCATTAAAGAAGGAGATCTAAACACAGTAAATATGGCTAACTTCAATATGTCACTCTAACCAATATAAAAACCAGAAATAAAAAAAATGACAACATAATACAGTTTACATAACAAATGCTCATATCAAATATCACAATGAATCCAGAAGATCCTGAAAATATTCTTTTTAAATTCTTACCCCTCTTATTCAATATAGTACCTGAAATCTTAGCCATAGCAAAATACAAGCAAGAAAGGAAAATATAAAATTATTCCAGTTAGCAGGTTATATGATTCTATACTTAAAAGACATTAAATAACCCAGAAGAGTTTCTAATCTGACTGAGAAATTCATCAAAGCAACAGGATGGCAAGTTAGCATATATATTCTACTAGCTTTTTCATGAATTAATAATAAACTTGCTGGGAAAGAAATAAAAGTCCCCTTTATAATATCTTCAAAAAGCACATCAGAATAGACTTATTCAAGAAATTGAAAACCCCTCTATAATAAAAATTATGATATACTAACAAAAGAAATTGAGGAAGACACTGAATTATATGAGGATTTCCCATATAAATAGATAAGCAAGTCAATAATGTGAAAATGGCTATATTTACAAATGCAACCTATAGATTTATTGTAATTCTCACAAAAATATGAATGATATATTTGCAGGAATAAATTAAAAATTCATAAAATATATCTGGAAGCAAAATTATATATCAACATTTGGAATATGATAATTCATGACATCAAAATATATTATTACAAATCCATAGTACTAGAAGCAAAAGTGGCATTGGTATAAACACATCAATAAAACAGAATGGAATATTCAGAAAACCATTGATATTTATGCCATCTGACACCCAGCAAAGGTGCCAAATCCACATTTTAGAGACACTATAGACTTTTTGACAAGTGATAATATAAACCCTGAATACACGTGTATAGAAATAAATTTAAAAATTCATCAAAGATCTTATATGATACTTGATACTTTGAAACTACTGAAAAGATACAGAGAGGAAACACTTTAAGACATAAGCAAAGACAATAGTTTCCTGAATAGGACTCAGTTCATTCAGAAAACGATATCAAGAATGGACAAAAAAGATCGCATCAAATTAAAGCTTCTGCATACTGAAGGACACAATCAACATAGTGAGAAGATGACTGTGGAATCCGAGAAAATCACTGCCAGCTCATCATCTGACAGAGTCCAGACTATACGAACAGCTCCAAACAGTTACCACTGGAAGGAAAAGGAATAAGTGTGCAGAAGACTGGAGCAGATGTTTCTCAAGATAATATGAATGATGAATTATTGTATAAAAAATGTCCAGCATATTTAGCCAGAAGGAAAATGTAAATCAAAATTACAATGAGATTCCAGCTCACTCAAGTCAGAATTGCTATCATCAGGAAAACATAAAAAGCAGAAGTTAGCAAGGTTGGAGACTGGATTATACAATGTTGGTAGCAATGTGAATAAGCAAAGCCACTATGAAAATGAACATGCTGGCTGTTTAAAAAGATAAAAATAGGAATACAATGTTATCCAGTGATAGCACTCTTGGTTTGTTAACTGATAGGTATCAGAGTCAGCATGTATATGCCCATGTTTATCAAAGCATTTTTCAAATATAGCCAAGTCCTGCACTCAATCTAGGTGTCCACCAGTCCATGAATGGGTATAGAAAATGAGGTATTGATATACAAGCAATGATTATTCAGCTATTAGGAAGAATGAGATTAAGTCAAGAAAATAGTAAAAGCATTTGACAAACAAGCTGACCACCTGAGTTCTATCCTTAGATCCACAGTGGGAGACAACTAACTTCTGAAAATTGTCCTCTGACTTTCACATGCAGATTGTGGTGTGAAAATGCTTTCACTCATTAATATACAAACACTGCACTCCATATCCAATAGAGCTAATATACAAAATATATAGAGAACTCAAGAGACTAGACCTCAACAAACAAAACAATCCAATTAAGCAATAAGGTATAGACCTAAACAAATTCTCCATAGAGGAATCTGAAATGGCTGAGAACTATCAGGGAAATACAAGTCAATACTACTCTGAAATTCCGTCTTATACCTGTCAGAATGGCTAAGATCAACAACACAAGCTCATGCTGGCAATGCTGTGGAGCAAGGGCACATTCCTCCATTGTTTCTGGAAGTATAAATTTGTACAGTTATCATGTGGGAAAATGTGGTTATTTATGAGGAAATTGGGAAACTATGCTCACAGCAGCTTTATTTATAACAGCCAGAAACTAAAAATAACCTAGATGTCCCTTAATGAAAGAATAGATAAGGAAAATGTGGTATATTTACACAGTGGAGTATTACTCAGCTATGAAGAAAAAATGACAACCTGAAATCTTCAGGCAAATGGATAGAACTAGAAAAAAAATCATCCTTAGTGAGGTAACCCTGTCCAGAAAGAAACATCATCTCTACTCCTTATAAGTGAATATTAACTCTTACATGAAGGATAAACACACTCAAACCCACAGATTCAGAAAAGTTAGCTAAAGAGGAAAGGTCTGGAGCCGTGAGATGGAACACATGGATCTCCCTGGGAGAGGAAAATAGAATAAATTTTAGGAGTATAAGGTTGGTGGGGAAGGTAGGGATAGAACCAGGAGGGATCAGGTCAGGAAGGGAGGGATGGAAGGAGAGTATGGGGAGAAATGACCGAAATAGATGGGCATTAGAGGATGATCTGGAAATCTAGCACAGTGGAAACTTCCTGGAACTGGGTTGACCCTAGAGAAGACTCCTAGTAATGGAGGATTAGGAGCCTGAACCAGCCATCTTCTGTAATCAGGCAAGGCACCCAGTGCTGACACTGCTATACTAATCCTGCCACAAAATCTACGAACCACAACCTGCTCTGTGTGCAAGACACTCTGGGACAATGGTAGCTCAGAGGTTGTGGAAGTGGTCAACCTGACAGATCTAACCTGAGGCCCACAACTACAAGAGAGCCCACGCTGAACACTGCCTAGATGGCCATGATCCAGAAACTGGATGTCTTCAAGACCTAGAGCAGAACCAAACATAACTGACACAACAAAATAAAACTATAGAGAAGCTCTTATGTACTATGTGGGATCATCACCTGTCAATAAAAACCAGATGGCCTATTAGCTGAGGCAAGAAATACAAGGTAGGACATCTGGCAGAAAAAGAGGATTCTGGGAAAAAGTCTAGAATGGGGAGATTTTGTCCTAGGCTCAGAGGAGATGGACACATGAAACTGAAGAAAGGTAAATAGCCATGTGACAGCCATAGACTAGAATAAATGGGTTATATAAGTTACAAGCTAGTAGAGGAATGAGCCAAAACTTATGGCCTAGACATTTACTCATAAATAATTAAGTATCAGACTTATTTTGGGAACAAAGATGCTAGATAGAAAAGCCCTCAGTTACACAAAACAAGGACAACAAAAAATCCAATAAAATTATTCTTATGATATCCTGCTATTATCATAGTATTGGTGCCTAGAGCGATGGTCGTCAGAGGGGCATCACCCAGCAACTGACGGGAGCAGACAGAGAGACATCCGCAGACATTGGGTGGAGCTTGGGGGACTCTGTAGAATGGGGGAATGAAGTATCGTAAAAGTCAAAGGAGTCATGGACGCCACGAGAGCACAGTTTATAGAATCAGCTAAGCAGGGCTCTCGGAGAATGAAGAAGCAACCATGGAGCCAGCATGGGTCTGCATCAGGCTCTCTAAATATATGTTGTGGGCCTTTATCTTGGGTTTTTGTAGAACTCTTAACAATGGGAGTGGCTGTATCTCTGACTCATTTGCCTGCTGGTGGAACTTTTTCCTCCTACTTGGTTACCTTATCCAGCCTTGACATGAGGGTATATGCCCAGTCTTATTGAATCTTGCTATGTTGAGTTCCATCGATATCACTGGGAGGCCTGCTCTTTTCTGAAGGGAAGTGGATATGAGGGAGACGGGTGGTGGTGGTAGGGAATTGGGAGGAGGGGATGAAGGGGGCTGCAGTTAGGATATATTGCATAAGAGAAAAATAAATTTAAAAATCATACACACACTCACAGTAATAAAAATAAGCTTAAAAAATAAAATTATGCTTTCTAGTTCCATCCATTTGTCTGCAAAACTCATGATGTACTTGTTCTTAATAGCTGAATAGTATTCCATTGTGTAAATGAACCACATTTTCTGTATCCATTCTTCCATTGTAGGGCATCTAGGTTGTTTCCAGTTTCTGGCTATCACAAATAAGGCCGCCATGAACATAGTGGAGCACATACCCCTGAGTGAGGGAACTCAAACCTAAAAGGACATGCATAGTATGTACTCACTAATAAGTGGATATTAGCCAAAAAATAAAAAAAAAATGCACAGAATAACCAAGATGCAATCCACAAAACTCAAGAAGGTTAACAAGCCAAAGGGCCCAAGTGAGGGTATCCCAGTCCCACTTAGGAGGAAGAAGAAAGCAATCACAAGAGGCAAAAGGAGGAAGGGACCTTGGTGGGAGAGGGGACAGGGAGGAAAAAGGAGAACATGATCAGGTTTTAGAGGGACAGGAGTGAAGCCCTGAAGACCAGTAGAATGAATGGAAACAGGCAACCTCGGGAGATAGGAGGTAGGGGACCCTCTAGAATGTACCAGAGACCTAGGAGGTGTGAGACTCTCAGGATTCCAAGGGGGGACCTTAGCTGAAATGCCCAACAGTGGGGAGAGGGAGCTTGTAGCGTCCACCTCCAGTAGAAAAACAGGGCATCAAGTGGAGGGATGGGGTTGCCATCCAACAGTTCAAAACTCTGACCCAGAATTGTTCCTGTCTGAAAGAACTGCAGATTGAAAAGAGACTGAGGGAAAAGAAGTCCAGTGACCATCCCTAATTGGGATCCAGCTCAAGGGGAGGCTCCAAGGCCTGACACTATTAATGATGCTATGGTGTGCATACAGACAGGAGTCTATCATGACTGCCCTCCGAGAGGCCCAACAAGCAGCTGAAGGAGTCAGATGCAGATACTTACACCCAACCAATGGACAGAAGCCGGGGACCCCTGTGGGAATTAGGGAAAGGCTGAAAGAAGCTCAGGAGGAGGGTGACCTCATAGAAGACTAGCAGTCTCAACTAACCTAGACTCCTGGGATCGCTCAGATACTGAGCCACCAACCAGGCAGCGTACACTAGCTGTTATGAAGCCCCTGACACATACAGCAGAGGACGGCCAGGTCTCGCCTCAGTAGAGAAGCAGCATCTAACCTTTGAGAGACTTGAGGCCCCAGGGAAGAGAGCAGGTATGGTGGTGTGGGGGAGACATCCTCTTGTAGATGGGGGAGGAGGAATGGGATGAGGAACTGTTGGAGGCTGGACCAGGAGGGGGGTAATGACTGGACTGTAAAAAAATAAATGATTAAATAATAATAATAATAATAGTAATAACTTTAAAATCAAAAATAGAAAAGAAAATGTGGTACATTTATGCAATGAAGTATCACTCAACTGTTTAAACAATGACATGAAATTTTCAGGCAAATAGATGGAACGACAAGGTAACACCCTGAGTGAGGTAATCTAGACCCAGAAAGGTAAATATGATATGTATTCCCTTATAGCTGGATATTAACCTTTACAAATGATAAGCAAGCTACAATCCATATATCCAGAGATTAAGATGGAGGAACGGACTTGGGAAGACAAATGAATTTCCCTGTGCGAGGAAATAGAATAAATTTTGTCAGTGGACTGGATGCAGGGGTGTGGTGGGACACATGAGAATTGGAGGATCCAATGGAAAGAGAAAGGGGAGATGGGATTGAGTAGGGGAATGTGGGCGAAGACCTCTGGAATTAAAGGGTATTTAAAGGACAGTAGAGAAATCTAGCAGAGTGGATACTTTCTATAACATATGAAGGTGATCCTAATGAAGTCTCCAAATAAAGAGGGAGAGATGCAACCCCAACTGGCCATCTCTTGTCAGCACCAAATGAAGCTTCCAGTTGTTTCATCCAATTGAGTTGCTGGCTAAAACCATCCCATGGAAATTCCCAACAGCCCTGGCTGTTGACAAGATAACAGTTTGTTCTCCACAAACTGACAGGCCTTATTGCAGAAGACAACACCCAGGCAACTCATTGAACATGAAGATATAAGACTGGTACCTACATAGAACCCTCTCCCCTATGTTCTAGAATCAATGACATAGAAAGAGACTCTGAGGCTTCCAAAACGAAAACATAAACATCATCCCAACCCCAGAACTTTTTGATCTACAATCTTCCCTGTGTGCAAAGTATGCATAGATCAGTACCTTATAGCCATCATCAGAGAGTCTTCTGTAGCAGACAGGAACAAATACAGAAACCTACAATCAGAGAGAAACCTTGGAACATACATCTCTGTGTTTATCAGATCCCTCCCTTTAGAGCTCAGGGTACTCTGCAGAAGAAGAAGCAGAGGAATGAGGAAGACCGAGTAGATGAACTTCAGGAGAACTAAGCCTTCTAAATCTACTGAGCAAAGTTCCTAAGAACTCAGAGAGGAAAGCAAGAACCACAGATTCTTGCTTCCAGTTCTCTGCATATGTACCGTATCTTTATGAGATATGCATATGTATTTTATGAGACTCCCGGATGTATAAACGAGTGGGTCGCTAAGTCTTGTGCCTTCTCTTGGGCTCTATTATTTTTCTGTTTACCTGTTTTGTCTAACTTTGATGTGAGAATTTTGGTTTTATCTTATTATATATTGTTCTGTTATGATTTGTTATCTCTTAGAAACTTGTTTCTTTCTAATGAGAGAGAGAGAGAGAGAGAGAGAGAGAGAGAGAGAGAGAGAGAGAGAGAAAGGAAGTGGATCCAGATGAAAATGAAGTTGTAGAGAAACTGAGAGGAATAGAAAGAGGGGAAACTGTATACAGATTTTATTATATAAGAAAATAATTTATGTTTAATAAAGGGGGAAAAAGAAAAAGCACTATATAAAGTCTTTCCCGGTGCTTCAGTGAGAAGCAGAAATCACCCACATGTGGTACAATTTAGAGTACTTCATGCCATTAGATTCTCATTTTTTTTTCTCATTCTTGCACAAAGCTTCATTCAGAGAAGAAGTAGGATAAGGGAGAAATGAACAGGGTGGAAATGGAAGAAATCCATGCTGTCTGATTCAGGCTGAGCAACCTCCTAGGAATTATTTCATTGAATATAGTATTCTCTTGAGTCATGAGTGAGACCACATTTGTAGCATGTGTAGGAAGAAATTTATCTTAAAAATGAACACTAATGTAAATAGGGATGAAGTTTGCAAAGAGAAAACTATTCCCCATTTGTTCTGGAAAAAGGGAACAGTCTTCAGATTCTGAGATCCAAAGGATGGTAGCCCAGGATTCTGCAGTGGAGGATGAAGTATCTCATTGGAAGAAAATAAACCCCTTAAATGAGGCACTCTCAAGACTGGGCTACAAAATCTTCTCCCACACTTCCTAAGTTAGAGTTTTTACCCGGTCACATTTCCCTCTTTCTGCTGCAGTGACTCAAGCTGCTACTTCTCAATGAAGGTACAGTCACTTAAGACCAGATGAAACTCTCTTTTTTTTATAAAGGTCTTTTCTTTGTTTCCTCCAAAATCTCTAGTGAACATGAGTTCTATATTAACTATTTTGTTTCATGGCAACCTTCCCTTCTGTCCATCAGTAGCATAAGAGTAGCTCTGTAGATTTATATCCTAGAATGATGCCTGGCACACAGAAGATGCTGCATAAGTATTCACTGAATAAATAAGAAATAGTTCCCTAAATTAAATATCTGTTTTATCATACCTAATTTGCCATATTTCCCTTTAAAAGTGTCAGTAACTGCAGGAAACCTAAGGATTTGGTTGGGAGTCCTTGACATAACAATAAATCTGCTGAACTTTGCAAATGGATCCTATTTGTGAGCACGTTGCTGTGATTTGGAACTAGGGAGAAACAGAGAGGAAGCCTAGAATAGAGATGTCACAAATACACAACAAGATGAGCCAAAAGGTCCATTATAAAACCTAGGATTGTTGAGCATATCCTGGCAGTAGGTATTGATTCTGTCTCAAGAGCAAGAGAAAGATAGGGGGTCAAAAGTCAGGGACATAATCCAGAATTTACAAGGCTCCTCATGGCTCCATTTCTAATGTATCATGCTGATTTCCTCAATAAACCCATTTCAACTAATTCCTCATTCTGTCTCTAACACCCTCCGGAGCCTTAAACATTATTTGCACTTAATTTGCAGTTATTATATTTTTGTTGTCACATCAGACTCTAAGAATGAAGAAGAGCCAGCTTATACCCACCAAATTCTGGAGCAAAGCATAAGATTTTTAACTCAATGTGTTTTACTAGCTGAGCTTCTAGGAGGTCCTTGATCCTGCCATTCTAAGACATCTTTTCCCTACATCATGTATGCTAACCAGCATCATAGATTATAGAAATTATTAAATATGACTAAAATAGGGGAAGGGTTTGCAGGAAAAACCTTTTTTTTTAGTCATGAGGTGATAAAGTCACGTAGTATTTTACCTAGAGTATTAAAAGCTTATTCAGTTTTACTGCAGTTGGAAACGATGCTGCAATCTTACTGACTACTGATTGCTCACTAGCACTTGGTGCATTAATTCAGATCCCATGCAAGATTTTTCTGTGTCCAAAATGATATCAGCTCTCTGCAGACATTAGCTGCACCTGTAGTGAAAACAAAAAGTTACCTGGTGAGATTGAGCAATAATAGCATATGCATAAAAATGCCACAAAAAGTTTAAATTATACACTTTATCAAACAGACTTCTACAAGAAGGAAAATCCTTGCTTTCTTTCTAGCTTTATATTTAATAACAAGTATATTACCACTTTCATTTCTTGCTTTTTATCACTATCACTTCAGATGCATGGTTATTCTTGACAATAAACTATTCTGTCCTATAGAATCTCTTCACAAGAAGAAAACTAGATTCCAATGGGTATTTTCTCACTCGTTGAGTCTAATATATTGGCTGGAATTTTATGGTTGACATTGGCCATGGAAAGATGAATACATTTTGGTCCTCAAAGAACTCAATTGCAATATGAGAAAACAGATACCACAAAACACTATTAGAAATTCAGTAACCAACCTAAAAAATAGTGTGTTACCATAGGGGAAGAAAACTAACTTTGTGTGGATAGAAAGATAGGAAAATGGGAGGACCCCAAAATGGAATAATTGTGGGAAAAGAAAAAAAGCAGTGACTCCATGCTTGGGCCCACAAGAAAGCTAGAAGGAGGAATAAAAGCCTGCCTTCCCTACCTTCCGTTCTGTCTGTGTCCTTACTTGGGCCAGTTGCTTGCTTCTCTGGACCAGCATGCTAATCGCTCAAGAACAGTCAGTCTAATGGTGCTCATTCACCTCCAAGTTATAGGCACAGAGATAAGTCCTTGTCTTTAATCTTAGAGAGAATAAATCTTCCTAGAGCCAACTTGCTTACCTTCAAAATCCTCAAGGAAGGACAGTTACCCACAAGGGCAGTATGCATTCTGGGCCAGAAGGAATCATCTCTTACAAACCATTCCAGCACACATTTGACAACTATTTATCATCAAAACTTGAGACAAAGATAAATGATGCTACATTTTTACCAGTACTACACGTTTAAGCATTCCTCTTACTGCTTGTCCTAATTTTTAAAACTGAAGTCACTGTCAATATCCCCAAAGCAAACATAGGGTCACTAGACCCCTTATCTGTTCCTATTTCTAACATGGCCACATTGAATAAATCAATCTCTCTCTACCTCCTCTCTCTACTTCTCACTCATATAGCTTATTTCTTTGATTGCAATGTTAGTGATGTGGAGCCTACACTTTTACCCCAAGTCTCCAGTCACAGGCATTTTAAGAAAGGTAACATGGATAGCTTATCCATAGCATACTAGGAATTTTGGAGGCAATCATTTTGGGGGACCTCCTAAGATTTATATTCTTCTATTCAAAAAATAAGTTAATAGAAGAATTGGTCATTAAATGCAAAATATGAATAATTATTTATTTAAAGGTCTTGAATTTATTCATTTAGCATGAATAATACCCACAGTCTGAAAAATAAGTCTAAACAAATATAGTATGAAAATAATTCACAAAAAATAAGTTACTTTAGATTAGTTGCCCTATAAATTATCTCCTTTTAGGCCATAGTAACTTTAATTCTGGGTTCTCTACCCTTCAAACATGTAGGCAAACTGGCAGTGGTGGTTTAGTATCATGGTATAGCCTCGATAGGCACATATTGTTCAGCACTAGGAGATAATGAAGTTAGAGATCTGGACATACACATTAGAATATGAGAGATAGGAATGATTAAGAATAATGTTCTGAGAGAAATTATCGAGAGCTGTAAAGTATACACTTTATCAAAATGGATCAATAAGGAGGAGATGTAGGATGATAATGAGGCTTAGTTATAAGTGCTGGGATTCATTCTAGGTACCTCTTGGTTTTCCTGATTTTGAAAAAATAATTAAAAGAGAAATTGATATAGAAAATGGATTTTTTATGTTTGTCAAATCGGAAGGAGAACAAAGTACACACACACACACACACACACACACACACACACCATTTATTGCTATCAAAAATATACATAAATTAGGCCATGAAACAAAGAGGTCAAAATATAAATTTAATTGTGAGACCAATAGGTTGTTCTTTTTCTGAGGAAAGGGACCTGGGCTCCAGGTTGTCTCTAAAACACTTTTCCCATTTAAGTCCAGGTAGACAAGAATGAGGACTTAATGGTTCTATTTTTAATATTCAAAACATTTCATATATTTAATATGCAAAGGACAGATCTAATTTTGAATGGAATAAGAGATCCTTTTGAAACAATTATGAGCAATCATACCCCACAAATAGAAATTCAGGTTGTCTCAAGTAGACTATTTCAATATGGTCATGGCTTCATGAAGCTCTTGTAGCCATAGGATAAACAATGTACTAATGAAGGCATTTTTCTAACACATTTTTGGAAACATCATATAGACAGGTTATACCAAAGAGAGGACATCTTTTTTATAGGTTCCAGATGCCATGGGATGACATTCATAGATTTGGAATGGTAAAACCTAGTGGCTATTTAGGTTAGGTATTATTTACTAGGTTTGTTTCTGTGAGAAAAGACAAAAGCATATTAAGAGAGAAAATGGCTTATTTTGGCTTACTGTGCAAGAATACATCCCACCTTGGTCCATTGTCACAACAGGTTAGAATCATATAAAAAGTTCTTGATGGAAAAAAATCTTCAACTGAGAATAGATTTTTTTAAAAAATAATTTACACCCATACATCACATCATTTATATTTAACACAAATTTGGTTCAGGGGAAAAATATTCTCAAAAAGAGTTTTTAAGTTTTCAATTATCCAGTATTGTTTGTACGCACATGGCATGTGTGAGTGTGGCACTCAGATTCCAGGAACCACATTATGGAGATCAGAAGACAACGTTGGAGATGGTTCCCCCCCCCCCCCCATATAGGCTTCAGGAACTGAACTTGTGTCATCGTGCTTCTGTGCAAAGAATTTTCATCTCATGGGATATCACACATGGGCTTAAAAAACACTCTGGTGTCATTTAGCTAGTAGCCAAGCATGGTTAAAAGGTCATTTTTTTAAAAAGTCAGTTAATTTGTTAATTTCTCCAGCCATAGAGGAGGTCAATTTTTGAACTAGAAAATATGACCACTATGCTATTTGCTGGTTGTTTTTTTTTTAAACCAGTTATGGTGCTTGCCCTTGGGTTACCTGGAATACAATTTTTTTGCTGGACTCCTGACTCTTTCGCTTTTCTTTTTCTCCCGAAAGGTAAAGTTATACTAACTTATCATTCTCTGAAAAGAAAAAGAAATGACTGTAAAAGAGAGCTCCATTTTGAAGATTTTTCAAAAATATTTGTTTTATTTTTATTAATGTGCATACCATGTGTCTGCATTTGCTTATGCCCACATGTGTGCGGGTGGCCAGAGGATCCAGAAAAGTATGTCATATACCCTGGGCCTGGAGTTACAGGAGGTTGTGAACTAGCTGATGTGGTTTCTTTGAACTCTGGTCCTCTGAAGGAGAAGCTAACACTGTTAACAAGTGAACAATTGCTCCATTCTTGAGAAAGCCCCCACGTGAAATCTCCAGAAGACACCATTGAAGTCTACCAAACACTTGAAAAGATCTCATCCCACAGACACTAATAAGGGAAATTCCCTAATAGTATATGAATAAGGAAATGTGATGAGGTCATGGCAAGAAATAAGTTGTTTTTTTTTTTTTTTAAGACTGGCTTTGCAAGATGTGTTTCCTTAGAAAAATGGCTAAAGAATTGAGGGGATTTTAGTGGTGGAGATTCTGTCAGCCTCTTTTACTGTTTCATGGTCCTTTCATAATGGTAAGATCTAATGTTTGACTCCAAAGTACACAGGTTCTATCCAACTTGCTTTCAAATAAGAAACTTGTTCATCCTAGCTGCAAATAGCATGACCCAGAATGGAGTTGAACAGGGAAGATGACACATCAATGAATAACAATCAGCTCAACTTAGACTTGGTCTTCTTATGGCCCAGCCACTCACTGGTCAGACTTTCTTCTGCAGATAACTTTTCAATCCACTAACACATGTTGTATGTTTTCTTTTTACATCAATATGCTTTTTTCTTATCTCATCTAATAATGACTTAAGGATCACTGTTGTCATTGCCTATCTTTGAGCATAAGTTATTGTCTTAAATAAGACAACACATATCACTGACTAAATATTTTATGCTCTAGTTAATTATCACAACTCCAACTAGTTTATTTATTTTTTAGATAAGGGGTGCAATGGTAAGAGAGGCTATGGTACTTGACTGAATATGTAACAGTAGCAACATTAAATGCAAAAATAAAATCTAAACTGGTGCACCCCTGCCTTTAGCCTATTCAATTTAATTTAATTTTCTGATACACGTAATTTTGATTTATCCTTTTTGCTAAATTAAAAGCTTTCATAAACCAAGAATCAAATTTTTCTTTGTCCCTTCAAAAATATTTGTCACAATGCCCTGCATTAATTTATTTCAAAATGCTAGTTTTGCCAGAAACTCAGATTTAAGATGTATGAACTGATGGTCAGATAGGTAGGCATGTAGGCAGGTAGACAGAAAGACAGACAGACAGACAGACAGACAGACAGACAGACGGTGAAATGATGAGAGGAGATTAGTAGTGTACTGTAAGTAAGAAACAAAAAATTTCAAATGTAATACTTCAGTTCTAATTTATTTCAGCCAAATGAAGGAATAAGATATATTTTTTACAAAGATATTGCTAATGTCTCTTCTGATTTACACTTAAAAGGATTTATTGCCAGTCTCAGTTCTATAAAGTAATGTGAGGTAAACAGGATTCGTTAAATTATATTGTGTTCTCTAAATCCACAGGATTTAGTACCAGCTGGGGATGTTAAAAATTTATAGAAACAAATAAGAAAGTCCAATTCCACTGAAGCCCTAATCCCCTCCAAATGAAGACCAACCATTTTCTTTGGAAACATAAACCCAAGCAATTGAAGTTTTCAGATGATGCTGGCCTTACCTCGAAACTGGAAAGTAGAAGAAGGAGAGATGACTGGACAGATAGAGAGGACCTGAAGACACTGGCATTCCATGTCTTTGCTAAATGCGTAAGCACATGGAACACAAGTGCATGCAGTGAGTACACAAGTGGGAAGAAATAACTAAGAGATGAAAAAAGTAAGTCACATGAGAATTAGAAGCAAGGGACCATGAAGAAGGCGTGATGACATCTATGGTATTAAAATTTATTCATGTACACATTTATTTGTTCATCCACAAGTTTAAAAGATGACTGCATCTATCAGAACAGAAACTCATTAGCAATAGGCATTTATATATCAAAGATTTTCTTTGATAATCACAGAGAGCAGGATTTTTGGCTTTGAGCCTTTAGCCCTCCTGGTCCTACTGGAAAACCCACCCTGCATTGGAAACAAATGTGGTCAGCCCCTCTGACATGTGACTCTTTTTTTCTCTATATAATTCATTGTGGAACCTATGATTTAAAAAATCCATTCAAAAATGAATATTATATATATTACTAACTAAGAAAAAGCAAGATATACCCATACTATAATGAATACTCTTTAAACTAGGTAAATGTAATAGTAAGGTAAAACATTGGTCCACATTTTGTTCTGTTGATTTTTTTTCTGACCCATTCATCTATCTCAGTACTGTGTCTGACCCAGGAAGCTGACCTGTAAAGGCTATATCCCTAGTTTTTAGGGCCTTCTTGGCTTACATGAGGCATTAAACAACCTCTTAAATAACAGTAAGTGTAGTTATGTGCAAAAGCAAGGTCGAGCACAGCTGTGGCCTCGGTAGGCATTAAAGCAATGGGACCAAATGCAGTTACAGACAAGATGGGATGTGTTCAGGGAAGCATCGCTGTCACCAAGTGACGTTACAGTCAGTGCATTCTTCACCTACCAAGCTGTATCAATCAGTGTCAGCTTATGAATGTCCACGATTGAGCAGAAAGACTAGCCTTATCCTCTGAGTTCATATCTTTTTGCTACTCTAGGTAATATAATGTATATGTGCAGAAAGCATTTCTGCCACATTCAAAAAATCAGATATTTGCTTCCCCAAAAAGCACTTACTGCTACTGCTTTAAGCTGCATGCTGAACTACCTGATTTCCTCATGGACTATGATTTGGAAAGAAGCTCAATATACAAATTAAGATTATTGAGAATGATGGTTTGACAGATCTTTTATCAAAAATTAACATGAGTCTGTCACTTCAAGGAAAGTAGCTGACAAATACGTATTTTTTACCAATGATACAATTTATGCTTTTAAACAAGCAATAGGATTTTTGAAAACTTTTATTAATGATTGGGAGTTTTACACTGTCAGTGTGTCAGTGTTTGGTAGAACGGCATAATTCATTATACTAATATCTTGCAGATAATCAAACTTGAAGCTTCAAAATCATGTATTTGAATATTTAAACTAAATCAATGAGTGTCACCAAAAAGTATGTGCTGAAGGTTTGGTCTCAAGCCTGTATGGTACTATTGGGAGGATTGAACCATTCAGAGGCTGGCCCTAATAACAAGAAGTTAGGCTGATGGAGGTGTGCCTTTAAAGGGTATATTGGGATAAGAGGTCTCTCACTTTGCTCCTCGACCAGGAAGTTAGCAGTTTCCTACTGTGGTATATAGCATTGCCATAGACTCAGAGGCCATAGGGCCAGAAATGATGTCCTGAAACCGTGAGCCAAAATTAATCTCCATTTTATAAGTTGATTTATTTCAGATATTTGTTATAGTGATAGAAAAATGATTAATGTTTAAACTACAAAATATGCATTGATATAATTTCAAATTATGTACTATGCTAACTAGTATAGTTACTTTCTGTAGCCAAAATCATTCTGCAGGGCAAAGGGTTTATTTCTTCTTACAACTCCCAGAGCACAATCCATATCTGAGAAAAATCAAGACAGCTCATTTCCAAATCCTTCCATCATTGACACATCAGTTCACTCTGTGGTTGTTTTGTGAACTAGAGTAAGAGGCAGAGGGTGCTGCAGCTCTGCTAAGGATTCTACAAGGAGGATTGCTTAATGATTGGGACTTCTAGGACTATGGGAAGTGGAAATGTTGCAGGATCTGTGTCAAATTACTTAGGGCTATCTATAACCCACCCTGGTAGCCATTCATTGTATCTGACCTATCACCCATGCTTGTGACTATTAGGTAAGTCCTCCTGACACGTGCAATTAGATCACAAACTGCCACCAGGCTGAAGGCTAAGAGTGTTGCCAGGTGACAGCCAAAGCCTGTAACTGATTCCCCTACTGTGCTGACACCTACATAACTTAATGTTTCCACCAGTGTGTTTGAAAAGTTCCCTGATTTATTACATTCTTTGTCCTGTTACTATTTTTTAAATCTCATAAAATCGCTTCTGTGTTAGTAGATAGTGTTTGGGATGAGTTAACTCTGTGTGTCTGATCCATGGTCACTCAGCTTTGACTTCAGAATAAACCATTCCCTTTGAAGTAAAAAAAAAAAAAAAAGAAAGAAAGAAAAGAAAAGAAAAGAAACTGTGCTTTTATATCAGCAATTTGAACATCAAGTGCTATTTCTGTAATGTGAAGGATTTTTAAAAATAAGGGGTATTACCAGTCTACAGCTCAGTCACCTAACTGCAATTGACATTTTTAAACAGACATTTTTAAGTTTTGCTGCCTGGAGAATACAGGATTCAGCTCTTCCTGAGCTTAAGGTAAATCTGGTCCTTTCCAATAAGACATGGTGTGAATAATCTGTCTCAGGTATATACCTGGGTCTCCAAATAAATAGATCTTACATGTCCACATAGAGAAGTTCCAAATTCTTTCTATACCACAACAGTTAATCTGTGGGAGATGCCACAAGAATATTCTTTATTTACAGTTGCGCTCTCTCTCTCTCTCTCTCTCTTCCTATCTCTCTCTCTTACTCTTTCTCTCTCTCTGAAACATAATCTTTCATTCTGAACAGCATATATTTACCTTGGACCTCTATTCATAATTATCTTTCAATTGCTGCTTTCCCCCATCAGACACCTTAAGAAAATGAAAGGCAAAAAGAAAAACAAACAAATTTAACTAATAACAAGACAGGATAGCTTAAAGGGCCCTGTAATTCATCTCAAGACTCAGAGCTAGCAGATACAGTTACCACACTTAAGCCTGTGTTCCAGCCTCAGGAGCATAAACTACAGGTGTGCCCACTCATTTCCTGAGTTTCATAAACACCTCCATTAGGCAGTGGGCAGTGGAAATGAGATACGAAACAGAAAAAAGTGTGTTCCTCTTCTCAACGAACTTAGAGTCCTCCAGGAAAACTAGACCAAATGTGTATCAAACCTAGCTCCACACCTGCCGAGTGACGCCCACACAAAGCACAAATACAGCAGAGGAAGATGCCAGCAGTAAAACAGAGGGCTTCCAAGAGGAACTAGCATTTGAACTGCACTTGAGTGATGGGTAGAATATAATGAGGAAGCTGTCAAAGGAGCAGAAAGTAGACTGAATGCCTACGGGTCTAGGATGGAAGAGAGGGAAGGCGAGGGAAAGGGAGCTTGTCACTACCAATTGTCACTGTTGGGGATTTTGCTCCTTGTATTCATAGGCAGCTCAAATCAGAACCCAGAAAGGACAGACCCTTCCCCAGGATTGTCCACCTTCTCTTAGCTACTGTTGCTCTCCAGACACCTGCAGATGTGCCTGGTGCTGGAGGCTGTCACTGGATTCTTAAAGGGTTTCTCATCTCTGCCCTTCGGCTTACAACTCTGGCTGTCATTTCATTCTGCACACTCACCCTGTCTGAAAGAGGCAAATAATACTGAACTGTTCGCTGTCCGTACAGCCACAGCCCTTTGCAAACACTGGCAGCAAGGGTTAAAGAGACTTTAAAAATGAAAAGGAGGACCGATAAGCTATCTAAATTGGTAAAGGCACCCACTCACTACCAACCTTGATGACCTGAATCCCTGGGACCCACATGGTCAAGGGAAAGAACTGACTTCTGCGTATTTTCCTGTGACCTCTTCCACATGTACACAGTGATATACATGCACAAATAAAAAGTAAATAAATAAACACATTTAAAAATTAAAGCACTCTCTCTGTGTGTCTGTCTGTCTTTCTGCCTATCTGTCTGCTCCTAGCAGTCTCTGAACAAATATGAGGCACTCTACTCAGACAGCATCAGACATTTAAAAGGGTCAGATGTGTTCAGTGAGTGGGAGACAGAAGCTGTCCATCACCACAACCCTGCCTACCCTTGTCTTATAGACAGAGCATCACACCTTATTCCTCAAAGGGGAATGACTCTTTGTGAGGCAGTATGGCATTGTTTTTCTGAAGTGACTGATCATTTATAATCAAAGTAAGAGAATTAATGTGCAAATGTCTGGACTGAAAACTGTGGAGAGTTAATCACAGAGCTGAAAGAAACCCCAACTCTGGAAAGCCCTGTCATGTCTGCAATTTTTCTTTGTAAATAAAACAGAAGCTTATAGGATTTGTAGAGAAATCCTATACCACATTTAGATGGCCATAAATCTTACTTAAGAAATTCTCAAATGGATACCTGTCACTCTGTCAACTTGTTGACATTAGGCATTTAATTTTCTTTATTGATATCTAGTTATATTACAAATTAAAATGTATAAGTTACCTTTCAAAGATATCTGAAATATATCCAGGCATGTTAGAAGGAAGCAGGAGAAGTCAATAGTAAGGAAATAAAATCAAGCCAGGCAAGAGGCTAATAGAAAATGCATACTGCAAAGTACTTGTGGTACATCTATGCCAGCCCCATCCCCACCCCACCCGGAATTTTCCAAAGGGCACTGTCATTTTTAATTTGTAATATAATTCTGCTTCTCAAAGATAAAAATCAAAGGAAGTTAAATCAATAACTCTTCATGAGAGAGCTACCAGTCTCACGTGGGCCAGGCATCCGCTTCTAATAAGCAAGGTCCTCAGCACATCCAAGACTCTCTCTCTCTTTTTCATCTTGTGTTTACACTGGGACTAGAGCATGACCCCTAACCTATGCACACAAATCCCTGAGGAAACTTCAAGTTCCTCCAAGGCTTTCAGAAACAGTGCCCATAAATTTATGACTGGAACAATTTTCCCAGTCACCAATGTTAAAATATGTGTCGAAGCTGTAGGGGCTATAAAAATATACTTTACTTAAACTTGATAAATGATTAGTGGAATTTTATTTTCTCATTTTACAGTTGACAATAGATACTACAATTGTTGTCAGTGGGTGAAAATGGAGCAACAAACTCCTTGTGAATATGTAAAAGAATTATGGATCCAAAGGCAGAGCACAACCATTGCAGCCACCATTCATTCTCACTCAGTTCTTATTTTAAATCCTTATTTTGTTATCTCTTGGGGAAGAAAGAGCAAAGAGTTGTGTAACTAGAAGACTTAAAGAATGACTATCCTTCTGGCTGGGGTGCCCTTCTCTTGCTATATGAATATGAATATGTCATAACCAGCAAGTGGTCTAGAAGAGCAATTGGTGCCTTATGATATTTGAGAAGCCTAACATGAATATATCTTTAACTGCTGTACTAAACAGTAATTCAAGCAGTACATGAAAATACACCTGCAATTCCTCCAACCTTCCCCTCACATAGTAAAAAAGAATTCATACTCCAGAAGGATCCAAAAAGCATTGCCAAGTTTGCCTTAACCAAGAATATTTGACAGTGAATTAAATCTAAATGCCCTCACAGCCATCTTTAAATAGTGGAAAACCTTATTTTCAGGTTATGTTCTTTCCTCTTGTTCCTTTCATTAGAAATAAAAAAAGGTCAAAACCACTGAAGGAGGTGACTTGCTGCATGAAATTATGAAATAAAGCTAATGTAAAGCAAGCAGAACTCGCAAAGTCATTTCATTGGTGTCTTAGGGTTTCTATTGCTACAGCAAAGCACCATGACCAAAAAGCAAAGCAAGCTGAGGAGGAAAGGGTTTATTCAGCTTACACTTCCACACCATTTTTCATCACCAAAGGAAGTTTGGACAGGAACTCACCAGGACAGGCAGAATCCTGAAGGCAGGAACTGATGTAGAGGCCATGGAGGAGTGCTGCTTACTGGCTTCCTTCAAATGTCTTGCTCAGCCTGCTTTCTTCTAGAACCCAGGACCACCAGCCCAGGGATGGAACCGCCCACAGTAGGTGGGGCCCCATCCCATCAATTACTGATTTAGAAAATGCCCTACAGCCAGATCTTACGGAGACATTTTCACAATTAAGAGTTCCTCATTTCTGATAACTCTAGTTTGTGTGTCAAGTTGACATAAGACTAGCTAGCCCAATTGGGGTGTACTCAATCTGTAATCTTTCCCTTATATAATAATTAGATGACATGTCAAATTGTCTTCTAAGATCTCTCCTACATCATTAGATTGAAAACATATCAATTTTATATAAAAAGAGACCCATCCCAATGTGTTATGAAATGATAAGAAACTAATTAAAATGAAAGGCAATCAGGACACAGCCCAGCTTTATCTCAGTGGAAAGGTTGGTTCTTTGAGGAAGGATGCCACTATACACTCTGCATCTTGGGATATTAGGATTCAAATTCTGTGTAGTCACAATAACTGAATGTAAAGCATTAGGGAAAATAAAGTATTTTCAAATAACTTAAGGGACCTTTTGCACACAAACCCAAAACTAATGAAAGATCAGTAAAATAATGAAAAGCAGTTTTCCATTATCTTTGATAGATCCATGCATAAATTTGCATTATATAATAGCAAGAACTCACCCTTGTGTTCTCCTTACCTAAAATACTAGATTATGAAACCCAGACTTCTACCTGCTCAAGAAATGAACCAGCCATTATTTCCATCATAAGCTGAAATATTTACCTTCTCCAAGAAAAGATACAGTGTATTGCATTTTCTAAAGTTGAATAAGCCCACAAGGAATATGGTCCACCATTCTCCATGTGTCCCAAATAACCTAGGCACTGCAGGCTATATTCCATGAATGATTTATTTAATTTGAACATTTTGATCATGTTGGTAAAAAAATAAAACAAGCAAACAAACAAAATAGACAAACAAGACAAAATAGGTCAAGCTGAAGGTAAAAAGTAAGAAACTTGCTCCTAAAAGTGCATCAGAACTATGATGCAGAATTTTCAGCTTCCCAGTATAATCAACAGTAACATTTCCATCACATGTGTTATTTCCCTTGCCTTGCTTCCCTCTATTAAAACTACCACAGCACCAGAAGACACTACTTGATGCAATTGGGGTGGTTCATTTTAGAAAATCAAAAGTATCAAGAAATGCCGGGCAGTGGTGGCGCACGCCTTTAATCCCAGTACTTGGGAGGCAGAGGCAGGTGGATTTCTGAGTTTGAGGCCAGCCTGGTCTACAGAGTGAGTTCCAGGACAGCCAAGGCTATACAGAGAAACCCTGTCTCAAAAATCAAAAACCAAAAATATATATATATAAATAAATAAATAAGTAAGTAGGAAAAAAAAAGTATCAAGAACTAACGAAAATGTAAAGAAAATGGAAGTCTTATACACTGCTTTTGGGGATGCAAAATATCAAAGACATTATGGAATAAAGGTCTGTGATTCCCTAAAAAGCTAAATAAATATAAATATGATCCAGAAGTTCCACTTCTGAGTATATGTCTAAAATAATGGAAAACAAAGATATAGACTTACACATCAACCAATAGTCACAATAACCAAAAGGAAATAACCGAAGTGGCCACCAACAAATAAATGCCTGCATGAAGTGCAGCACACACTTGCTATGTGACATTGTTCAGCCATAAGAAGAGGAGCAGCATGCTGACACCTCCTGCGTTAGGGATGTTCCTTGGGAGCATCATGCTATGTGGATCAAGCCAGACACAAAAGGACAAACACTGCATGATTCTAGTCTTATGAGCTTCCTAGAACAGGAAACTTCCTGGAGGCTGAAAATAAACTGTACCAGGAACCGAGGGAAAGAGGAGAAAACAGGCTGCTACGGTTAATGGTTCTCCATTCAGAATGATGAAAAAGTTCTGGAAACAGAAGGTGATAACAGTCTCAAAAATTCTGCGAATGGATGTATTGAATTCTACTGAACTGTACACTTTAAATGGCTGGGGCAATAAATGTTCTTATGTGTATTTTGTCACATCCTCTAAATTCAAGGCTAGAAACCACTACTCCCACACAATTCTCTCTCTACTCACAGATGTATACCACTCACACCATGATGCTGTGGCCTTTTACTTCATACCCACCCCATGAGTTCCTGGAACTGCTCCTCCTGGGACTCAGGCATGTCCCTGATAGAACATTTGGTGATGCTTCTCATATGATGGTTTCAGGATGCCAATTATGGAGATCATGTTTGTAACATATTTCTGGACCAATGGAATGAATTTCAAACTGGCTAAAATTGTGTGGGTTTAATGAGGTTACAATTCTATGACAAGAGTTTTGGTACATCAAGAGTATATGCCAGATGGAATCATTTCAATCTCTAAAGAAATTGAACATTATTGCTTGAAAAACTAGGAATTGGAAAGAATAGTAATATGGGTTTTTTTCTACACATTCCCTCAACTTATCACCCACCATAAAAAAACATGTTCATACAGGAAAAGGTGTGTATCATTTTCTTTTTTTCTTTTTTTCTTTTTTTCTTTTTCCTTCTGTGACTGAGTTACCTCACTAAGGATGATATTTTCTTTTTTCTTTTTCTTTTTTTATTTTTGATACTTTATTTACATTTCCAATGTTTCCCCTTTTCTGGGTCTCCTCTTTGGAAACCCCCTATCCCCTCCCCATTCCCACCTCTATGAGGGAATTCCACCTCCCACCCACTCGCCCACCCATCCCCATATTCCTGCCTTGACATTGCCCTTTACTGGGGCCTCTAACATCCTCAGGCCCAAGGGCCTCTCCTCTCTCCCTGATGGCCATTGAGGTCATCATCTGTCACATATGTGGTCCAAACCATGGGTCCATAGATGTGTATTCTTTGGTTGGTGGTCCAAACTCCAGGACGACCCGGGGGGGGGGGGTCAGGCCCATTGACACTCTTGCTTCCTCCATGGGGCTGCAAATTCCCTCAGCTCCTTCAGACCTTCCTCCAACTCCTCCACCTGGGACCTCACTCTCAGTCCAGTGGTTACTGTTAAGTGAAACTTGGGCATTCTGAACTTTTGGGCTAATATCCACTTATAAGTGAGTACATACCATGTTCCT
>CM052703.1:24909822-24969746 GCA_028551405.1 Uromys caudimaculatus
TCTGGGGTGCAGAAAGAAATCAGAAGGATCTTGTCCCCAGCTGTCCCTTGGTTCCTATGCCCTGATGGCTCTGCAAGGGTCCCTCTTGATCCAGTGAGTTTGAACAGAAGTGGTGGTTTTGCCTGTGCTCAAAGGTGTGTCAGCACTCCTGGGATACCCGCTCTCTCCTGGAGCCTTGTGGCCCAGGCTGAGGTCCCCAGGCACAGGCCCCTGGTGACCCAGGCAGAGGTCTCCACCCACAGATGAAACTGGAAGGTTCAGAGGGTTCTTTGCCCCGGGTTCTCAGGCCCTGGATCCCAGCGGATCTGGGCAGGTCTGGGTGAGAGGTTTTGCTCCCCTTAACCCCACTCACGGCTTTTCCAAGCTCCTGGGTGGGTATCTTTCTCCAGTGCTGGTTGGCTATGGACTCCTGGTGGCCCAGGCAGAGGTCTCTGCCCACAAGTGAAAACCGGAAGGTTCGAAGTTTTTCTGTCCCTGGGTTTGCAGGCCCTGAATCCCGGCAGATCCAGGCGGGTCTGGGTGAGAGGTGTTGCTCCCCTTAACCCCACTCACGGCTTTTCCAAGCTCCTGGGAGGGTATCTTTCTCTGGAGCTGGTTGGCTATGGACTCCTGGTGGCCCAGGCAGAGGTCTCCACCCACAGGTAGAAACCAGAAGGTTCCGGTGTGTATCATTTTCAACAAAAGCTCCAAAAGGTGACTTTGACCTGAGCAATCAGGCTTATGATCGTATCTGGAAGTATTGGTCATGGGTGCATAGACAGAATGGAAAATTCCCTGAAGATATTGAGTCCTTTGGTGTGATTATTAGACACCCATTTCCTTCCTTAGACTGATGGCCACAGATGAAATAGCCATGTCCTCTTTGACTTCCTCATTGCTCCTTCTGGATGGGATTCAGAAACAGTAACAATATGGAGAAATGAAACTGACGTACTTGTCTATGTCACTTTCTTATATGACAAAAGGTAGTTTCTGGTAAGATACTAAAGAGCACCGTGGCTCTGTCGTGTGTAGAACATCCTGGCTTGGATGAAAATATCTACTCTGCACATGTCTGCTCTCTTTCTACCACTTCTCTTAGCTACACAGGAGCTGAAGAATGAACAAACCTGCTCCCTGCCTTGCAAGTTCTATGCTGTGCTGCTTGCTATAATAACACTTTTCAATTATGAGAAGCATATTTATAATCCATACCACCAGCAACATGGAGTGCAATGACCAAGTTCAGCTGCTGGAACCTATCCACTAAACATATAAGAAGTACAACTCTCTTATTTCACGAGTGTGCAAATTAGGCAATGCAAATCGAAAACTCCTATCTAGGGTTATTAGGGACAGACAAGGAATACTCTCTCAGATGTTCTTGGTTTGGTTGACTGTTCCTCAGGTTAGAACATTCTTCAGTTGTAGACACAAGAGAAACCTCATACTTTAGCTAAGTATTTGGCCAGGCAGTGGTGGTGCACACCTTTAATCCCAGCACTTGGGAGGCAGAGGCAGGTGGATTTCTGAGTTTGAGGCCAGCCTGGTCTACAGAGTGAGTTCCAGGACAGCCAGGGCTACACAGAGAAACCCTGTCTCGAAAAACCAAAAACCAAAAAAACCAAAAAACCAAAAAACAAAACAGAACAAAACAAAACAAAACAAAAACAAATAAACAAAAAACAGCTAAGTATTTGGAGTTTGGGTAGGGTTGAGTCAATTTATATAAGGGCTACAAGTAGAGGGGAACCATGTTTTAATATCTTCAAGCTATTTACTCTGAGTCATCTCTCAGGATAGTGGCCTCCATTTAAATGATTGATGTCATGACAGCCATTTGCACATTTGAAAATCTTAAAATGTCATGGATGCATGATGTACTGGATTTAACTCAAAACATGGAAAATGCAAATTGTTCCAAAATGACTTTTGTGGCTGAAATTTGGTAGATAGTTACCCCCAAGAAATTCCCAAGGTGTTTTTTTTTTTTTTTTTTTTAAATAAAGAAAGTTTGGCCAGTATAACAGATTTGACTCCCCCCACCCTTTTTTTTTTTTTTGGAAATCTCATAAAATGTGTCTCAGTTGAGAGTGAGGACTATACTCCACAGCTAGTCTTTTCTATGATTTGTGTCTTATTCCAATGAACAAACTTTTTAAAACATACATGGAGAAGCAGCTTTTACTAAAAAGCATTGACTTCTCACTTGGGCCCACAAAGTAACTAAAAAGGATGATAAAGCTCTGATTTTTCTGCTTTCATGTCATTTCGGCTTCTTACTTTGGCCAAAGACACAGAGGTAAGTCATGATCCTTAACCTTTCCTCTTGAGTCACTGTGGATTCCCAGAACAGCAGCACTCTCAGGGTAAGTGAACTACAGATGAGGGCAGTCAGCCATGAGGGCAAAGATGTCCCTGGAGCCGAAGGAATAATTCTTTTAGGAAACAGATCATTCTTCTCAAACAAGCACTGCCAGTATGTTTCCAATAGTTTTCCCAGCTAGTGAAGGCTCTAGGTTCCTGGAGACTGAATCAAAGAATTGAACTAGTAAGTACTAGCAGTTGTCAGGGAGGGGTTCCATTCACAAGAGAAAAACATAGTATAAGACAGCAAATGAAGGGGCTGAGTGGGAGATTGTTCAAGAGCTCCATATCCCTTTTAGGGATTCTTTTTTTTATATATCTTTTTTTAATTAATTGACTAATTAATTTCAAACTCCAAATTTTATTTTCCTCCCGGTTAACCCTCCAACCCTCTGACTGCTCCCTGCCCCCTGTCTCCACGAGGATGTCCCCTACTCCCCACCCCCACCCTACCAGACCTCTAAACTCCCTGGGGCCTCCAGTCTCTTGAGGGTTAGGTGCATCTTCTCTGACTAAACCCAGACCCAGTAGTTCTCTGTTGTACATGTGTTGGGAGTCTCATACCTGCTGGTGTATGCTGTCTGGTTGGTGGTCCAGTTTCTGAGAGATCTCAGGGATCCAGTTGAGATTGCTGGTCCTCCTACAGGGTCACCCTCCTCCTCAGCTTCTTCCAGCTTTCCCCTAGTTCAACCACAGGGGTCAGCGCTTTTTTCCAATGGTTGGGTGCAAATATCTGCATCTAACTTTTTCACAGAGGGGCTCCATCCCTGGGGAAAGGAATTGGATGTATTCTTACCCTGCTTATCAGAAGGATAGCCATATAACTTTACATAACCTGTGTGTGTTCACTCTGTTGGCTTAAACATATGCACAATCAGACATATGCACAAGATGGTAAATAAGGGGTTTTCTCTGACAGGTCATTCAGTTAGGCCCATTACTGTTTTTGTACCTAACACCAATATATCTAGCATTTCTGCTTCTAGCAGGATGTGCCTGACTCAAGTTACCCATAGAAGGGTGGCGGGGGTTAAGTGTTGACCCACTAGAAAGAAGATGTCCTTTAGTCCACTCCAGTGAGAGGTTCACCAGGTTGCCTGGATATACCTATGCTTGACTGTCTCAGGAAGGCCTTCTTCAGACCATCCTCCAGAACCAGGATGAGACCATGATCAGCCAAAATAGGACAGCTTGATATTGCAAACATTTTGCCTCTACCTTACCTTTGTGTTTAAACCTATAGTATCCCAAAGATGAAACTGGAGCTATTAGACTTTTTTTTTTTTTTTTTTTTTTTTTTTTTTTGGTGTTTTCGAGACAGGGTTTCTCTGTGTAGCCCTGGCTGTCCTGGAACTCACTCTGTAGACCAGGCTGGCCTTGAACTCAGAAATCCACCTGCCTCTGCCTCCCAAGTGCTGGGATTAAAGGCGTGCACCACCACCGCCCGGCGCTGTTAGACCTTTTGATTTGTTCCTATTTCTAATGTGACACATTAAAGAAACATCCTTTCTCTGCTTCTAACCATTATTTGTCTCTTTAATTGCATACTGGGAACACACTTGGCACCAAGCAGGCGAGGCACTTAGCTAACAAGGGAATTTCACATTCAGTCAACACATGCATATTTCCTGGGCTTTACTTCACCTCTTTTACAAAATTGTGACAACTACAGAGAAGGTAGAGAGGAAACTGGTATGGTGATCTTCCTAGTTTGGCCAAACTAAAAGCCAGTCCAATATCCTTCATTAACTTTGGTCTTGTCTTAGTCTGTTCAAGTAGAGAGGGAATTCTGAAGCAGGTTTAATGATTGTTAGCACTTGGGAACAACTGGACAAAAGACAACCAGAAGAGAGCCTGTGGCTCACTGATTCCTGTAGTTGGGACGAGGGGAATTCTGAGCCATTGGATGTTTTTCCTGATTGCCTGGTCCTTAGGTATTGATTGTCTATAAAGCATAATGGTGAACTAGTAAAGGAAAGGCAATTTTAGATCTTGATCTTGTATTTTTTGTGCAAAGCAGGCTAGTGTTTAGTTTTATGATTTAGAGAGTTACTGGTAAACCCACACTGTGAACCTTGGTTTGTTTTGTTCTCTTGGCACCAATTTGTAATGCGGCATCATTTGAACTGCCTGTCAGTTTAAAGACTCTGCTGAGCCATTGGCTGAATGGTTGTTTGATTGCATGACCTGAAAGTTCAGACTGTGTTTTGTAGACTGTTAGCACTGTTTGTTTGCTGTAGAACGTTGCTTGACATGCTTTAGATTTTCTGTGTTTGTCTCTGTGTTTGGAGCTTGAAAGCCATTTGGACTTGTCTTTGTTCACCTCGCAGTACTCTTCGTGAGATGACATTTGTGAGTAAGTTATCTCTACTCTCTGAGGCTCAGATAGCCACTCTGATGCCTCCTTTGTTGTAGAATAAAAACTGAGAATCTTAGAACAGTGCATGCTTACAATCTCAGTGAATTTCTTAAGAGATCTCTGCTGTACTCTGTGCAGATATAGAACATCCTAAGTCTATACTCTCCTGGGCACCCTTATGAAGAATCTCTGCTGGTTCATCCTTTTGTGATCTAAGAGCACATGGAATTAGTACAACTGTTTTATCTTTCATTTGTGTGTTAGTCTCTGTGATAATTGGCTTGAAGGGAGGTATACCAGAAGCAGTAATGCCATTAATGGTATATGCATATAATGTTCCCATGGACTCAAAAAAAACATAGACAAATGTTCCTTGTGACTCACTCTGAGTAGCTGTACATGAGCAAGGTCTTTACAGAGGAGTCAAGGGTGTCTGACCTTATAATAAGATACAGTTTAATATGGAAATGCATCATAGCACACCCCATCCTGAGCTGAAGAATTCCAGTGACTTGTCCAGAAGATATACATAAGAGTTTGTCACCCACATCATTTGCTGCCTTGTATGTCTTAGACTTTGGACTTTCTGAGACATATGAGAGGGGACTCAGCCAGTGTCCAACGAAAAAATAAAATCTTCCTTAAGCATCACATGTTCCTAACCCAAAATACATCCCTAACATTAATTATTATGTTAGCCACCAAGACAAACCCCAGCCTAAAGCTCAATTTGTTCCAGAAGTTCTAAAAATTGCTGGTTCATGTACCTGTGGTCATTTTTATTTTTTAGTACACGTTTTTTCAAATCTTATGATTTAATATATTATTCTTGCCATCCCTAATTTAAAAAATAGTTTGTTTTTGTATTAACTTACAAGGATTGTTATCTATTCCCTGTATCTTTTTCCTGTCCCTAAATAAGCTGTCTGCTCAATATCTTAATCTCAGTTATGCCTACCTTATAAAATGGTTAGGATCCAGTGCTTCTGAATATTAATTCTAGAAACAAAAGCTTAAAAAAAAAACCTTGCTGTGTGTTTGTACAATAGACAACAACATTAATTATAAGTTTAAAATAAAGACAGATGGTCTTAATCTATTGAAAATATAATTTAGATTTAACTCTCTATTCAAAGAGTTGGTTAATCTATGCTGTCTCTGTAACTGAAGTACTATTAACTTCTTAAAGCCTATTAAAATGGTATATTGGTTCTGTGAAAAGTATTCCATAAAACATGAAAAAGATTTGAATATGCTGTATTTTGCTGGAGCAGTAAGCATCTATATTGCTTTACTACAAGCACAATTTGTTTGTTTAAAACACAATTCACTGAGTCATAGCATAAAAATGTTGTTAAGTTATAAAGTTCTATATTTACATAGATGTCAGTAAGGATTTCTTCCAAAACAGATTCTAGGAAGAAAACATTTTATTTATTTTTGAATAGCCAAGGTTAATGCAAAACTAGAGAGCATAAGAATGCTTCATGTCAGTCAAAATGCCTCTAAATGATTTACCTTAAAATTCTTTTATAAGATTATTAATATGACTTTTTTTCAAGGATGCAACTAATAAATACAAATTTTGTAATAAGGCTCAGGTACATATAAAATGATGACTGTGTGTTTGTACAAGATGTGTATGTTAGATTTCTTGGTTAGAACTGGATTGTGGGCAATTTCACCCATTATGAAGAGTAGCAACTAGGATCTGGGACAGTTTTTACAATATTTTGTGAGTAACAGCTGAAGTGACATATTAACAAGTCTTAGGGAGAAATTGGTAGCCTAAATTCAAGTCCTGGGATCCATAAAGTAGAAATAGAAAAAAAGATTCTGGCAAGTTGTCCTCTGATCTTCAGAGTAGTACACACACGCACACAAATAAAAGTAAAATATTATTTTCTTTAAAAAAAACCACATAAAAGAGACTGGAAAGATAATAAGTGATTAAAAGTGCCTACTGGTCTTGCAGTGACTCTGGTTCAGTTCCCAGGACTCACATTGCTACTCACCATCTGTAACTACAGTTCCAAGTGAACCAATGTCCTCCTCTGGCCTCTACGGCACCAGGCATGCAGATATACGTGCAGGCCAGATACACATAAGACAGATTAATATCTTTTTATAAATTTTAAAAACATGTAAAAACTACAAGGACTATGTACGAATACAATGCTAAAACCCAAACCTGACTGATGTTCTGGACAGTTGAGAGTAAGATGCTTATTAATGTCTCCGCCTGGAGATGTCCCCACCTCTTTACCTTGTCATTTGCAGATTTTTCATTCATTTTCGTGGCCATCTAGTCATCTCTCCTGAGACAGAACTGGGATAAGGGAGGTGCCCAAGAATCAATGGGGTGACCTTAGCTGTGACATTGGGGTTACAGAACCTAAAGAGGCCACCTCCTGTAGCCAGGCAGGAATGTCAGTGGAGAGATAGACACCAACCTGCCCACAAAATGTTCAACTCAAAATTTATCCTGTCTACAAGAAATGAAGGCATGGGAGAGGGAGCAGAGTCTGAGGGAATGGCTAACCAATAACTGGCCCAGCTTGAGACCCATCCCATGGGCAAGAACCAGTCCCTAACACTTTTAATGATACTCTGTTATGCTTGCAAACAAGAGCAAATTGTCCTTTTAGAGGTTCCACCCAGCAACCCAGTAGCTGACTCAAATAGATACAGACACCCACAGCCAAACAGTGGATGAAGTTTGGAGACTTTTCTGGGAAAACCGAAGGAAGGATTATGGGCCCTGAAGGGGATAGGAACTCCACAAGAGGACCAACAGAGTCAACTAACCTGGACCCTTGAAGTTCTCACAGTCTGAACCACCAACTAAGGAACATACACAGGTTTGACCTAAGCCTCCCCACACATGTGTAGGAGATGTGCAGTTTGGCCTTCATGTGGGTCCCAAACAACTGGAACAGGGATATCCCAAAAGCTGATGCCTGTATGTGGGATATGTTCTTCTAGCTGGGCTGCCTTGTCTGGCCTCAATGGGAGAGGAAGCACCTAGCCTCTCAGAGATTTGAAGTGCCAGGGTTGGGGGATAACTCAGAGGGGGAGCACCCACTCAGGGGAGAAGGGGAGGGGGAATGGGAGAAGGATTGTGAGAAGGGTGATCGGGAGGGGGCAGTGAGAGGATGTAAAGGAAATAAGTTTTTTAAAAGATGCTTACTAATGCCATGAAGAGACAGACAAGAGCATGGCAGATGCTCTGAGGTAAGCAGGCCACGTGGACATCAGATGTAGATGATGTGGCAGAGAATATGAGGTGAAAAATTAGAGCCCTTGTGCTGGAAGTGAGGCGTTTCTTATAGTCCTCTGAGAACAAGTGGATTCTTAGGCAGGTGGCAGGAAAGAGGGAAGGAGCAGGAAGGGTGACCACCAATATTGCCTTTGATGTGAAGTCATTTCCTTGGTTAGAAATCTGAGAATATGGAAGTTTAGAGAGTCTACACTGCCCTCAATAGAGTGTCTGTTGATACCTGTGAGAGAGGAAGGGCTTTTGTGGGTACTTGACTTCAGAAACATCTCATTTGGAGTATATTACATACATACATATATACATACATACACACACATATACATATACATTTCCACATATATACACATATATAAATATACATATACACATGCACACATACACATATATACATATAGCCATATATCTTTCAATGTTAAGACAGATTATTTTGTGATTAGAAAAGAATGTCACTAAGTATTCACCCATTACTAATAAATGTCACTATATTAAATATTAAATATTTGATTATCCAGTTTATTATGCATGCACATTATAAAATTATGATATCAGTATTGTTACAGAGAGTACATAGATCCACAAGCACACACATCATAAGAGAAATCATGAAGTGATTTAGTAAAATAAAATGGATTTATTTATAGTTTAGTCAAATAAGGATACAAAGAAACAAACAAAAATAGACTCATAATTTCTAATTTTTCCATAGTTCTATTTTAATTTATAGAAAAACATGAAAGAATACCAAGGGTACAGCATGTATTTAGTTTTCAGAAATGTGTGAAATTTCTTCCATGGAGACAAGTCGTCCATCTGACTGATGCTGGGCTTCAGCCTTTCCCTTCCCCAGGCTTGGTGGGTCCACCATTTCCATATTCTGGGAATGGAAGAAAGGTAGATAAGGATGCTCTTTAGACTAACTCCTGTTCAGCCACAGCGGGTACATTGTGTTCACAAAGAGGCAATTAGATGACTAGGCTCAATATTATGCTTGTGACATAAAAAGTTGGTTTTGCTTTGTTCTTTTGAAACAGGGTCTCTTTATTAACCCTGGCTATACTGGAATCCAGTATGTAGAACGGGCTGGCCTCAAACTCATAGAAATCCACCTGCCTCTGCCCTCCAAGTGCTGGGATTAAAGGCGTGCACAGCCATGTCTGTCCTAGAAAATATTTGTTATTTTATATGTAACTAAAGAATGCTATATAAATAAATTTCTAACAGATACAACAAGATGAAAATGTCATTTGAATTTCTGTCCATTTTTATTCTCATGGAAATTATTTTATATTTTACTTTTATTTTTGAGATTATAAGGTAATTAAAACATTTCCCTTGCCCCTGTCCTCTCTCCAAACCTGTCCACATACACCTCTCCACTCTTACAAACTCATAGCCTCTTTTCTTACTAGCTGTTATTACATGCATATATGTATATATGTACACACATACTCAAACATATACATATACACACAAATACATATACATCTAGTCCATATAGAATATTACTTTTATGTGTGTTTTTAGGGCTGATCACTTGGCTCTGGACAACCAACTGATTTGCTCTTCTGTGGAGAGGATCACCTCTCCTGCTCTCAGCTTTCCTCAGTCGCCTGTAGTTCTCTGTAGGGCTGAGACTTCAGCCCTTTCCTCATCTGCTTTAGCATGTCCACTGGTGTTGTCCTTATTCAGCCCACATTTGGGCAGCCATGTTGCTGAGAGTTTTTGGTGGAGTTTCTGATAATGATATACAATGTTTAGATAAGTGTCATGCATAATTGGTCTGCAGTCTAGATGTAAATTTACATGATGCTTATAAAAGTGAGGATAGTAAGAAAATATTTCTATAATATTAGATCAGTCATAAGCAAATATTATTTATATGGTATTTTCTATCCAAAGCAATTAGACTTTAATAGAATACTAAACTACTTTTAGTGAAATTTATAAAATATTAGTTTTAAAATAATATAATGTCTTATGTTTCCTATTATTTTTGTCAGGATTTTAACAGAACCAGGGCTCATTAAAATTTTTGTTTGGATTTTTAATGGGCATTTTATAGCTTTGTTAAATAGGCTATCACTCCTATGTTATACACAAATCACTAGGTGGTAAGTATTTAAAATATTATAAAAGATACTTAAAAATATGAATTTATCTAAATTATTCCCTAAGGTCAAATTTTAATGTCCTCATATAAAACTAGAAGCAAAAATCTTCCTTAAAATACTGTTCTAAGAAATATTTGCAAAATAAGTTGGCTTACAGAACAAGATTTTATGTTTATTAAGATAATTTCTTGTTTCTGCTAATTTTGTCAAACTTTGGACTACTTCAAAATACTAGTTTTAGGGAAGCTACACTGCTAAAGTCACAATATGGCTGAAACCTGAACAAGGACACCAACTGACATGTTAACTTGGATAGAATACATGGTAAATAAGACTGCCAAGAGAGGAGATATCAGGCCCTTAAATAGCTACTAATCCTAAGTGGTCAGCCTGTATATGTATATGTGTATGTGTATATGTATAATGTATATGCAAATGTGTTTACATATGCATGTGTATTTGCATATATATGTATGCATACATGTATATGTGCAACCCTGTATAGACTCAGTAGGTTGCATTTGTATACACACACACACACACACACACACACACACACAAACACAAAAACACACACAAGAATAAGAGGCTGTGAATTTAAGGGGGAGTTTGGGAGGGACATAGGAGGAGTTGAAAGAATGAAAGAGAATGAGGAAAATAATAAAATTATATTTTATTTAAATAAGAAAGAAGAAAACTAGTCTTGACAACCATCTTATAGTCTATTATTATTTTAGAATACTTCTAGCTCTTTAAAACTGTGGTGATTTGAATATGCTTGGCCCAGTGAGTGGCACTATTAGAATGTGTGGCCTTGATGGAGGAAGTGTGTCATGGTGGAGGGGTGCTTTGAGACCCTCCTCCTAGCCACTTGGGAGACAGTCTTCTCCTGTTTGCCTTTGGAACAAGATGTAGAACTCTAAGCTACTCCAGTGCCATGCCTGCCTGGATGCTGCCATACTTTCTGCCTTGATGATAATGGACTGAACCTCTGAACCTGTAAGCTAGCCCCAATTAAATGTTGCCCTTTTATTTATTTTTTTATTGCTGTTATTTTTTAATGTCCAGTCATTACCCCCCTTCCGGTATGCCCTCCCACAGTGCCTCATCTCATTCTTCCTTTTCCCTGTCTCCAAGAGGATGTCCCCACCCCACACCTCCACACCCTAGGCCCCACCTCCCACCCCATTCCCTACTTCCTGGGGCCTCAAGTGTCTCAGGGTTAAGTGCATCTTCTCTCACTGAAGCCAGGCCAGGAAGTCCTCTGCTGTATATGTGTAAAGGGCGTTGGACTAGCTAGTGTATGCTGCCTGGTTGGTGGCTCAGTGTCTGACAGATTTCAGGGATCTGGGTTAGTTGAGACTGCTGGTCTTTCTATGAGGTCAACCCCCTCCTCAGCTTCTTCAAGCCTTTCCCTAAGAATTGTCTTGGTTGTGGTATCTCTTCACAGCAATAGAAACCCTAACTAAAACAAATTCTCTATGTATCTGTGATTAAAAACGTGTCAAGCTGTATGTTGGAATCCTATCTAAGTATTGTGTAAATGCATACAGAGTTTAAGTATGTAAATTTATACTTATAAGGTAATCAACGAGCGCTCTTCATACAATATAACTAGATACTCAGTATGTAAGATAGAAAACTTTTTATATTTTATCTTGTTTATCTTTGATATCTTAAATCAATATTATTCAAATGAAAAACCTGCCATTTGAGCAGTCCTGCTACTTAATACTTGATCTTTGTACATTTGCTTTGACCAAGTAAACAGCTTGTTATTGAATATACAAGATCCAATTGTACATCATGTCTATTTATGGTCGCTAGTACTGCCCCATCTAATTCTAACAGGTCAAAAATTTTTGTGAGACAACATTGTAGGCTTGTCATCTTAACAAATCCAAGATTATAATTTCACATCAAAAGTAGATGGTGTGTGTGTGTGTGTGTGTGTGTGTGTGTGTGTGTGACACATTTTTGTAGCTGTAGCACTGATTTTTGCAGGCTTTTTGCAGGCTTCTTCATATATTAAATATATTTATGTTCCCCAAGTAGGTAAGTCTTCTAAAATGTAGGGCTTATAACAACACTTTAACAAGACAGTGTCCTCCAGACTAACTTTCCAGGTTTATATGCTCTTAATTGTACCATGACTATTCTCTTTAGGCAAAGATGTATGCAGACCCTGTGCACTCTAAATAGTACCTCCTAATAATTGAAAATATAGACATTGATCATAAAGGTACATGTAATCATGTACAGTCTATATTTATTTAGAGAACTCTCCATGTGTACTTAAAAGACAAAATTGAGTGAATATGTATGTATAAAATAACCAATTATTGACAAATTTTGTCATTTTTAAAAATTGATTGCAAAATTTAAATGCATTTGTGAGAAAACACTAGTATATCTCAATAGACCTGACATGGTGTTATCAATCATAATTGTTATGCTGTGTTCAATTGAATTAACTTGGACTGTTGTCCAATCACCAGACATTTTTGCATAATTCTAGCCATGGCTTTTCTAAGTCATTGTCAGTACATTCTTAATCCATTACTAACCAATAATAAACAAGTTCACATAAAATGACTGTAGCAAGTAATTTTGATCAAACTAGTGTGAAAATATTTGCATTTATTGGTTGTGTTTGTATTTTTCTTATAAAATTTTATAACTGTTATCTGTTGTTATTCTGCAGATAACCTGAGCAGCAAATAAGTAATTCTGGATATGTAAGGGTATTACTCAGAAAACAGACAGAATTAGATTTAGGATAAGCTTACCCAGAGTATGCTACTGTTTTCAAGATTTAATTTTAAAATTTTTAATTAGACATATGTGCACATAAGCGCAGGCACCCATGGGATATAGAAGATGGCATCAGATCCAAGCAAATTAGAGGCAGTTGGGAGACCCCTGACATGAGTACTGGGAACTGGATGGGGTCTTCTAGAAGGGCAGTAGGTCCTCTAAACTGCTGAACCATCTCACCAGCCTCTAGAGCCTGTTCTTAAAGGCCACTCCTATTCTTCAGTTACTTACACCTGGTAGAAAGTGGGTTTTTATTAGCATTGACTTCTAGTCATCTATCATTTCCTTCCTGATGTGGGATCAGATTAGACCAATCAGAATAGAGTTCTTCTTGGCAACGAGGGATAAAACAAATTAAACCAAATCACGGAATGGTTAATGAGGAGTATCTTTGTAGAAACTTTCTTAACGCCAAGGAAGTTGTCAGAACCAAATGAAATGATTCTTGGAGTGCTTGCTGACACATTCCTGTAATCCTAGTACTTGAAAGGCTGAAGCAGGATACGGAGAATTGACAGTTTGAGCTAGCAAGACTCTGTCTCCAAGCTAATAACAAAAATTTGGTCACTTGTTCTCTCTCCCCAAAACGTAATGAAAACAAGAGGTTACATTTTTTCCTATCATTTTCTTTCTGTGTAGTGTTCCTGTGTGTATGTACATGCTTGCATGCATGTGTGCATGTGTGTGGGTATGTGTACTTGTGTGTGAGAGCATGCCCATGAAAGAAGTTGTTCATTTGAGGCAGGATCTCTTTATCAAACTCCCTACAATGTCTAGTCTTGCTAGCTAGTTTTTTCTGGAGAAGCCCCTGCCTTTGTCTTCTATGACCAGAATTCCAGGTGGTTTACAATTACTACCTGGCATTTACCTGACTTCTAATGATCTAAACTTCAGTATTCACACTTGCTTGCTAGGCTCTTTAGCAGCTGAGCCATCCCAAGAAACATGTTATGTACAAAGTTACCTGGCACTAGCTGAATAGTTTCTAACATGCTAATTGTATTCTGCTTATAATATCGGTTTTAGTAATTTTTATATGTGTCTAGCAAATCACCCAAGTCTCTCAAGATTGAGGTGTATAAAGAGAAGGAAATTATCACCACCCCAACAGGAGAAGAGATGTTCTGAAATCCAGGAAATGATCTCATGTGATTCTGAGAGATCAATCCAACATATGTGTATTCTTAGCCTTTGCTTCATCTTTTTTGTAAAGTTGTACCGGTCTTATAGAAAAGAGGAGAAACTAGGATCCTTTCTCCTTCTAGAATGGTGAAATAATAAGTAAATCCCATTTCCTTTATCAACTTAAGAATCTCAGGTACATTTACACAATAGAGTACTACTCAGCTATTAAAAACAATGACTTAATGAAATTTGCAGGCAAATGGATGGAACTTGAAAATATCATCCTGAGCAAGGTAACTCAGTCACAAAAGAAGGAACATGGTATGTACTCACTGATAAGTGGATATTAGCCCAAAAGTTCAGAATGTCCAAGTTTCACTTAACAGTAACCGCTGGACTGAGAGCAAAGTCCCAGATGGAGGGGTTGGAGAAAGGTCTGAAGGAGCTGAGGGAATTTGTAGCCCCATGGAGGGAGCAAGAGGGTCAATGGGCCTGAACCCCCCCTGGTCGTCCTGGAGTTCGGACCACAAACCAAAGAATACACATCTATTGACCCATGGTTCGGGCTACATATGTGGCAGAGGATGACCTCGATGGCCATCAGGGAGAAAGGAGAGGCCCTTGGGCCTGAGGGTGCTAGAGGCCCCAGTAAAGGGGAATGTCAAGGTGGGAATATGGGGATGGGTGGGCGGGTAGGTGGGAGGAGGAATTCCCTCACAGAGGCGGGAAAGGGGAGGGGATAGGGGGTTTCCAAAGAGGAGACCCAGAAAAGGGGAAACATTGGAAATGTAAATAAAGTATCAAAAATAAATAAATAAGTAAATTAAAAAAAAATAAAATAAAATACAGGGGCTTATTCAATGAGCTTAGTGAATCTAAGTGTTTCAGCAACTGTGTCATTCTAGAAATGGAATTGGGGGATAAAATTGAAAGAAGAAAAAGGAGAAAGTTGTGACATTAGTAAAGTGAGGACACTACTTAGAGAACCAACACAGGTAAGTAGCCTCAGATCACCACAGATCACAAGGAGCCTTTGCTTTGGGCATTCCTTAGTCCATATACCTATGTGAGTGAGATGAGTCCATAAGTGAGTATTTATTTAAAAACACCTGCTATATACAGATTTCTCTTCCAGGGCTTAGGAAATTAATGATTCAAACACAAAACCTTTGAGCTTACATTTTAGCAGAATGGTGGATAAGAGAAGCAAATAAACAATAAACACATAAAGTCAGACACATAAAGTTAATTTCAAAGAACAGTAAATGCTATCAAACAATGATCTACAATATAGCCAGTGGCAGGAAGGGAACAAAATAGTCTTAATGTGGTCAATGCATGACTTCTGAAGCTCACAACTATTAGTTGAACACAATAAAAATCCAATCTAAAGACAGCAACGAATTTATCAACCCCGAAAGGTAGATACAATACTAAGATACAATTGGGATTGAATGAGTAACTGCAGAGTCCAGGTTTATGGGACTATTTAGATGGCAAATTAGATCCAGAAAAGCTTAATTCCCATCTTCCTTTGCCTCTAGTCTTGGCTGACTTACACTCATCTTCCCTGCTGTCTTTTTCCCAGAAACTTCCAGAAAACAATCTCAGTTATCACAAGTCATTCCCATAGCCAGCATGGTGGCTGTGGGGAGTAGTTAATGGGTAGAAGGAAACAGAATGTAACCAACAGAAGAGAATGTGTAAGCTCTATAACACATAGCTACTGTATTCCATCCTTGACTTCTTAGCTGATTCAAAGGACCCTGTCCTGACACTAGCTGTGTATTTACCAATGCCAGAACCCTTATACAAGAAGAAACACATACACACACTTCTTTCTAAACAGACTGGCTGAACCAAATGATTTTTGTATCTAATTCCAAGTTTTATTGTATCTTGCCAAGTCATAAGTTTAATTGTCCTTATATGAGTGATATAAAATATGGGAGAGTATATAATATCTGCACTAAAGCTCCCATTTTGAAAGCATAGGAAATACAAATAAAACCAGTTACCTCTGGTTTTCATCATGTTCCACATATTGATGAGCTAGAAGGCCAAGAATGTGCCTCTCTGGTTCATAAAGAAACTATTGGACCAACCAACCTATTTTCTTTACTCTTGATATCTGAGCATACACACTGATAATAGACTTGGGGGGGTCATAGCCTGTGACCTCAGTAAGGTAATTAAAAGTTCCAACTTAATAGTGGAAAACTGAACAAAGGAGATATATTCCGTGTGGTCACATAAGAAAGAAGGGAAAGGAGATCCAGTGACTCCACTAAGTTTGAAGTAAGATTAAAATTTAAATAAAGGAACAGGCCCAAACTGTACCCCATATCCTGGGTTCCATATTCTGGCTCAGAACTCTACCTGTTTTCACAGAGTCCATGTGGTATATTTACACAATGGAGTATTACTCATTTCTCATCATGCTTCAATGCATAGACCCAAAGAAGCTAAGTAACAAGGAGGGCTCACAGGGCAGAGGATGCTTGAATCTCAGTGAAGGGGAAATAAAATAGGCATTATGGGAGGATGAGGGGAGGAGACTGCATGGGGGAGTAAGGATGAGGACGGGAATTATCAGGTTAGGGGAGGATGGAGGAAGAGAGTACTAGGAGAGACAATTGGAATTGGAGGCATCCCTGGGACAAGCGAGAAACCAAGGGGAATGGAAACACCTAGAGAGGGTGACACCAGCTAAGACACTAGCAATGGGGAATATGCAGCCTGGTCTGGCCATTTCTTGTAACCAGGCAAGACTTCCAATGGAGAGATTGGGACACCAACCCAGCAACAAAGCCTTCAACCTATAATTTGCCCTGCCTATAAAATGTTCTGGGTTAAAGGTGGCACAGAAATTGTGGGAGTCACCAACCAAGGACTGGTTGAGACCCATGGAGAGGGATCCGACCCTAACACTGCCTAGAGGGCCAGGAACCAAAGGCTGAATAGCCCAGAGACCCAGGATAAAGCCAAATAAGAATGGAAAAAATAATAAAAGGATTCCTAATAATATTCTGAGATACTCGTAGATCAGTGTCTAGCCCAGTTGTTATCAGAGAGGCTTTACCCAAAACTAATGGAAACAGATGCAGAGAGCCACAGCCAAACATCAATTGGATCTTGGGAATCCTGCAGAAGAGGAGGAGAAAGGATTGTAGGTAACAGAGTGGTCAAGGACACCACAAGAAAAGTTACAGAATCAACTAACCTGGGCCCATATGGTCTCACAAAACCTGAACCACCAACAATGGAGCCTACATAGGACTGACCTACGTTCTCCACACACATGTTACAATGTATACCTTACTCTTCTTATGGAAGTCATAACAGTGGGAGCAGGATCTGTTTCTGACTCAGTTGCATGTCTTTGGGACCCTTTTCTCCTACTGGGCTGCCTCATCTAGACTTAATAGGCAAGGGGGTGCCTAGCCTCACTGTATCGGGGTAACTTTTCTTCACATGTGTAAAGATGTGTCTCTGTGTTTTCAATTGTTAATTCTGTACCAGCAAAGAACTAAATGCTGGCACAATTCTATTATTATCATTTTTATGGCCACCACCAGGTTTGCTCTGCTGTAAATATTTGTCCTTGCTCACCTAAAGGCAATCTAGAATTGTATCAGAGGTTGTCTCACTATTGATTTATTGTAATAAAGAACTGATGGCCAATAGCTTAGGCAAGAAGTGAAGGCAGTACTTATGGGCAGAGAGGAAAGACACAGGGAGAAGAAAGCAGATGCAGGAGAATCAATTATGGACACTGAGGGAACAGACAAAGACCACAGTAGAGCAGAAAAAGGTTAGATGACCTAGCTGGGAGACTGCCCAAGCAAAATGCCTAAGTTTTAAATATTATTAGCAGCCACTGAGTCACTATTTATACTGCTGTCGGGTCCAAGAAAGTCCCACTATATGACTGCAACTTCATATGTCATGCTGTTTGATATCCATGGGCAGGCTGCTATTTTCTGAAGAAAAACAGAGGAGAAGTAGGTGGGGGTCAAGATGGGAGGTAGAGAGAGGGATTAGGAGGATAGAAGGGAGATAAAACTGAATTTGAGGTGTAAATAAATAGCCAAGGATATGCACGTGTAAACCATCTCAGTCAGGGCATGGTCCTACCCACCACTGACCAATCATTGTCTGGATCAGTCTTGTAAGGTGGGCCAAGAAGTTGTTATAATTGTGTGAAATCTCTTTTAGGGAGACAAGTTTCCTCCTCTGGCTAGCACCTTTTCCCTCAGTTGGGATGAGATTTCTGAAGAAAGTTATATTTCTTTGGGGAACATTGTTTAGATAAACTTATACTCAGAGTGAAAGGCAAAAGATATTCTAAAATATCTTTATTCTGTAAGACCAGATACATGCCATTAGCCTCTCTCAACAAGCCTTAGGCAAACTTAGACTCTTCTTAGTGTAACAAAGCTGAAAACTGTATCCACTTCCTGTTGGTATAATTGTAGCTGTGGCAAGAGCCAAAGGGTAGAAAAAACGGGACAACTTTTGCTGGGATCAAGGTTCTTGCTCAATAATTTCCTTGCTGTTCTACAATATTTTGGTACCTTCTAGTACTGAATCACTAACATCAGACATGTAGGAAAATATGTTTCCCAAAGTTGGCCCAGTAACAAATTCTATTCATCAGCACTCTCTGAGTTTTAGGAATCAGACTATCTATATCAGCAGGAAAACTGAGGACATGCTTAATATCTTTTGCCCAGATATTAAGTGATTCTCCCAAACAAACAAACAAAATACTTATTAACTTTGTCAGATCTAATTCAGTATCAAGCAATGGTGTGTGTGTGTGTGTGTGTGTGTGTGTGTGTGTGTGTGTGTGTGTGTGTGTGTGTTCTAATGCTCTCATATAAGCTTAATTGGACTGAATCCCAGGGAAGACCATGAAAGGAAGACAGATGCTGTAGCAGAGACTCTGCAGTTCTGTCTTCCTACTAGCTCAGAATGGCTTCACCACCCAATTCTTCCATGGAAGGTAGACAAGATGTCTGTTAGCAGGTCCAAAAATCTAAATTCCTCACTCAATAACCTCATGAGAAAGTAGTATTTTTTTTAAGAAGCAGCTATGATATGTTGCCCTGCCAGTTGAGATTGAAGTCTACCATTGTCTGGATAGCCTTCTGGGCTCAATGCAAAATGGAGGGTTTCCTTCACTGGCAAGGTGCCTTCTTCTCTGACCTTGTCTGTAGAGGTCAACCTCCCCCCATCACTCAACTGAAGAATACCATATAGCCCTAGTTAGATTGCAGGTTCAGTTTCCTTTTTCTTAATAAGAACCTATTCAACTAGCACCTGATATTCCTGGAATGCTTCCCCATGCTAGTGAGGCATCTTGGTACCTTACACCATCAGCCAATGAACTTCACTCTTCCTGCATATTCTGATCCTTTTCCCCAAAATCATATAAGCCTTGAATCACCCCAAGTAAAGTTCATCTGCCTCCTGGCAACCAGTTACAGTTCTAACCCCCCTCCATTGTCTCTCCTCCCTTTGCCTCATAGACTGATATTGCCAACCACCCCTGGAGGCAGAGGGAGTCACAATGATAGACTGACCTCAACAAACCCTTTTCACATCAGTGATGAAAAGGAGTGGGTAATCAGAGCAAGTCAGCATGAGAAAGACTGAGACTAAGTTCTTTAGCAATAATTCCAGCCACTATTGCTCACTCTTCACATCATCTACCAATCAGTTTGACCCCAGTTTACACTAGAAAAGATGCTGTTGTGTTCTAGAATTAGAGATAAATGTGTATTTCTGTGATAGAATGAGTCCTTTTCTATTTTCAGTGAGATACTTAGGGCCAATGCAAAGCCTAACTTCCCTCTACAACTTCTTATTCATTCACTAACTTATTCAGCAAATAGTTATTTTATGGCTACCATTTCTCAAGCATGGGGTTAGGTATACACTATCTGTGAATGTAAAGCATAGACACAGTCTTTACCTACATAGATTGGGTGCTGTGATTTAAGTGAGGAATCCCACAAAGTCAAACAAGTCACATAGTAAGTAATATTGTTGATTCCATAAAAAGACATAATGAAGATACATAATTACTCTAGAGGTGAAATTGGGTTGGAAGTATTCAGGAAAGACTTGTGAGAAGAAGCATGTGACTGATAAGAACATTATTAGTCCAGAGTGAGATCTAGTGTTGGCCCACCTCGGCCCTGCTGCAGGGCACAGCCTCTTCGGAAGGTGGAACACAGGGAGATTGACTGTGCTTATCTTCCAGGTGCCAGGCCATAGGGAAGTACTGAGACACTGCTCCAGGGGTGGGAAAGCACAACCTGAGATGTGGGAAAACTGGAGCTGGTTCAGGGGTCCCCAGGCCTGCAACGAGGCCAGGGCATGGGTTTCTCTAACTCTTGGACATCCAAGTACTGTTGGGAGTCACAGAAGAGCAGAGAATGTAGTAGGAGTCCCATGGGCTGGGGACAGTATCTAGCCCAGGGCAGGGAGGGGCAGCTTGTCCCAGCAGGTAGTTGTCCTTAGATTGGTGGAAGTAGGCTTGGTGGTGGTTATGTCTGGAAGATCAGAGAGGCCTTCTATGGGAGAATAAAGAGGTTGTTCTGTAGACAAATACTTTCCCCAGGTTCCTCACAGCAGATCTTGACAAAAGTGACAGTTCATGGTTCTAAACAGTTTATTGTCATGATGGAAAATGGGTGCATAGAACTATTCCCAACTTCTCAGCATAGTCCTCAGATTAAATGCCTTTTGCCAGGAGGAATGTCTGGGAAAAGAAGCTTGTTGGCTAAGCCCTCCAGGTTCTAGGTACCACATTAGCATGGAGAACTCAGTTTTGAGCCTACATGATCATAGGACATGTTTCTTTTATGTGAGAAACATGGCACATGTTCCAAGTCAGGAGCATGGCAGGGAGCTGGGAGTCACCTAAGCCTCAGGTGTGTGCCCACTGAGTCTCTGGGTCTCAACCTGTTTTACTTAACCAAAGTTCCTGGCATGGTTTTACATTACACAATCTAGTAAGAATTTTCAAAATCTCACTAAGAGAGAGAGCTCTGCACATTGAGACAAGTGGAAAATGCTGAGGCTAGTACCTTCCCATATCTTTGATAGCATCATTTTTATTAAACATATCAAGAGAAGAACAAAACACACAAGAATATCTCTTTCCACTTGTCCACAGTTTTTCTTACAGGCATCTTTTTTATTATCCCTCAAGGTAGAAGTAGCACAAATAAAAAATATTACAGTTTAGAAGTCAGAGGAAATAAGTAAGCAAGTGTCTTTCCTATCTACCTCCAAACCATCATTTCCAGCAATGCCTCTCCTATCTGCCTCTCCATGCCATATTCCTCCACCCCATGAAATGGCATCTGAGTCTGTAAATAGATGTTAGGCAATGACAGCTGGCATGTTCCTTAGAAATAGTTGGATTTGCCTCAATGTGACTTCCTGTGAAGTAGCTTGATGCTCCCCAGAGCAGTTGACCTGCTTTAGAATTGTGTCCTCTCCCATGTCTCCTTGGTGGATGTGAAATTAACTGCTACTGAGTTTGTCGAAGTCACTAGAGCCATGTGCAAAAAATAAATAGTTATGCATGACTAAAATGAATAATCTATTATCAGATGCATTTGCATAATTAAGCTTGCTCCAAAAAATTGGCAGAGCACAAACTGGCAAAGTAACATTGCATAATATCGACCATGAAGCCCTGGAATGTGATTCTAGCAGAACACAATGAAGCCAGAACTCTGTGTGTACAGATTAGATAATGCATCAGCTCGGTGGCTGAAGACAAACTACATGCTTAGAATTTGTTAAATGTATTTTTTTTTTCTTTTTGAACAGAACAATAAGACTCCTAGCCAGGAACAGAGGCTAGCTAGAGGCAAGGGAATATTGATATCAAGATGACATGCTGTATGTCATAAGATGCTTGATTTCTAATATGTTTTGTAGCCTCTAGCCAGACATACAATTATGTTTTGTATTATTTCTTGACTAGTTAAATGTCAAAAGTGGCTTCCTTATCTACCTGACGGGTTATAGAAAAAGCACAGGGGAAGAAAACAGAGAATGTAAGTGGCCAGCAGATGCCTACTTCTTGACTCTGGAATCTGGTAATCATAGGCTTGCTATATCCTCTATGGGAATTAATTTAGAGGTAGAGAAGTTGCCCTCTGAAATTTCCTGTATCTCATTATCACAAAGAAACAACAAAACAGTCCAGAAACCTGGGACTCCAGTTCATTGTTTATTGTAGAAGAGTTTCTATGGGAGCAAGATGGCTGACAGTAGCTTTAGAAGTCTTTATAACTCTGTGCCTTGGCAAGCGACAAAGTCAGAATTGCAGTATCTTAGTATAAAAGAAAAAACTTTCTGTACAAAGAAAACCATCATTTCTATGTTGTCTTTTTGACTGGAACCTTTCTGAAATGCCCACGGGAGAAAGAGGGTGTAGGCCAAGATTTATAGTAGCACTGTTTCTGTTCTGATTGTGTGAAGAGACTTTACTCAGATGTCAATGCGTTCTACATGTGACATCTATTGCTATTGCCTCTCAGTTATGTGGGGGAAACTAAAGCTAATTTCTTGTCCTTTTCTTCTCTCATGCTTTCCAATGAAGCTGCCCTGTAGGTCAAAAATGATAACTTTCTCAGATGAGAATCCACTGTTCTATAGAATATCACTCATTTAAATTATGTCAGTTACCGATGCTTAGCACTTATTTAAATGATGCCATTTTGTTCATGGAGGTTCACTAAGCAAGCCTCAAACTGACTTAAAAACAACAAGAAACAAAAAAAGAAAAGAGAAATAAGAAAGTAAATGTGGCTTCATGAGTTATAAGGAAAGGACATCTCCCTCAGATATAATTAGATTCAATATACCAAATCAAATGAGAAGTGCCGGAGGACGATGAGGATATGGACTCTGCTCAGACCTTGCAGTGGCAGCACATGGTGGACAGGTGAGAATCTAGAACCCACGTGCTGCTCCACATCTGTCTAGTCTTTCTGATGAAGTCTATGTCTCACTGAGAGAGGCTCTTCTCTGAAGAGGGATATCCTCAGCTCCCAGCCACAAGCAAGAACTTGAAAAAGCCAACCAGCAAAAAGTAGCTAAAATAGGGAAAGTGAGATAGAAGGAAAATAGAGGTGAATCTGAAAATGACAGAAAAAAAGAAATAAACACTTTGGGCTTCTCCACTGGGCGTCTTCTGCCAGCCATGGGATTAAGGGTAAGGATAAATGAACCTCCCAGCAGAGAGAGATACAACTATAAAGTAAAGACTGTTGCAATGGACTAAAGGGGGGGCATCATTTCTAGCAGGACACTACCTGGTAGGAATGCATGTCATTGATTCCACTTGGATTAACTCCAAGCCCCATACGTTACAATGCAAATCCCTTGGACTATGTTATTCACTGGGAGCCACAATGAATGTTTGAGCTGTGCTGCATGCTTGAAAAGAAAAAGAGTAAGCAAATAACAGATGATACTTCAGAAGATAAAATTAGAAATATAGGTTTTCCTCTCTGGAGAATAGTAACTTGGCCAAGTAGGCATCGTGATTATGCTAAAGGGCATAGACTGGCAGCCTGGGTAACAGGGGTGGCAGGATTAAATCTGAATTTAAGCATAAAACCTTTTAAGGAAATAATGGAAAAATATCAACTAGATGTTCTCACCAACCTAAAACTTGATAGTTGTGAAATTAAATAAATGCTAGAGATGGGACTTTAAGACAATCTGAAAATCTCATGGACAAAATGAAACATTTCTGTCATAAAATTGGTTCAGAAAAGCCCAGTGCCAATGATGAGAGTTGACTACTGAAGGCACTTGAGAGAATGAAAAGGAGTCACAACAATGTAAGACTGGAAAAAGGACAATGTGTTAGGAACTTATGGGGAAGGCTGTCATGGGTAGCTACAAGGTGTGAAAGTGAGTAAACCTCAGAACTAACAGGAATGTCCCTGGACTGTTCTAAATCTATTAATGTGTCAGAGACCATTAAGAAACAGTCCTGGTATTGATGGCCAGTCAAAATTCTTTACTGGTGATCTTCATTGTAATAAGGTTTGGTTCAGCTAGTAGGCAAAATAGTAATTACGACCAAGGTATTATATTTATAACAATCTTAGTTCCCTATGTAAAACTTATTGTGGTTTTTAACAAAATTTCAATCATTCAATTTTACTGATGAAGACCCAGGAGCCAGATGCCAGGGTGAAAGCCTGCTAGCTCAGAGAGGCAAAGAAAGTAAGCAGCTGACTTCCTCCACGGCCAACTCTCCAAAAGGAAGTTCTCCTCCACACCATCTCAAAAAACCCTCGAACTAAATACCCCTCCCTTCTCTTTCCTGTGTGTCTTTTTATCCATCCCCCTAACTACCTTTTACTTTCTATGTTTTTCCCCTATGTTCATTCCCTGTCAACTGGCTGCTTGATCCACCTCTTGACCTATGGTTGACTTTATGTAATCCTGTTTACAATAAACAGATTATTAATCTTGGATTAAGCAAGTGCACTAGGGCTGAGCCATACCACAACTAGAAAGAGATTTTTCCAGTAAATAACACAATCTTAAGCTTCACAGTGTAATAAAATATCCTGCAACAACTTATAGCTATATAAAACTGCTTCCTCCTTTAACACTAATAAATCTGACTGTAGCTTTTCCCATTGATGATCTGTTGACTTCCTGGTTTCTTTACCATGCTCACTGAAGATGTTGGTTTGGGCTTTGGAGTTTTTACATTCACCTCATACCTATTTCTCTACCCTAAAATTCTACCAAACACCTATAAACTCAGCAAATTCTCCTTCTCTGTCCTGATGACTTTCAGCTTCTGTTCTATTTTGCCACACAGATTCATATTCATACCATAGCTTATTTTTACCATTATTGGAATCTTTGCTCTGAAATTTCAGTAAGTCATATACTCATTCATTTGCAAAAAACTGTCAAATACTTACCTCATGGTGACCATTGTACTATTCACTGCAAGCATAGTTAGAATTTAAAATAGAGATCCTGTCCTCATAGTGCTTATCAACTATGGGGAGTGATAAATATACTGCCACACAATTAGAAAAGACCATGCTTCACTGATATATTCTGGGATGTCCCATGGAGAGATCCATATTGGATGTAGGCTGCCATGCAATACTTCCTGGCACAAAGAATTGTCTACACTGAGGATTTAAGAATAAGTACAAGTTAGTCAAGCATGCATGAGTGATTTGTGAGAAAGAAGCTTTGCTCCAAACAAAAGAAATGATTGCTCAATGGTAAAAAGAAGCATGGATTAGTTAAGGATCAGAAAGTTACTGAAAATGGTATAATTGATAACTGACTAACCATCTTGTTTTCATGTGGGAATACAAAGACGATGCACAGATTTTTAGCTTCAACAACTAGGGAAGTGTCATTGTTATTCACTACATGTTAGAGGAAAAGCAGAACCGAAAAAAGGGTAAGAGTTTAACTTGGGATGCACTTATCTCTGACATATAAAGACATCTCTGTGAAAATACTAAACCTTCACTGCCATTGGCCACACCCATCAGGAAATGTTCAAGCACATGGAAATGCTTCATTACCTGAGATGCCCCAACCTCTGAGATTGCTTAAATGGCATCTTTTCTATAAGTCCCACTGCCAACTCATGCTAAATCCTGGCATTCCAACTTTACCTTTATTGTACCCCACTACTTTAGAAATAGATAATTTACTGATTTAAGCAGTAGCTTCAACAAATATGAGGTTCATTTTATCAATAAATATTTTACTTTACTTTATAGCCTTTACAGTAGCTAAAATTTCTGAAGTTCTGAGCCCGTGGATTTCTTTCTCATTCTAAATCTTTTTTGCTAGTGCAAAAAATAAAATGGAATAGAGTAAAATAAAATGAAATATTTTTTTCAAATCCCAACACAACAACCCAATAACCATCACTTTAAGTACTGTTATAATACATCATTCACCTTTTGGAGGTAGGGGGACCCTTTACATTTAACAGATTCTATGTAGCTATTCCTTTAAGTTGAAAGAATGGTTGGTACTGCTTGGGTAAGAAAATCTGAGTAAGACAATTACCATTTTAATAGCCTTACAGCAGGGAGCCATTTTGTGTCAGGAAAGCAGATCTATAAAATCACAATTTAGAAGAATGTGCTGCAAGAAAGAATTAACCAATCTGGAGAGAAGTGCTATAAACTTGTAAATCCTTGCAGTTGGGAGCAGAGTCAAGAGGATTCGAAGGGGTTTATAACACCATAGGAAGAACAATAATATCAACCAACCAGAGCTCCCAGGGTCTAAACCACCAACCAAGAAGTACACATGGAGGGACCCATGGCTCCTACTGCATATGTGGCAGAGGATGGCCTTGTTGGGCATCAATGGGAGAAGAGGCCCTTGGTCCTATGAAGGCTTGATGCCCCAAGTGTAGGGAAATGCAAGGGCGGGAGGCAGAGGGGATAGGGTGGGGAACACACTCTCATAGAAGTAGGGAGAGGGGGGATGGGATGGGGGTTTCTGGGGGAGAAATCAGGAAAGGGGATAACATTTAAAATGTAAATAAAGAAATATCCAATTTAAAAAAGAAGAAGAAAAAAGTTCAAACAAGCCTGAGATACATCATGACTTCAAAGCCATTGGGGCTAAATATTGAGACCCTATCTTCTATTGAAAACAAAGCAAAAATAAAAATAACCAAAGTGATGTCCATATTAAATAAACAGGAATCTGTGTCTTTAGAACAGAAGGGAGAGTGTGGCCATGAGGAAAAACTGAATATACATTTTAGGAATAGAGCTGTATTCTGCAGCTTTTACCTGATGAAATACACACAGCATCTCAATTTGCCTGACTCCAGTGCAGCTATATGCAGATCCAAGACTTTTGTGTACAAATTCACTTACCCTGATCAACCCAAAAAGCAAAGAAAGAATGGAGTGTGAGTGAGGGAAGTCAGGAGTTTGTTGGGAACTGGAACTCATATCCCTGAAAGGCCAAAGGAGGGTGAACCCTGAGAACTTGGTAGCCTTGTGATGAGCACGTGAAGTCATTTCATTTAACTATCAGTGTGGCTAATTTTATTGGGCCACAGATAAATGAAGCATTTGATTTAACATCATCTGGATGTCTCTGTGATGGTGATTCTCTATGACAATAATATTTGAATCAGTAGACTGATTAAAGAAATTGCCTTCCCTGGTATTGATGATTTTATGCAATTTTTAAAGGCTTAAATAGAAAAGCTAAGTGAGAATTTAGTGTCTCTGCCTGTATGCTCCTCATAACAGTGGTCCTCTGCTATCTTCAGCCTCAAGCTTGGACTAAAGTATACACCACTGGTTCAATTGGGTCTTCAAATTGCTAGATAAATCTCTTAGGCTTCCTAGGTTCCTTCATCATGATCTAATTTCTCAACTCATATATATACCTATCTCTAACTCTACCTCCTCTTGTCGATTTTCTTCTCCTCTCCTGACCATAATAGTATTATATATGGTAGATATAATTATTATATTATGACATGTTATAAATTACATCATATTGTATTAGTAGCTTTATGTCACTCTGGAATATCTAATATAGACTATTTAAGAGATGTATTTTCTTTTACATTTTCAGAGAGTGTTAGTCTATCAGGGTGAGGAAGACAATGAAGAGTAGTTTAGCTCATGGTGACAGGAGTGTGAATTAGTAATTGTTCACATTATCACAGACTAGGGAGCAAGCAGAAAGAGCAAGTCAGGAACCAGAATTCAGATATAACTTCAAAGGCCCATTCTTAGTGTCTTCTACACTATTTTAGCAGCTAGGCCCTCTCTAAAGGCTCCACAACTTCCTCAAATGGTATTGCCAACAGGGGAATATGTGTTCAAACAGCCAATCTGGAACATTTTCAATACAACAATAATATATTTGTGCATATATTGTGTAATATATAGTTTGTGTTAAGTATACTTTCATATCTTTAAGTGACTTAATCATTTGTCAAACATCCTAAAAAGAGCTTGAATAGACCAAATGATATAGCCTATTTTGTGACACTCCAGGACTGACATGCACAAGTATTTACTGTACATGTAAATGTTGATTATATTTTCTCAGATGATGGGAAGAGATGAGAACTGTAACCAGGCTTTATAAATATATGGCTCAGACTGAGCCAATAATATTTCTATCTAACTATTCTTAGTCCTAGGCATGGAAGCTTCTAGTCTCCATACAATCTAATTTTCTGCAAGCCCAGACCTTGAAGATTTCAGCTTTTAGCCTCCATCTGCTAACCTATGCCTAGAATCATTCAGCCTCTGGTGTTACTGCTGAATAAGCTCACTCTTTTAACTCTTTCAAAACTCTGGTTCACCGATTCAACTCAGATGATCTGGCTCAAACTCCTCTCCAAGCTGACTGTTTCAAATTGACTTCTCTCAGATTCTAACTGAATTGCTCTGCTTGGAAAGAATTTCTCTGAACTCCAGGAACTGATCTGCTCCAAACTAAACTCAACTGCACTGAACTGAATTGAACTGTTACAAACTAAACTGAACTGAACTGACCTGAATTCCTCTCTCCCTCTCTGATCTTTATGCACCCTCTCTCTCCTGTCTATTCTCATGAGAGTTAGGCATATCCTATCTCCAACTCATTCTGTCAAATCTTTTTCTGATTCATCACTTTGTCTGCCCCACGAGTAGATACCATTGTCAGTGATTAAAGATATGTCTGTATTCCAGCCAGAGGGATCAAAGATGTGTACTAAAGTAGGTCTGTGATTAAATCCAGAGATTAAAGGTATAAAGGATGTGTCTATATTCAAGCTGTATCATATCCAAATCATATCTTTGGATGTGATACCTTGCCATAGCAGGTTTGTTTGCTGTATTAAAATTCCTCTACAATCTACTTACCCCAAGTAGGTAACTGATGACAATCCAAAGTAAGGACACCACCAAAGTCAAAATTGGCAAACCAATGAGTTCTATTGGGGTTACTTCAAAAATATGGGTAATGGGGTACATGTGTATAAAGGCAATAGTCTAATGAATTGGCTCAATTTCAGGAACTTTCTAAACTTTTTTATTTGTTTATTTCCTGATTTTAGTGTGCTTTATACTTATACCTATATATGGATGAATATAAAATTAATATAAAAATATGTAAAGGTAGATATAGAGGATATAGGTTAATATAGGTACAGACATAAAAGAATCTCCTTCTCCTTCTCTTTTCACAAAGCTATATAAAAAAGACAAAAGAATCAGTAAAAAGGCAGCAGCATAAGATTTCAGGAACAGGTAGAAAACTAAAAAGAAACTGCTTTAGGGAAAGAAACATGGAAGAAACAAGAACATCCCTGAAAAGCTCGCAGAACCAAGTAGACAAGATGCCTTGTGTCACTGGATATAGCTTCTATGAAAACCAGGGAGGAAAAATGGAAGATCAGAAAAAAAGGTGCAAAATGGTCCATGTAGAGTGAAGCCAGTACCCAGGAGAACAGCAGTCAGAAGTTGTTCCAAGTCTAAAGAAAAGTGATTGGCAGACTATGATCAATCACCTGAACTTATAACAAAGTAATTCAAGGTAGAAACATGGAACACAAATGGTCCAAGATAACAAGCAATATGATATGTTGCCTATGACGTCTGCTAGAAGAAATTCATCATATGATTTTCTGAGTTACAAGGTGAAGCATGAAGAGGAGGATTTTTTGCTCCCAAAGGATTTCGTTGCAAGATCTTCAATTGTTAATAGCATGCCTTAGACTCAGTTCTCATAATGATAGCAGATATCAAGCAATTCAAGCTGGCTTAAAAGGGGGGAAATTGATTAAGAGGATATTAAGCAGGTCACTGAGCTCGTAGGTAACTAGACACAGAGGGTAATTAAAACAGCAAATAGTTACCATCCCTCTTCTTCATCAATGCATCTCTCAGAACATTTACTTGCACAGAAAGATGGATGGAATATGACTACTCCACAGCTCCACAAGTGGTTATCATCTTGTTAATAATTCTGTGCTGGGTGGTTGAGAGGAAGTAGCCATGACCCTAAAATTCACTATTACCATGGACAAATGAATATACTATTAAATAAGAAAAAGATATGAAATATTTTAAAACATTGGAAGAGATACTGGTATTTTTAATGCAGAAAGAAAAGTAATTGATGAAACTGTGATTAAAAAAATAAAATCTATTTTATGAAATAGTTTGAGGAGTATTGGTATTAGATCTTCTTTGAAGGTCTGATAGAATTCTGCACTAAAACCATCTGGCCCTAGGATTTTCTTGGGAGACTTTTAATTACTGCTTCTATTTCCTTTGTGTCACAGGACTTTCCCTGTCCAATTACATTAGGGCAATGTGAGGCCTGTGATTGGACAGGGAAAAGGGAGGCATAGCTAAGAGTTGCAGAGACAGGGAACATCTCAGGGGAGAGGAATAAAAATGAAGATGGCTGCAGACGTGAACCAGCCATAAGTTGTGAAATCATAAGGTTAGAATAATTGAGATAAAACTTTTATCATTATCAATTGGTAATGAAATTATTGTATTTGCTTCTTGTAAATTGAGAATTCATTGATACATAAATCTGATTGGTTAACTATAAGGTTCAAGAGTTTTGATTTGATTGGTTACTGGAATGTGGGACCACCAATGTTGGAGAGGGAACTAGCAGCTCAGCCAGATGCTGCAGGGGCTAGCTGGAGAGAGTAGCCAGGAGCAGGAGCATGGGAGCACCAATTGGCCACACCAAGGAGTTAGTGTATCAAGAGAAGCAGGAAAGCAGAAAGTTGGTGGGTTCATTTTTAAATATTTCCTGCAATACCTTGGAGGTTGTAGGGCTGCTTAGATGGTTTATCTGATCCTGATTTAACTTTAGTACCTGGTATCTATCTAGAAAATCATCCATTTCATCCAGATTTTCCACTTTTGTTGAGTATATACTTTTGTAGTAGGATCTGATTATTTTTTTGGATTTCCTTAGTTTCTGTTGTTACATCTCCCTTTTCATTCCTGATTTTCTTTATTTGGACACTGTCTCTGTGCCCTTTGGTTAGTCTATCACAGACTAGGATTGTCTATCTTGTTGATTTTCTCAAAGAACCAGCTCCTAGTTTTGAACATCCTTTGTATAGTTCTTATTGTTTCAACTTGGTTGATTTCAGCCTTTAGTTTGGTTATTTCCTGCTGTCTACTCCTCTTGGGTGTATTTGCTTCTTTTCGTTCTAGAGCTTTCAGATGAGCTGTTAAGCTGCTAGTGTATGATTTCTCCAATTTCGTTATGGAGGCACTCAGAGCTGTGAGTTTTCCTCTGAGCACTGCTTTCACTGTATCCCTAAGTTTAGATATGTTGTGCCTTCATTTTCATTGAATTCTAAAAAGTCTTTAATTTCTTTCTTTATTTCTTCCCTGACCAAGTTATCATTGAGTAGATAGTTGTTCAGCCTCCACCTGTATGTGGGCTTTCTGTTGACTTTCTTTCTATTGAAGACCAGCTTTAGTCCATGGCGGTCCAATATAATACATGGGATTAATTCGATGTTCTTGTATCTGTTGAGGTTTGTTTTGTGTCTGAGTGTATGGTCAATTTTTCAGAAGGTACTATGAGGTGTTAAGAGATCCACCAAAGAAAGAAAACTACAAACCAATTTCTTTTATGAATATTGATACAAAAATATGTAATAAAATTCTCACAAACTGAATCCAAGAACACATCAAAATGATCACCCACCATGATCCAGTAATCCATCAATGTAATCCACTATATAAACAAACTCAAAAGAAAAAAACCACATGATCATCTCATTGGATGTGGAATAGGCTTTGACAAAACACAACACCCATTCATGTTAAAGGTATTGGAGAGATCAGGATCAGAGATCAAGGTGCATACCTAAATATAATAAAAGCAATATATAGCAAACCAATAGCCAATATCAAACTAAATGGGGAGAAACTCAAAGCAATCCCATTAAAATCAGGGACAAAACAAGGCTGCCCACTCTCTCCCTACCTATTCAATATAGTACTCAAAATTCTAGTCAGAGCAACCAGACAACAGAAAGAAATCAAAGGGATACAAATTGGAAGGGAGGAAGTCAAGATATCATTATTTGCAGATGATATGATAGTATACCTAAGCAACCCCAAAAATTCTACCAGAAAGCTCCTACAGCTGATAACTGTGGCAGGATTTTCCCCGTCCAATCTATTTAAATATTAGTGCAGCAGGAGGCTTGTGATTAGACAGGGTAAAGGGAGGCATAGCTAAGAGTTGCAGGGAGAGAAACAGAGATGGAGGTACAGGAGAAGGAAGCAAGATGGACAACGAACCGGATGATTCAGATTCAGTGTGGCTTTAAATAGCCACAGGTAGATATAATTTCTTATAGGGATAGAATAATTGGGGTAACTTGTCTAATCTAGGTGGGCAGCTTGTACCATTATCAATTGGTCCTGGAATTATTGTGTAGGCATCTTGTGAATTAAGAATTTAATGATATATAAATCTGACTGCTTAATTATAAGCTTCTGGAGTTTTGATTTGCTGAGTTGAGGGCAATTGTGACTGTTGACCACAGGGCTGAATGGCTGAGAAGGAACTAGCAACTCCAGAGACAAGCTAAGAGAGCTGGGAAGATGGCAATCAGTTGCTGCATGGGGCTAGCCATGGAGGCAGCAGAGTTGGCAGGCAGTGAGTAGCTCATCAAGTATGAGAACATGTCGTACCCTTTTTCAATATTTCCTGCAACAAACAACTTCAGCAATGTGACTGGATATGAAATTAAGTCAAATAAATCAGTAGACTTCCTCTACTTAAAGGATAAAAGGGATGAGAAAAATTAGGGAAATAACACCCTTTACAATAGTCATAAATAATATAAAATATCTTGGTGTGACTCTAACCAAGCAAGTAAAAGATCTGTATGACAAGAACTTCAAATCTCTGAAGAAAGAAATTGAAGATCTCAGAAGATAAAAAGATCTCACATGCTCATGGATTGACAGGATTAATATAGTAAAAATGGACATTTTACCAAAACCAATCTGCAGATTCAATGCAATCCCCATCAAAATTCCAACTCAATTCTTCATAGAGTTAGAAAGAGCAATTCTAAAATTCATTTGGAATAACAAAAAAACTAGGATAGCGAAAACTATTCTCAATAATAAAATAATGTCTGGGGGAATCATCAACCCTGACCTCAAACTATACTATAGAGCAATAGTGATAAAAACTGCATGGTATTGGTACAGAGACAGGCAAGTAGATCAGTGGAATAGAATTGAAGACCCAGAAATGAACCCACACACCTATGGTCACTTGATCTTTGACAAAGGAGCTAAAATTATCCAGTGGATAAAAGCATTTTCAACAAATGGTGCTGGTTCAACTGTCCATCAGCAGGTAAAAGAATGTAAATCAATTCATTCTTATCTCCTTGTACAAAGCTCAAGTCCAAGTGGATCAAGGACCTCCACATAAAGCCAGATATGCAAAATCTAACAGAAGAGAAAGTGGGGAAGAGCTTTGAATACTTGTGCACAGGGGAAAACTTCCTGAACAGAACACCAATGGCTTATGCTTTAAGAGCAACAATCAACAAATAGGACCTCATAAAATTGAAAAGCTTCTGTAAAGCAAGGGACACTATGAAAGGATAAAATGGCAACCAACAGATTGTGAAATGATACTTAACAACTCTACATTTGATAGAGGGCTAATATCCAAAATATACAAAAAGCTCAAGAAGGTAGACTCCAGAGAACCAAATAACCCTATTAAAAAGTGGAGTGCAGAGCTAGAGAACTCTCAACCAAGGAATCTTAAATGGCTGAGAAATACTTAAAGAAATGTTCAACATCCTTAGTCATCAGGGAAATGCAAATCAAAATGACCTTGAGATTCCACCTCACACTAGTCATAATGGGTAAGATCAAAAATGCAGGCGACAGCAGATGTTGGCAAGGATATGGAGAAAGAGGAACACTCCTCCATTGCTGGTGGTACTGCAAGATAGTAAAGCCACTTTGGAAATCAGTCTGGCAATTTCTGAGAAAATTAGAAATAGTTCTACCTGAAGAACCAGCTATACTACTCCTGGGCATATACCCAAAAGAGTCTCCATCATATAATAAGGATACTTGCTCCACTATATTCATAGCAGCCTTATTTATAATAGCCAGAAGCTGGAAACAACCCAGATGTCCCTCAGCAGAAGAATGGATACAGAAAATGTGGTACACATTCTATGCAGCTCTTAAAAGAGTGACTTCATGAAATTCACAGTCAAATGGATGGAACTAGAAAATATCATCCTGAGTGAGGTAACCCAGACTCAAAAGAATACACATGGTATGTGCTTACTAATAAATGGATAGTAGCCCAAAATCTCACAATGCCTATAATACAACCTACAGACCATATAGAGTATAGAAGGAAGTCCAAGGGATGGATGCTACAGTCCTACATTGAGGGGAAAACAGAATGATTGTGGGAGGTGTAAGGAAAGGAAGGAAAAGGGAGGAAGAAAGGAGAAGGAAGAGGAAATAAGGGTGGAAGTTTCAGAAACTAGAGATGTGAGAGGTTATAGAGGGTCAGGAAATTGAATAAAAACAGATAGCAAGGAGGATAAAGAACTGGGAATAGCCACTGGAGGGTCCCAGACACCGGACAAACGTTAGGCTCCCAGGACCCATTGGGATTGACTTTAGCCATAATGCACAGAAAAGGGGAGATAGAACCTGTAGAGATCACTTCCAGTAGATAAGCATGGCTCCTGGTCAGGGGATTGGGCCACCCACCCATCTCAAAGTTTTTTAACCCAGAAATGTTCCTGTCCAAAGGAAGAACAGGGACAAAAAAATGGAACAGAGACTGAAGGAAGGGCCAACTGGGAATGGCCCCACCTGGGGATACCTCATGTCTACAGACACCAAACCCAACACTGTCAGTGGTCAAGAGGCACTTGCGGAGAAGAACCAAGTGTGGCAGTTCCTGGGGAGGTCCGGCCAGCAACTGACCAATGCAGATGCGGATGCTTGGAGCCAATCATCAGACTGAACTCAGCGAACCCGGTGTGGGTGCTGACAGAAGGATTGGAGGAGCGGAGGGGATTACAACCCCATTAGAAGAATGACATAAGTTGGTCTGACTACCCAGTTCTCCCAAAGTCTAGACCACCAACCAAGGAGCGTACCTGGAGGGATCCATGGCTCCAGATATATGTGTAGCAGAGGATGACTTTGCCTAAGAGCAACAGGAGGGCAGGCCCTTGGTCCCAGGGAGGTTGGATACCCCAGAGTAAGTGGATGCTGGAGTGGTGTGGTAGGAGAGTGTGGTGGGTGGGGGAGAACTCTCATACAGGCAAAAGGGAGGGGGGAGGGCAGATGTGGGACAGGGGTTGGTGGAGGGGTAACTGGGATGTGGGATATCATGGGATGGAGAGTTGGTGGAGGGGTAACTGGGATGTGGGATATCATTTGAGATGTAAATGAATGGAATGATTAATAAATAATAAAGAAAGAAAAATAAAATTTAAAGAATAGAGTCATGATGACTACTTTTTGCTTCTGATGTCATGTTACTTTCCATCTATAAATTACTTCACTTGGTGGGAAAGTAAGAGTATAATTGCAAAACAAAACAATACTCTTCCTGCCCTTCCCCACCAAAAAACAAAACAAAAAACAAACAAACAAACAAAAACAAAGGAACAAGTTGTTTTCTAATGCCAACTCATTCTCAATTTGACCCTAGCTTCTGGATTCAACCCTTCTACTGGATGGTGGAAAGAATGCCCACTCAGACAAAACAGAACCCAGACAGCATAGCACACTATGTAGGCTCTTTCTTAGTAACTTCCAATGTCTGAGCCCCTCAGAAATTGACCTACACAAAAATACCCTGCTTTATAGAACTTTGCTCCTATAGTGATTAGCTTGAATGAGGTTATCTTGACTGGTATATGAACTACAGATTTTTCAAGCTGTCCGTCATAATTAGCCAAGATCTTACTGTCACAGAAGCAATTAGGTAAAAGTTCCTGATATTTGTATTTTTCAAAATACTTTCAGTAACAAGACACCAAAGCCTAACCATGCTAACCTAAAGCAGATAATTTTTCAGTACATTTGAGCTATAGTAAGAGTAGAGTTACCATATAGGCAAACACATCTGAGAGTATACATGCTATTAGGATACCCTCTCACTTCATTTATTTCTGGTGGTTGCCTCTTTCCCCATGTTGACTCCATTTTCTCTTATTGTGTTCTTCAAATGATGAAGTTACAAACAGATACCAACTACAGTCATAACTAGCCAACTCAACTGTTTGGATGGTGTTTCCAACTCTGCCTTATTTGCTCCCCACTAGGACTCTACTCTTCTCTATCACTCTTATGGTTCCCTCCCTCTCTGATAAATGTACTTCTCTTCTGTTCTCTTATAGAAAATATATTTTAGTGCAATTTCTTATTTCTGAGAATTCATAAAATACATTTTGATCATATTAGTTTCCTTCTCCCAGTGCTTCCCATATTCTCCCCAACTCTCTTCTCACCCAACTTAAAGTCCTTTTTCTCTTTCCTTCTCTCTTAAAATCAAAAGCAAATGGGCTGGAGAGATCGCTCAGCTTTTAAAAGCATCAACTGCTCTTTCAGAGGACTCAAGTGCAAGTCTCAGCACCAATATGAAGGCTCACAACTATCTGTATCCAGTTCCAGGGAATGGACACCTTCACACAGACATGCATACAGGCAAAACACCAATGCATATAAAAGAGCAATGAATAAATTATAAAACAAAAACTGCATGCATATGCATGTGCATATACACATCAGAGAGAGAGAGAGAGAAAGAGAGAGAGAGAGAGAGAGAGAGAGAGAGAGAGAGAGAGAGAGAGAGTCCAATATGTGATGTACAACTATTACTGAGCATGGGTCCTGCTCTGGGACATAGCTAATATGCCCAGTGTTACCCACTCTGCCTGGAGCTTTGCCTGGGGTGGGAAATAGTGCCCCCTTCCCATCCTATGTGGTTCTTTAAACATAGTATCTCATGTATTCTAAACTGGCCTCAAACTCATCATATAGCTGACAGTAACCCTGGGCTTCTCTTGATTCTTCTCCCTCTACCTCACAAGGACTGGGTTATGAGCAGTCATGATCATACCCAATTTTATCAGGCTTTTATGTCATTCTGTGGATCTAAGGACCTGTGCATGCTAGACAAGTACTTTATGAGCTGAGCTTCACACCTAGCCTTACAGTGTGAAGATTCTTTAACAATGTATGTGTTGTAAACTCTGAAAGCTGGTTTCTTATATAGCTTCTCTCTGACTAATATAACTATTAGTTTTACATTTTCTTTATCATACCTTATATTTTCCAAAATCCTTTAAAATTATTTTTGTATAAAGAAGGAGTTCTAATTTTATTATTTTATGTGTATAAGTGTTTTGCATGCATATATGTATGTACACCATTAACATGCCTGGTGCCACATTATACTGGAACATGGAATGTGGAACCGGAATTACTGTTGTGAGAGACTATGTGAATGGTAAGACTTAAACCTGGGTCCTCTGAAAGAACATCCAACACTGTTAACCATTGAGCCATCTCACCAGTCCCATTGAGTTTTTTATAATAATGATGATGACAATAGTAACAAATTCATACTAATGCAAAGATGAGTTTTGTTTGCAAAACTGCACCCTACCGGTGGCAAACTCAGAAAAGTTGCAATTATCTGTAGGCCAAGGTAATTTTTAATATACTCAGATACCCATGATAAACTCTGTTTAAAACATATAGCAAACTAGCTAAATTGCATATTTGTTAATATGTATAGTTTTCTATTAAAACGGTTGTCTATTTATTCATCTGACATTTGTCAAATATTTACTGTGCATCAAAATTAGAGTTGACTCATAAAGATTTGATGATGAACAGTTCAACCATATCCAATACATTCCATTACAATGAGCAAAGGTTAAGAACACCGAAAATCAGCCTGCCAGATTCCAAAGAATGCCGCAAGAGGAAAAAAGCATTTACAATAAAAGATATAAGAATAATACATTTTGATAGGAAGTGATAGCCTCTCTTTGGAAATGAGATTTAAGATAAAGGGAAAAGACAAAAAGAAGGGACTGGTGTGTAAAGTTCTAAAGCAGACAAGGGTTTGTAATGCATAATGAACTGAAAGAAAGGAGAAGCCAAGGGAGCGAATGGGGCATGGCACAGGGTAACACTGAGGAGAGGATCTATGGCCATTGGAGGCCCTGGTGCAGAAGTCACAGCACTAATCCCATTCAGAGATTGACATCCTTCTTCAGAGCAGGGCTAAACACCCACTGAAGTCATCCCTTACTTTGAAACATTCCTCCATAAATAAAATCCCAGGACTGGCAGATACCACACTGCAGTATGCAGAAGCCTAGTCTAAGGTACAAAATGACAAGGAAGAAGCGACCAAAGAAATCATACATTTTTTAAAAAAATATAGAAAAAGCAAAGAGTAAAAAAAGCACCCAGGTAAAAAGCATGAGAACAAACCACCATATTCTGAAGCTCAATGGTGTACACAATTATTTAGTTATAACTTTTGCTGCATACTCCATCACTATTTAAGGGATCAAAAATATATGCGTTCTGTTTCAGAACATGACATACCATTAGCACTAAATATGTGAGAATCTACCCTGAGCAGTTTTATGTCAATTTGAAAAAAGCTAAGTCATCTGAAAGAAGGGAACCACCTAAAGAAAATGACTGTCTAAGATTCAGTTATAGGCGTGTCTATAGGTGATTTTCTTAGTTATTGCTGGGGAAATGTTCAGACCATTGTCCATGGTACCAACCATAGCACATGGGAAAGAAAGCAGGCTGAGCAAGCTCTGAGGAGTAAGCCAGTAAGCGGGACCACTCACGATCTCTGTATCAGCTCCTTCCTCCAGGTTCCTGCCCTGTTTCAGTTCCTGTCCTGACTTTCTTCATTGATAAACAGGAATATAAAAGTATAGGTCAAACAACACCTCCCCTAACTTGCTTTTAAGTCATGGTGCTTCATCACAGTAATAGAAATCCTAACTAAGACATAATCTATGTTTATGTTTACCACTTTATAATACAAAACAAATGTAAAGTATATTGTATATAAATATCTTGGTTTCCAGGCATTTATTAATCTACCATGATCAGAGAGGGAAGGAATAAAGACATGTATTTCTCTACAACTCTCCATCTATACCAACTAAAACTTTATTTTTTTGGCTTGAGAGAATATGGCTTATTCAATCCTACACCGAATAATATGTATAAAATTCTAAAATCAGTCTCCCTAGGCTTGCTAACCATCATGTTAAAAAGTTTTCTGAGCTGGGAAACAACAGCTCTGTAACTGGTATGCTATCTGTCTTTTTCCCCCTTAGGAAAAAAGGGAGGTGGGAGATCAAATGATCAAGTTAATAAATTATATGCAAAGAACTTATCTATTTATCAGGATCAAAAAGGCTAATTAAGTGAAAACCACTGAAAGACAATGAAATTGATCTTTTCCTTCATGCTGCTAGAAAAATTAGCATAAAAATTTAAATTGTGAGCCAAGGAGAATTCTGAGTTATTGGGAAAGGAAATGAGACAGATCGAGCTCTTCTGCAGATCATTTTATTGCTGCTTTATGGAAAGCATAATTTTCCATTGGCAATGAAAGTTGCAGTAGAAACCTCTCAGGGTAAACTAAATAAGAGAGCTCAGAAATTGGCCAGTGGCACCAACTAAACCGAAAATTCTTAAATAGAAGAGGAATTATTTTTTTATGGGATAATATTAAAATCCTGCAGAGCCCTGAGAAAACCTAATACATGTTATAGACAAGTGTTTTCAAATCTTCCTTTCCCCCGCTCTTTGATATAGTTTCATAAGGTAGTTTCTACAATCTTCTCTTTTTATTAATTAATTAGTTTATTTTGCACCCTAAAAGGAGCTTCCCCTCCCTCCTCTCCTCCCAGGCCCTCCCTTCACCCCCATTCTTTTCTCCTCAGAAAACTGGAGGGATCCCACACAGATAACAATCCACCTTGGCACATCAAGTTGCAGTAGGACTAGGCTCATCTCCTGTTGAGCCAAGACAAGGCAGCTCAGTTAGGGGAAAAGGGTCCAAAGGCAGGCAACAGAGTTAAAGACAACCCCTACTCCAGCTCTTACGGGTCCCATATGAAGACGAAGCTGTGCATCTGTTATATATATGTAGGGGGCTTACCTAGATCTATCACATGCATGCTCTTTAGTTGGTAGTTCAGTCTCTGCGAGCCACTATGTGCCTAAGCTAGTTGATTCTGTAAGTTTTCTTGTGGTGTCCTTGATCCCTCTGGCTCCTTCAACCCCTGCCACCACCTTCCACAAGATTCTCTGAGTTCTGCCTAATGTTTGGCTCTGGGTCTCTGAATCTGTTTCTATCAGCTGCTGGGTAAAGCCACTCAGGGGAAAGTTATCTTAGGCTACTGTCTGCAAGTATAGGAAAATATCATTAATAATATCAGGGGTGGGCTCTCTCTCATGGCCTGGGTGTCAAGTTGAAACAGTCATTAGTTGGCCAGTCCCTCAATTCCTGTTTCATCAAGATGATCCTGTACATCTTGTAGAAAGGACAAATTGTGGGTTGAAGGTTTTGTGAACGGACTGGTGTCCCCATACTTCCACTGGAAGTCTTTTCTTGTTACGGGATATGGCCATTTTAGATTCAATGTCCCCTATTGCTAGGGGTCTTAGCTAGAGTCGCTCTCATAGCTCACTGGAAGAATCCATGGTCCAAGGTTTCTAGTTCCTCCCAGAGATATCTCTAACCACCACCAATCACAGTTCTCTCTCCCTTTCTCCTTCTAAAACTTGATTCCTCTAGTTCTACTCTCCACACAATCCCCCCTCCAGTTCATTCTCTCCATCCACCTATAATCTCTGTTTTATTTCCCATTCTCAGTGAGATTCAAGTATTCTCTCTTAGGCCCTACTTATTACTTAACCTTCTTTGAGTCTGTGGATTGTAGCATGGTTATATTATATGTTACGACTAATAACCATTTGTAAGTGGATACATACCATGTTTGTCTTTCTGGGTCTGGGTTACTTCACTCAGGATGATATATTGTAGTTCCATCTATTTGCCTGAAATTTTCATAATGTTCTTATTTTTGATAGTTCATTAGCATTTCATTATGTAAATGTAACATATTTTCTTTACCAATTCTTCAGTTGAGGGATATCTAGGTTGTTTCCAGTTTCTGGATATTATAAATAAAGCTGCTATGAACATAGTTGAGCAAGTGTCCTTGTGGTATGGTGGAATATCTTTTAGGTATACGCCCAGAAGTGGTATGGCTGGGTCTTGAAATAGAACTATTCCCATTTTTCTGAGAAATGCCAAATTGTTTTCCAAGTTGTACAAGTATGCAATTCCATCAGCAAGAGAGGAATGTTCCCCATGCTCCACAGCCTCAACCACATGAGCTGCTGCTTGAGATTTTTATCTTAGCCATTTGAGAGGTGTCAAATGGAATCTGAGTTGCTTTCATTTGCATTTCTCTAATGACTAAGGACATTGAACATTACTTTAAGTGTTTCGTAGCCATTTGAGATTACTCTGTCAAAAATTCTGTTTAGTTCTACACCCCCTTTTTAAATTGCGTTATTTGGGCAGTTGCTCTATAATTTCTTGAGTTCATTATATTTGGGATATAAGCCCTCTGTCGGATGTAAGGTTGATGAAGATCTTTCCCCACTCAGTAGGTTGCCATTTTGTTCTATTGACAGTGTCCTTTGTCTTACAGAATGTTTTCAGTTTCATGAGGTACTATTTATTAATTTTTGATCTTAGTGATGAGCTGTTGTTATCCTATTCAAGAAGTTGTTTCCTGTACCTATAAGTTCAACCTACAACCTCCCTTTCTCTTCTATCAGATTCAGTTTATCCAGTTTTATGTTGAGGTCTTTGATCCACTTGGACTTGGAATTTGTGTAGGATGATAAATAAGAATCTATTTGCATTCTTCTACATGCAGACATCCACTTAGTCCAGCATTTGTTGAAGATTCTTTCTTTTTTTTTTTCCATTGTATATTTTTGCTTCTTTGTCAAAAATCAAATATTCAGAGAGGAGTGTGTGTGTGTGTGTGTGTGTGTGTGTGTGTGTGTGTGTGTGTGTGTGTTTGTGTGTGTGTATTTCTGGGTCTTCAATTTGATTGCATCGACAAACATGTCTGTTTTTAATGCCAATACCATGCGATTTTTATTGCTATTGCTCTGTAGTACAGTTTGAAGGATTGCATTAGCTATTCTGAGTTTTTTGTTTCTTCATATGAAGTTGAATATTATTCTTTCAAAGTCTATAAAGAATTCTGTTGGAATTTTGATAGGAATTGCATGGAATCTGTAGGTTGCTTTTGGTAAGATGACATTTTTACTATGTTAATCCTACTGATCCATGAGCATGGACGATCTCTCCATCTTCTGATATCTTCTTCAAGTTCTTTCTTCAAAGACTTGAAGTATGTCTCATATAGGTGCTTCACTTGCTTTGTTAGGGTTGCACTAAGGTATTTTATATTATTTGTGGCTATTGTGAATGGTGTTGTTTCCCTAATTTCTTTCTCATCCTGTTTATAATTTGTATAAAGGAGTGCTACTGATCTGTTTAAGTTAATTTTATAACCAGACACTTTGCTGAAGGTGTTTATCAGCACTGGAAGATCTCTGGTAGAATTTTTGGGATTGCTTTTGTATACTATCATATCATTTGCTAATAGTGATACTTTGGCTTCTTCCTTTTCAATTTGCATTACCTTGATATCCTTTATTTGTTTTATTTATCTAGATAAAACTTCAAGTACTGTATTGAATAGATACAAAGAGAATGCTTGGTATGGGCCTTGTATCTATGATATCTCCAAGACTTTTAACATGAAAAAGTGTTGGATTTTGTCAAAGTTTTTTTTTTCTGCATCTAATGAGATGATCCTGCATTTTTTGGTTATTTTTTCTTTTTTCAGTTTATTTATATGGTGGATTACATTGATGGACTTTCATGTGCTGAACTATCCCTGCATCTCTGGGATGAATGCTACTTGATTGTAATGGATGGGGTTTTTTATGCGTTCTTGGATTCAGTTTGCAAGTATATTATTGAGTATTTTTGCATCCATGTTTTAAAGAGAAATTCATCTGAAATACTCTTTCTTTGTTGAGTTTTTATGTGGTTTAGGTATCAGAGTGACTCTGGTCTCATAGAATGAGTTTGACAATGTTCCTTCTTTTTCTATTTTGTGGAATTGTTTGCAAAGTATTGATATTAGCTCTTCTTTGAAAGTCCAGTAGAATTTTGTGTTAAAATCATCTGGCCCTGGAATTTTTGTTTGTCTGTTTGGTAGACTTTTAATGATTGTTTCTATTTCCTTAGGGATTATATATTTATTTAAATTGTTTACCTGATCTTGATTTAACTTTGGTACATGATATCTTTCAAGAAAATTGTCCATTTTGTTTCAATTTTGCAATTTTGTGGAGCACAGGTTTTAAAAGTAAAACCTAATGATTCTTTAGCTTTCCTCAGAGTTTGATGTTATATCCCCTTTTCATTTCTAATTTTGTTAATTCAGATATTCTCTGTCTGCCTTTTAGTTGGTTTGTTTAAGGATTTGTCTATCTTGCTGATTTTCTCAAAGAACCAGCTCTTGGTTTCATTGATTCTTTGTATTGTTCTCTCTGTTTCTAATTTACTTGTATGACCCTGAGTTTCATTATTTCCTACTATTACTCCTTTTGGATATTTTTGTTTCTTTTTGTAGAGCTTTCAGGTGTGCTGCTAAGTTGCTGTTAAGAGATCTCTCCAATTTCTTTTTGAAAGCACTTGGTGCTGTGAAGTTTTCTCTTAGCACTTCTTTTATGGTTTTCCATAAGTTTGGGTATGTTGTGCCTTCATTTTCATTGAATCCTACCTAGAAAGTCTTTAATTTCTGTCTTTGTTTTTTCCCTGACCCCACAGTCATTTAGTAGAGTTTCTCAGTTTCCATGAGTCTGTAGACTTTCTGTTGTTTCTGTTGTTGAAGTCCAGCTTTAATCCATGGTGATCTAATAAGATACAAGGGGTATTTCAATTTTCTTGTATCTGTTCAGGTGTGCTTTTATGGTCAGTTTTGGAGAAGGTTCCATGAGGTGCTGAGAGTAATGTTTGGGTGAAATGTTTTATAGATGTCTGTTAGGTCCATTTCAGTTATTATGTCTATAACTTTTATTATTTCTCTGTTTAGTTTCTGTCCTTGATGAGAGTGGGGTGTTAAAATCTCCCACTATTAATGTGTGGGGTTTGATGTGTGCTTTAAGCTTTAGTAATGTTTCTTTTACAAATGTGGCTGCCTTTGCATTTGGGGCATAGATGTTCAGAATAGAAACATCATCTTGGTTGATTTTTACTTTGATAAGTATGAAATGTCCCTCTCCATCACTTTTGATTAAGTTTTGTTGAAAGTCTATTTTATTAGATATTAGAATGGCTACTCTAGCTTGCTTCGTGTCCATTTGCATGAAAAACCTTTTTCTATCCATTTTCTCTCTGAGGTAGTGCCTATCTTTGATGCTGAGATGTGTTTCTTATATGCAGCAGAATGATGGATTCTGTTTTTACATTCATTCTACTAGCCTGTGGTTTTTTATTGTGGAAATGAGTTCATTGATGTTGACAGATATTAATGTCCAGTGCTTTTTATTTCCTGATATTTAGATGTTGGAAGTGGTAGAGTGAGTGTGTGTGTGTGTGTGTGTGTGTGTGTGCATGTGTGTGTGTGTGTGTGTGTGTGTGTATGTATGTATGTATGTATGTTTCCCTTCTTTTGTTTTTCCTGGTGTGGAGTTATTTATTTCCTGTGTTTTCTTATGTACAATTAATCTCCTTGTGTTAAAGTTTTCCTTCTAGTATCTTCTGTAAGGCTAAATGTCTGGATAGCTAATATTTAAATTTGATTTATTCTTAGAATATCTTGTTTTCACCATCTATGGTGATTGAAAGTTTTGCATGGTATAATAATTTGGGCTGGCATATGTGGTCTCTTTGAGACTGCAAAACTTCTGTGTTAGGTTATTCAGGTAGTAAGATATCTGGGCTCCAGTGATACCATATTGCTCTGGCTTTGGTTGGTTGTGTTCGTATGCTTGCCGTTAGCCATTTGGTTGTCTCTGGTGCCAGCAGGCCACCAGGGATGCCAGCAGAATTGTGGACTGGAAAATGGAGTACAGGAGAGTAGGTACAATTTACCACTGTTGGCTGTGCTTTAGGGGGACTTGACAGGCAGGAGTTTGGGGGTAAGAATTTTACCTGGCAATCCCTGGTGCCAGCAGGAACAGGGAACAGGGCACATAAATTTGTCTTATCGTCATATTAAACTAAAATTTTAAGATACCTTTAATACCAGCTTTCTGGTTAAAAACTGCTGATGTGTTGGATCTGTTGATGGATTCAAAAGTCATAGAGGAACCGAAGGATATGGCCAGATATCTGGCTAAGATAGATTGGGAACTCACATCATTTCTATGTTTAGTATGGAGATTTCATGGTACATAGAACTCGTAATAGGTGTATGGTGTAGAAAAGGGTAATGCAAATTTACTTGAAGGTAGGCAATGCCCTATCCCTTCTGCAGGGAAAAAAAACAGTATTCTAGAAATCTTTCAATTTTTTTGCCATAGAACCTTAAATGTCCACAGATAGTAAAACACAGTGTGAGGAAACTCTTAGAGAAACCATGTTTCCCCTCATTTTCCCTCCAGTACCTTTGGACCACTTTCAGTTACTTCAGATCAACCTGTTGAGGTCCTTAGCATGTAGATAATCACTCCCATCCCTCTTTTTTCAAAACTGAGACATCTTCAGACAAGCTGCCACAGGACTAGACTTCAGACTTTGGAGTCTGAAAAGTAAGTACTTCGGATGAATTGAGAATCAACTATAAAACTAAAATCCTGGCCTTTCTGTCTCCAGCTCCATGATCAGATGAGAACACTTACCTGGGGGGAGGCAGTAATTTCTTTATAAGCTTCTGTGTGCATGCCACTTTATTAATGCCTTAATTACTGAAACCCAGCTTGGAAAAATGGGCCATATAGGGTATAGTTTTATAGGATGTATAGGACCAGCGCCTCTGCATTTCTGGAAATAGCAGACCTAAAAACAGGAGTCCAACCTTAAATAAAAACTTTAAAGTCTAAAAGATTAATAAAACAGATCATCATTGCCCCTGTGGCTACTCACCTTTCAGAGTGTTTAATAATGTTTGATTAATACTTAAAGATGTGTGTGTGTGTGTGTGTGTGTGTGTGAGAGAGAGAGAGAGAGAGAGAGAGAGAGAGAGAGAGAGAGAGAGAGAGAGACTCACTATGTAGCCTGGGCTGGCTTAGAACTTGAGAGAAAGACAATGTTGGTCCTGAATTGATGGAGATTGACCATTCTCTGCCTTCCAAATGATAGGATTAGATGTGTGTGCCATCATGCTCAGCCAAAAACAAAGTTGTTCAATTTTGAACCTAAAATAATTATATCTTGTTAAGAAAAGAGATGAGACATAGATTTGAATCTTTTGCAGAACATTTATTGTTTCTTTTGTGGAGAGCATATTTCATGTGCAATGAAAGGTGCTTGTAAAATCCTCCCAAGGGACACAAAATAGTTACTGAGCATATGTCCTTTTGAAGGTGAAACTGGCTTATAGAGTTTATCTGACATGACTCCTATTTCCAGTGTGAATGAGGTAAAGGAGGGAAAATGGACATATTCACTAAATCTTCCCTCTCGTCTGTGATCTGTGGGACCCAGGTAAGCCAACTGAGAACTGGGTCATTGTAGATGGCATTGCTCATGTGTTTGGTCTCTTTAGCTCAAGCTTATCGCTCAGAGCTGCTGTGCACTGAGAGACACACCCTGCCAAAACAGTAGGCAGAGTTTAACCTGATATTTGTTAAATAGGTTTTCCCTGCTAGCCTGCAGTCAAATGTAAATAAATGTAATAGGATGTGTTTATTTATAAAATGGAACCATGCCGAAGAAACTAGTGTCAAGATGACTTCCAAGGGACTTAGACTAATTTGCTTCTGCTCTTTTTGACTTGCTGTGCATTAAGAATACCTGTATCTTATCTAAAGCTAAAACTACCTAAAAAAATTTTAATGCAGTATTTGACATATTATCCTCCTGAATTTATATGAGCAAATTGTATAACCTTTATAGCTACCACATGTAAATAATCAATGACTACTTTTTTCTTATTATTTTATGCAGTATGCTAAGACCTCATGACTGAACAATATTATCAGACTTTAACATCAAAACATAGCAATAAATTAAAATGCACCATAAAAACAAAACATTTGTTACCTTCCCTTGCCAAAGTATAAAATGGCATTAATTCTAGCACAATAGCTTGGAATTTAAGTTGGTTTTTCTTGAAACAATATCTTACCATCACCTCTTGGCACTGAAAGAGCCTGTATTCATGGGAATATATAGTTTAAGTCTGCAGTCAGCACTATTAAGGGAAAAAAGGCAAACATAGCAAGTAAATCTCCTTATAATCATAGCCTAGTAGCTCTTAAATGTCTGTGAATTGAAGAAAATTAATACGCAATTTCACAATGCAATATAGTGTGTAGAAAATGCCCTGCCAACACTAACATTCAATTGATTTTCTCTCTTAGATGGCATCTGATTAGAAGACAATATTCTCTCAGAGTCCATATATACAAACCTGAATCCAACTGAGAACACACAATGAAAATTTCAATAGAGCTTCAATAGAGAAGAAAACTATTGGGACAGAGAGATTGCTCAGCAATTAAAAGCACTGGATGCTCCTGCAGAGGAACCAGACTTGGTTTTCAGCATCCACATAGCATCTCACAACCATTTGAATGTCCAGTTCCAAGGGATCTGATGTCTTCTGCCTCAGCAGAAACTGCGTTCACATGGTATAAGTCATAAAAACAAAAACAGTCATACACATAAATAAAAATAAATATTTTAAAAAGAAGTAGAGAATTATGGTAGAATATCTTATTTATTTATCTGGGAAATGTTTATGTTGTCTTCAATTATACCAGCTCTGTTTCTTGAAGGTTTAAACATCAATTTGAGTGAAATCTGGAGCCTAAAATTCACCAATTCCTGCAGACTATGTGTCCTATGGGGAAAAGTTGGGTAGAATCTCAAAGCCTCATGGAAAACCTACAGGTAGAAATCTGGCAATATAGAAAATATCATGAAGAATCTCAGAATTCAGAGGTTGGGAAGCAGTGCTGGGAAGCGCTGTTGTCTGGACACAGCAAGGACTGTGGTTGCCTGCACAAGACCCATCAAGAGCAAACAATCTATAGGCATGATGTTTGTGTGCACTGTGTAAATATTATCCTTGCGTTATTTCAATGTTGATTTCTCTGCCCTCATATCTTGTTTCACTCCAGACACAACATTGCAATGCTTATGCCTAGAAACTACTGTATCAAGTTTGTGTAAACAATTCTTAACACTTATTCTCTGCTTTGTCATAAATGATGATCACCCAAAGCCTGGGCAGAAGAGACAATAGGGCAGAACCTTCTGCCAGCCAGCCAGGGAGAGAGAGAGAGAGACAGAGACAGAGACACACAGAGACAGACAGAGAATGAATGACCATGAGTAGGAAAAAGGACCAAAAAGATACCATGAGAAAAAACATTTGACCCAAAGAAACAGATCAATAATAACATGCAAGTATCATGAGATTGGGCTGGGAGGTAACCAGATTAGCACAGGAGCTTAATATAAGTAAATACTGCCCAAATATTGAGATGTAGTTTGAAATAAATCTTAGTTTCTCTAAGTGGAGGCTAACAAAGGTAACAAAATACGGTTGCCCTATTAATTTATTGATTGCACTTAAATTAAAATAATTAATTTTACACAAGCCAAAATTCCAGCCTAGGTGAAATAGATGATTTCTAGGCCCAAATCCAAACTGAGGAAGTATTGGTAAAGGATACTTGCTGTGGAAAGTACAGTCATTCTTTTTTGAAGGACTGGTCTCAAGTAAGTTTCCCATGCTCCAAAAGAGAGCCCACACCCATGCACATATGCGCAGCACTAATATACCTAGTGGGTTATTAGAAGAAGAAAATAAGAGGAAGAAGAAGAGGAGGAGGGGGAAGAGGAGAAGGGAGAGAAGGAGGAGGAGGAAAGAAGAAAAGGAAGGATGGAAGGAAGGAAGGAAGGGAGGAAGGAGGGAAAGAAGGAAGAAAGAAAGTAAAATTGGGAAGGTTCGTGTTTTAGGGGATAGGGAGGAGTTGGAGCTGGAAAGGGAAAGTAGATATGATCAAATGTACAAAATTTTTAAAAATAAAATAATTTAAGGTAAGGTTAGTCATTTAACTGATGAATAAGGTCACCTAGGTTCAAAGCATTTTGTTGTACTACCAGCTGAGCAGCATGGAGAAACTTATGGAAACCTTGCTCATCTGTGTGATATTGAAATCACCTGTCTCAAGTTGCTTGAACAGGAAGATAACATATATTATGAATTTTGTCAGCTATTTTTTATAAAGTATAATGGTTTCTAACTAGCCTCCAAACTAAGAACAAATGTATCTCACTGAACTTCAGAAACCATTTTTATTAGTCTATGTGTGTATACAAAATTCAGGAAGACTCAAAAGAAATGACCAACATCTACTTGCTTGATTTTGACTTAGTCTCCTCTGACACATGGATGAATATACTGAAGCCAGGCTATTAACTGCAGTAATTGTATGGCAACAGAGAGTGCTTATGCTGAGGGACCAGTGTGAGACATGAATAGACGCACTGTTATCTCAGGCTCCAAGAAGCCTTCTACACAAACACTTTCCATTTTTAATCTCCCAAGGTTTCTGATTTATATAAATGTTAAGCTACATACATACTATAACAAAAATATTAAAGCTTCATGAGCTCAATTACAAACCATTATGTTTATGTCATTGACCACAAAAGTAACATCATTGCCTTTACAAAGTGGTTCTCATAAAAGTGTGAAATCATTTCCATAAAATAGAGATACTAAAATGGACTAGATTGTACCTGGGAGGCATTACAGATAATGGTAAATTCAAGATCTGTCCATTTTATTACCTGATTCTTTTCATTCAAACTAATATGGGCTTTCTGCTGAAAGTGACAAAAATGATTGGCATAGTCCATTTCAATCTTATGAATACAACACACCTTCCTTTAAATGCAGACTATTGCAAAGGAAAAAATAAAGTCAAGTGTGAGAAAGAAGATATATAAAATTCTTGAAACTCTGAGAAAAAGAGCATAGCCACATTGCTGCAGACCACTCCTCCTCACATCAAAGATCACCCAACACTAGTCATGCATATGCAGTTAAATAGAGAGCATGAAACATGTGTGCCTCAGTTAGGGTTTCCACTGCTGTGCTGATACACCATGACCAAGGCAACTCTTATATAGGAAAACATTTAATTGGGGCTAGCTTACAGGTTTGGAGATTTGGTCCATTATCATCAGGGTGGGAAGCATGGTAGCATCCAGGCAGACATGCCACTGGAGGAGCTGAGAGTTCTACATCTTGATCCGAAGGTAGGCAGAAGGAGACTTGCTTCCATAGGCAGCCAGGCATAGGCTCACTTTTCTGCACTAGGCAGAGCTTGTACTAAGAGCCCTCAAAGCTGCTCTATATAGTAACATACTTCCTCCAACAAGGCCACAACTATTCCAACATGGGAGTGACACCTCCTAAGAGTGCCACTTCCCATGGGCCAAGCATAGTCACACCACTGCAATGCCACTCTGAAATTTTTTGTGATATATATTTGTTTCTGTTTTATAAATCAGATAGACTTTTTGTAAAAAGGTAGAAATATAGTCTTTTGAAGTACTACAATGCAATAGTAATTTGAGTTTCTTTTATATACGCATACAATTTTCTTATGTTTGCCCTTATTAAAAATGCTGTTAGTTTATTTGCATGCAAAATTGCTATATTATTTCACAGAGAGACAAAAGGTGAAAAATTAACAGTCATCAAATTCATTTTACTCAATAAATTGCTCTTAAACTCCTGCCTATTATCTTCCAAGATGAATTAGAATAACACCCCCACACTCACACACACACACACACACACACACACACAAAAAAAAAAAAAAAAAAAAAAAAAAAAAAAAAAAAAAAAAAAAAAAAAACATGTTTTTCTTCAAGGAGTTTATGTCACATAGAAACATGGAAAATATACATAAATACAGAGTTTCTGATGAGGTTTGTGATAAATAGTCTATATGAATTAACATCTAGAAATTAAATCAAGGAAGAAATCTTGGGTAAGTTGTTCATGTAAAATTAAGATATGGTAGTGGCATTAACTGAATTGGAAAGGAAGAATAATAGAATTTTCCACAGAACATTATAGATTTTCAAGTGTTTCTAAAAATAGTTATTCATTCATAACATTTTGTCAACATAGATGAAGGCTGCAATTCTAAGTGAAAAGATATGTGTGACTCAAGGACAACAGAAGTCTTAGTCAAGACCCAGCCACACTTACAATCTGTCAAAACTTTCTGATTCCCTTGATGTTACTTATAACTGGTTTTGTAAAAGTAACTTTCATTTGCCTGAGGTAACTGTCATATCAGAGGCTTACTGCTGAACAAGTTCACTCTTTCTAGCTCTTTCTGAGTTCTGGCTGGCTGATTCAACTCAGCTCTTCTGTTCTGATGCAAACTTCCCTCTAGCCTGAGTAATTCAAACTGGCTACCTTCAGCTTCTTACTGAATTGCTCTTCTTGGCCTCAAACTAACTCTATCAATCTGTACTAATCTTCTGGCTCCTTCTCATTCCATGGTTCATTGGTAAAAACTGAATCTGAACTCACATTCTCTCTCTGTCTGATCTCTTAAGTCACCTCCTCTTCCTGTCTCTTCTCATGAGAGTTGGATATGTCCTATCTCTGACTCATTCTATCAAATCTTTTTCTGGTTCATCACTTTGTCTGCCCCTTAACTAAACTTCACTATCAAATGTGGCTGCTTCCTTCTACAAACTGACTTTAACTACATTTAGGGATTAAAATTCTGTACTAAAAGCATGTCTATATTGCAGCCAGAGGGATTAAAGGTATGTGCTCTCTTGTCAGAGTAGCCATGTTTTTGGATATAATTCCTCACATGGTGTTTTTGATGTTGTTGTTTTTTAATTATTTATTTTATTTATTTACATCCCAAATGTTGTCTCTCCTCCAAGTCCCCCCTTTCAGAGTTCTTCACACCATCCCTTTCCCCACTGCCTCTGAGAGGGTGCTCCCCTGGGCAACCCCCTTCTGTAGGGCACCAAGTCTCTACAGGATTAGGTACATCCTCTCTCACTGAGTCCAGACAAGGCAGTTCTCTGCTAAGTATGTGCTAGGGGCCATGGACCAGGTCTTGGATGCTCTTTGGTTAGTGGCTTAGTCTCTGGGAGCTCCCAGGAGTCTGGGTTAGTTGACACTGTTGTTCTTTCAATAGGGTTGCCACCCCTTCAGCTACTTCAGGCCTTCCCCTAACTCTTCCATAGGAGTCCCCTACCTCAGTCTAATGGCTGGTTGTAGTATCTGCATCTGTCTCAGTCAGCTGCTGGTAGGGCCTCTCAGAGGACATCTATGCTAGGCTCCTGTGTGCAAGCACAGCATAGTATCAGTATTAGTGTCAGAGTTTGGTGCCCACCAATGGAATGGATCCCAAATTGGGCTGGTCACTGATCAGTCTTTACTTTAGTCTCTGCTCCATTTTTGTCCCTTCATTTCTTTTAGACAGAAAAATTCTGGGTCAAAAATTTTGAAGGTAGGTTGGTGTCCCAACAGTGGTGAGATAGAGCCTGAGATTTATTCTATTTTGCAGTCTATTTCTTATTATAAAAATATCACCTGCTCATTTTATACCCTAACATTCAATATGTCACAAGCTCTCAAAAAAGAAATAATTTTGTCACATTCATCTTCATCCATAATCAATGGCACTGGCAATTATTTGCTGAAATACTGAAAGAGTCCAAGATTAATCCTCAAAAAGTTGGGAGTGCACTAAACATCATTTATTCTTTTTCCAGTTTATACTCTGATATTGTTGGTTTTAAGAGATTGAAATAGAATTGGACCCAACTGTGAGAGTAAGCTTAGAAAGTAGATTTATTTATTCTCAAACATTCTATCAGAAAGCAAAACCTCTGAATTCAGTCAGAACTGACTTGGCTGATTGAAAAGTTTAAAGGAGTTGATCTTGGATTATTTTCCAGGCTCTTAGCTCCATTTGCACAAAATAAGAGAAAATCCGGGCAAAGACTAAATATGTTAAATCAATATAAAGAATCAATTTTAACACTTTTCTTCGCCTTTAGTAACAGATTATTTTCCCCCCTGAATTACCCAAGTGAAAAGAGAGAGATTGTATCTCACTTTTGCTGTAGATGTGCAGCCTATATTCAGAGACAGATCCTTGTTGCATGCTCATATATGTCTCCACAATTCCAATTCCAAAATATTGGTTAACTGTAGATCACATAGACCAAAGAATTATTGTTTCCACATGTTTTTCAGTGAAAATAGTAAGTAGATGTCAGAAAAGTGGGGGTTTCCTCTTTCTTGTTGCTACTGTGCACAAACTGTGGCGCCCAACATGGGTCATTAGTTTATTTCTTCACTCAGTTGACCCATTTATAAAATCTATTTCCTTCCCAAAACTGTTATTTTATGACTCTAAAGGTGAAGTTTCTCCATAACAGCTATTGAAATAAGAGCCAAGGAGCTGGACTTATAATATTATGGTCTAGCAGTTTTGTCATTTCTACTTTTCCCCCTATTTTTAATTTCTCCCATATGAGGCTTTATGTTGAAACTACAGCACACTTCACTATCCAGCTTTTTCTTCTGGACAGCTTTATAAACCAATCGGGGGTTTGTGCTTTTCTCATTGTGTGTGACTGTTTAAGAGCTGAGTGAATAGAACAAGAAATTTTATGCATTAGATGGGAGAGAGAGTTCTGTATATGCCTCAGCCAAACTATTAAATAGGCTGAATTAGTTTCACCTGAATTTACCTTTTCCCATCTACTGTGCATTTTTGCAGATTCAGCTCTCAAGATATTATTTCACCTAGTCTACATTATTCTTCATATAAATCCATTAGTAGAACAGCAGTCTCCAGCTCTACTGTCTGCCTGAGCCTAACATAATTGGGATGAGTATAATTCAAGAAAATAGAACAGTGGAGTGAAGTGCAGATTAAGTATAATACCTAAACTCCAATTGATTTTAAAAAATAATAACTTTTAAAAGGCTAAGCAAGGACTAAGCAGATCTTCTCCTATAACATTTCTTCTTCACTCGATCTTTCAGTTTCAGCTGCCAACAGTAGAGGCCATCTCTCCCTTTAAATGTTCTGGCCATGGCCAGGAAATCAGGTAGGAGACCTTCACTCTCATTCCAATCCCAAAATTCCCACTCCTAAGGGGCCTGTCTTCCTTCTCTGGATAAATTTGCATTTTTCTACATGCTGACCACCACTTTCACCAGCACCATTTGTTGAATATGCTGTCTTTTTTCCTCTGGACTGTTTTGCCTACTTTGTCAAAGACTGGGTGGCTTTAGATGTGTGTGTGTTTATTTCTAGGTCTTCAATTCTATTCCATTGATCTACCTGTCTGTCTCTGTACCAATACCATGTGATTTTTATCATGATTTCTGTGTAGTAGAGCTTGAGATCAGGGATGGTGATTCCCCCAGAAGTTCTTTTACTGTTGAGAATAGTTTTCGCTATTCTGTGTTTTTTGTTGTTCCAAATGAATTTGAGAATTGCTCTTTCTATCTCTGTGAAGAATTGAGTTGAAATTTTTATGGGGATAACACTGAATCTGTAGATTGCTTTAGGTAAGATGGCCATTTTTACTATCTTAATCCTGCTGAACCATGAGCATGGGAGATCTCTCAAGGAATCTCAAATGGCCAAGAAGCACCTAAAGAAATGTTCAAAGTCACACTGAATCTAATAGAAGAGAAAGTGGGAAAAAGCCTTGAACTCATTGGCACAGGGGGAACTTTTCTAAACAGAACACCAGTGGCACATGCTCTGAGATCAAGAATTCATAAATGGGATCTCATGAAACTGGAAAGTTTCTGTAAGGCAAAGAACATAGCCAAGAAGACAAATCAACAACCTACAGATTGGGAAAAAATCTTCACTTGTCCCACATCAGATAGCGGGCTAATTTCCAAAATATATAAAGAATTCAAGAAGCTAACCTCCAAAAAAACCAAACAACCCAATCAAAAGATGGGGTACAAAACTAAACTGAGAATTCACAACAGTGGAATCTCAAATGGCTGAGAAACACCTAAAGAAATGTTCAAAGTCCTTAGTGATCAGAGAAATGCAAATCAAAACAACCCTGAGATTCCACCTTACACAAATCAGAATGACTAAGATCAAAACCTCAGGTGACTGCACATGTTGGAGAGGATGTGGACAAGGAGGAACACTCCTCCATTGCGAATAGGATTGTAAACTGGTACAACCACTCTGGAAGTCAATCTGGAGTTTCCTCAGAAAATTGGAAATAAATCTACCTGAAGACACAGAAATAATTCCCACTCTTGGGAATATACCCAAAAGATGCTCCACCATGCCACAGGAGCACGTGTTTCACTATGTTCATAATGGCCCTTTTTGTTATAACGAGAAGCTGGAAACAACTCAGATGTCCCACAACAGAAGAATAGATACAGAAAATGTGGTTCATTTACACAATAGAATGCTACTCGGTTATTAGGAATGAGGACATCCTCAGTTTTGCAGGCAAATGGATGGAACTAGAAAATATCATCCTGAGTGAGGAAACTCAGATCCAAAAGGACATGCATGATATATACTCACTAATAAGAGGATATTAGCCACAAAAAAAAGTACAGAATACCCAAGATAAAGTCTACAGAACTCAAAAAGGTCAACAAGCTAAAGGGCCCAAATGAGGACACCTCAGTCCTGCTTGTGTGGGAGAAGAAAGCAATCAAAGGGGGGAGGGAGGGAGAGATCTGGGAGGGAAAGTAGACCTAAAGGGGGAGAGGGGAACATGATGTGGTATTGGGTGGGGGGAAAGTACTGAAGCCCTGAGGGCCAGCAGAAAGAATGGAAACAGACAACCTCTGGAGGTAGGAGGTTGAGGGGACCCATCAGAATGTACCAGAGACCTGGAGGTTAGAGACACTCAGGACTCAAAGGGAGGGACCTTAGATGAAAGGCCCTATATTGGGGAAAGGGAACTTATAGAGCTCACCTCCAGCAGAAAGTCAGGGCATCAAGTGAGGGATGGGTTGCCATCCCACAGTCAAAACTTTGACTATTAGTTATTCTTGTCTGAAAGAACTGCAGGGATGGAAATGGAGAGGAGTCTGAGGAAAAGAAGGTCTAGAGACAGGCCAAAAGTAGGATCCAGTTCAAGGGGTGGCCCCAGGGCTTGACACCATTAGTGAGACTATGGAGTGCTCACAAAAAGGGACCTAGCATGACTGCCCTCCAAAAGACCCAACAAGCAGCTGAATGAGTCAGATGCAGATATTTATACCCAACCAATGGACAGAAGCTGCTGACCCCTGAGGTTGAATTAGGGAAAAGCTGGAAGAAGCTAATGAGGTGGCTGATCCTGCAGGAGGACAAGCAGTCTCAATTAATCTGGACCCCTAAGATCTCTCAAACACTGGACCACCAAACGGGCAGCATACACCAGCTGATATGAGGCCCCCAACACATATACAGCAGAGGACTGCCTGATCTGGATTTAGCCAGAGAAGATGTACCTAACACTCAAGAGACTGGAGGCCCCAGGGAGTTTAGAGGTATGGTTGAGTGTGGGTTAGGGGTTAGGGGTTGGGGCTTGGGGGTTGGGGGGTAGGTACATCCTTGTAGAGACAGGGGGGCAGGGAGAAGGTATGGGATGTGGAATAGTCTGAGGTTGGACCAGGAGGGGAATACAATCTGGAATACAATTATTATAAATAAATAATAAAAAGAAATGTTTAACATCCTTAGTCTTCAGGGAAATGTAAATCAAAATGACCCTGAGATTCCACCTCATGCCTGTCAGAATAGCTAAGATCAAAAATTCAAGTGACAACCAATGCTGGTGAGGATGTGGAAAAAGAGGAACACTCCTCTACTGATGGTAGGATTGCAAGCTAGTACAATCACTCTGGAAATCAGTCTGGCAGTTCCTCAGACAACTGTAAATAGTTCTACCTGAGGACCTAGCTATACCACCCCTGGGCATATACCCCAAAGATGCTCCAACATGAATCAAGGACACATGTTCCACTATGTCCATAGCAGCCTTATTTATAATAGTCAGAAGCTGGAAACAACCCAGATGTCCCTCATCAGAGGAATGGATACAGAAAATGTGGTACATTTACACAATGGAGTACTACTCAGCCATTAAAAACAATGATTTCATGAAATTCACAGGCAAATGGATAGAAATAGAAAATGTCATCCTGAGAGAAGTAACCCAGTCACAAAAGAATACACATGGTATGTACTCACTGATAAGTGGATACTAGGCAAAAAGCTTGTAATACCCAAGATACAACTCACAGACCATATGAAGGTCAAGAGGAAGGAAGACCAAGAGGGGGAACAAAATAATCATGAGAGGTAGAGGGAGGAGGACCTGGGTGAGAGAAGGTAGAGGGAGGGAAAAGGGTGCAGGATCAGGTGTAGGAGGAGATGAGGGAGAAGTACAGAGTAAGGAAATTGAATGGAGGTGTGTAGCAGTGGGAACTGGGGAACTGGGGGTAGCCACTAGAAAGTTCCAGATGCCAGGGACCCAAGAGATTCCCAGGACACAACAGGGATGACATTAGCTGAAATACCCAACAAAGGGGAGATAAAACTAGTAGAGACTATATCCAGTGGATAGGCAAATTCCCCAGTTGAGGGATGGGGCCATCCACCATCTCAAAAATTTTAACACAAAATGGTTCCTATCTAAAGGAAATGCAGAGACAAAGAGTGGAGCAGAGAATAAAGGAAAGGCCATCCAGAGATGGCCCCACCTAGGGATCCATCCCATCTACAGACATCAAACCCAGACACTATTGTTGATGCCAAGAAGTGCTTGCTGACAGGAGCCTGGTATAACTGTCTCCTGAGAGGCTCTGCCAGACCCCGACAAATACAGATGTGGATGCTCGCAGCCAACTATTAGACTGAGCATGGGGACCCCAATGGTGGAGTTAGGGAAAGGATTAAAGGAGCTGAAGGGGTTTGCAACCCCATAGGAAGAACAGCAATATCAATTAACTGGACCACCAGAATTCCCAAGGATCAAGCCACCAACCAAAGAATATACGTGGAGGGACACATGGCTCTACCTGCATGTGTAGCAGAGGATTTCCTTATCTTGCATCAATGGGAGGGGAGGCACTTGGTCCTGTGGAGGCTCAGTGTCTCAGGAATGTTAGGGCGGTGTGGTGGGAGTTGGTGGGTAGGTGGAGAAGCACCCTCATAGAGGAAGGGGAACATGATAGGGGGTTGGGGATGGAAAACCAGGAAGGGGGACATCATTTGAAATGTATGTAAATAAAATAAGCAATAAAAAATGGAAAACTCACTCAACAAAGTTCAAATATCAATACCTACAATTACAATCATCAAAACCCAGATGCCGGGAAAAAAAAACCTCTGCCTGGGCCTCCAGGAGTCAGTAGCCAACGAGCACCGGAGAGGGATGCCCTCCCAGGAGCCTGGAAAGGCCGTGAGTGGGGTTAAGGGGAACAACACCTCTCACCCAGACCCACCCGGATCTGCCAGGATCCAGGGCCTGAAAACACGGGGACAGAAAAACTGTGAACTTTCCGGTTTACACTGGTGCCTGGGGACCTCTGCATGGGCCAGCAGGAGACCTTAGCCAACAAGCACCATAGAAAGGTAACCTCCCAGGAGCTTGGAAGGGCCTTGAGTGGGGTTGAGGGGGCAGCACCTCTCACCAGGACCCGCCCAGATCTGCCGGGATCCGGGGCCTGAGAACCTGGGGACAGAAAAACTGTGAACTTTCCAGTTCACACCTGTGCCTGGAAACCTCAGCCTGGGCCACAAGGCTCCACGAGAACAGGGAATCCCAGAAGTGCTGACACACCTTTGAGCACAGGCAAAACCACCACTTCTGGATCAAGAGAGACCTTTATAGAACCTTTGGGGCACAGGAACCAAGGGACAGCTGGAGACAAGATCCTTCTGATTCCATTCTGCACCCCAGAGCAGACCCTGAGTGAGGGACAGCTCTCCAAACCCAAACACCTCTGAGAGAGAGCTGGTCTTCAAGGAGTATTGACACAGAGGCCTGCAGGAGGGGCAAGCAACAAGCAGACAGAGAAAGATCAGCTAACATCAGAGTCAACAAGATGGCAAAAGGCAAGGGTAAGAACATAAAGAACAGAAACCAAGAGTACTCCACACCCTCAGAACCCAGCTCTCCCACCACAGCAAGCCCTGGATACCCCAACACAACAGAAAAGCAAGACACAGATTTAAAATCATTTCTCATGATGATGATAGAAGACTTTAAGAAAGAAATGAATAACACCCTTAAAGAAATACAAGAGAACAGAGATAAACAACGAGAAGCCTTTCAAGAGGAAATTCAAAAATCCATTAAAGAATTACAGGAAAACTCAATCAAACAGGCAGAATTTCAAGAAAACACAATAAAACAGACAAAGGAAATGCACAAAACTATCCGGAGCTAAAAATAGAAATAG
>CM052703.1:24970246-24985630 GCA_028551405.1 Uromys caudimaculatus
TGATAAGTGGATAGTAGCCCAAAAGTTCAGAATGCCCAAGTTTCACTTTACAGTAATCGCTGGACTGAGAATAAGGTCCCAGATGGAGGAGTTGGAGGAAGGTCTAAAGGAGCTGAGGGAATTTGCAGCCCCATGGAGGGAGCAAGAGAGTCAATGGGCCTGACCCCCCCCCGGTCCTCCTGGAGTTTGGACCACCAACCAAAGAATACACATTGATGGACTTATGATTTGGACCACATATGTGGCAGAGGATGACCTCGATGGCCATCAGGGAGAGAGGAAAGGCCCTTGGGCCTGAGGATGTTAAGAGGCCTCAGTAAAGGGGAATGTCAAGGCAGGAATATGGGAATGGGTGGAAGGGGGGTGGGGTGGGAGGTGGAATTCCCTCCTAGAGGCGGGTTAGGGAGGGTACAGGGGGTATCCAAAGAGGAGACTCAGAAAAGGGGAAACATTGGAAATGTACATAAAGTATCAAAAATAAAAAAGGAGAAAAAATAAATAAATAAAATCAGGCAAAGAAGGAAAAAAAAAAAAACCCAGATGCCTAGACACCAGAAAGAAAATAATAATAATATCAGCTAGGATATTTTGCTTCCAGTACATCCTATCAACCCTACAGGAATAGGCTCTAAGATATATAATATAGCTAATCTGCACAATACGAAGATTTCAAAATAACATTTATGAGTATTTTTGAGGTCCTTAATGATGATATGAATAAATCCATTAATGAGATCTATGAAAACACAAACAATGGAATGAAAAAAGAGAGAGAGACAGTTCAAATGGAAATAGAATCAACAAAAACAACCCAAATTGAGGTAAAACCGAAAATGAAAAATTTAGGGACTCAAACAGAAACCTCAGAGGTAAGTCTTATGAACAGAATACAAGAGATAAAAGAGAAAACTAGAGGCATTGAATACAAGAAAGAGAAAAATATGTACTCAGTCAAAGAAAATGTTAAATCTTAAAAAAAAAAAAATTCCAAGCACAAAACAACTAGGAAATCTGGGAGCCTTCGAAAAGGCTAAATCTAAGAAAAACAAGAATAAAGGAAGGAGAAGAAACACAGGTCAAAGAGTTTCAAAGAGGAAGTATTTTCCACAAAATAATAAAAGAAAATTTTCCTATTCCCATTGAGGTATAAGAATCATACAAAACACCAAAAAGACTGAATCAGAAAATAAATTCCCCAAGACACATAATGATCCAAACACTAAATGTACAGAACAAAGAAAGGATATTAAATGCTTCAAGGAAAAAATTAAAATATAAAGGCAGACCTATTAGAATAGCATCTGACTTTTCAATGAATCTCTAAAATCCAGAGGGAATTTGTAAGTATTCTACAAATTCTGAGATCCACAGATGTCACTTCTGCCTACTATACACAACAAAACTTCCAATCACAGTAGATGGAATAAGAAAGACATTTCAAGGTAAAATCAAACTTTACCACTATAGAACTACCAATCCAGTTCCACAGAAGGTGCTAGAAGAAAAACTACAACATGAAGAGGCTAACTACCACCAATAAAACACAATAATATTAGACCAGCAAATCAAAGGAAGAGAGAAAAAACACACACTGCAATAACAAAATAATGGCAACCAACAAACACTGCCCATTGATACGTTCAACATCGATGGTTTCAACTTTCCGATAGAAAGACACAGACCAACAGAATGGATCCGAAAACAGAATACATCTACTCATGCCTTCAAGGAACTCACCTTAAAATTAAAGGTAGACATCACTTCAAGGTAAAAGAATACAAAGGCTATTTCAAGCAAATGGACCCCAAAACAAGACATAAAGTGTGGCCACTTTAATGTCTGGAAAAATATACTCCAACCCAAAGCTAATCAAAAGAGATAATGAGGAACACTATATACTCACCAAAAGAAAAATCCACCAAGATTTATGTTGCAGTTCTAACATCCATACACTAAACACAAAGGCAGACAGGTTCATGAAAGAAACACTACTACAATATTAATCATTTATTGACCCTCACACAGTGAGAGTAGGTGACCTGAAATACCCCACTATCACCAATAGAGAGATAATCGAGACAAATTGGCAAAAAAAAAAATTACTAGTGCTAAATAACAGCACAAACTACATGGTACTTGCAAGCAGAATTGACGAACATATAAAATAGTTCATCCACCACGATCAAGTAGGTTTCATCCCAGTGACGCATGGGTGGTTCAATAAACAAAAATAGATGAATTCAGTCCACCCTATAAACAGACTGAAAGCCAAAAACCAAATGATCCTCTTATTAGATGCAGAAAAGGATATCAACAAAATCCAACATCCCTTCATCATAAAAGTCTGTTAGAGACTGGTGACACAAAGGACATACCTCAGTATAATAAAGATTTACAGTAAACCCACAGAAGTCATCGTACGCTAATAGAGAAAAATGCAAAGCATTTCCATTTAAACCAGGAACAAGATGCTGTCTTCCACGCCCTCCATACCTAGTCAATATAGTGCTTGAAATCTTAGCTAGAGCAACAGCAACTTTGAAGGGTTACAAATATGAAGGAAAAAAAAAGCTCAAGTAAATTAATTTGCAGATGATATGATAGTATACAGTAGGGTCCCTAAAGACTCCATTGGAAAATTCCTATAGCTGATAAACACTTTGAGAAAACTAGCAAAATGCAAAATTTATCTATGAAAATTAGTAGCCTTCCTACGTAAAAATGGCAAATGAACTAAGAAAGAAGTCAGTTTAACAATAGCTTTCACAATAGCATTAAAAAAGTGTCTTGAGGTAACTCTAACCATGCAAGTAAAAGACTTATGTAGTAAAAATTTTAAGACATTGGAAAAGGAAAATGAAGAAGACATCAGAAGATGGAAATATCTCTCATGCTAATGGATAAGTAGGATTAATATTGTAAAAATAGACATGCTACTACAAGCAATCTGTACTTTCAATGCAATCCCCATTAAAATACCAACCCAATTCTTCAAAAATCTTGAAAGGACAATTTTCAGCATCATATGAAAACATACACAAATAAATAGGATAGATAGATAGACAGACAGACAGATAGATAAAACCAGGATAGATTAGAACATTCCTGAATAATAAACGAATTGTTGGAAGTATAACCGCCCCTGATCTTAAGTTGTACTACAGAGCTATAGTAATAAAAAGAGCAAAAATTTTTAGCAAAAATAAATAAATAAATAAATACCAGACACATTGATTAATGGAACTGAAATGAAAACCTAGATAAAAATTCACACACCTTTGGACACAGATACTTGGGTTTTTTTTATAAAGAAGGTAGAGAGTAGAGAGACACTGGAAAGAATCCAACCTCTTGTAAACATGGTTCTGGATGGCTGCATGAAAAAATGCAAATAGATTTATACTTATCACCCTGCACAAAACTCAACTCCAAATGGATCAAGATCACAACATAAAACCAGATACACTGTACCTGAAAGAAGAGAAACTGAGGATTAGTCTTGAAATCATTGGCACAGGAAAAGATTTTCTGAACATAGTGCTGTTAGTGTAGCCATTAAGATCAACAATTAATAAATCAGATCTCATAAAGCAGAAAAGCTTCTGTACAAGAAAGGACACTATCATTAAGATGAAGTAGCAGCCTACAAAATGGGAAAAGAATTTTATTAACCACACATCCATCCCATAGATTGCTACTATCTAAAATATGCAAAGAACTCAAAATTCTGGATATCAAGAAAACATAACCCAATTAAAAATGTAGTACAGATCTAAACAGAAAATTCCCAAACTATGAAATACAAAAGACCTAGAAGCACTTAAAGAAATGTTCAATGTCCTTAATCCATCAAGGAAATAAAAGTCAAAACTACTTTGGGATTTCATCTTGCACAAATCAAATGACAAAGATCAATAACAACTTGCAGCTCATACTGGGGAAGATGTGGAATGAGGGGAGCACTCATGCATTGCTGGTGAAGTGAAGGGAGCACTTATGCATTGCTGGTGAAGTGAGGGGAGCACTCATGCATTGCTGGTGAAGTGAGGGGAGCACTCATGCATTGCTGGTGAAGTGAGGGGAGCACTCATGCATTGCTGGTGAGAGTGAGAACTTGTACAGGACTAGGCAAGCTTACGGAAGCTTCGGAAGGTTGTGAGGCTGGGCATACATCTAACCCAAATCAAGCTATAGTGTTCTTTGGGAATAAACACAAAAAGTTCTTCATGCTACTTCAGAGACACCAGCTCAATCATGTTTGTTCTATATCTATTCATAATATACTGAATTTGGAAACATACTGTGTCTGTCAGTGTATTATTGGATAAAGAAAAAGGCACATTTATGGAATGAAATATTGCTCAGCAGTTAAAAAATTAAATCATCAAATTTTCAGGTAAGTGAATGGACCTAGAAAAAAATTTATCCTAAATGAGGTAACCCAGGCAATTTGTATTTGCTTATATCTGTTAAGTCTTTGATAAGCAGGCTACGATACATATAGCCACAGAGTTATATGTAAACATATATTGAAAGAGTATGAACATACATATAAGTGATCTAAATGGAATCACCAAATGACAAGGAAAATGGAGCCCAAGCTAAGTATCTCTTATCATCAAATGACGTTTAGTGAGTGGCTTACATATAATTGAGTTGTTGACTAAAAGGACCCATGAGAACCCAGACAACCTAGGATGTTTCCAAAGTTATCAGTTGTGCTCTACAAACTGATGATTAGGCTCTGTTGCTGAAGACAAGTATGCAAGTCATTGAACACAGAGAAGCCTTGGAGGTACTTATCTAGGCCCTTCATCTAAACAGTGTTCATGGTACTGAAAGGTACTCTGCATGCTATCAAAGGAGGAAGGTGAACACCAACCCAGCTACAAACCCTACAACCTACAATTGCAACCTTCATGCAAGGTGCAGCAGTGCAATCATGGCACAATGCCTCTGGGTCTAAACAACTACTATCCACCTGGATTTATAGCCCATTCCAGGGATGGAACCCATACCTGACACTGACAGGTAGGCCAGGGGGAAACCAAATACTTCATGTCTGATAAAGGAACACAGCAATTAAATGACTCCTAAGGACATTCTGCTATAGTCATAAATCAGTATCTTGCTCAGCCATCATCAGAGAATCTTCCTCCTGCACAGACAGGAATAAATACAGAAGTTCACATCTGGAAAATATGCAGAGAATGAGAGAACTTGGAACACTCAGTCCTAAATGGAGTATCTCCACAAATTCCCTCCCCGTCAGGGGCCAGGGAACCCTGTAAAGAGGAGGATACCAAGGAAACAGCAGAACCAGTGCACACATGAATTCACAGAGATGGTGGCTGAAAGCACAGGGCCTGAACAGGTGTGGGCCTGATGAAGCCCAAGCACTGAAAGAGGAAGTGGACACATTCTGGCATCCCTAACACAGAAGCCATCTCAAACTGATAACTGCTCCCAAATAAAACATTAGTTTATGCCAATGGAGTCTCACTAGACACATAAACCACTCTTTAGGCCAACTCCATGTTCAGCAGTAAATGACCAACACAAAACAAACTCAATAGACTTTTCGGGTTGTTTTTTTCTCTCAATGCTTTGTCACGGCTGCTATTTGTTTGTTTGGCTGGTTGGTTGGTTTGGTTTGGTTGGGGGGTTTTTGTGTGTTTTTGTTGTTCTTGTCTATATTTGTTTATTTTTTAACATTATAAGTTCTTTGTGTATATATTATAGTTTCCAGTTTTGTGTTTCTATGTGATTTAGGTGTATACAAATGTGTGTGTGTTTGTGTCTGTGTGTGTATGTGTGTGTCTACATATGTATAAGTTTCTTGAGATTTTTCTTTGACTTTATTTTTTCTGGTTTACTTTGTTTTTATTTTATCCAATTTTATTATTTTTAGATGCTTGTTTGTATTCTAATGAGAGAAAGAAAGAAAGGGTGTGGATGATTTAGGTGGCTGTTGAAGTGGGGAGAACCTAGGAAGAATTGAGAAAAAGATAACCATAATCAAAATATGTTTAAAATGTACAGTTATTAGTAAAAGTAAAAAATTAAAATCTATTTTCTGTTTTAAAAAGTAAATGCCAGCCATATATAACAATTTCTCCTGTCTTATTTTGTCTAATTTGTAAACCTCCAGAAAAATATTACATCAGGAACTATCTAACTAACTCAGCATCATCAGAGTCTTATCTGCAGTGTTCCCAGTTAATGTATGTTGACTTAATCGCATAGAAACAGTCCTAGAAATTCAGATATGCTTTATCTCCTCACATAGAGAGGCTACTCACTCATACATCATGGAGGCCACAGACGTGTCCTGGCATCAGCCTTAGCCAATGTCTAATATGAGTGTCTCACACGGAGAGTCTCCCATGAGTTTTGAAATGACTCCAAGAATTAAATACCATCATCGCCTCATTTAAAACAAAGTCCTGACTTAAGAAGTTGCTGAGGGCCATAAAAACAAAGACTAAGATTCCCTTCAAAGCTTGAGCCCTGAGCTGAGGACTTGAACAGAGTTTCATAGAAACCTTTGCCCTGCTTCATCTTGTCACTATAAAACATTTTCTTGGAGATCCTTTGTCCTCACCATACCTCCAGTGCTATTTCATTCATCATGAGATGAACAAGATAATTGAATTATCTTGTTCTAGTATCTCTTCTGCTATGATTTGTTGCCTCACTGCAGTCCAAAAACATAAAGTTATTTGACCATGAGCTGATACTTTTTTCCTCCCTTAAGGTGTTTTACTCTGGTATTTTCTCACAGTATCAACTACAACAAAAGCTATGGTAAGTAGGTACATAGGTAGGTAGGTAGGTAGGTAGGTAGGTAGGTAGGTAGGTAGGTAGGTGAAATATAGATAGATAGAATATAACAGGAAAACATAGGTGATAGATGATAGATAGATAGATAGATAGATAGATAGATAGATAGATAGATAGATAGATAGATGATAGATAGATAGATAGATAGATAGATAGATAGATAGATAGATAGATAGATAGATAGATAGATATTAGAGGAAATTAGCTAGATATGACTGTGGAGCCTTGGAATTCAGTCTCACTTGTAAGACTGGAGAGCCAAGAAAGTTGACAGATTGGCTCAGTCACAGTCTGCAGACCTCAAAATCACTACATCCAATGGTGCTTCAGCCCAAGTCCAACGCTTGAGAGTGCAATGAGTTGTTGATGGAAACTCTAGGCTTCATTGACCAGAAACCATATGTTTCTGATGTCCAGGGATAGAGAAATGGTATCCAAACTCCATTAGAGAAACTCCATTATTTTAATGCCAGTATCTTCTGGGAATACTCCCAAAGACAAGCAGAAATAGTGTTTTACTATATTAAGTATCCTTTAATACAGTTAGATCAATACCTTAAAATTATTCATCATTACCAATTTATTTGAAAAAAAACTCATTGAAAATATTTTTAGTCTTATGAAGTGAAATTGGGAATAGTTATAGAAAATTGTGATTGAATTTCTCCAAATAGGTGGCAGCAAAGTGAATAAGGAGTGGATTTCCATCTCTTTCTGGACAGCACCAAACAAGTGACGTCTAAAACTAAAAATTATCTAAACATTATTCATTGACTTCTTGAAAATTTTTTGAGCAGAATGTTTAATGTAATCTAAATATCAGATGAGACTGAACATTATTACTGTTTGTAAAGTGTAATTATGGTTACATACAACACATAATTTAAGGACATTCATATAGAAAAATCTAGGGATGAAGATGATGGCATTATTTATTTATAGTGAAACATTCCAGCAATAACGCACATGTCAAAAACTTAAATAAAAATAACTCAGCCTGAAGATGGAAAAATATGAATAAAATGTTAATATCCATCATGATGGTTAATTTTATGTGTCATCTTGACTAGACTGGGAGATGCCCAGATACTTTATAATATATAATTTCTTAGTGTTCTTATAAGACATTTCTAGACTCAGTTGGCTGAGTGAAGAACATTGCCATTCACCAAAGTGAGTATGCCAGGTCTACACTTGGGACTCAGATATCCTAAATAAAGTGCCCAGCTAGGGTCTTCAGTCAGAGGCTTTAAAAGCAAAGAACACAAAATTACATTCTGTCTTACATGCAAGCAAAAGATCATCGTGTGCATAGCCAGTTTTTGTCTTTGAGTCATTTCTACTCCTCTAAGTAAACCCTCAACCATAATCTTGTAGGAGACTTTCATAAAATATATTGGTTCACTGAGTTGGACTTTAATGCTATCCATACTTTGGTTGGTCATGAGCTCCCTGTCTGGGGTAAATAAACTTGTGTTACATCTACCCAGAAAAAGTCTATCACACAACAAGGAGAGAGATGGAAAGCCTAAATAATTTCTGTTGGCTTGCCTATTCAAATGAATCAAATGCTATACAACTAAGAGAAAAAAATACCTTTGCTAATGAGTTTTTAGCTATAATTCAAAGCAAACAATGATGGCCAAGTGACTTCTATTTTTCTCAAATAAAACTTACTCTCTAACAAATCTTCATATGTTAATGTAATTTATTATCAGTCATACTCTTTTGTTTTTCTGCTTACTTTTAAATTTAGTTTTTGAATTAAAATTGCTTTGTTCTACATATTTGATAGTCCATTTCCACTTATGGCAAATGGTTATTATCTTCTGTATACAACAAGTTTTTTCTCACATTCATTTAAGTAAAAAAAAATTAGTATACTTTATAAAATTTTAGCAAGAATTATAAAGGTGAAAGCTGAATGGATGAAGACTGGAAGATACTATGCTAAAGAAAAGGAAAAAGGTAAAAATCAGTTTTGCTAAAGCCATTTTCTGGAAACATTAGTCCTAAAACGTGCTCTCAGAAAAAATAATGTAGGAAGAAGATGAGTTAGGGAATATTACTCCATAGTCCTCTAAGTGATTCACAATGCACATTAGCAAATTAAAAGCTTGGAATCATTTGCAATAAAGAATCTTATTTAATTTTAAGTCAGCAATTCCCAAATGTTGGGCCCCATTTTGGCCCTGGTTTGGGCCTTGAGGACAAATCTGAGCCTGGCTCCAGTTTCTGCAGCCTTGTGAGAAAGCCTAAGCCTGGCTCGAGTTTTGAGACCTGTCTCAGTCACTTCCATATTGGGGGTGACTCAGCAAGACCTGTTTGGCCCTGCCTCAGCCCCGCTTCTGATGTGAAGCTTTGCCCTTGGCCCTGTCAGTTACCCCTTACTCTCCGTCCCCCTTCCCTGCCCCCTACGTCATCTCTTCCCATACCTAAGTGCCCACCTCCTTGCCTTCTCTATATAAGCAAGTGCCTAGTTTAATAAAGTGAGTTCCTGCTTCGATAAGACTTACAGCCTGGAATGTTTCTTTTGGGCTGTCGACACTCACCATCCCACTCAGCCCTGGACAGACCTGGTTGGACCCAGTTCTCTTCTCTCCCCTGGACCTCCTGGCAGGGAGCCGACTCCCAAATTTACTTGCGTCTTTCTGGAATGAACAATGATGTTCAGCTGCAAAATGTTTGCTACTGGAGAGCTGGGGGGTAACTTTTTCCTAAGACTATTGAGACCTGTTTTAGAAAACATTAGTTGTGAAAGGTTCTAGGAAGAGAAGAGCTTTCTGGGACAGATGCAAGACCAAGCAACACCCAGGGCCTTATTCGTTCCTTCTCTGAGATCTTCATGGAGTCAGAGAATAACTAAACTAGCAGAATTCAGAATAAGCTAAATGGAAGATGAGACTCAGAAAGAGAGAAAGTGTTGACTAGCTACCTCTGGTGCAGGTCAGGTCCCAGAAGACTATAACTAGGCAGTGAGCTGGGGGAGCTGTGGATTCTGCACAGATATCTGAGAAAAGGCTCTTGGGCCTCAGCTAAGAGACATAAGGTTGCTTTGAAAATAGCCTACATGGATTCACTTTGAGTTTTAGGAATCTTGTTTTCTTGCAGAATGCAGTCTCAAGATTAACCTTCAAATGTAGATTATTATTTAGTGTTCTGTCATCTGCCTGCATTTTGCTTGGTGTTCAAAAACAGTCCACGTGATAACAGCTGCTGGCCAGAAGTTAAATTAAATTGGAAATTTAAAGGATTGTTTTCAATGTGTATAGAGCATTGTTCCAAATCTGCTTATTTATTAAAGCTGTTTTTAATATTAAAAGGGTCAAAATTCAGACAGGATCATATGGTCAAAACCAAAAGGACTACTATATTAACAACCTTATAATTGGTTAATTTTGTAAGCACAAAATAAAAAATGTGAAACAAAACCAAAAGACAACAGTATGGAAGAGAATTTTACTCTATGAACTAAGAAATGACAAAGTCAATAGCTGTGGTCCAGGTTCCCTGAGCTTCTCTGGAATGACGAATAATGTTCAAATGCAAAGGGTTTGCAACTGAACAGCTAGGAAGGTAACTTTCTGTGTGAGTCCCCAGCAAAGCACCTCCTTGCCTAACACACAGCAAGCTATAAACACGAATCATGCATTCCTGCACAGAAATCATTTTATTTTTACTCTATTTGTCTCAATACAATATGGCTGAGAGATTTATATTTTTCTATTTTGTGGGCAAGAAAACAGAAATGATATGACTTGCAAAGTCCAGACTGATTCATTGCAATAGACAACAGCTGAAGAAATGGGAAAGGAAGCCAGTATTTTTCCAAGCACATAAATTAAACCAAATACCAGAATAGGAAAAATTTATTAATTGCTCCTAGTTTTCTAAATACAAACGTGCTAGAAGACCATAGCGTGAATCACTGGCAATGTGAGAACCAATGATGTCAATCAGTGCTGGAAATGAGGACCTCTACAATATTCATATGCCCTTTTACTCTGTAAAATCTTACTGGTTCTTCCAAGATGCAGCTAGATTTGTGTTCTCTCAGAGTGAGCACAAAGGTAGATGCATTGGGTAAGCTTTGCTGCAGTCACAGAATGGCCGAGGAAATAATTGCCACCAAATCAGGTGTTACATCCCTGTAAGCATCTGACCATCCATCCTTTACCTCACTGGGGAGGGCCATGAAGTACAGCAGCAGGTATCAGAGCAAGTGAGGGATGACCTTGGTATGCTCCCAAGGCAGAGAAGAAGCAGAAAGAGTATCTCCACCTGGAAGCACATTTCAGAGAATCACTGATCCATTTGTAGGGACAAACCCATCATACCCTAACGCTACTCAAAGGTCTCAATCACCCCACATTGTTATATAGGCCCTGAACACATTTAGGGTTTTATATTTAGCTCAAAGTAGCACACATTACCATCTATTTAGTGTGCAAACTGGAAAGTAGTCTCAGTCTGGCAGATATATATTCATTCTCACAAAATTCACCTTATTGGAACTCAGAAAATTAGATTGTTGCTATAAGTGAAATAACCTCAAGGCAATAATTGGAAAAGTGGTAGGCAATGAACAACTTTAAAAAGGTAGTAAGTCTGTCTTAATTAAACACTTCTAATTGAAATAAATTAAAATATCTGAAGAGCTAGTAAGGAGAGAATTGGACTAGTGAAGACGAAATGAATTCATTTAAATGGATAAAAAGTGAATTCCAGTAAAGTCTCAAGCACTGGAGCAGTTGCCGAATGATTAAACACACTGAGTATTTTTGCAAGAGGCCCCTGAAATGAAGCACTATGCTGTTTTTTGTTTTTTCTCATAAAACACACTTTTAATGTTACTTGTTTTCAGTAGGTTTTGAAAACCTTTCTACTGTCACACTCAACTAGAAATAAGTTGACAACTCCTGACTAAATTCAGAGAAAGTAAATATTGGTCTTCTAAAATATACAGGACTCACTGCCCTAATGTGACCATAAAATTCAAATACCTCCAATGCTCTCCCTTGAAGATATGTTAGCTTCACTCTGAGCAAAGAGCAACATTCCTTTGAGTTTCCCAAGGTCATTACCCTGAGATTCATCAGATACCTATAACACTTGCTGACGTTACCCCTTAAATATTTCTATTTGACCAGTACAAAGTGTCCTTCCTTATCTTTTTAAATAACTTTTGGTTGAAAGTTGATTTTTTTTTTTTTTTTGATATTAGAATGGCTATTCCAGCTTGTTTCTTGGGATCATTTTCTTGGAAAATTGTTTTCCAATCTTTTACTCTGAAGTAGTGTCTGTCTTTGTAACTGAGGTGAGTTTCCTATATGTTGTTTACATATCCAGTCTGTTAGTCTATAGGTTTTTTTTGGGTAATTGAGTCCATTGATGTTAAGAAAAACTGGTTGTTGCTTCCTGTTATTTTTGATGTTATTTTTATGTTTGTGTGGATATCTTCTTTTGAGTTTCTTGAAAGATTACTTTCTTGCTTTTTCTAGGGTGTAGTTTCCCTCCTTGTGTTGGTGTTTTCCATATATTATCCATTGTAGGGCTGAATTTGTAGGAAGATATTGTGTAAATTTGGTTTTGTCATGGAATATCTTATTTTCTCCATCTATGGTAATTGAGAGTTTTGCTAGTTATAGTAGCCTGGGCTGGCATTTGTGTTCTCTTAGGGTCTGTATGACATCTGCCCAGGAACTTCTAGCTTTCATAGTCTCTGGTGAGAAGTCTGGTGTAATTCTCATAGGTCTGCCTTTATATGTTACTTGACCTTTTTCCCTTACTGCTTTTAGTATTCTTTCTTTCTTTAGTGAATTTGCTGTTTTGATTTTCATGTGACAGGAGGAATTTTTTTCATGTCCAGTCTATTTGGAGTTCTGTAGGCTTCCTGTATGTTCATGGCCATCTCTTTCTTTAGGTTAGGAAAGTTTTCTTATTTATTTATTATTTATTTATTATATGTGTACTGGCTAGTTTTGTGTGTCAACTTGACACAAGCTGGAGTTATCACAGAGAAAGGAGTTTCAGTTGAGAAAATGCCTTCATGAGATCCAGCGGTAAGGCATTTTCTCAATTAGTGATCAAGGGGAGAGGGCCCCTTGTGTGTGGTACCATCTGTGGGCTGGTAGTCTTGGGGTCTATAAGAAAGCAGGCTGAGCAAGCCATGGGAAGGAAGCCAGTAAGTGACATCCCTCCATGGCCTCTGCATCAGCTCCTGCTCCTTGACCTGCTTGAGTTCCAGTCCTGACTTCCTTTCGTGATGAACAGCAATTGGAAGTGTAAGCTCAATAAACCCTTTCCTCTCCAACTTGTATCTTGGTCATGATGTTTGTGCAGGAATAGAAACCCTGACTAAGACAAATATGTAAGTACACTGTAGCTATCTTCAGACACTTTTTCTGCTTGTTCTGGCCCCGCTCGCTTTAGCTGTCTTCAGACACCCCAGAAAAGGGCATTAGATTTCATTACGGTTGGTTGTGAGCCATCATATGGTTGCTGGGATTTGAATTCACGACCTTCAGAAGAGCAGTTGGCGCTCTTAACCACTGAGCAATCTCTCCAGCCCTTCTTCTATAATTTTGTTGAAGATATTTACTGACCCTTTAAGTTGGGAATCGTCACTCTCTTCTATACCTATTATCCTTAGGTTTCGTCTTCTCAGTGTGTCCTGGAGTTCCTGGATGTTTTGTGTTAGGAGCATTTTGCATTTTTGCATTTTTTTGACTGTTGTGTTAATGTTCTCTATGGTATCTTCTGAACCTGAGATTCTCTCTTCTATCCATTGTATTCTGTTGGTGATGTTTGTATCTATGACTCCTGATCTCTTTCCTATGTTTTCAATCCCCCGGGTTGTCTCCCTTTGTGATTTCGTTACTGTTTCTGTTTCCATTTTTAGATCCTGGATGGTTTTGTTCAATTCCTTCACTTGTTTGGTTGTGTTTTCCTGTCATTCTTTAAGGGATTTTTGTGTTTCCTCTTTAAGGGCTTCTACCTGCTTACCTGTGTTCTCCTGCATTTCCTTAAGGGAATGTTTATGACCTTTATAAAGTCCTCTATCATCATCATAAGAAGTGATTTTAGATCCAAATCTTGCTTTTCCAGTGTGATAGTGTATCCAGGACTTGCTATGGTGGGAGAATTGGGTTCTGATGACACCAGGTAACCTTGGTTTCTGTTGCTTATGTTCTTTCGCCTGCCTCCTGCCATCTGATTATCTTTAGTGCTACCTGCCCTCCCGTTATCTGACTGAATCCTGTCCTTCCTGGGATCCTGTGTTTGTGACAGAACTCCTCAGAGATCAGATGTCTTTGGGATCCTGTGATTCTGGGATCCTGTGATCCTTAGATCCTGGGTGTGACAGAGCTCCCGGGAGTCAAGCTGCCTCTGTGACCTTGAGATCCTGGTGTGACCAAGCTCCTGGGATCCTGGGATCCTGGGATCCTGGGATCCTGGGATCCTGGGATCCTGGGATCCTGGGATCCTGGGATCCTGGGCCTGTTAGAGCACCTGGGAGTTTAGCTTCCTCTGGGTGTTGTGGGATTGGCTGAGGAGTTTGAGCCCAAAGTCTGCTCAGGGCACTGACCCAGACCTGAAGGAGTCAGTGCCACTGGTCTGGATGTTCCTGGGTCCCTGGATCTCACTGGTCACACTTACTTCTGGTGTATTAGGATAGATGTTGAGTCCTCCTCATCTCTATTCCTGTCATCCTGGGTGTGTTAGAGTGCCTGGGAGTGGGGCTTCCTGTGGGTGTTGTGGGACTGGCTGAGAAGTTCGGACCCCAGTGTTTCCTCTTTTATAAATGGTTTGATATTGCTGAACTGTCATTTTATAGAAGATTAAAACTGTGAGCCCTGTCATTACCGGGCCACAGCAGTGTTTCAAATGGTGGATGTTCACAGCCTGAACTAGGCAGATTGATTAGATAATGGAAACAATGCTTACAATTTCTCAGCAAACTCAATACTTCTGGGTTTGATGTGTGTATGTGTATTGCACTAAAAAATGTTAAGATTAGCATATTAAATTAAGTTTAATTAGTTGTATAATTATACATATTGTAAATTTATATTTTTGGCTTTGTTGTTTTTCTTAGGATGATTTTTCTATTTGTTTGAAATGTTTTTGTTTTGATTTGTCTCCATAAAAGCAAATATAAATGAGCTTGGGTTCTACCTGACTTCTTTTCTTTTTTTTTTTTTTTTTTTTTTATTTTTGATACTTTATTTACATTTCCAGTGTTTCCCCTTTTCTAGGTCTCCTCTTTGGAAACCCCCTATCCCCTCCCTCTGCCCGCCTCTATAAGGGAATTCCACCTCCCACCCACCTGGCCACCCATTCCCCTATTCTCACCTTGACATTCCTCTTTACTGGGGCCTGTAACACCCTCAGACCCAAGGGCCTCTCCGCTCCCTGATGGCAAAGAGGCCATCCTCTGCGACATATGTGGTCTGAACCATGGTTCCCTTGATGTGTATTCTTTGGTTGGTGGTCCAAACTCCAGGACGACGACGGGGGGGGGGGGGGGGGGGGGGGGGA
>CM052703.1:24986130-25043709 GCA_028551405.1 Uromys caudimaculatus
AGAAGTCTGATGTAATTCTGATAGGTCTGCCTTTATATGTTACTTGACCTTTTTCCCTTACTGCTTTTAATATTCTTTCCTTGTTTTGTGTATTTGGTGTTTTCACTATAATATGACGGAGTGAATTTCTTTTCTGGTCCAATCTATTTGGAGTTTTGTAAGCTTCTTGTATATTTATGTTCATCTCTTTCTTTAAGTTAGGGAAGTTTTCTTCTATGATTTTGTTGAAGATATTTACTGGCCCTTTAAGTTGAGAATATTCACTCTCTTCTATACCTATTATCCTTAGGTTCTGTCTTCTCATTGTGTCCTAGATTTCATGGATGTTTTGGGTTAGGAGCTTTTTGCATTTTGCATGTTCTTTTACTGTTGTGTCGATGTTGTCTATGGTATCTTCTGCTCCTGAGATTCTCTCTTCTATCTCTTGTATTCTGTTGGTTATGCTTCCATCCATGACTCCTGATTTCTTTATTAGGTTTTCTAATTCCAGGGTTGTTTCCCTTTGTGATTTCTTTATTGTTTCTATTTCTATTTTTAGCTCCTGGATAGTTTTGTTCATTTCCTTTGTCTGTTTGATTGTGTTTTCCTGCAATTCTTTAATGGATTTCTATGTTTCCTCTTTAAGGGCTTCTAGCTCTTTACCTCTGTTCTCTTGTGTTTCTTTAAGGGTGTTAATTTCTTTCTTAAAGTCTTCTATCATCATCATGAGAAATGATTTTAAATCTGAGTCTTGCTTTTCTGGTGTGTTGGGGAATCCAGGGCTTGCTGTGGTGGGAGAGCTGGGTTCTGATGTTGCCAAGTAGCCTTGGTTTCTGTTCCTTAGGTTCTTGTCCTTGCCTTTTGCCGTTTTGTTAACTCTGATGTTAGCTGATCTTACTCTGACCGGCTGTGGCTTGTCCCTCCTGCAGGCCTCTGTACCAATACTCCTTGAAGACCAGCTCTCCCTGAGAGGTGTTTGGGTTTGGAGTTCTGTGGTACCGGGTCAGATCTGGGGTGCAGACAGAAACCAGAAGGATCTTGTCCCCAGCTGTCCCTTGGTTCCTATGTCCTGATGGCTCTGCAAAGGTCCCTCTTGATCCAGTGAGTTTGAACAGAAGTGGTGGTTTTGCCTATGCTCGAAGATGTGTCAGCACTCCTGGGATACCAGCTCTCTCCTGGAGCCCTGTGGCCCAGGCTGAGGTCTCCAGGTCCTGGTGAGCAGTGGAGCTTGTCTTATTCCCACTCATGGTTTTTCCACCCTCCTGGGAGGGTGACTTTCTCCTAGCGCTACTTGTCTATGTAACCCTGGTTGCCCAGGCACAGGTCTCCTGCCACAGATAGAAACCAGAAGGTTCCTGTCCCTTACTTTTCCTCCTCGGTCTCTGTGTCCTGAGGGTGTGGGAGAGTAATTTTCTTGCGGTGCTGCTTGGTTGTGGGACCCTAGTGGCCCAGGCGGAGGTCTCCTGTTACAGATGGTAACCAGAGGGTTCCTATGCCCACCTACCTCAGTCCCTGTGTCCCACAGGTTCGGGCGGTTCCTGGTGAGCAGTGGTGCTCGCCTTGGCCCCACTCCCAGCTTTTCCAAGCTCCTGGGAGGGTAGCTTTCTCCCGGCACTAATTGGCTATGGAGCCCTGTGGCCCAAGCTGAGGTCCCCAGCCACAGATGGAGGCCAGAAGTTTCCTGTCCCTCAGTTTCCAGGCAGGGTGCAGTGAGCACTGGCGCTTGTTTTGTCCCCACTCGTGGCTTTCTTCCGCTCCTGGGAGAGTAACTTTCTCTCAGCGCTGCTTGGCTATGGAACCCTGGTGGCCCGGGCAGAGGTCTCCTGCCACAGATCCTGACTTCTTTTCTATGTGATGTTTCTGTGGCATAGACAAAATGACCATTTAGCTAATGAGACAAGGTGTTTCCACCCTAGTACCTATGATCTCACAGCCATGGGCTTTTATCCAGGGACAAAATGCCAAGCATGAACCCCCCCCCCCCCATGTAGTAGGCTCCAAATCCAAGCCCAAATACATCACTCCACTATTATACAAGTGGTCACAGCTTGCCTGGCAGGTTGATATTTTAGAATGCCAAGTCCAGTGCTGAGTAAGACCACTGATGTCTGTTTACCCCTAGCAGCTTACATTGCATCTTCCAGCAATACGAAAGCTAGCCAGTAGAGACAGAGTATCCTGATCAGCTTAATGATTAATTTCTTGATGTCTTGCAACCAAAGTGGATTGTGGCTTCAGCCACAGGGCCATATCATTTAGTATTTGTGAACAACCAACAATAGCCACCACCTCTATTGTTTGGGGTGACTTTGAGACCTTCCTGCCAATAGCTCATAGGGAGGTATTTTAGAACTGGTGATTAGATTTTCATTAAACAACCCATATTCTGGTACTATGCAAATTATATTTGACCAACCTCACCTTTTATTATGTTTTAAATTATCTTATAAACTCATGAATTTTCATAAGTCTTCTTCATATATGCAGTTTGGATTAACCCACTTCTTTCACTTTTTCTCACTCCTACCCCCGTTCTAATTCACACTTAGAAATTTTGTCACTGTTTTTTTCATGTCACTTGTGTTTTACTGTGCCCTCTAATTGCATTGCACTTTGGTTGCAAGATTGTAAGTTTCCATATACCTTTTGCATACATTCTTCATCTTGTTTAAACCTATTCCTGTGCTTTTATTTCCCCATTTCCACTGCCTTCCATGTTTGAACATTTTTGGCCCTAGTACTCCCCATCTACTTTCATTTCATCTACTTTTTTTTTTTTTTACTATCTACTATGGCTTAATGGATCTGTCTCCTATGGTACAGACCTCACTTCTGATTTCTGATAATGTAAAAGTAATTGCGTATTCCTCAATTTCCAGAAGGATTTATCTACACCTGGGATGTGCAAAGCTTTGTTTCAAATGTCATTGAGTTAGTTGTGCATTGATCTTGGTCTAGTTTAATGCTCTTGATCTCTACGTGATCTGAGCAGATTGAATATTTTAAAAGAAGAAAATGGAGAGAGGTCCAAAAGCAATCATTGCTCATCCCTTCCGTCATTTCCCAATCTAGTCACAGCACAAAATATACCAACGAGCCAGGCTTTCTATTCGATAAGGCAATGATATTAATGTTGATGCAATAATGATTCTCACAATTATACCTAGGCTTTCTGAGTGCTGCCTGGAAATGCATTTGTTAGGGAAAATTGTGAGAATGACATTGATTCTCTGAGACCAGCAATACAGTCCTTTCACGGCTGAGCCACACTCTTCTACCTAGGCTGAATCCTTTATTCATACCACTGGTGTGTGAGAAATTAGTTTATTTCTCATTATCTTAATTATCCAACAGCTGTTGAAAGGAGGCTCACTGGTGATTTGTTCAAATATTTTGTTCTGCTTTCAAAGACCAAGTTTGTTTAATAGTGAAAGTGAAAAACATCTGTGGGTGTGACATGTGGTTAAATGTTTTCTTCTTCTGACACACAATTTAAAGGTGTTATTAACCAAAATACATCAGCATGTAAACTTAAATATAAAACAAGAAGCCATATTTACCTTTCCATGAGGTGCAGTAGTAATTCAATAGAGGTATCTCTGTGTAGGAAATATTTATGATGCTCTTCTTTGTCCTAAAGCCTAAACTAAGTATGAAATATTGAACCAAAGTGATGTATGCATCCATGTGCATCCTTGGTTGACAACAGCTCATCTTTCCAAATGTCTGTTAATGAAGGAGCAGGCTAGTCATAGGAGAAAAGGCTTCTGTTACTTTTTAGTAGCTTCAAGATCTAGAGTGATGGCTGCACCGTTAAGAGCATAGGCTACTTTTCCAGAAATCCTAAGCTCAATTTCCAGGACACATATGTGGTCTTAAACCATCTATAATTGGATCTGACTTTGGCATGTGGGGGTTCATGCAGATAGAACACTCATATATAAAATAAATAAATAAATAAATAAACAAACAAATAAATCAATCTAGCCTTGCCAAGCAGTGGTGGTTCACACCATTCATCCCAGCACTTGGAAGGCAGAGGCAGAGGCATCTCTGAGTTTGAGGCCAACCTGGTCTATAGAACAAGTTCCAGAACATCCAAGGTTACACAGAGAAACCCTGTTTTAGGGGGGAAAAGGGAGAGGGAATTTAAAAAGTATCCATTCCCACTTGTGTCATACTCGTTCTGCTACTGTATTCACTGCTCTGAACTGCAAAGGTATAATGAGAAGGTACTCTAGTGACTCTTATGAGCATCTGTTGATTGGAGGCATGAAGAAGACAAGAAGTCCAGTTCAAATATGATTTGTTCTGAGCTTTATTCACCTAGTGAGGAAGGTAGGTTGTATAATACCACCCAACCCCCATTCACCGAGTACCAATCAGGCATCAGCTCTGGTCTCAGCCTTTGTTGGCAGTGTTTCAGTTGTGCCTTAGAAACAGCTCTATGAGGCCTGTGCTGCGTTGTCTCTATGCACAGACAACAATGCACAGCGATTAAATGACTCATCACAGGTCACACTACTTGTTGCTAGGGCTGAGATTTATATGGGACTTGGTAAACTGACAACCCTATAGCTGGGCTTTTGAGCTCTCTACTCTGCGTGTAGAGGATTCTTTAAACAAAATTGACTTGAGTCTGAACCATTGTGCTCTACTCGCCTTTCAGATCTTGAGATGATTTCCTTTATCTTCCAACATCACAAGGCAGGCATCCTCTGCCTGCTCCTGTTAGTCTTCACTCTTCTCACTGACTAAGCCTCCTTGCTCTCTCCCTATCCACTATCTGCATATGTGCTTGACATCCCCAGTCTTAGATAATCTGTAAATACATATTCATTGAAACTCACCAATGATTTAGTTATCTGATGAAACACATTTTTTTTTCAAATCAGGCAATTGCAATGTTCAAAAAGGCTGATGATGCTCCAAAGATGTCTTATTAAATGAATACACATCTTACAATCAACCTGAAATGTCCAGTAAGTGCTAAATGAAATGTTTCCTCTCCAGTTCAAATACTTAAACTTTTTTGCACTGGGAATCATCTCTTTCTCCATGATGACTGCAAGATTAGTCAGAAAGATAATTATGGAGATTTCCCTGTTAGATTCCTTCAGCCTAACAGATTCTGGAAAGCACTTGTCTATCCACTATAGATAAAACATTGATTTCCATGGCCCGGCACATGCTGAGCATAAATTTCATATTGGGTTGCACCCTGTTACACATGGAACTCAATAATCTTGTTGAATGGTGTGAGCATCACCAAGTACTAATAGCAAGTTGGTTGTCACTCTTACACTTTACCCATAGGCTAACCGGCAGTACCAGAATATTCCAGTAACTAAGGAGAATGCTCATGGGATCCATTGTTGCCTCTCTGCTTGCTGGTAGTGAGATGAGCTGACAATCATTTGCACTGGTTGGAATGCTTTCATACATAATTGTGAAGCAGTGATGACCCTAGGACCTAATGTTTCCAATGTTAACAAACAGATTTTAAAATCTCAGTATGCGTTTAGAATTAATGGACACATATTTGAGAGACTCTTTTATATTTAAATTTTATGAAAGTAAATAAAAAAGGGGGGAAACATTTGAAAAACAGGAGAACAGAGACAAAAGCCAACAACAAAACCAGCCAGTCACATAGCCAAGGCCTGGATGAATGTACTTTCAGTCACCACCCACCTCTCCTCCTTGTTCCAGATGCCTGGGCTGCAGTCCAACCCCTGCTATAAACAAGTTCATAGTTTTGACCAAATCACCCATTGATTAGCTTTGGTTTATTTATAAGAGATGGCAAAAGAATCATAAATAATCTCAAAGAAACCACTCTACTAAAATTGTGCCCCTCACCACAGGCTTGTCTCCATTTCTTTTTTACTTTTCTTATTTATTTATTTATTTATTTATTTATTTATTTATTTATTTATTTATTTAAGATCCAGTCCTTTCACCCCTTCCCAGTCCCCTCTCCCACAGTTCCTCATCCCATTCCTCCTCTCAAAGGATTCTCCCCTGCCACCAGGCCTCTACCCAACTCCCTGAGGCCTCAAGTCTCTCAAGGATTAGGCACATCTTCTCCCATTGAGGCTAGACCAGGCAGTCCTCTGCTATATATGTGTAGAGGGCCTCATATCAGCCACTGTATGCTGCCTGGTTTTCTGGGAGCTCCCAGAGGTCCAGGCTTTTTAAAACTGCTGGTCTTTCTATGGGGTTGCTTTCCTCTTCCACTTCTTCTATCCATCCCCTAATTCAACCATAGGGGTCCCAGACTTCAGTCCAATGGTTAGAAGTATCTGTGTCTGTCTCAGACAGCTGCTGATTGAGCCTTTCAGAAGACAGCCATGCTAGGCTCCTGTCTGTAAGCACAGCATAGCATCAGTGATAGTGTCGGACCTTGGTGCCCACCTCTGCCCCATGAGAAAGATCCTAAGGTGGGCCATGCCTTTTCCTCAGTCTCTTCTCCATTTTTGTCCCTCCAGTTCTTTTATACAAGAACAGTTCTGGGTCAGAAAATTTGACTGTTGGTTGGTAACACCATCCCTCCTCTTGAAGCCCTATCTATCTACCATTGAATTCCCTCTCTCCAGTATTGGGCATTTCATTTAGGGTCACTTCCATTGAGTTCTGATACTTTCTCACTTCCCAGGTCTCTGGTACTTTCAAGATGCTCTCCCTACCTCCCACTTTCTGAGGCTGCATATTTCCATTCATTCTGCTGGCTCTCTGGGCTTCTCCCCCCCACCCATTACCTGAACATGTTTCCCTCCCTCCTTTCCCACCCAGGTTCCTCCCTCCCTCTGCCTCCTGTGATTATTTTCTTTCCTCTACTAAGTGAGATTGAAGCAAACTCACTTGGCCTTTCTGCTTGTTAAAGTTCTAAAATTCTGTGAGTTGTGGCCTAGGTATTTTTGGTTAAAATCCACTTATTAATGAGTACACACCATGTATGTCCTTTTAGATCTGGGTTATCTCACTCAGGATGATATTTTCAACTTCCATCCATTCGCCTGCAAAATTTGTGAAGTTGTCATTTTTAATAGCTGAGTAGTATCCCATTGTGTAAATGTACCACATTTTCTGTATCCATTCTTCTGTTGTGGGACATCTGGGTTGTTTCCAACTTCTGGCTATTACAAATAAGGCTGCTATGAACATTGTGGGGCACAATGTCCCTCTGGTATGGTGGGGCATCTTTTGGCTATATGCCCTGAGTGGTATAGCTAGATCTTAAGGTAAATCTATTTGAATTTTTCTGAGGAACCGCCAGATTGATTTCCAGAGTAGTTTTGCCAGTTTGCAGTCCCACCAACAGTGGAGGAGTGTTCCTCTTTCTCCACATCCTCACCAGCATCTGCTGTCACCTGAGTTTTTGATCTTAGCCATTTTGACTGGTGCAAGGTGGAATCTCAGTGTCATTTTGATTTGCATTTCCCTGATGACTAAGGACTTTGAACATTTTTTTAAGTGCTTCTCAGCCATTGGAGATTCCTCTTTTGTGAATATTCTGTTTAGCTATGTTAATTGGAATATTTGGGTTTTTTGAAGGTTAGCTTCTTGATTTCTTTATATATTTTGGACATTAGCCCTCTATCAGATGTGAGGTTAGTCAAGATTTGTTTTCCCAATCTGTAGGTAGCCGTTTTATCCTATTGACCGTATTCTTTGTCTTTCAGTTTCATGAGGTCAATTTGTCAATTGTTGATCTTAGAGCCTGAGCCAATGGTGTTCTATTTAGTAAATTTCTCCCTGTGCCAATGAGTTCGAAGCTCTTTCCCACTTTCTATTCTATTAGATTCATTGTATCTGGTATTATGTTGAGGTCTCTGGTCCACTAGGACTTGAGCTTTGTGCAAGGTGATAAATGGATCTATTTTAATTTTTCTACATACAGACCGCCAGTTAGACCAGCACCATTTATTGAAAATGCTTTCCTTTTTCTATTGCATGTTTTTGGTTTCTTTGTCAAAGATCAAGTGTCCATAAGTGTGTGGACTCATTTCTAGGTCTTCAGTTCTATTCCATTGATCAACCTGTCTGCCTCTGTACCAATACCATGATGTTTTTATCACTATTTCTCTGTAGTACAGCTTGAGGTCAGGGATAGTGATTCCCCAGAAGTTCTTTTCTTGTTAGGAATTGTTTTCGCTATCTTGGATTTTTTTGTCCTTCCATACGAAATTGAGAATTGCTCTTTCCATGTCTGTGAAGAATTGTGTTGGAATCTTGATGGAGATTGCATTGAACCTGTAGATTGCTTTTAGTAAGATGGCCATTTTTACTATGTTAATCCTACCAATCCATGAGCATAGGAGATTTCTCCATTTTCTAAGGTCTTCTTTAATTTCTTTTTTTCAGGAATTTGAAGTTCTTGTCATACAGATCTTTCACTTGCTTGGTAAGAGTTACATCAAGATATTCTATACTATTTGTGGCTATTGTGAAGGGTGTTGTTTCGCTAATTTCTTTCTCAGTCCACTTATCATTTGTATAAAGAAAGACTACTGATTTGTGTGAGTTAGTTTTATATTCAGTCACTTTGCTGGAATTGTTTATCAGCTATAGAATTTCTCCTTTTGGAAAATTAATTTAGTTATGTATACTTAGGCATGAGTCTTCAAGTAAATTAAGATGCCAACAGAGGCTAGCGATTTCAGATCCCCAGGGAATTTGAGTTACAAGAGTTGTGAGCCATCCAACATGGCTGTTAAGAACCAAACTCTGATCCTCTACAAGAATAGTTCATGCTCTTAACCACTGAGTCACCTCTCCAGCCATCCAAATGAGGTTTATAACCTTGTAGATTATAAAGAATCCTTACTTTAACACACATCAGCTGTGTGACTCTAAGTATAAGCTTTCTACCCTTGCTTACTAATATGCCTACAGAGCATAGAAAGAAAGAATTATGTAAATAATGCACATAAGAATTTAGGACAGCAGTTCTCACTAGGAAAAATGATGACTCGCCCCTTCCCTAGGGAATCCTTGGCAATGTCTGAGAAACTAGTTAATAGAGGCAAGGCATGCTGACAGTCAACCCTCTTGTAAAACATGGAAAGAACAGCCCCTCTAACAAACTGCCAATGTTACCAAGATCTCTGGGAACATTTTCTGGCTCAGTGTAAGGAATAAATCCTAGCACTACTACCTATTGTTGACCCTGGAGATCATCAAATTGAAACAATTTTTTTTATATAAAAACACCCTGTGTTTTTTGCATATAAACACCCTGTGCACATATTTATCAACTGGAAAAACAGAGTACTTGGTCTCATCCCTCATGCAATCATAAAAAATTATGGTCCTGGCAGAAGGTCTAGGACTACATATCCAAATCCTACAGACACAATCTACCATTATATTCCAAATCCAAATTCAGGCAAATGATATAAGACTCTGAAATTTTCCAGTATTTTATCAACCTAATCAGGAAATGTTCCAAACTTAATGTGCATTAGAATTTCTCATTTTCCAAATTTATAATCTACTGTAGGTCAACCATAAATCATTTACTCCCCAAAATCCTGTGCAATAATTACTCCTTTCCAATCCAGTGCACTAAATTAGATTACAATTATTAGTCTCACTTGCAGCTTTTATTTGGACTTCAACTCTAGCCAACACAAAACAAGTGTTTGGAATGCTTATAAGCACTTTTTTTCTTTTTAACTTGATAGGTTTTTTTTAATATTCAATACATATTGTGTAAAAGTTGGGGTTGTTTGATGTTCTGCAAATTGTAAGGATGGACACCCTGTCAAATATTGATCTGTGTAAGTATGTAATTTCCTCTGACCCTACCACCCAAAAGAAGACAATATTATTTGAAGGTCAGTAAGAGGTCAGCTCATCCTAGAGCTTTTTCCTAGTGGGCCAGGAAGACCTTGTGAAATGTGTTTTCTTGAGCCTTACTTTTGATGTCCTTCTAAGCCAAGGAAGGAGACAGCAAAGTGATAAGAAGAATGAACCTTGGACTTAGATTTTATGGGCTCATGCACCATCCATAACCATCTCATCTACCTACAAAATTAAGTCCCAACATCTCATCTGAAATCTCCCTTTAGGCTTGTGTTATCTGTAGTTATGAACAAAAGACAATTCCTAGGACCAAGGGAGAGTTTACTAAATATTGTCTGTGACTATTGGACATGTCTGTTTGATTTACCACTGTAGACTTAGTCAACAGGACATTTCTACTTCAGTTATTACAGGCTCAATAAACAGTTGTTGCATGATTAAATAGAAGTAACTGCCCAGAAGATGACCTTGGTAAATTTATTCAATCCTTCTGAACCACATTATATTAGTGGATGTAGGTGGGATAGGGTTGTTGTTAAAATTAAATTATGTGATGTTTAGGTCAATGTCTTATATACAATGTTAGTTTAGTAGTTAACATTGGTTGTTGTCATTAAAATTACTGCCATTGTTAGGCTTGTCTACCTTGAATAAGTCTTTTCATTCTAAGCTTTGGTTTCATTATATAAGAATATAATCTCTGATTGAATATCTTGATTGAAAGTAAAGTGTGCAAGCAATGTAAGGTCATTCCAGGACAATGTGATAAGGGAAGAAATGGGTAAAGTAGTTTAAGGTGTTTATAGAAGACCGATCCCAATCAGGAGTCATGAAGCAAAAATAGGCGATAAATAGATGGAAAAATGCTGTCAACTATGGAGTAGACCCACCTGCTTTGAGCTGATTAAACAGCTAGAAAAGAAAGAGGGAGGCTTGGTGGTAAGAACAAAACGCTTGGAGTGAACTTTCCAAAAACATGCGGAGAGCTGCATTAGCCAACAAAAGATAGGATGCTTCCACCTGCAGGATGGTTCACAGAGTAAAGGCTCCTGTCACCAAGCCCAAAACCTGAACTCAGTCTAGGTTCCACACAGTGGAAAGAAAAAAACAGCTCTCGAAAGTTATCCTCTGACCTCCAGAAGTACATTATGACACACACACACACACATACACACACACACACACACACACACACACACACACACACACACACACACCACAAATAAGTAATAATGAATATAATAAAATGTGCTGTTGAATGCATACATTTGAACTCTTTTTTTCCTAGGAAAGTCATTAAGAGTTTATTTTTTTTTTAAGTCGACCATTCTCGCAGTTTCTCATTATCCTACTGACATGAATAATTGATACTGCTTCACAATTATTCATTCAATAAATATTTATTGAGGGTTCCTCTCATGTGTCAAGCATTGTTTTATATTCTTAGAAAATTGCAACCTATGCAGAAATTTCATTTTAAGAAGTTTACCAATTTTTATGTCCTGCAGGAACAAAAATCTCTTCAGTGTGTAGTTTACATTCCAAAGAAGAGTCAGTGGAAATCGACACATGTTAAATACATTATACAGAAAAGATAAGGGCTGGGGGGGGGGGAGAGACTGATTTGAAATGGTATAGTCAGTGTACAGTTCACTGAAGAGACCTTTAAGGAGAAGGTAAAAGACTAACTCAACGTTATGCTCTCTTGCAGAACAAACCACATTTACCATTAACTTGACTAAGTAGCTGATGATTGAAGGTTCCTTCTACATCTCCACACCTTACTGATCAAGATCACTGCTATCAGATGTTCTTGGATGTCTGAGCAAGGTTCTCTCTCCAGCATGACAGTAAAATATACATCAACAAGAAAATGTCCCAAGATAAAACTACTAATGTGAAACCCAACACACTGAACTCACATCCTCTAATTTTTCAGGATGAGGTGATCCTTTCACATGGCCAGTACTCCCTGATAAGGTCTTGTAGTGAAACCATATATTGTCAGTACAATCCTAGCACTGTTGCAATCAATCAGGTCCCAATGTCTCACTTCCATTCTGAATACCACTAGAATGTCTAGGCTCCTTGTCTTAGTGAAGGTTACTATTGCTGTGATAATACACCATTACCACAAGCAAGTTGAGCAGGAAAGGACTTACTTGGTCTATGCTTCCATATCACAGTATTCATCACTGAAGGAAGTCAGGATAGGAACTCAAAACAAGGCAGGAACCTGGAAACAGGAACTGATGCAAAGGCCATGGAGGAATGCTACATACTGGCTTGCTGCACATGGCTTGCTCAGTCTGCACTCTTATAAAACCCTGGACCACCAGCCAAGGGAGTGCACTACCAACAATGGGCTGGGCCGTCTCCCATCAATTACTAATTAAGAAAATGCCCTAAAGACTTGCCTGCAGCCTTATCTTATAAACACACTTTCTTAATAGAAGCTACTTCCTCTCAGATGACTTTAGCTTGTGTCAAGTTGACACAAAAGTAGCCAGCATGCTCCTGTTATAAGATCACAAGATATCTAAATGACAGGATGCCTTAGTATGTAAGAGTTACTCTTCAGAACAAGACCTTGTCTGTTCTCCCCTAGTGATGTCAGCTATCTAGAAGCCCTGAGCCAGGAGACCAATATCCCAGAGGCTTCCATAGAGCATTTCAAGGAATGAATCCGGGTGGGTCTTTGCAAGATCAATGAGGGGACCATCCCCTCATCCTCATCTCATGAGGGTCCCAGCCCCTTTAATGCAAAGTAGTATTCCAAAAAAACAGTAGACCTGAGTTAAGAGGGGAAAGCCATGGTGTCAGATATGTTCCCAAATTCATTGCTCTGTCTGCTAAGAAGACATCATGCTCAATGGCTGCTCACATTGATACGAGATATTGAAAAGACAGACGCTTCCAAAAGAAACTCCAGCTGCAACCAAAGTAAAGAATAAATTTGTCTCACAAAGAAATTTCTCCTTAATAAATTGGCTTACTTGCAAATGTGATAAACAGTCCTAAAATATATATTTTGAGGTCATTGCAAAAAATAAGAACAAACATCTATCCATATAATTAACTTAATCAGGACAAACAACCCAACTAGAGAAGTCAAGTCCCAAAAGACTTCATTGTGCTTACCTAATGGGTAATTGAGGCAAGTGTTTAAATAGTTTAAACTAGATCTTACAATATTTGCATAATTGCTTAGCTGCTTGGCTGTATAGTCACACTGGGGCTAGCAGAATTTTTCTGTTTGGATTGGGAAGACTCTTGGTTCATTCAGCTAGACACTTTTAAAAAACAAAGCTCAAAAGAAATTGATTAAAAACTCACAGGCCAAATACTTTTCAAGTATCTACACTACAAACTCACCTGGAACGTGAAGATTCTAGACCATTTCTAGACATATTTAAATAATTGTGTAGGATCTCGGGTTCCCATCACTTTACAAAATCCCATGGCATCTGTTGGCAGTTTTCCAGTTTAAAGGAGAAGATGGATTTTAGATTTTTTTTTCATTTTAAAAGAAAATATTAAGATACTTCTTTCAACTGAACCACTCATTTAAACTAACACAAGCATGTAGCTTAAAAAGTAATTAACACGACTGGTTTAAGTTAACACTGATATAATAAAATGCCTGAGGCAGCTAACCAGTGGCATAGCTCAGGCTCACAAATTGTCACTTGGCTGCATTGTCTCACTTCATAGAGGTGAAGGATCTCAGCCCACAGAAGAAGTAATCAGTTCCCTCCTGAACCAGGAGGATCAGATCTAGAGGGTGAGTCTTGAAGTCCCTTGTTATCCCTAATTCCCTAAGGATCTCCCTCTAGGAGTCACCTTTTAAAGGGCTGCAGCAACTCCCCAAGACACCACCCTGAAGACTAAAACTTTATATTCAGGCCTTTGGAAGCTATTAACCAAATTGTCATCTCGCTTTCGGAAAGTATGAATTAACACCAACCCAGACAAGGTCCAAAACTGATTTATACAAGTGGTTCTCGTCGTCTTTGGTGACAGTTATTCCTTTTAGAATCTACTAGATGATATGGAACATCCCAGAGAATCTATGCATGCATACTTTTAAATGATTCGTAATGTAAAAGGTTCCACAGAATATTGGTATGTATGTAATTCAGACCAATATCTCCCAGGTTTAATTTATCTTACTTTGCATTTGGTGCCAGGAAATTGAGTCCACATCCACTGCAGACTGTCATGCTATTGAGCTTCGAATTCAGACTCTCTTCTTTTTCTTGCATTTAAAAAAATGTATCTCACTAAAAATAGAAGAAATGTTCAAAGCCAAAGAAGCAATTAAAATGGGAAGGCAAGATTAACAGCTGTGTTCTTACACCACACACACTGTATTTTTTCCTATTGTCACATCATCTCTCCGAGAAGAAAGGGCAAAGCTATAATCTCTCATATTCTCTACTTTCTCTCATTTTATTAAAAACTGCAAGCATTTAGCAAGGTGTTTTCCATGCTGACATACCACCAGCTAATTAATTTATGAGGAAAACAGCTTTTTGGATAATTTCCAACTTCAACCCATTGAAGGCTCAGGGTAGACCTGTAATAACTAGATTGTGTTTCACACTGACTATAAACTATGATAATATTTCAAAAGGAATATGATAGTCTTTCTCAAGCTTATTGGAACATGGAGCAATGTGGAGGTGCAGTATTCCAAGGGGCAGCAATTGGGGAAATACTCCAGTTGGTACACAGGCCTATGTGTCACTTCATGCATCATGGTAGAATCTTGCACTTTGGGCAGAATCATTAGTATTTAATCTTATGGCATATGTAAATCACACATTTATTATTATTGTTGCATTCTGAACCCTCCAAGCGCAAAGTGGTCATAGGTCATATCTTTTGGGCGGTCTAGCCCCATTCTCTCCACTTGGGCCTCAGATAGATGGCTCCCTCACATCAGTGGCAATTACAGTCGTGATTTGTTGTGTAAGAGTCTCTGAAAGTAATGACTGAAAAATAATGTTTTATGATTTCCTTGGACTCTGTGTTGACTGAGTTCAGCTGGGTACACTTTTCTTAACCATTATCTTATTCTGTTGCCAGGTAGTGAATCAGGCTGAAGTCATTAGACGGTCTGACTGAACTTCCAAAATCCTTCATGACTTGCATAAATCTGATGTCCGTTGTCATCCGGAAGCTCAGCTAGAGCTGCCAAGCAGAATTTCTATCTTCTCCAGTTGACTTGAGTTTTCCTCCTGAGGCAATCACTGAGAGCTGAAAGGGACACTGCAGGAACCAGGACTAAGACATACAGTTGGAAACTGCATGAGTTCTTAAGGGCCACAACTTAGAAACCACAGATTTTTTCTCTTCTACCACATACTATGGGGCAAAAAAGTCTCTAGGGTAAGTTCATATCCAAGGGAATGGGAATTAGACTCTAAATCTTAATGCAAGAGTAGTATCCAATTTTTTACTTATCAAAACATTTGTTACTTTGCATTATAAAGCCTATGTACTTGAATGTATTGCTATACTATGAATTTGACACATTCTCTCAAAAGTCTATGGGTTAATAGTTTAGCTTCCAAGTCATTTCAGTGTTGGAAGATAATAAAACTTTTAAGTTGTGGGGCCTAGTTAAAGAATGTTAGGTCACTGGAGCTGTGCCCTTAAATATTGTATTAAATAAGGTTCTCTAGAGCATTGTTTCTCAACTTGTTTGTTGCAACCCCTTTAGCAAACCTCTGTCTCCAAAAATATTTACATTATGATTCATAACAGTAGCAAAATTACCATTATAAAGTAACAATGAAAATAATTTTATGGTTGGTGCTCACCACAACATAAGGAACTGTATTTAAAGAGTTGTAACATTAGAAAGGTTGAGAACCACTGATCTACAAGAACAAACCCAATAGAGTTTGAGTTTGTGTGTTGTGTGTAACATTACAAAGGAGGAATTTCTAGGCTAATTTAGACAATAGGAGCTAAAGATATGTAGACTAAGAGACAGAATCTAGTAGCTGCTCAGTTTTGTAGTTAGCCTATCTCAACAGTCCCAATGTAATGTAATAACGGAAGATCTTGGAGAGTTGCTGGTCTTCATTCCACACTGACCAGCCGAAGGAGCGGGAGCGGGAGCAAAGAATAATAGCAGCTGCAACTGGGATCGACAAACTGCACTCACAAGCAAGGAAGAAGGCAGTCAGTTAAGCAGCACCTCAAGTCTCTGTGACTAGACACACACTTGAAGCTTGCTACTCACTCAAATGGAAGCAAGAAAGGGAATAGGAGGGGCATCAACTTGGCCTCCTTAGGAGATTAAAAGGAACAAGATCCTTAACAAAAAGGAGGAATCGATTTTAGAATAGAGGAGAGATATCTCTTCTGGGTGACAAAAGAAGAGGAAAACGTTTGTGTGAGGTATAGAGAAACATATGAGAACAGAAAGAAGTGGTGTGGATTTATACCTAATCATTGATGTCTATAAGCTAAACAAAATAGCAGGAAAAAAGTATACATCCATCTATGTATACATATATACACATGCATACACACACACACACACACACACACACACACACACACACACACGCATCTAGCAGCGTTGTGGTTAGCTTTAGTTTTCAACTTAACATAACCTAGAACCCTTTGGGAAGAGAGTCTCTGAGTTGACCTATGGGCAATTGTCTTAATTTAATTAAGTAATGTGAGAAGATACAACCCACTGTGATGGGAAATTCCCTAGGCAGGAAGTCCCAAAGTATATAGGAGTGACAGGAAATAGAGCTGAACTCAAGCAAGTGAGCCCATGTGCATTTATTTCTCTCTACTCTTGGCTGTCAATATGACATGACTAGTTGTATGAAGCTCTGCCCTGACTTTCCATGATGAGGTATGTAAGCTGAAATTGCAAACTGAGATAAAATCCTTCCTCCTCTAAGTTGCTTTTCATTTGTTTTTGTTTTTCTTTTGTTTTCTTTTTATTGAAAATATGTTTTCTCACATGATATATTCTGATTACATTTCCTCTGCCCTCTGTTGTTCCCAGCTCCTTCCTAGCTCACCTCCCATTAGGATCCACCCAATTTCTGTCTCTCATTAGAATACAAGCTTCTAATGTATAATAATAAAATAAAATAATAGATATAAACACTAAGTGTAAATATGTTATCATTTATTATTATAATAAAATAAAACATTAATATAAAACAAAAACTAACACATAATAAGACAAAACAAACAAACAGAAGAAAAAGAGGCCAAGAAAAAACACAGGAAACAGATAATAGTCACTGAACCCCACTTCTTTGCACACTCAAGGCCTATAGGGAAAGGAGTAAGAGAAAGAAATTTTATATATAATATACATAGATAACATATAATATATAATATTCATGTCTTATATGTGTAATATATCATATATTATGCATATTGTATATTACACGTGTGATATATTATATGTGTGATATATGATATGTAGTTATATACACAAATTTGTGTATACTATACACTGTATATATTTTGTGTGTGTATATTTGCATATATAATTCTGTTGGGTTCATTTTCTGTTGGCCATCTACTACTGCTGGGCATGCAGACTGTCCTTAAGAGTAGCTTGTTTCCACAGTGAGACTTCTCTAGAGAAAACTACATTTTCATTTGCAAGTGGTTATCAATTGAAGATAGCTTCTGGGTTAAGGGATGGGGACACATGTCTCCTTCTCCTTTTAGGTCTAGAATCTCATTTTTATCAAAGCAGCAGAAACAAAACTGGAACAAGCTTAAATGTGCTTATTTCATTAGATAGTTTATTGACACAAGCCAACAATGTGCCAAGCTCAGGGACATTTTGTTTCAGGTTAATGAGTCCCATCAATAATGGAATGAGTGTTCAACTTTAAAAAATAAATCTGATTATTTAAGTGATATTATTTAGCAAAGTAGTTTTGTGAAATCAACCCTACTACTACCTATCGTTCCCATTCCCAATAATAGCCATATATTACAATGACACCACGGGAAATTTACAGTTATAATAACACAGAAAGCACAGGAGGTGGAGTGGGAAGAGGGTTCAGATTTGATTAGCCAGCAATGACACTTTGCAACTAAAATATATGTATATACTAAATTTCTCCTTCTAGAATCTAAGGGCAAGGAAAAACATTTTAAACCCCTAATGAATTTATCTCCTGCATTTTCTAATTTAAAATTTTAATTAATGTGTCTTTTATTTTCAAGTATCAGTAATGCCAACAGTTAACTTGGAGCATGATTACAATAATTATTCCATCTTACAAACAACTACATATCTACTGCTCCTTTTTGTTTAACTTAAGGGGGAAAAACAGCTTTTGCTGCCTTGTTTATTCAGAGATTACATATGAAACTTATTTCAAGGTTGCACTGGGAGTGAGAAGGAAATACAACAATTGTTAAGGAACTTGTGAACAAAATAGTAGAAAGGACCAGTCACTGAGCACTGATCTATCAAGCCTGAAGCAGCTCTGATCATAACAAAACTTTATGGAGCTGGAATAAAAGAATGGCAACAGAAACTCACCTAATTACCATAGGTCACATAGGTCACATATATGGCCATGCTTAGCTATGGTAAACTAGAGAAGTTTAGACAACATTTGAAGGAATTCACTAGGAGTTGCCCATTCTTCATAATATCTCTTTACATAAATGCTGGTCTGGATTTTTAGAATTTGTCTTTTCCAAAACTAAACAAAGTGAAACAAAAAGCTCAACAAAAAGTGGAGCCCATTTTGTACTCATAAGCTACTCCTGGGCATAAGGCCTGCTTAGGCTGTGGTAGATAGACTCAATGTCACACTACTGGGAAAAAATGATTTTCCCTTTATAAGCAGATATCAATTGCAAATAACTTCTTGCTTATTGTTGGGACTTTATGTCCACTTTCTCTTTTCAGTGCTAGAATTTTTGTTTGATTGACAGGTCTGCATATCACGCACACCCAATATGAAGCTATATGAGAGCCACCAGCCACAGAATAAATATTAGAGCCATCAGAAACCAAATGAAGGGAAGAACAGGTTCTTCCACAAAGACTCCAGAAGGAGTGTGGCCCCAAAACACACTGGTTCCAATCTTCTGAACTCCAGGATTCTGAGAGAATAAATTTAAGTTTCCAAGTCACTTGTTCCTGCAGTCCTAGGAAACTAATTCTGCACACAAATTAGTTATAATTATATTTTGTGATAAGTGTCAAAAATGAATAGTACAGGACGCTGTAGGAGTGCAGCATGGAAACTGGGTTTTTATTGAGTGTAGTGAAATGGAAAATGAACAATATAATTACAGACTCAGTATATGGAAATTCTGATTACTAATCATGATGCTAAACATGGCAACATATTTGTATACATGAGCTCTAAGAAATAATCCTTAAAGTGTTGGAGATAGATGGATGACAGGTGATTGACAGATTGATAGGATAGATAAGTAGGAAGGCAGGTAGGTAGGTAGGTAGGTAGCTGTGTAGAGGGCAGATCTGAAGCTCATATGCCTTTGTGAGGAATATATATTTCTACTATGAAAAGATAATTTGATGTGATTCAGATAGACTTTACTTCTTCCCTTAAGTGAAGTGTGTAAACACAATGCTTTTTAAACTATGCTTGTATACATATCAGGTTTCTATATTGTATTTACCTGCATATAACATACTTGGATCATATTTACCACATTGCCTTCTTTTGTTCCCGTCCTTCTCCCACTGACTCCATTCCCCTCTCCAAGAATCTTCCTTCTACTTTCAAGGTTTTTGTGACCCACTAAGTTCCATAAGGATTGTTTACAGAGTGTAGAACAGGATTATCTACAGTACAATGAGTACTTTACCAATGGCTAGACCACTGACATTTTTCCTCTTCTAGTAACCATTAAATGCCTACAGATCCTTGGGGAAGAGTGGGAATTCATATGCCACTCATATTCCACAAGGAGATTGACCAGTCCAATATCTGCTGCTTTGAGTAACAATGTTGAATACCTTTTTTGAATTTAGATTGTAGTGGCTGGTAATGTTTTCATGTATTTAGTTCTTTTTTATTATGTCACCAAAACTCTTTCCAAAATGCAAGCAGAAAAAAGAGTGTAACCAAAAATCTACCAAAAAATGTGGATAATATCATAAATACCATCAACTCCTAAGGAACTGTACGAACACTTGGATATGACTACAGGGCATCCACTATACCAAGTCTAGAATAAAATGTACAAGATCATCATTTCAGTGGCAAAAAAGGCAGAAAATGAAAAGGAGCAACCAAGGTAACCAATAAGACAAGTGTGAAAAGTGGAAAAAATCCAAACTCACTTCCTCCCCAAAACACAGAGCACTTTTCTGAGGGGAAGCCCTTGCTGAAGGACCTGAGACTGGTCATCTACAGGGAGGAACATTCTTTGATTTCCAAGTTTATGCGATGGAAAATGTCCATGGCCATAGAATAGAATCAAAGATTCACTTGGGCTAATTTCTCAAGATATTTAAAACTATTTAAGTGTCTTTCTGGGCCTGGTGGCACAAGCATTTAATCGCAGCATTTAGGATACAGAGGCAAATGGATCTCTGAGTTTGAAACCAGCCTGGTCTATATAGCAAGATCCTATCTCAAATGTATTTGGGTTACTTAAGAAAAACATTAATAGGCAGTGGTGGCGCACGCCTTTAATCCCAGCACTTGGGAGGCAGAGGCAGGCGGATTTCTGAGTTCAAGGCCAGCCTGGTCTACAGAGTGAATTCCAGGACAGCCAGGGCTACACAGAGAAACCCTGTCTCAAAAAAAAAAAACAAAATAAAATAAAATAAAATAAAAAAGAAAGAAAAAGAAAAAAAAGAAAAATATTAATACACACACACACAAACACACATAAAACCTTATAAAATATTTAGGTAATATATAAAATCACATATATATATAAGTTTAAATATACATTTTGACAAAACTGTGAATAAATATCATGTGTTGTTATAGCATAGAAGTCATTAAACTATCAGTGAAGAGCAGAAAATCAATAAATACAAAATAGAATAAGGTTGCAGTTTCTAGGGAACTAATGAAATAATACCATTTGAACATGAGAAATCAAGTAAGAGATGTTCATTGCAGATAACAAATAGAAAAGTCCAATAAGAAATCAGTGAGCAGAAAAGAAGAAAGAAGGAATAATAATTCACCTTAGTATGGGTCATGTTAGGAAACCAAGAGATAGTATTTAAAGATCATATGGATAATTCAAGGCCTTTTGGACTAGAAGTATTCATTTAGCAACAATAACTATAAGAAAAATATATGCTTTAAGTATATATCATAAAACAATGAGAAAAAAGTAATTAATGTAGCAAAAACTTCATTGAGTATGTATAGAGCATACAGTTATGTTATATACAAATATAAAGTAATATGACCAATTAAGAATAAATTATGTTTTCATGTATAAATCGGAGTGAATCTTCTATAAAAAATAATTTCAGACAGCTTTAAAATGAATTTTAGTATTAAAAAAACATACAACACACTAAGTAATTTATAATAATTTATAAATTTGGCATTGTTTTATTATGTGTGAATGTGAAATTTTGTAAGTGTATATGTGTGTGTGTGTGGCTTTCACAGTCACTCTCCAGCATAATTTTTGAGGCAGAATGTCTCCCTAAAGCCAGAGCTCACGATTGACTAGACTGCCTGACCAGTGATCCTGAGGGAGCCTCCCGTCTCTGTCTCTCCAATACTGAACTTTCCAGCACAAGTTGTCATACTCAGATCTTATACATGAGTTCTGGGATGTGAACTTAGGTCTTCATACTTGTACAACAGACACTTCCTGACTGAGCCATCTCTTCAGGACTGTAAGTATTTTAAGATTTTTATTACTAAGAATGTATTAAAGAAGCTAGATGTTGTGGCACCTATCTATAATCTTGGTGCTCAGGAGGCTAGGGCAGGGGTATCCTGAGTTTAAGTCTACCATAGGCTATATTGTAAGACTCTACCTCAAAAGAATTGAAAAATAGAAAAGTGAAAAGAATATATAAAAGATTAAAACAGGACACACACACACACACACACACACACACACACATACACACACACACACACAAAGACATAAAAAGAAAGTTATTTGTTGTGGATAGCCCTGGGGCATTTTTTGTATTCTGGTAACTCTGCCCTCCTGTGAGGGGCTTCAGACAAGGAGCCAATCACTGGGCGTGGAGGAGGGACTTCGAGGTCGGAGAGAGGAAGAGAGGAAGCATGAGAGAGAGAGGGTCCCTTTGGAACAGGGACAGCGTGCAGGTAAGATGTATCTACTAGAGTCTCTTGGTATGGCGGATCTGCAAGGATTCGCCACCAGAGAAATCAGATTTTGATAAGGCTTACAAGACTAGGTTTTAGTTTTGCGCCCAGAGACTGAGTTACTATTGTTTCTGAACTAAGTTTGTGTTGCATTTTCCTTCATGCAGCAGCTCATCTGGGTTCCAGAGAGAAAGGTACAGTGGCAAAGTGTGGGTTTGCCTAATGTGCACCACAGAGGCCATGGGGGTATTGAAGCATGGGGCTGTCATGGTAGTGACCTACCAGTGGGGACCTAGTGAGTGGGTGGAGAGATTGTGGAGCTCTGAGTCAGAACTCCATGAGATAAAAGCAGGTCGACCATTGCTCACTAGCGAATGGCTGGCCAGCCCACTGGGGATGAGAGAACCAGGGAATAGCGCAGAAACATGCTATACCTTACTTCTTTTTAAATATTTCCTGCAATAGTTATTTTTTCTAGAATTCCTAGAAAACTAATGAAAAGAAACCTACCAGAACCAGTGGGAAATTACCTGAAATGTCCTGAGGACCAGGTTCCTTCTTGCCTTTATAAATTAGGTAAATAACTCAAGATTGTGACGGTGTCTCCTGTAGACTATATAGCTGCACTCCAGGCAAAAATACTCCCTGGAATTTCTCAGACTTTCTGTTTAAGATACCCCTAATCAATGAAAATAATGGAAGCCCACCTTAAGCGAACCACCAAGTAAAGTGGAAATTTCTGATTTCTTTGGCTATTCTGTTATATCATGTTTTGCTGGGGCAAACAGGTGAAAGAAGGAATGTTTTGCTGAAGCGAACGCATGAGAGGACTGTGCTGTTTGGAAATAATATGACCTCACAGACAGTGAGAGGAGGCTCTGACTTCGCTCCACCTTGCTCCACCTGCTGGTCTTCCCTGACTAGGCTTTAGCATTGGTTCACTTTGCATGCTGCTGCTGATCTTTACTTCTCGTGACTTGGTAGAGAGTAACTAGCCAAAGAACTTCTCATGATATTCTGGCAGCTTCTTGCTGCTTCTGCTTACTTGGACCAATTGCAGTTTCTTCTGTATCAAACTGTTGATGCTGATTCCTGAGTGGTGATTGCCGAGTAGACTAGACTGCTGACAACAAAGATTGGAATAGTCCCATAGCACTATTTCTAAACAGGTCCACAACTGCTGTTTCCTATTCACCTTTCTTTTCCACTAACTCCGATGGGTGATGGGCTAGAAGGGAGGATGAAGCATTTAAGGACCCTTATTAAAGTTTTTCTCAGCTTCTATTTAGCCATTCTTAGGATTGCTACAGTGGTCAATACCTCTCATGTGTACATAAAATCTTTATGGTCACATAGTTTGTCTTCAGGAAAGAATACAGTCCCAGTGCAATCTTCATACCTCTCCTTGTCTTCTATTCTACCCCCTTCTTCAAGCAAAGCTACTGACCAGGATACGCAATCCCAAGTGATAGTGGCCATTTAGTACAATGGTATTTGAGCCCTTTTGTCTACTTTCATTTTACCAAGAAATAAATGAAGATAAGCTTTCCAATAAGGCAAGAATATCTCATCAGGAGGGTTATTACCAGCTAATTTCAAACAGTAGCTAGCTGTCTTTGGGTAATGCTCTCTTCTGTAGTGTTCAAACAATTGTCTTTCTGCTTACCAAATGGTCATACATGAGCTGTAGAAATCCCACTCTTAACCCTTCCTCTACCCCATGCCTATGTGACATGCCTGCTTCAGGCCACACAAATGGGTACATAGTCCAAGACAGGGTAATCAAAGAATCTGTATTCATGGTGATTGGCCCAAGAGAGTGTCTGACTCAGAAAATTTGAGGAGAAGCTGAGAGAGAAATACTATTTCCTCATTTGTTTTTAAGTTATTAGACTAAAGCCCTGGGAAATACCAGTAGCCATGATATATGCTGCAAAGTAAAGGTCACCCAATAATAAGAGAAAATAAAACCATCAAGCAGAGATGAGCGACAGCCAGATGGACCAGGCGATCTTCAAGCCTTCTGTTTGATTACATGGTGCAAATGCTCTCTACAGTGCTTCTTGTGAGCTACTCCTTCTCCTTCCAGAGGCATCCTGGTTTTTGCTTCAAGTAAATTGAATTGAATTTGCGTTTCTTACAAGCAAACAAACAATCCTGAGCTGAACAGTTTACCTTGTAGTGATTAGACATTGACAGTTGAAAGTGTGTTCTCCCTCTTGACAGCTATGCAATGCACATTCTCCGTGTAGTCCCTTAGGTGGAGGTAGAGGTGAAGGTGACAAAGATGAGATTAGCAGTTAGCCACTATCATTTGTTGGTAACTTAAGGAGTGTCAGACTATATTTTAGGCACTCTTTCTATTAGCACCTTTAAAAGTTTCATAACTCTATTGGATAGGTATGCTATTTATATGCTCCAGATTGGTAAACTGAGGCTCTGAGAGATTCTGTAATGTACAATCAGAAAGGACATAAAATAGTGGAGAATTAGAACACAAGCCCTTCTTGTTTTGTAAGGTGGGTATTCAGCTCTGACCTTGTACTATATATGACACAACTATATAAAGTGGATCAAATCTTTTGCAATGGTTCTATGGTTTTAGGCTGACTCTTGGGGGTTCCGTGGTTTTCTTCTGATATCCCTGTAACTCCAAAGATGGGAGTTGCTGTGAGTTGGGTTTGCACTTTAGCTGCAAAAAGAAATCTCTTATGTTCCCAGAGAATGTGCCAAATTTTTCCAGGCTGATGATATAAATTCATGTAAAATGGAAAGAAAATTCAAATAGCCATTATTGTTCACAGTCCAACATTCTTTCCTTGTTTATAGGAACTATTAAGATTAAATATTAAAATCCTGAGGTATCGTTATATTATTCAAAGTCAAGTTTTTATGACACCTACTTCTACAAAGATGAATCTCAAGAGAATGGGGAACATTTGGCTAAGTGTTTTGGGGTTTCACCCCCCCCCCAGGATGTACTGAGAGTAATCAAAGTGATTTTAAGCCGAAGAGATGGCACCACTCTGAGGTAACTGAAGAGATTCAAATGATTTACTCTACTTTATGCCCTATTCCTAACACCAAGTTAAGTGAAAGGAAGGAGATGAACTAGAAGCACCTGTCTCCAGATTCAGGGCCCATATGCCTGCATCTGTATATAATATACATTATGCTACATTGTTGCTTCACCATCCACGCTACAGCCAATAACTCAACAACAGCTTTATGCCAGCCAAGGGGGTAATAAATGGCAGGCTGTCGGATGTTTTATTCTGCATTAGTGCATTGCTTCAGCCAGCTAATGATTCCGACTTTCTAGCCTGCCTCCTTTATTACTGAACATGAATTTACAGGCAGCATCTGTCCTCCAGAGCCTAGAGAGGCTCCTGTGGTCCCTATGGTGTGTTGTGGCCTCACAGTTACATAGGTAACATACACAGGACTTTCAAAAACTGGGAAGCTTTGTTGTGGAAGCTGTAATGTGGCACAGTGAGCCCTATCTTTTGTCCACACTTCAATGCTTGTAAATGTTGCAATGGTCTGCTAAGAGGCCTCTGGCTTCTGTTACACTATCAATATCGGAACCTCACTGGGACTCCTCTCGGATATCCTGTGGTTGTCCTATGCCATGGAGATCCTATAGTTGTGGATCTGTAGAACTGACTCCTTCATGCACTCTAGCAGTTCATCAATGGGGTAGAGGTTGAGGTGGGCCAATTGAAAGCCCCGGATCTGGGCCCGAGAGTTACCTGAGTTGTTCAGTTTTCCAGCTCTCCTGTACCTACACCATTGGGACCTCTCATCAACAACCCCTGCAAACAGGGCTGGCTCTACCCTGCTGCCCAGGCAAGACACAGGACCTGCTCTCCAACATGCTACAGCAGGTGAGGGACAGGATCATCTCTCATCCTCTCATGACCCCGGTAGGGCCAGCTCTCACACCTAAGGCAGGTGGCAAGCGATAAGGAAGGGGAGGCCACAGTCTGAGGGGAGAAAGGGGGTAGAATTTGGAGAGCAGGATTCAGGTGGCTGTGGTTATGGGCAGAATGACCTCCAGAGACTGCTACAGTGAGACGTATCTACTTTATTATTTCATGGATAGGATATATAAGGGCTTTTTTAGGGGTATGTGTGGAAAGGGCTAATTGGTCAGGGCATCAAATGAGCAGGAAGGGCTGATTGGTTATAGTACAGCTCCTAATTATCATGCCAGCAGGAAGTCAGTGTGGGACCTGTGTGCTGAGTTATGCAACCCTGCAGAGAACTCTATGCAAAGTCACTTTTCAGACAAGGCCAGCTACTTGTGTTCAGGAACATTCTCCATACAAAGACAGGCAGAGACCCGAAAGCCCAGCAGAGAAAGGGAGTTCCCCATTTTGTGCTGAGCTGAGAAATCTATCAGTCATGGGGGACTGCTAGCTTAATAGCAAGGTTCCTCAACAGAGAGGAGGGCATCTTTCCCTTGTCTGTGTGACTGTGCAACAGAAAAGAGTCCGGGTCAGCTTTTTGGCACTCAAGTCCTCGGGGCCAGCTTACCTGCAATCCCCACATTTAGAGCCAGTTCTACTGTACTGCCCAGATGAGGCACAGGGCCTGTTCTCCCAAGTGCTGCATCAGGGGAGAGACTGGGACAGCCCTCCTGTGCTCTCTTAGGTGGCAAGGGGTAAGGGGAGATGAGGGCATGTCATGGCTTATCAGACAAGTGGTAAGGCCAGTTCTCCTACACTTACACCCTCAGGGCTGTGGCTCACTGGAGCTAATGCCATCAAAGTCATTCTATTGCACTCCCAGGTGAGGAGCAGGGTTCTTTCTCCCAAGTGCTGTAGCAGGTGAGGGACAGGACTATTTCTCCTATTCTCATGACCCCTGTTGGGCCAGCTTTCCCTCCTGAGGCAGGTGGTGAGGGCAAAATGGAGGAGATTGGTTCTCTTTTTCCCTTACTGATGCCACCACACTGCAGACAAGAGGCACGGCAGGCTTCTCCATGCTCATAACCTTGCTCCTGCCACCAGGATCAGCTCTTCTGTGCTGCCCAGGTGACATACACAACCTGCTCTCCCAAGTGCTACAGCTGGTGAGGAGCAGGGGCAGCTCACCTACTCTCATGACCCCAGGGTCAGGTCTCCCTCCTGCCACAGGTGGCAAGGGGCAAAAGGGGAAAAGGGTATCTTTCCCTTTTCTGTGCCACTGCACAAGATATGAGTGGCAAGGCCTGCTCTCCCACGCTCATATCCTTGGGGCCAACTCACCCACAACTCCTGCAAACAGGCCCAGCTCTGCTTTGCTTCCTGGATGATATTCTGGCCTGCTTTCCTGACTACTACAGTGGGCTAGGGGCTCTCCTATTCTCACACCCTCAGGGCCAGTTCTCAGACTCAGGGAAGGGGTGAGGCCAGTTCTACACAGCCTGTAGGCATCAACATGTCCCCAGACAACCAAGACCACGGGTGTCTGCCTGTACTGGCTAGTTTTGTATGTCAACTTGACACAAACTGGAGTTATCACAGAGAAAGGAGTTTCAGTTGAGAAAATGCCTCCATGAGATCCAGCGGTAAAGCATTTTCTCAATTAGTGATCAAGGAGGGAGGGCCCCTTGTGAGTGGTACCATCTGTGGACTGGTAGTCTTGGGGTCTATAAGAAAGCAGACTGAGCAAGCCAGGAGAAGCAAGCAAGCCAGTAAGGAACATCCCTCCATGGCCTCTGCATCAGCTCCTTCTTCCTGGCCTGCTTGAGTTCCAGTCCTGACTTTCTCTGGTGATGAACAGCAGCATGGAAGTGTAAGCCGAGTAAACCCTTTCCTCCCCAACTTGCATCTTGGTCATGATGTTTGTGCAGGAATAGAAACCCTGACTAAGACACTGCCCGACTTGGTGCTTACAAACTCCTGCTGCTGCAGGGCCATAGACCCAGATGTGGCCCCTGGTGGCAGCACAGGCCAGAACCCCACCATGGTCCTAGATGGCATCATCAGACACATCAGGCCGTTCTTCGCTACCCTTAAGTCTCCAGTTTTGCCTCTCTTTATTGTGCCCACATCCTTTTGCATGTCTTTCTCTTCCATTTCTCCTCCACTCGCTTGCTCCTCTTAGTGGTGCCTTAGGGTCTGTGAATGTCTAGAGTGATCTCAGGAGTGCTCTCAGCAGTGCAATGTCCCACTCATGCACTATGGCACTGGGCAGGGGCCATCTCGGGTATGTTATGCCTCTCCAGGATTGGGCGGCAGAAGACTGGTAGTCATCTCAGGCTAGCTTCCTGACCAGGCCCCATGGAACCAGGCTGGTGGTCATCTTGTGCTCATTCTTCATCAGGGCCTGCCCATGAGGCTCCATGCACAGTTTGCCTATATCAAGCTTACTCCTGCCTGGGGCCCAAGGTCCTGGGTGTGGTACTTCTTAGTCTCCTCCTCTCTTCTAATGGGCTGCATGGTCCCAGAAGGGTTTTATTTCATCTCCAGCTTGCTCCCCACCCTGAAAGTCCAGCCAGGCCTGCACAGTGCAGGACCTGTGGTCATCAAAGGCTCACTTTTATGGGAATGTTAGACTTCTAATCATTCAGCAGTTCACAGGTCATAACACTAAGGTTAGATATAGTATCTCTCTGTCACAAATTAATGCACATGTGACAGAGTAGCCATTCCTGCAATGCCTCTAGGGGAAGCAAAATAAAAATTTAATATGGCTATTACCATTGTATAACCCTAAAAATCCATCTTGATGGGTCACATTTGTACTTCACTCAGAAACAGATTTGTGATGTAACTTTCCAATCAATAACTAGGAATTTAGTGTCTGCCGTGTTGCGAGTAGTATTATGGGAGAAATAATGATAAATTAGACAAACTTTTCTCGGCTTGCTTCCAAGTTAAAAACAACAAGATCATCAAAATAGCTACAATATAAAGTAAATTGTGTACCTGTCATAAACAAAGTGCCAGCTAGTGCTGAACAAACTCAAAAGAGGCTTATATTAAATATTATCATTATAATATGGAAAGGAGGGTAGATTGGAAATGGAACAGAGAGGAAGGTTGGAAATTTGAAGAAAGGAAAAAAACTGGATGAACAGAAAGAAACTAAGTCACAGAATTCAGAAAATATGATCATTCAGAGGGGTGTGATGGAAAGCTATTTGCACCCAATTTTGGTTGTGTAGTACATGTAATAGTCGGGATTTGTCAGCCACCCTGGATCTTAAGAAGAGTGAGGAACAGTCTTCCTTCAGAGAGACAGTGCTCTTCACAGCAATGACTCTCAGGCCATCGTGGCCTGCAAACTTTGTTATACTGACTAGAGCCTCATCCCCCTCAATTGGTTCATTCAGCAATGACAATATTTAATAGAACGAGAACCTCTATTTCCAGGACTCCCCATCTTATCTCTATTGCCAGGATACCTCAACGGAACTCTGAAACAGTTCTACATTTTATTTCATTTGAGGTTTTTATAGAGTTTTATGTTGTTTGAGACATGATCTCACTACATAGCCCAGGATGGTCTCAACCTTGTGCCAGCCTCTGCCTCTTGAGGGCTAATATTACACATACGTCATGCTATGCCTGGATTGATTCCATTTTTATTTTTCTGTGCCAGCTGTGTCCTTGAAAATAAGGGCAGTTCTGCTGTGGATCCGACATATAGCTCCATTTGTCTTGCTTGGCAAGCAACTCATCACACAAACACCATGATCGCTCCCATTTTAGAGACTTGAAAGGCAAAGCCATACCTTTATAAATCAGCGATGCATTTAGACCCAGGTGTGTCTAAGTCTGAAGTCAGAGCTTTAGCTGTGAACCCATGCTGAGACTTTGACAAGTCCATCCCTTAATCTTTCAAAGGATAGTGCTTTGCTATTGGTTCAGTGTCCTTACAATTACCTCTACACATGACTGAGATTGACTTGACTACATAAAAAGGAAAAGTCTAACTGCAAAGAAACTCATTTCTTCTTCCTATACACACATGCTGCCACACTGGCCCTGCTCTGCACACTGTAAAATATTATATTTTTAGTCTAGGACATTTTCCAAATTTGAAATGCTGCCTTTATTTTTCCCAAGTCAAATAGTAACTGCCTTGCTCCTAACAAAAAATTAAAGTGACAGAATTGTGCTTGCTTCTGGTTTTTATCAGATTGTATCGGAAAACACAGAGGAAAACACTAGTCTTGGAGTATGTTAGGCCGTGGTGCTAGACAATAAATGAGTGAACAGTGATGAAAACATAACCCTTGTAAATAAATATATAGAGAATTTATGGACTTATTCATTCCTTGTGTGCTAGAGCAGTTGTCTGTAAAATGTTATAGCTGAAATAAACATATTTGGTTTGCTGTATTCCCTCAGTCACTGAAATCAGAGTAAAAGCCAAATCCTGAAGCAAAGCTTTGCTTTTGGAAGCCAAATGCTTTTGTTAAGTGATGCCCTCGGCTTTAAAAAATGGGGGCTACTGAATTTGAATTATAATATAATTCCAAATATGTATTATATAAAAAGTATTGGGAATCAAAATGCCAAGTCTCAGAAACACATAATAAAACACACAGGGGCAGCGACTCAACCACATGGTTCACGTGAGAGTTGATCATGGAAGTATGGGTAGTCATTTAGGGGGAAAAATGTTAAATTATTAACTTTTAATATTTAATTATTATTAAATTATCTGAACAATGACAAAAAAGATAAGAAATTGCCATTATACTGCAGTCCAGAATCCAGACACACACAGAAATTATTTGCCAATGATGAACAGAATTATGCTAGCAAAAGTGTGGAAGCAGCATGCAAGAAGTGAGCCTCCAGAAGCTTCTGCTACAGATATGGTACCTAAGTTCAAAATTCAAACTAGAGATATGCTAAGGACAAAGTTTTAACATCCTTGCCCCAAAGCCAGTATCTGACCCAGTCTGTAAAAGCATGCATTATTGGAATGAATTCATGTGTGTGGAATGCTCATTCTTGCCCATCTGTGGCTAGACATGGCAGAGTCTCATTTTCACAACTAAAGTTGACCCTAATCCTCCTCATACTTTTAGGTTTGTCTCACACTTTTCTGTCTTGCTTTCTGAGGGTATTGTATTGTTATTTTCAGTCTTTCTGAGTTGCAATTCATTTCATGAATTTTCAATATTTCTTGAGTCCAAAAATATGTTTTTGAAATCTATAGTTCTCACCGAGACACCCTTTTAACTGTGTTTCCATTTGAGCTGTGTTCTTTTTTTTTTTTTTAATGTTCTATCAATTTGTTTATATGCATGGTGGTTTGCTACAAAGTGGGTAGTATTTGCATCTTTAAAGTTACCTGTTATGGTAACAGCATTTATTTTATTACATGGCTCAAAATTATAACATCCTTTTCTATATTAGGTTTTTCACATATTTGATAAAATATGCAAGCATTCACAGCTTTACCACAATGATTGCATTCATAAATTTTCCTAAAATGTGAGCCATACAATATTTGCAAAGTTAAACAGAACAAACAGAAAATTGCTACATTACTAATACTCATAGGGATTTTCTGCAGTGTGAGTTTGTTGATATATTCACAATGAAATTGTGAAATCACTTAATTGTAAACCTTCATAACTTAAAACAAATCTAAGTGGGGAAAACTACAATCTTCTAATTGTCCTAGGAGAGAGAGAGATGTATAGTGTTTATATCAATATGCCTTAGGCATAGAGGATTGTATCCTTTATGTTCAATAGATAGATAGATAGATAGATAGATAGACAGAGATATATCTGTCCCATATAATACTCCTTTGACAGAAAGAATAACAAATAAAATATATCCACATTGTATGTTCCTCATAGACACGTGGTATTTGGATTAAGTTTTCTCTACAACAACCTTTTTACTTCTCATGAAATTCCACTTTCAATAATCTTAGCAAACTTGCCCCAAGTATATGAGCAACATCACTATACTATGGACTGTTTACATATCACAGAGATTTGGATATATATTTATTACACATTCAGTGTGTATACTGTTTGTCCAAACTGAGTAGTATGAGACTAAATAGACTGGCAGCTCTACAGTGTGTCTTGAATGGGGCTATTCTTGAAATGGTTCTATCTGTTAAGGCATTGTTTCCATATTTTCTGTCTTTAAAGAATATCTTGCAGACACAGATCAAATACCTGACACTGAGGTTCTGTATTTGGGAGAATTTAATAATAAATATCCTTTAAAGCTGTGCTAATTTACACTATTTTTATAATAAAATTTAATTGTTAGAGAATTTTAGAGAAATGTTCTGTATAACAGTACAAATCAATACAGTACTTCTAATGAACAGTTTCCCAACAAATACAAAGTATAAATTGTACATAAAATTTTATCTAGTACACTTATTTCTAGGAATTTATGTTGACAAAATATGTATGTACTGTGGGATATCTATCACAGTATCATATACAATGGTGAATTATTAGAAACATGTCAAAATTAAATACAGAATTAATAAATTGTAAAATTAATTGTAGACATTTCTATAATAATTAAAATACTACTTTTTGGCTAAAACTTTTGAAGCCAATATTATCATCATCTTATACTTTCACATTAGTAATATGATTAACATAAATTAAATTACTTTGTAAAAACATTATGCAATTGGAAATTATTTCTGACAGATCAATTCTTACAGTTTTATGGGCCATTCATTTTTCTCCTTTGAAATGGCAAAGGAAAGTTGACTTCAGTCAAAATAGCAAACAACCTAATCTCATCACTCACATGTTTAATGTTACTTCTTCTCAGTAGGTTTTGAAGACCTTACTATTGTCATACTCAACTAGAGATAAGTTGACAACTCCTGACTAAATTCAGAGAAAGTAAATATTAGTCTTCTAAAATATACAGGACTCACCTCCCTAATGTGACCATAAAATTCAAATACCTCCAATGTTCTCCCTTGAAGATATGTTAGCTTCACTCTGAGCAAAGAGCAACATTCCTTTGTGTTTCCCAAGGCCATTACCCTGAGACTCATCAGACACCTATAATACTTGCTGAAGTTACCCCTTAAATATTTCTATTTGACCAGTACAAAGTGTCCTTCCTTATCTTTTTTGATAACTTTTGATTGAAAGTTGATTTTATTTGATATTAGAATGGCTACTCCAGCTTGTTCATTGGGACCATTTGCTTGAAAAATTGTTTTCCAACCTTTTACTCTGAGGTAGTGTCTGTCTTTGTCACTGAGGTGAATTTCCTGTATGCAGCAAAATGCTGGGTCCTGTTTACATATCCAGTCTGTTAGTCTATGGCTTTTTATTGGGGAATTGAGTCCATTGATGTAAAGAGATATTAAGGAGCAAAAAGCAACATTCCTTTGCATTTCCCAAGGCCATTCACTGAGATTCATCAGATACCTATAACACTTGCTGAAGCTACCCCTTAAATATTTCTGTTTGACCTGTACAAAATGTCCTTCCTTGTCTTTTTTAATAACTTTTGGTTGAAAGTTGATTTACTCGATATTAGAATGGCTACTCCAGCTTGCTTCTTGGGACCATTTACTTAATTGTTTTCCACCCTTTTACTCTGAGGTAGTGTCTATCTTTGCCACTGAGGTGCATTTCCTGTATTCAGCAAAATGCTGGGTCCTGTTTACATATCCAGTCTGTTGTTAGTCTAAGGCTTTTTATTGGGGAATTGAGTTCATTGATGTTAAGAGATATTAAGGAAAAGTGATTGTTACTTCCTGTTAGTTTTGTTGTGAGAGGTAGTATTATGTTTGTGTGGCTATCTTCTTTTGGGTTTGATGAAAGATTACTTTCTTGCTTTCTCTAGGGTGTAGTTTCCCTCCTTGTGTTGGTGTTTTCCATCTATTAGCATTTGTAGGGCTGGATTTGTGGAAAGATATTTTGTAAATTTGGTATTGACATGGAATATATTGTTTTCTCTCTCTATGGGAATTGAGAGTTTTGCTAGGTATAGTAGCCTGGGCTGGCATTTGTGTTCTCTTAGGGTCTGTATGACATCTGCCCAGGATCTTCTAGCTTTCATAGTCTCTGGTGAGAAGTCTGGTGTAATTCTCATAGGTCTGCCTTTATATGTTACTTGACCTTTTCCCCTTACTGCTTTTAATATTCTTTCTTTGTTTAGTGCATTTGCTGTTTTGATTATTATGTGACATGAGGAATTTAGTGGAGCTTCCTCTGGATATTGTGGGAATGGCTGAGGAGTTTGCACCCAAGGTCTGTTGAGCTGTGGTCTTATTGGAAATCAATGTTAAATATTTCATACATCTTATTAAGCTTTTCTTTAACACATCAAGTATTAGGGTTGTATCCCTCCCTTTCCAATTTCAAGAAGGGGAAAGAATGTTATTTTTAAAATTTATTTCTGGCTTACTACATTGTAGATCTTTATATGTGGTTGCTGAAATATTCTTTGGAATTTTTGAAGCTTTTTTTATTGCTTAGAATGTTGTCAATTTTCAAAATGAGTTTCACGATCGCTAAAAGCAATGTGAGTTTTCTATGTGTTGGGAGCAAGGTTCTCTATGCTGTATCTATTAACTAACGCATACTAATTATGTTACTCTAACCATATGTACTGTAAGTCTGCTTGGTGTTTCAATTTCTCAAATTTTCCACTTTTTAGCTATATTAAATTTTTTGTGATTATAATATTATTACATTTTTCCCTTCCCTATCCTTTCATGATAACTTCTTACATGATACTGTCTTATGTATAGTTTACAAAAAAATTATCAATGGATGTAAAATTCTTCCTGTTATGAAACCATGCAATAGTGTCTAATAGTTTTGTCTTACCATGTTTTCCTATCAAAATTATTATTTTTGTTGCTAATTCCTATTTAGGTTTATAAGTAGACTTCAATGGCATCTTTACCTATCATTAATTCTCTTTATGCTTTGTTCTTTGAAAAAACATACCCATAAAGAAGGTTCAAATGAAACAAAGAACTTCCATATGCATTTTGTATAAGCCTCCTGGTTATTAACCAGTAATCCCTTCTACTTTCTATATATTATTTATACACATTACTTTCGTGAACATTTAGGAGCAAGATGCAAAGAGGTAAGCACATTCTCTTATAAAGCCAAGGCTCAACGAACAAATTTATATGCAAGATTATATCAAATCTATAACATTTACTAGTGTTGTTTAAACCTAAAGAAGTTCTGTCTATGTCTCTATTTTTGTTGTTGGTTTGGTTTTTGTTTTGTTTAGTTTTGTTATTAGAATTGTGACAGTACCAGTATTATAGGGGATGCTTTAGTAGCTTACGGTTGAATCATGATTATATTCAGTTAATCAGGTTAAGCAATTTAGGGAAAGAATACTGCAGAAGTGATGTGTCAGGATGTACAGTATTGATGCCTTCCTGCTAATGCTAACTTTGGTTGCACAGTTAATCCCTTATGTGTCAGTATCCTCTTTGATAAAGTTATGATTTCTCCCTTTGCAGTACTATTTTGTAGAGAGGTGACCGAAGGATAAGATTCCATGCTTTGACAAATTTTCATCTGCTAATTTTAACTATTTTCCATGGCTCCAAGTTAACTAGCTTCTGAGAATGCCTATGTCCAAGGAGGCGTCCACTGAACAATTAATCCAAAAAAACCAACCAGAGCTGTGTGCCCCTTTGTGATCCAGACTCCGCGGTCAGGCAGCAGCATTTCTACTCCAGTGTTGCAAGTGAACCATGATGCAACTCAGAATCCAGATGAAGAGAATTATACCAAATCATCCAATTCAAAAGAAAATTAGTCAGTTTTAAAATAACTACATAAAAAAAAACTACATTCTCATTTATTTATATATACACATATTTGCATTATTTAATTGCATGTATATGTGTATATATGTATATATACATATATGTGTGTATGTATATATATATATATTTATTTAAATGACAGACAAGGTAAATTTTTTAATATATAAAGAGAAATGATTAAGATGCTTAATATATATATATATATATATATATATATATATATATATACACACATACATATGACATAAGAGAGCATGCTTATATTGGGAAAAGATTGGCAAAAAGCTGACTGATAAATGGAAATTAAATAAAATACTTGTGAATGAATGGTAGCATTTTATACAGTCAGAATTATGAGTAATGAAATGTTTTCAGCTGAAGCCTGATTTTTTAAAAAAAATAAGTGAAACCAAGAAAAGAAGGTGAATATAGGATCGTTTGCTGAGAGTCTGCTAGTGCCAGTCTCCATGACAACAAGAAGTGCCACAAGTGACCCAGAAAGGTAGCCAGTATTTCCCTGTCTCTGTCCACCATGCTGGTGAATTTCCTCGTTTATATTCACTTAACACATGACAAGAGAGAGTTGTTCTGATATTCTGAACTACACACTGAAATGTGCTCTGGCAATGGTTGTGCTGTGAACATTACTGCCAAGCACAACACCAAATAAGCTTATATCATCTCAGTGCTATAGGCATCATAGTTTATTAAAATATTTAAAATGCCAGACTCAGATCACTAATCCAAACTTTTAATTTTCTACCAAAAGTTTGAATATTTCCAAGTAGTAGGCAGTATCCCAGTCCATTTTATGGTTATAATGAATAAAATTTGGGCAAATCATGTGTTTCCTTTTCTCTAAACGGAAGGCTTACTAGTAATCCTCCCCATTTAGTTCTGAACATGTCATTGCCTATGAGAATATCTCTATGCCAATGGGACATATATGAACCAATTACAAAGAAAGAAAACTTGACTCTGTGGGTCTATTCCTTTGTTTTGTCTTAAGTGTCTCTATTAATCTTCATTAATTCCAGGGAAATTTTCCTAACCTCCTCCTTTCCAACATCAGCTTTCTGGATATTCTCTTCTTTTAGCTTAATTAAAATCTATTTATAACCTATTATTTTCTGTGGTTACATAAAAAAAACTAAGGCTCGGCTCTCTGCTCCTCCCTGTTCCAGAGACAGCCGCATCTTCTTGTGCAGTGCCAGCCTTGTCTTGTAGACAAGATGGCGAAGGTTGGTGTGAATGGATTTGGCCTTATTTGGTGCCTGGTTACCAGGGCTGCCTTCTGCTCTGCACTTGGCAAAGTGGAGATTGTTGCCATCAATGACCCTTTCATTGACCTCAACTACATGGTCTACATGTTCCAGTATGACTCCACCCATGGCAAATTCAGTGGCATAGTCAAAGCTGAGAATGGGAAGCTTGTCATCAACGGGAAGCCCATCACCGTCTTCCAGGAGTGAGATCCCACTAACATCAAATGGGGTGATTCTGGTGCCGAGTATGTCGTGCAGTCTACTGGCGTCTTCACCAACATTGAGAAGCCTGGGGCCAACTTGAAGGGTGGGGCCAAAAGGGTCATCATCTCCACCCCTTCTGCCAATGCCCCCATGTTTGTGATGGGTGTGAACCACGAGAAATATGACAACTCACTCAAGATTATCAGCAATGCATCCTGCACTACCAACTGCTTAGCCCCCCTGACCAAGGTCATCCATGACAACTTTGGCATCGTGGAAGGGCTCATGACCATGGCCCATGCCATCACTGCCACTCAGAAGACTTTAGATGGCCCCTCTGGAAAGCTGTGGCATGATGGCCGTGGGACTGCCCAGAACATCATCCCTGCATCCACTGGTGCTGCCAAGGCTGTGGGCAAGGTCATCCCAGAGCTGAACGGGAAGCTCACTGGCGTGGCCTTCCATGTTCCTACCCCCAGTGTATCCGTTGTGGATCTGACATGCCGCCTGGAGAAACCTGCCAAGTATGATGACATCAAGAAGGTGGTGAAGCAGGCATCTGAGGGCCCACTGAAGGGCATCCTGGGCTACACTGAGGATCAGGTTGTCTCCTGAGACTTCAACAGCAACTCTCACTCTTCCACCTTCGATGTTGGGGCTGGCATTGCTCTCAATGACAACTTTGAAAGGTCATTTCCTGGTATGACAATGAATACAGCTACAGCAACAGGGTGGTGGACCTCATGGTCTACATGGCCTCCAAGGAGTAAGAAACCCTGGACCACCCACCCCAGCAAGGACACTGAGAGCAAGAGAGAGACCCTCGGTTGCTGAGGAGTCCCTGCCCCAACTCAGCCCCCAACACTGACCATCTCCCTCACAATTTCCATCCCAGACCCCCACAATAACAGGAGGGGCCTACCAAGCCCTCCTTATTCTCTTGAATACCATATACCAAAAAGAAAGAAAGAAAGAAAACCTAAGGCTCAGAAACTGGCCTATACTTCAGAATATTCATACAGTTCATGGTTCAACTTAGGATAATCTTGCAAAAGATACTGTATATCACCCACTCTCAACTTCTAAGCTTGGCCTTGTACTAAATTGATTATCACATGGCCTTAACAGGATAAACAGTTGTGCTACAGTCCCATTCATTTATATGTATACATATATGCATTGTTTATTTTTATGTGTATATATATGGTAGGGTAAAGTGTTTGAATATATAATAAAAATGATATGCATATGTATCTGAGTTACATTTTTTAAATTAAACTAAATAGTTAGGACTTAATGATGATGCATCCAAGACTGGGCATGCAAGCCTCCCTGTTCAAATGAGATCAGGGAGAAAGAAAAGAAAGGAATCAAGGGCAGGCATGGATTCAGAATTTAGACACTGCTGTATTTTTTCAATGCAGTTCATAAGGATCTGTCTGGGCTTAACATGAAATAATCCAAAAAATAAAAATATGTAAATAAGTAAATAAATCACTTGCACACACACAGAAACACAGACACACAGACACACAGACACACACACACACACACACACACACACACACACACACACACACACCCATGCATGCTTACACCTCTTTCAAAACCATGTCCTCTAAGAAGTGAGACGGGGAGAGGCTAGAGCTGTATGGTAGATATACCTGGGAGAATGGGTCGAGTTCCACACTCACAGTTGAGCATGCTCTATCTAGACTGTACTCTTCCAGCAACACTCCTCTCCCCGGGTGGGAAAGATGACCATACACTCTTCCAGAGCAACCATCAGCATTGTAACTATTATAACTTACATCTTTGTAAGAGGAAGAATGTTCAGACCATTGTCGCATTCTACCTTGGCTGGGTGGTAGAATGAAGACATTGTTACCATCCCTGTGTTTTTCCCTTTTCTATGGCTCACATAAATGGGATTCTTTTGTGTTCTATAAGTACAATGTGTCAAAGGATCCTCAGACAAATTGAACTTTGCAGGGAAGCTAAAGGGAAGCAAAGGAAACTGCTAACCACTGGAAGTAACCCAGTTTCTTAATGACTTAGCAGGGGCTGTCCCAGTCTCAGTCTTCTCCGCTTTCAGTTGCAACCAGACAATGGACTCACTCCGGGAAACACACAATTGGTCTTCATCTTCTAGGATGAGGCAGTTTACCATAGACTTGCTTTCATTTTGGTGATCTAAAATCCTGCAACCTAAGATCTCAGAGCATTTTTCTTTCTCTCCTCCTTTATAATGAACTCTATCGGAAGTGTGTGGGGTTTATTCCCTGTAAACTTGATGTATCCACATCCTATTGGAGGAGCAGCCCCTAGCGGTAGTTTCACTCCATGATTGCCCTGCAGGCAGGAGTCCCTGTGTCTGAGTAGGAAACACCCCATGGTTTCATTTGTTTGATACCATTTAGCAACTGAATCCATGCCTGGTCCTCTGCCTACCTGTTGGGTATACATACAGTGAAGGAACAATACAAGATGATGTGAATATATATTCTATAGTCCATCTACTGACAGGAGAAAGAGCAATTTGGTTCTGATTATACTTTAGTGGCCTGCCTGATCACAGTGCTTTTTATAAGCCTAATTCAGACAACTTTGCATAAGCAATGTTTGTGAGGAAATGTGTGCCTATGTTAAGAAGGTTGGGGTGCCTTGTGGAAAGGTTACTAGAAGACAAAAAGGAAAAAATCCTAAGGCGATCTTGAGAAAGCTAAAGTCCCAGCTGCCTTTGTTTGGGAGATCCCACTCCAGTGCTCAGAGGTTGGTATCTTCCTGTAGGAGGGACGGACGTGGGCTTATTTTCCTGCCACAAGACTGAAAAGAAATGCTTTGTGTTCAGGCTATTGACTGTCTTCAAAGTGATTAGGGATGCCAGGGTTAGCAGAGTCAGTTTTGAAATTGCAGTTTAGGGATAATATTAGAAAAGAACTAGACATGAAAGCAGAAGCAAACTTTTGGAAATGTTTGAAAATATGGGGTATTTTTTGCCTCACAAGTTAATTGCCTCCTACTCACAGGAGTCCTGAAAGAGGCTCCTGTAAATGTTTACTGTAGTGAATGGTCCCTCCTTACAGGAAACTGACTGTGCCTAATCGGAGTGGTTCAGATTGCCAAACTAGAAACTGAAATAGATTTGTTCAGGAGATGTTAAGCTTTGTTTCTGATTTTTATGCAAAATCTAATGAAGCTTAAGTCATGGGCACTTATGCATACTGGCACTCTTCCCTTCTGGGAGTGAGTATGCTTACTGGCTCTCCTTTAATTCACTTAAAACATCGTTACACAAATGACAGAGTGTTGCTATGCCAGGCAGTAAGCTAGCTCTGTGTTGTCCAATGACGTAGCCACCAGCCACATGTGGTTACTGAGCCTTTGAACTGTGGCCATCCTGATGGAAAAACGCTGTATGTGAAAATACAAAGATTTCAGCCAAATAAAATCTTTGTAGAATACCTCGTTAATAATTTACATAGTGATTACATATTATTTGAAATGATATTTTTGACATACTGGATTATATAAAATATAGGTTTTAACCTTATTGCATCTCTTTCCTTTTAGTTTGTTTTGATATGTGTATTTAAAAAACTAAAGATAACAATGTGGCTCTAATTATAGTGAAGTTGACCAGCATCCCAGATTGAGAATGCAGAAGCAAGAGTTTGTCTTTTAAGTAGCATCATCTTTTATCCACCTGAGAAAAAAGTCACTAAGACATGAGGGTATCATTGAGTAGATGTTTCCATGAGTTTGTGGGCTTTCTGTTGTTTCTGTTACTGTTTAGGTCCAGCCGTAATCCATGGTGATCTGATCAATTGCAAGGGATTATTTAAATCTTTTTGTATCTGTTGAGGCTTGCTTAGTGCCTAATTATGGCTAATTTTTTCGAAGTTTCCATGAGGTGCCGAGAAGGTATATTCTTTCTGTTTTGTGTGACAGGTTCTGTAGATATGTTTTAGATCGATTTGGTTCATAACATCTGCTAGTTTCATTGTTTCTATTTAGTTTCTGTTTCTATCACTTGTCCATTGGTGAGAGTGGGGTATTGAAAAACCCCACTATTAATATATGTGCTTCAATGTGTGATTTGAGCTTTAGTAAGTTTCTTTTATGAATGTGGGTGCCTTTGCATTTTGGGGATAGATGTTCAGAATTGAGACGTCATCTTGGTAGGTTTTTTCCTTTGATGAGTATGAAGTGTCCTTCTCCATCTCTTTTGATTACTGTTGATTCCGGTTGAAAGTCTATTTTATTAGTTATTAGAATGGCTACTCCAGCTTGTTTCTGGGCTCTGTTTGCTTGGAAAACTTTTTTCCAGTCCTTTACTTTTAGCTAGGGTTTATCTTTGTTGCTGAGGTGTGTTTCTTCTGTGCAGCAGAATGATGGATCCTGGTTACGTATCCAATGTTAGCCTGTGTCTTTTCATTGTGGAATTGAGTTTATTGATGTTGAGATATATTAATAATCAATGATTGTTAGCTCCTGTTATTTTGATGTTGGAAGTGTTACTGAGTATGTATAATTCTCTTCTTTTGGTTTTGCTGTGAGATGGTTAATTTCTTGTATTTCCTTAGGTGTAATTATCCGATAGTGTTTAAATTTGGTTTCATCATGGAATATATTGATTTCTCCATCTATGGTGATTGAAGAGTTTTGTTGTGTATAGTAGCTTGGGCTGGCATCTGTGATCTCTTAGGGTCTGCAAGACATCTGTCCAGGATATTCTGGCTTTCAGAGTCTCTGTTGAGAAGTCAGGTGTAATTCTGATAGGTTTGCCTTTATATGTTACTTGGCCTTTTTTCCTGAAGCTTTTAATATTCCTTCTTTGTTCTGTACATTTGGTTTTTCGATTATTATGTGGTGGGAGACTTTTCTTTTCTGTTCCAATCTATGAAGGCCCTGAAAGGAATAGGAATTCCACAGGAAGACCAACAGAATCAACTAACCTGTACCCCTGGGAGCTCTGAAACTAAGCCACCAACCAAAGAGCATACAAGGGCTGGACTGAGGCTCCCAAAACATATGTAGCAGACAAGCATCTCAGTCTTCATGTGGGTCCCCCAACAACTGGAAATGGGGCTATTCCTACAGCTATAGCCTAACTGTGGAATCCATTCTCCAACAGGGCTTGTGGCCTCAGTGGGAAAGGATGTGCCTAATCCTGAAGAGACTTGATGTGCCAGGGTGGGGGGAATACTCAGGGGCCCCACCTTTCAGAGAAGAAGGGAAGGAGAAGGAACTCTGTGAAGGAGGGACAGGTAGGGGGCAGATTTGGGATGTTAATGAATTAATTGATTAATTAATTAATTTTAAAAAGACATGAGGGTATCATTTACAGATACTCACTAAAAGAACCCATAACCCTACATTGGGTTAGGAAATGGTTTTCAGATAAATTGTAAAGTCCTCATGATGGTCAGTAATGTTGATGTGACAGAATGCAGAGTCACCTGGAAAGTTTTAAATGATGGATTATTAGATACATTTATGTACTTATTTATTCATTCATTCATTTAATTGACTGATACACTTTACATCCTGACCAAAGTTTCCCTTTCCTCCTCTCCTCCAGTCTTTTCCCCCTCCCTTCCCTCCCTCCATCCACTCCTCACTTTCTCTTCAGAAAAGGGGAGGCCACTGTAAGAGGGTTTCTTAATTAGGTTAACTGAGGTAGGATTACCCATCTACAATGCGCTTAACACTATAAGAGCAAGAAAGCTGAGCACAGCATTTGTTGCTGTCTACTTCCAGACTCTGGATATCATGTGACTGACTAGCTCTCTCAAAACCCTGCTACTGAGACTTTCTTGCTATGCTAGGCTGTAACCTGGAACTGTGAGCCAAAATAAACTTTCCCCCTCAATTGGCTTTTATCAGAATACTTTTATCATAGCAACAGGAAGAAGTTAAATAGGTTCCCACACCAAATACCTACATTCTAATCTCCAGAGTTATATGAACATTACTTCATGTTTATAAAAAAGGACTCTGGAATATTCATAGCAGAACTGTCCTTGATAGCCAGAAAATGGAAAAAATGTAAATGTAAGTGACTTTCAACAGAAGAATGAATAATGAACAACCAACTGGTACGTGGTCACTATGGAATGCTATTCAGCTGTAATGAAAACTGTAATTTCAGGTGAATGAGTGAACCTAGAAAAAATGATATATGAGGGAACCTAGACCCAGAAAGAAATGCCACTTACTTTCTTTCCTCTCTTGTTCCTGGCTCCAGCTCCTCAGATGTATTCAACATGGAATAACCACAGAAGCCAGGGGAGTGTAAAGGAACCATAGGTCGAGCAGGCTTTGGGGGAAAACATCAGGCTACAGGAGATATGAAGTGATAAACAGAATAATGGAGAGGGCTCCAATCAGGGAAGAGAGAGGGAGATCTGTATGAAAGGAGAAGGAACAAGGGACGAATAATCCCAAGGGAGTGTGATAAAAGCTTAAGGAATTGTTTTATTTTATATTTATCTAAAATTATATATAATACATATAATTGTATATTATATACATATAATATTTATTATATGCATATAATAGTACATATAAGAATGTATCTAAAGAAGTTAAATCACTTGAACTGACAAGGCCCCTCACAACAATTACAAACTAACAAAAGTACCACTACCAGGTAGGAGACACTTCCTTTGGAACAGTTGGACAGGATAATCCAAGTGATACCTAAAACAATTTATGTTATCTACATAGCCTTTGGTTGTCCCTTAGGGATTGAGGGTGTGTCCCCATTTAACACAAAATACTTAGGATATAGGACTTGGATTATCAGAGCTGGATCAGACCTGAAAGTTCCTTTTCTGCAATCTAGCGTCCATGGTTCTAGAAGATATTATTCAAACTGCTAAGGGAAAGGAGGAAATTAAACAGTCCCACACAATGGCAATATCTATAAATCATGACAATTACCAGCATGGCAACACATACATAAAGGTGCAACATGTGGCACTCAGTTGCTAGTGGCAACCAACAGCTGTCTAGTAGAACTTAAGGCCCATCAATAGACAGAAATCACACCTGGTCCTGGAAATGCAGGTAGCTTCCTTTGACTACTGAGGTCATGGATCTTAGAAAAGAATCTACTGCTTTCATTTGCTAACCAGTGTAATTCCTTACTATAATTTTATCTTTATGCCACAGATGAGTATAGCCTCTCCACTTCTATCACTTCTCCAAGAAGCTTCTTTACAACAAATGGAGACCATCACAGAAAAGGACTGGTAATAACACAGAGCTCAACAGATGGGGGAAGGCCAAGCACCAGTGAACACATCTGTATCTCCCACACATCTATGTCTCAGGGAATATCATGCAAGAGAGGGAAGAAAGGTTTTTAAGAACCAGAATACAAAGAAATCTACTGAGCAATGGTGTCTCACAGAAATAGCTGCATAAATGGGACTGGAATAACAGCAATATCAGTGGATATGCTAGCATAGGAGGGGAAATGTTTGCAGGGTCCCACCTCTAGACAAAGAACTACAAGCAACCACTGACTGCTGGGATTAGGAGGATGAACTCTTCCCAAGGATGAGCCTCCTTATCGGTTGTTCAATGCAGAGAGGTGCTCACAAACACTGAAAACAGACTCAGTGTTTTATTTCTATATACTGATGTGTAAACATACAAAAATACATTTAATGCATTCTTACAACTCGATAACATTTGGGATTGTGAAAAGATTATCATGGATTGTCCAAGCAGGACCATTACAAACACCAGGAGACTTGAGAGTCCAGGGAGAAGTCAGGGGAGATTTGGCAGCAGAAGAGGAAGTACGGAGGGGGTGATGGTGTAGGATTAGAAAAACTGAAACTCCTGATATGGCATTGGAGAGGAGGATGGAGGGCCCTGAGTGGAGGAGGAAGAAAGCGAGAAAGCGGGTTCTCCAGAGCCTCCAAAAAAGGAACACATCCAACGAACGTCTTCAGCCTAGAAAGATTGTGTCGGCTATTAAGGTACCAACCTGTAAAATAATAAATGTGTGCTGTTTCCAAACATGCTGTGTGGGGTAATCTGTTAAGGGAGCATTAGAAAACAATTTTGAAGAAAAGGTGATATGCAAAGTTAATGCTGAATCATCGTCCACCTTCTACATCCATCTGCTACCAGACTGGGCAACACTCCTAGGTTCAGCAGCTATTTGCATACCGTTTTGGAATGTTTGATCGTTACTACTTGTGTTGCTGGGGATGGAGCTAGGGGCTCAGTCCACAAGGTAAGCTCTCTACCACTAAGCTTTGCCCCCTGGCCTCTCTGCAATGTTTTGCAGTGCCCTGTTTCAATGTCTACCATCTACCTGGGTATTTTCTTCCAGCCACACAGGTACTGATGCAAGTGAGGTGACAGAGATTATTCCTCCCTTTGTCTTTGGGTCTTGGGATGACAGCTTTTCACGATTTTAATGTAATCTGTCCTTGGGTTGTTTGCTTTGAACTCTATTTGATCTTTCTGTTCACAGCTAGAATGGGTGATCTGCGGCTTTTTGCAATCATTTCAGAATCAGAATAGAAAACTGTAACTTCAAAGTGAAGTGATTTTGTTCACATTCTGAATAAATAGCCAGTGAATTCAGATCTGTCCAACTCTAAAAATCATATTCTCTCTTTTATGATCATGCCTAAAACCACATGGTTTCATCTGCTGAGACAATATTAGCAGATCAAAAGTAAAGAACTATCAAACTGAACTGCTGTGTCATTTATCAGTTTTGAAGATACCCTGGGCACTCTCTATGTGCCTCCAGGGACTGGAAATCCATCCATGACAAGGAAAAGCAGGTCCTGACTTCAGGAAGCTCACATTTTAATGGGATAATAGGAAGAAGGTAACAGTTAGTATGACTGAAGCCCCAGATTCTATAGCTTGGGAACGTCCATCAAATTACAGCGATTGTTACTATGCTTTATTTCATATGACAAGTCCTAGTAAGTGCCCTGCAGACCAGATGCATCTAAGATTCCTCCACATCTTCCCAGTCCTTAGTTGCTGGTCCACTTCAGTCTTTTAAGTTCTAAGGAGGTCTAAAATGGCTTGTCAAAACTGCAAGAAGTGGGATGTGGGAAATAACTCTGCATTAAGGCTTTTACTATGCAAGCAAGGTGACTGGAGTTCAGATCCTACAACCCAGAGGAATGTCAGGAATGGCTCAACATCTAAGATCCAGTACTTAGAAGTAGAGGTAGGATTGCTACTAGCTTAAGAAACTAACTTGGGCTACTTGATGAGTTCAGGTCAGCCTCACTTCCATTGTAAAGCACTATCTCAAAAGAAAAGACAGCAGTGGGAGGAGACATTCTTAATGCTTCAACAATACAGAAGACCAAGTGTCGTGGCACACACTAGATATCCCAGCACTTAGCTGAGGGGAAAAAGATCATAACTCTTTTTGAGAGGCTAGCCTGGACTACACAGAGAATTCCTGGCCAACCTGAGATACAGTGTGAGACTGCCTGAAAATGATGAGAAGGAAAAGAAGGAGAAAAAGACTTTCTTCCTAGTGCTCAAACAAGGAGCACAGGAGACCTGGATGTAGAGGCACACAGTGGAACTTTGAGCATTTGAAAGGCTGAGACAGGACGATTTTGAGTTCTAGACCAGACTGGGCTACAAAGGAAGAATGTGCCTCAAACAGACAAGCAAAGCAACAAAAAGATGAAGCACGCTCAGAACATATACCTGACAGAAGAAGCAGAAGATACATATTCTTATTTTCATCATTCTTGTGGGCTGTAGCAGTAAAGCTGTTATGAAAGCTACAATACTTAACAAACCGAAAGTTGGCAATGCTTTCAATGTATTTTCCTGCAAATATATATGGAAAGAAGAACAGAATTGCCTAAAACATAATACGTGGTTGAGTTTTCAGACAGTTTGAAATTGGCATTTTAAATTTTATTAATAGTATCATTATTGCAAAAGATACACTATAGGAACTCTTCTCATCCCTCAAGTAGTATCCTTTCAAAGTAGCTATCAGAGGCTGGAATTTTATAGTAGAATGCTGTTTGCTGTGAACTACGGACTGCTTGCTCTTGAACAGGTCCAGCATTATCTACCCCATATAACTTTTGATCAGCCATTAAGAGGGCTCTGCTACCTACTAAAATAGGAAATTATATTAGTGCCTTGTTAGAGAGCCCTTTAAATGGGGTCTTTATTTGTTTGTTTGTTTGTTTAAATATTTATTATTTAATTGTATAGCTAATAACTTATAATGAGTCTCTTTCTATAAATATACATCTCATAGGCTCTGTTTCCCTGTAGATTCTTAGCTAATGCAGTCTGCTAAGGATTTTTATTGGTCATATTCCTTTTAGAAAAGTTCAGAATCTATGGTTTCAAGAGTTCTTCCTGGAGATGGCATGATACAGGACACAGACACGGGCTTTAAAGACACACTGCCTCTGCAATTAGCTCTAGACATGTACCATCATCCTTCTCAGCCTCAACTTGCTCTTGTGGAGATGGGGCATCAGCAATTACAAGGCTTAACCATGGCTTGGAAAGATCTTGGCTACAGAATAAATATTCAATAAGGCACACAAGCTTTGCTAACTACTAAAGCTAATATTTTTTAGTTCATTGTCTGAGAAGTGTACACACGCATATATTTTTGATCAAAGCCACCTTCCACACCTGTAACTCCTCCCATACCATATCCCACCATCACTTTTCCCTCCCAACTTCATGTACTATTTTTAAAGATGAGTGAGTGCAATTGGTGAGTGTGGGACTATTCAATGGAATGCAGGAATCTACCCGGGGGGCCTTAAAGCTGATGAAAACAGACCCTCCCCCTCCCCCACAGCCATCAGTCACCAGTAGCTCCTCAGCTAGGGGTTTATTTCATAAGCCCCTCCCATGTACATGGAGGAATTTTGGGCTGAAAGACCAATATCTTATACCTCTTAATACATTAGGATCGTCACTAATTTGTCTGTTCCCCTGTAACCTCATTGTGAGCTAGAAGAAACATACATCTTTTGAATCAAGTTGTAACAATCCTGGCTTTCATTCATTAATCCATATTCAATAAAGGGCTCTGGCCTACTTTTTTCATCTCTCAGCATGTTGTAACCCTCAGGTGATCAACAGCATTGTTTAGCTGCATCCATCTCTATAAAGTTATTCATAATAAGATCACAATTAGCTATAATTACCTTCAGAAACTAAATTGTAATCATCAGAGAATGGAATTAGGTTTCCATATTCTAAAGGAATTTCAGAGATAAATCATCATGCCTTTTTAGTAAGCTATTCATTTGCTTTTGCTTTTGCTTTTGCACAAAATTATAATTCAGAAAACTATTTTTCTATCTAAACTCAGTAGGGCAGCACCCAAGCCCTTTACCCACAACCTGGTATTTCTCTGGACTCTGATCCCCATGGGGAAAGAAATTACAGAGTGACAGACTATCTGCCAGGGATAGTCCTTTATCTGGTTTCATCCTGACAGCAACTCCATAAAGTGGGCACTAGGAATCACATTTTAGTTTATTGAAAACTCAGGCTTAAAAGAGTAACTTAAATTATCAAATATTATCATTATTCAAACCCAGTCCCAACTCTCTTCAAACTCAACTGTTTCTGACCACACTGCTTCCTTCAGATCAGCAACAATATAGATGTTTTTCTTTCAAATCACAATTCTATAATATGAGAAAAATGGTTCTATCTCTGTGTTGAACAAACTTTACTAAGTATAGCCTTTGGGCATTTCCCTTTTAAGAACTGAATCTCCATAATGTCGCATGATCTGTAACAACATGAATCTGGGTCAGGCTCCTCTTTCCTAAACTAAGACCTTCAGAGAATTGATCAACTGTACTACTCACCCTAATAATCACCTATGCAAACCTCTGGCTTTTTTAAATCTCATTTCCAAGGCCCTTTCTGAAACCTTGGATATTCAGTCTTGTGACTCTGCAACTTTATTGTCCTAGAAGTTATGTTATATCCAATAATTATTATTTGTACACTTTTATTTTATCGACTACTCCCATTTCAATCATTCTTCGAATTCTGTAATCTTCAGCCTATGGATACTTCTTATTTCTCCCAACTTGTCACCATAATTTATTTTATTTTAATTATTCTCATTCAACTTTCAGTCAGTTATCTACCCTTTACTGTTGTTCTTAAAACAAGTTTTCATGTACCCCCGACTGGCCTTGAACTTGCTCTGTAGCCAACATGAATTTCTGGTCCACCTACTTTCACTTCCCAAGTTCTGTCTACCACTGTGCTCACCATGCATGTTAGATAAACCCTCTACCCACTGAGCTGGTTGCCCAGCCCTGAGCCATCTAGCGATCATTTTAATAAAACTCTTACTAATACCATAGTCTTTTATGCATCTTGTTATTCCTTTCTGACAAAATATCTAGCCCTCAATAAATTAAGCTATTTTCTTCAAAGCCACACTCCCAAAACTAACCCTTATAAGAAAAAATATCAAACAATGAATGCTACATGATAGGTACCATTGGTTTCACTCATAAACATATGATGGCCATCTTCAAGCTGTCATGCTATACTTCTTGTAGCCTAGGCATGTTCTTTGTTCTCCATCTATATTCTCCATCTTTCGTTCCTTCATTTTCCTTAAGTTGCTTGCATGCTTACATCTCTTATTTACTTAGAAAACAAACTAGCAAACAAAACCTCTGTTAACTCCATGCAATAAACTCCTGCATGCCAGAACTATTTTCCCTACTTTATCCTTAGGAGTCTACCAAAAGCTACTCACCTCTGCATAGCCAACCTTGCACATGTGCTGACTTTGATAACCTGCTATGATCGGGATTTTAAAATGTCCCTAAAATACATGTGTTGAAGCCTTGGTGCCCGGGGCAATGTTGCTTTGAGATGGAGCCTTTGGAAAGTTACTGGATGATAATGGCTCTGACCTCTCCGACTGAGTAATCCATTCGTTGGATTTGTTTGGAATGCTTAATGAATTTGAAATGAGGCTTTGTTATGAAAACTGAACTCTTTGTGCTTCCTATGAGGCAAGCAGCCTTCCTCTTACAAGTGCTCCCATCTGCAATGCTCAGCCTTGCTAAAGGCTCAATGCAATAGAGTCAAGAGACTGTGGATTGAAATCTCTAATGTTACAGCACTGTAAGAATTTGGGTTTCTTTTTAAAAAAACAGAAATATTATAAGAAAATGATTTTGTTTTAATCCCATGTGTGGGTGTCTTAGGGTTTTACTGCTGTGAACAGACACCATGACCAACTCAAGTTTATAAAGAACAACATTTAATTGGGGATGGCTTACAGGTTCAGAGGTCTAGTCCATTATCATCAAGGTGGGAACATGGCAGTATCCAGGCAGGCATGGTACAGGAGGAGCTGAGAGTTCTACATTTCCATCTGAAGTCTGCTAACAGAATACTGGCTCCTAGACAGGACAAGGGCATTAAAGCCCAAGTCCACAAGGCCACACCTACTCCAACAAGGCCATACTTTCCAACAGCGACACTCCCTGGGCTAACCATATAAAAACCATCCCATTCCACTCCCTGGTCCCCATAGGCTTGTTCAAACACATGAGTCTATGGGAGCCATATCTAGCCATAGTGTAACAGTTACTAGTTTCGAAGTTCCCGCCAGCGGGTACTCCGTGCTGTGGAAATGCTGTGGAAGGAAGCCATTGATAATGGAAAGAAGCAGGAAACAAAGGAATGTGTTGGAGCAAGACGGAATCCGATCAAGCTCAAAAGAAATCTTTAATGGTACAATGTTTTAAACACACAAAGGCGGGAAATGGCAGGGGCGGGGAGAATCCATAATGCGACCAGACATCAATTATGACATCTTTGTACCTGAGCTAAAGGCCGGACGTTTAATCCCTACCTGGGGGCAGTAACAAAGGGGAGGAAACAAGGAGAGGCCTGCTAGGCTGATCAAGCCCAGCCTAAAAGTCAGGGCCTAGAGGAGACACCTGCTGAGCGATCCGAGACACTGTGGCTAGCATACTTAGACAAACCTGGGATCTTTCGTGCAGCAGATATGCAAAAGGCCAAGGCCTTTGTCTCCAACACCATAGCATAATTTAAAAAGTACATTTAGTCCAACTTCCAAAGTCCCTGTAGTCTATAACAGTATCAACAATGTCAAAAGTCCAAAGTTCAAAGTCTCTTCTGAAGTCCATCCAATCACTTAACTAAAATCCCCAAATCAAGACAGGAAACCAGCTGAGCAAACTACAAACTCAGCATCTCCTTGTCTGATATCAAAGCAGTTTCCAGGTCTCCAACTCCTTTTTTATCTTTGTTGACTGCAACAAACTTCTTTTCCTAGGCTGTTTCCACTCCCTGTTAGCAGCTTTCTTCAGGAAGTATCCTATGGCTCTGGCATCTCGAACAACTTGGGGTCTCCAAGGCAACTTCAATGCTACAACTTCTTGTTTCAATGTCTGGGATCCACATGTGATCTTTTGGTCCTCCAAAGGGCTGGCATCACTTCTCCAGCTCTGCCCTCTGTAGCACTCTAAGCTCAGGTGGATCCACTCCACTGCTGCTGCTGTTCTTGGTGATCATCCCATGGTACTGGCATCTCCAATACACTTGGATCTTCTGCTGCAACTAGGATTCGCCATTAGCCTCTCATAAGCTCTATTCATGGTGCCAAGCCTTAAATCCTTTGCATGACCCCTTCAGTCCTGGACCATCAATAGCAACTGAGGCTGCAACTTCACCAATGGCCTTCCATGGCCTCTCACAGTGTCCAGCCTCAGCTGCTCTTCATGACTCCTTCATGCCTTCAAAACCAGTACCACCTGGTTGACTCTTACACATTACCGAGTACAGCTGCAGCACAAGGTTCAACCTTGGCTATCTCTGGAACACGGTTTCTTTGTGCTCTCAGAAAACGCTTCCCAGAAGATTTCATCTCAGTAATGCTGGTCTTTTCTTAATCACAGCTAATTTCTTAGCTCCAGCTAACCAGCATAGCATCAATTGTCCCAGTTTTCACTCTAAAGCCAATGCCACATGGCTGAAGCTGCTGTGTTCTACTGCTTGCTAGGGCTGGAACATGGCCCCTTTAGTCTATTATCAGCTTTCTGTTTTCCAGCTCCCTTACTACCTAAACTTGGCTTTTCTGGAACTTGCTCTGTAGATTGACACTGAACTCGGAGATCTGGATGGCTCTGTCTCCTGTAATATTGGGATTAAAGGCATGTACCACCATACCTGGATTTAAGCTTTTCTTCACCTAAAACCTGCTTTGTCCCAGGCTGGCCTTGCACTCAGAGATGTGTTTGGCTTTGTCTTCTGGAATTAAAGGTGTGTACCACCATGCCTGGGCCTAAGCTTTCATGGCCACTATGCCTCAAGATCTCCATGACAATATCCAGGTCAGAAACTTGTGTCTTCCAGTTTCAAAATCTGGATCACAGGTGAGCTCTCCAATTCTGGATTGTAGTTAATCAAGCTGAAAACCAGGAATCGCTATTACAGTAGGATTGCTTCAGATTGTCTGCAGCAACTGTCTATGATTTGCTGCACGCTCTAGCAGAGGTGTGGTTTTGCTGGCTGCAGTTAGTTTCTGTGATTGTGTGACATTTGAAATTCTGGAAACTTTTCAGTGAGTATATAAATGCTAGAGCCCCAAAAGATTGTCTGGGTTGTTGGTTGGTTGCTATTGTTTGTGGTTTTGTTGAGTAGTCATGCGCAAAGAAGAAACAAGAAGAAATTAGATATCCTGACGGAGAAGATCAACCTTGTCCCAAGGAACTCCATGCCTCTAATCATCAGGAAGTAGTTTAATGATAATGTCGTCCCCTTTACCTGTATCAATTTTTTCTCTCCTTTCTAGTAGTAGGTGTTTTAAAGGGTAGGAGAAAAAGGGTTGAGAAGAGTGGAAGAAAAAAGAAAACACAAGGTAGAAGAAAGACAGGCTACATTACAGACCAAACTAATAATTTGTCCTTATGAGCTGATTGTCTTAAGTGTGTTATCACATCATTAGAAAGTGGATTGTCCCATAGCCCTTTACAGGGACTCCATGTGAATAATTGAGATCTTTCTTAAACACTCAACTTCTTTCCTCTTCCAATGCATCACTTCCTTCAACTTCTAAACATGCTAAAGTCTCCTTTCTTAAAAACAGAAACACCATCACTACCACCACCATCACCACCACCACCAACAACAACAAATCCAAAAAGCAAAAAACAAGTGAACAATATGAGAAAATGAAATCCTTCTCAGTGAAATGACCCTGCAGCCAGAGTTGAGCTTTCCTCCTCTTTATCATCATCTAGCATCTCAAAGGAGTCTCTTCTCTTCTCTCCTCCCTTTCCTTTATTCCTGAGGAGTCAGGAGTTCTGTATTCATTAGAGCCAAAGCCAAATTATCTTCTCTTATCTTCTGTAGCTCCCCACTGGTTCTCTTCTATGTCTCTGGGCATTCTTTTACAATACAATACAATCCCTCCTTATCCCATACCCCAGGCCCATTATGGGAATTTCTCACCTGTCTGTTCTAAGGCTCAGACAACTGTCCTTACATGGTTTTGTCTTATTTCATGGTTTTAATTACCATCTTTATCAGTGATTCTCAACTTTTCTAGTGTGTAACCCTTTAACACATTTCCTCATGTTGTGGTGATCCCTAACCATAAAATTATTTGGTTGCTACTTCAAAACTGTAACTTTTCTACTGTTGTAAATTATAAGGTAAATATCTGATATGAAGGATATCTGATATGCAACTCCAGAGGGATCGTGTCCCTCAGGCTGAGAACCACGGATCCATATAGTAATGACTCAGAAAGTTGAGTCTCTTCTACAGTTATTTCAAGTGAGCCAGAGGGCTACACATGAACCTACTGGAATTTCTTCTTTGTGATGAAGAAGTAGGTAAAACTCAAAGTGCCATAACTGGACTTCCTTTCTTAAAGTCACTGATCTGCAACAAGCAGGCTAAATGATAGGTATTTTTTTATTAGTGATTCTCATACAATCCGTCCTCTTTTGTGTTTAATGGACAAATATTCGTAGAATAGAAATCTATTTATTCTATTAGTAATCTGTTAATTTCAGAATAAACATACTGCTTAAAATCCTCCTATATTATCGTGACATTCCCTTCACAAACTCTTGCTCCTATTGAACTCTCCAGCGTCGCTCATGTCTCTCTCTCAGTCACTACTTGCTATTCTCCTCTGAATCCCTCACCATACCACACTCTCCCTGACTGTTGACTTGCCAGTCATTCCACCAGAATCACTCAGTTACACTAGACAAAATTTATTTGCAAACCTTTCTCCAAAATGCCCATTTAGACAATTTTTTTTCTAAGACAGGGTGTATCTAAACCCTGAACACCAGGAAAAAAGCTATGTATGTATTTTTCATACGTCACCATGGCCATTTAATTTTAGTAAACTGCATCATTCTTTTGATGGCTTATTTAATGCCCAATTACAGTCATCTATTCCAACTCTGTTGGCTTAGGAGCAATGAATGCCAGTCTTAATTATATATGTCCCTATTATCTGGGAAAAATGGATATTTCTTGATTTTTATAGGCAGATACTCATATGTATAGATAGGTTCTGATGTTTATAATATAAAATAGTAAAAGAAGAAGAAGAAGAAGAAGAAGAAGAAGAAGAAGAAGAAGAAGAAGAAGGAGAAGAAAAAAGGCTAAAGTGCCCTCAAAAATGAAAGGCTAGGAGCTGGAGAGATGGCTCAGCAGCTAAGAGTATCTGTTCCTGCAGAAGCTTCACATTAGATTCCTAGCAAACACGTCAGTTCACAACCATCCATACTCCAGCTCCAAGGCATACAGTACCCACTTCTGACCTCTGTGGGCACCAGATATACAGTCAGTGGACAGACAGACATGTAAGACAAACATTCATATACATAAAAAATAATTAAATCTTTATTAAATTTAATGAAAAGATAAAGAAATCATAGTATTGTCATTTAAAATAAATCTCCATAAACTGACTCAGGAAAACAGTGGCAAGATATAAGGTGAAAAATTAGGTTTTAAACTCACTATGAAGGATATCGAATTTTTATAAGACACACATCTGGGTGTGCGTTGATATGTAAACAGGAAGGTTCAGAAGTGTATTTACCAGAATATCATCAACCAACATTATTTCTGGGATTTGCAACTTAGCTGTACTTAACATTCTTCATCATAAGCATGAGTGAGTCAGTTAGCATTAGTTATTTTTCTTGTTGCTATGACAAAATTACCACAAAGATAAGAACTAATGAAGGAGAGGAGTAAAATTCTGGGATCCTACTATCCCCTTAAGATCACATCTAACTGACTTGACGAACTCCACTCTATCCCACATCTTCAAGAACCATCCACCTACCAATAGCACAAGATGAGACCAAAACTGAAATTATGAAACTGATCTTTAGGAGATATTCTGGATCTAAACTACAGAAATGTGTTGGCCTTATAGTTAGGGCAACATTCTCTTTTTAATTGAAACGTTTAAAATAAAATTATGAAGGGGTGTTTTTGGCACACCCCTTTTCCCTGTGGGTGACAGAGAGGATTTTTATTTGTTCTTGACCAAATAAGTAGAAATACAAGAGGCAACTCACACTGAGTTGTGGCTGTCGGGCAGGCAGATGGCACATTGTCACTGTTCCTACAAGACGAGGGTAGCAGGGTAGCAGCTGTGGTTCCTACCATCTGTTGCTCAGGGATGCTTTGCAGGTCTTAGCAAAGATGGGTTTTAGTTTTTACAAATTCAACACACCAGGGACACTTCTGCTTAAAGAACACCATTTGACAGGAAGGATTAGCTACTTCTAGTTATTTTGGTAAAAGCTTTCTCAAATCAGGACTATACTCATACACATTTAAAAACTTGCAAACAGCAAGGACCAGAAATAAAGTCTGTCCTTTCAGACATTGATATATATATATATATATATATATATATATATATATATATATATATATATATATATATATCTCCCAATATTCCTTTAAAAATACCATGAATGAGTTCTGGGCTCAAATAATAATGTATTCCTTAAAGTACATGAGACAAACACCCATAATAGAAGTTCTGTCATGTCAACCATTCAGTTTGTTGACCTGAAACAATGAAAGACAAAGGCCTTGAACTAAGATATCCCTGCACCTAAGTTCTAACTATTCATGGGAGTGATTATATGAACTTGTAGAAGTGTCCTAGATTTTCTCTGGGTCTCAGTTTCTTAGCTTACAAAATGGCTCTCATGACATAAAAGGAAGCATAACTCTGAGTTCCCAGTTCACTGCCTGGTCCGCTGCAAGTGCTTGGTTTGTGGCAATGCGAACAGAGAGTCTCACTGACAGACAGTAAGAGCTCATTTTGCAACTACTCAAGTACCTACTGCAGACTACACACTAGGGAGACAATACAAAGAAAGAAACCAAGCCCTCTGGCATTTACATGTCCATGATAGGCTGAACAATGTCTCTCACCCTGAAGATGCTCACATCTTCATTTCCTGAATTAATGAAAAATTGCTTTAAATGGGAAAAGGTTCTTTTCAGATGTAATTAAATTATGGCCACTCAGATGAGGAGAGTCCTGAGTTATCTGAGAGAACCCATGTGATGACAAGGATCCTTTGAAGAAAAGACAGAAAACAGAAAAATAGAAAAGTAGAACTTGGGGTGGTGGAAGGAAGAGTGGGAAGCCAAGGAGGCAGGTGGCCTGCAGAAGCTAGAAATGGCAAGGAATGGCGCCTTTGCCTGGGAGGAGCAAACTCTGCCAGCACCGTGGTGTTAGCCTGGTAAGAGAGATCTCAGACTTCAGAACCCTAAGAGGATAAATCTGCTATCTTCAGCCACTAAGCTTATAATCATTCGTTACAACAGCCTTAGGAAAGTAATAAACTGGGAAGAATTTAACTCCTAATTACATTATTTCATTCAATTGTGATAAATGTGAAGATGATTAAGTAAATAAAAATGGACCAGAAAGAGTCTGGGGAGCAGGACACCTCCTGATTTTCACTTTTGATTTTCAAACTAAAAATATATCTACAAGGCAAGGGGAGTGAATGAAGAGAAAAATACTCTAGGCACAGAGTAATGCTTGTTAAGAAGGTGCTAGCTCAGAGTGGCTGGATCACAGGCAGAAAGGTGTGTGAGGAGCATGAAGAAATACAAGACAAAAGCAGTGGGGAAGACATCGAGGAAGGGTGGGGCAA
>CM052703.1:25043809-25060418 GCA_028551405.1 Uromys caudimaculatus
ATATATATATATATATATATATATATATATATATATATATATATATATATATATATATATATATATATATATATATATATATATATACACTACAGCTGTCTTCAGACACACTGGAAGAGGGCATCAGATTCATTACAGATGGTTGTGAGCCACCAAGTTGTTGCTGGGAATTGAACTCAGGACAGTGCTTTTAACTGCTGAGCCATCTCTCCAGCCCCGCTTGTTTTTTCTTAACCTACTAAAAGCATTTCTGAACTACCAAGTCCATGATTGCTTGGAGTTTTCTAGACAGAAGGAAGTTCAGAGGTGAACTGGAGACCTGGCAATATTTTTTTCCTATCAAAACACTTTCTGATTCAAGGGGAACAGCTAACAACCTATAAAATCCGAGCAAAATCTTGTGGTGGCCCAGTGGCAGCAATACCAAAGTTATAGGGCAAAAAAGCCTCTATTCCGAGGATCCTAATAAACTTGGCTTTGCCAGCTCTGTGAGTCAATTAGGGAAGAACAATAGCAAAAGCCTGAAAAAAAATGGATTTCATTAAATGTAGTCATATTGAGAAGTACAGATAAAGAGGTACACTGACCCCAAGTCACCTTCAGGACACTGACATAATCCTTAAAGTTAAGTAGAGTAGGGAGAAGAGGTGTACATAATTAAGTAGTTTTAGTCAAAGTATTATGTGGCTGGTTATTATCTCAGTGTGGATTCTACCACGGGGTTGGTTATTATCTCTGTCATTACTGAGGGGGCCAGCTGATTCCTAAAAGATGAACACACTGTCTCAAAGGTACAGCCTTGTCACTGCAGCTAATACCCCTAATTTAAGGAGGAAGCTGTGATCTGTCTATCCTTTGGCTTTCCATTGCTTGGAGACAGTTTTAATCCCTTAGCATAAAAATGTTTGTCAGTCAATCCAACTTTTTATTTGTCTTAACCTCTTTTTCTCATAGTACTGAGGGACAAACCTAGGTTTGCACATGTAAGCGCTCTAAGAGGAAAAAGGTGAAAGAAACAAATGATTTTTACAACCTAAGCCTAAAATCACAGGTTGAACAATTTGAAAATTGAGCAGACATTTGTAAAATCTCATATAGACTGGAGTTGGAGCTGAGAGTTCATCAAGAAGCTGAGATCTTATTCAGGATTACGGTTTTGGTTTTTTTTTTTTTTTTTTTTTTTTTTGAAACTCTCAAGACTGTAGTCGAGTAGTTAAAGAAGTCAAGGAGTCAAGAAAAAGAAAAAATAAGTCACCCCTCAAAATGCTTGAAACCCAACTCTAGACAGTTTAATCACTCCCTAATGAGGGTTGCTACGTCCACCACATCTACCTGCCAAGTAATATGAACTCTCTCTTTAGAGAGACATGAGCTTCCAAGCCTTACGTGCTTCTACCAATTTTATATGTAGAATATAAGAGAGAGAGAGAGAGAGAGAGAGAGAGAGAGAGAAAGAACCAACGTTAAATACTGAACTGACTAGACAACAAAAAATAAACCCATAAGTCATCCAGAAAATGGAGTTCTCCAACCTAGAATTTTGTTTATATTGTATAAAGATATAAAAGATAAGTGGGTAAATGATAAGAGAACCATATAAATTGTAATTCAAATGAAAAACTTTAGGAGAGTACATATACTAATTAATAATGGGCATTGGGAAGTCAGTATATAGTCTTAACAGGATATTGGGCTGTGTAGTTGAGGGAAAAAAGTAATGAGATCCAGGATAAGTAAATACTCAGACAAAAGAAAAGTGAAGTTAAAAACTAACACTAAAGGCATTTCCAAAAAATCATATAGGAACTTACTATGGAGTTTCCTAAAATGTATCCATACACACATGTAAAAACTGTTCAAATGTAGTTACACTGTAATGAGGCAATGGTGTCCCTACTAGACACTGCAGGTCAGTAAATAAGAAGCCTATTGTCAGGAAAGATCACTTCTTTTGCCATTGTGGCCAGTGAGTTCCCACAGAACCCCAAACATTTCAAGTTATTACCAATGGTCTTGGTTATCCTCCAGAACATAGTGGTAAGACCTTACCACTGAATAGATGACATACTTGAGTCCTAGAACACAGTGTAATCAATCTGGTACTTACCTGGAAGCTTCGTCCCCACTGGCTATCATGGTGCTGGAAGGTCCTATGCATTTTATTACCAGAAGAGAAAGCAATTTTCAGTCTTACACAGATGTGAGCTCCAATAACAACTGGCCTGTCAAGACACGCCTGCTGATATGCTAGTAGCGTGGATACAATGGAGTAACAGGCAACTTCATGATTGGATGGATGGTCCACTCCACAAATTGAAGCCCATATATAGTACTGTGATTGGGGCCAAAAACCTGCTTGTACATAGGTCATAGGCCCTAGAGGAAAACCTACTACTGTTATTTTATTAAGTGGGAATAATTTTAAACCAACTCCTTGTGATTTATTATTGCACTCTTATTAGTTTATCTCTTGGGGCTAAAGGAGTGGCTCTATGGTTAAGAGCACTAGCTGCTCTTCAGGAAAATCTGGGTTCAATTCCCAACACCCATGTGGCAGTTCACAATTGTCTCTAACTCCAATCCTAAGGGATCTGATGCCCTCTTCTGACCCCCAAGAGCACACATATGGTACACAGACATACATGCAGAACAAACACCCATATACACAAAAGTAAATAAACTCAACTTAAAAGCCTGTTAGTTCATCTCTCAGCCCTCATCAGAGAAACTTCTGTTTGCAGTAGATGGCAATTAACACAGAGACTCACTAGTCAAAGTGCAAAGAGTAAGAGACTACAGAATGTTCAGCCATTAACAGGACAAATATATCACACTGTCTACTTCCAAGACCCAGTGATCAGTGTAGAAGAAATGGCAGAAAGACTGACAAAGCCAGAGTGGCGGATGACTACCAGGAAACAGTGTTTTCTGTATGCAGCAGAGCAGTTGCACTTATGAACTCATATCAGCTGTGGCAGCTACACAAGTTATGCACAAGTTCAAGCCAGACAAAGTCTTAGCATGGAAATGCAAGGTGAGCAGTAAGTCTGAGCTCCCTCATAGAGGCAAAGGGAAGGGGGGAGATGAGAATGGGATGTGAGGTTTGTGGAGGGGTAACAAGAAGGGGGATCTCATTTGAAATGTAAATGAATAAAATCACACACACACACACACACACACACACACACACACACATGAAGCTACTGACAATCGCTAGCTGCCTGAAGAGTGAGAGTCATCCTTTTCAAATGTGTGGTCCCTGATAGATTGACCAGTGCTCAGTTGCTCATCTGAGTGTATTTGGGCATATGAACAGCATAAACTATATGAGATGGACATGAGAGAGAGAGAGAGAGAGAGAGAGAGAGAGAGAGAGAGAGAGAGAGAGAGAGAACAGAAGCTGAATAGATCTGAGAGGTTTGGGGAGAGGGTGGTGAATATATCAAAATGTATGAAATTCTCTAAAAACTAATAAAAATAAAAGGATCTCAAATTGTAGGTAAAAGACAAATAGAGTATAAAGAAAGATTCATCAGGAGTAATTGGAGAAAGAGGAAACCAAAGAACAGAATGAAACCACCTTCAACTCTGATAAAACAAATGAAGTCAGAGATTCAGAAGCCACTAGGAACCAAGCAAAATAATAATGAAGGAAATTAAGCTTGCACATGGCATCAGAAGGCTTCCTAAAATATATCAATGACTATTAAGCTCTTTTATAGTGGGACTGCTATTAGGTCCTTTTCTGATAGTCAAAACTGCAATAAGAACTCTCCCATGGTCACCACTTAATTGCTCTTAGTAACCAGACTTTCTGCTACTAGGAGCACATTCCAAGAGGTTGTAAAACAATTAAAAGTCAGAAAGGGGGAACTAACGACTTATTATAGGTGCTAGGACAGAACATAAAATATTGACTGGGTTTATCGATACAAAACTTCACTAATAACTTAGTTATGACTTTCAACCTTCTATTAACCTCTGGAGCTGAGACAGGTGATGGATGTTTAGCCAGACAATTACTCCTAACGGATATACATGTAAACATTCTCTGTTGTAAACTTCTAGTTCCATTTATGATTTGATTTTATGTGTGAACTTGTGATGAACTTTTTAACATGTGATCATGTATTTTGAAAGATGTTTTAAGTGCTGAGGACAAAGAGAGTCAGAGGAACTGAGCTGAGAACTTTTTTGGACAGAACACTTCTTAGACAAAGAGGAAAAACTGAGAATTTTTCCCTTTCCCCACTTAGGATCTTTCTGGTTTTCCCCTTAGAAAGCTTTCATAGGAAACTTTTTACAACTTAGTAATAAAAGCTATAATCAGTTTTCAAAGTGTCCCTTTTTCTTCCTACGACTTCTGACTAGCAGGCTGAAAGTTAGACCCTTGCAGTTCCTGCTGAGATAGTACAAAGGCAATTTACTTAATCCTTTCCTGTTTTAGGATGAGGTTCTAAGCGCCAAAAACTGCAGTTTCTGGCCTCATCGGATCACAGAAGGCAGGTCAGCTACAATAGTATAGTAACTTAGATGTAGATAAGTAAATCAGCTATAGTAACAAGGTAACATAGACTTAGATAAGTAAACTTTTTATTATCATACAGCAACCCTAAATATCTAGTAAGACAAAGTCTTACCCTCCACCCATGCTCTTCCTCCTCCACTGCCTCAAGAAGAACCAAAACAAAGGAAGACCCCACTGAGGCCGGCCCCCAGCATCATGTGACAATATTTTAAATATAGTGGGTTAAATTGCACACAATTAATTGTGATGATTTAATTTTTAATATGGCCATTAGAATGCTGAATGCTACACATATAGTTTCTATTGCTTCTCTGTTGGGTAGAATTGAACTAGATGAAATAAATAGGAGACAAGTCTTTTTCTATTAGCATGGGGGATGAAGAGATGACTCAGTGGTTAGGATCTCTTATTTCTCCTGCAGAGGACCAGAAAGATCCAGTACCATAACATTCAGTAGCCGACAGATAGCTGTAACCCCAGCTCCAGAATATCCAGTGCCTTCCTCTGGAGTCCACAGGCACTTGCACTCACAGGTACCTATACCTACATGGAGACATACATGCATATAATTAAAAATAATTATTAGAATAAATCAGCTTAATGAACAGAAGACAAAAGTCAGTGAGTGTTCCTCTGTTTGCATCTGATCCATACAGCCAATTTTACTCAATCAGAAACTGCTGAGAAGATTGCAAAAACAACCATCAAATATTATTCAAGTGCTCATGTAGTACCTGTTTTCCTTTCAAAAGCATCCCTCACTTCCTAGGTGGACAGAAAGCTCTTTGAGCCGTGAGGGCACATCTCTCATCTCTTATCCCAACACTACTTGTCTAAGCAAGTATTAATCACTCAGTAAATACTTCCCGGTAAATTCTTAAAAGTTCCTAAGTGTAAAAATGGAAGAGTATCCATTCCATGAAAAAAGGTCTCATTTGAAAGTTGGCTTTTTTTCTCCCACTGATAAGGCAGGTTGGTTGCTAATAAAAATGTCAGCATTTTTTGTTCTTGTCAAAAATGTAGCTTTGATGCTCTGGAAATTTGTGAAATAAAAAGCTACTATTAAAATATGTATGTATATAATAAGCAAGGGGGTTAGAGGGAGGGAAGAGGAGATGATATAATTATGTTGCAATCTCAAAAATAAAAGAAAACAATTTAAAATCAAATTAAAAACCAAGGAAGCTATTTATAAGTCAAGGAAATCAAGAATATGTTTTAGTCAGGAGGAATTTTTTTCTTTCATCTGCATTGTTTTTTTTTTCCTTGCTCCCTTTCATTTTTCCTCTTTATTATCAATTTCCAAACTAGTGTATCCCAAGGTAGCTTTAGGCTCCCTATGTAGCCAAGGTTGACTTTAAATTTCTGCTGCTTTTTCCCCACATCTCCCGAGTGTTGGGATTATCAGCATGTTCCATCAAGCTGAACTTAATAGACTTGTATCTGTCAAAACAGAAACAGAATTCTATAACCTGATGAAAACAGTATGTGTTTCCACTTAAAATTAAAATAAAGTTAAAAAATTATGTATATATGTATGCACCATATATATACATACATATACATATGCATACACACATATGTACATATGTGCACTATATACATACATATACATATGCATATATATATATATATATATATAGCCCTGAAATGACACACTTTGTTGGAAAATGATGGATCCCACGTGGTGAAAGTATTCAGACAATTAGTAGACACCATCATACATAAAAAAGGAAAGAGAGAAAACAAATTGATCACTGAGGCTCCCCCCCTTAAACACTTGTTTCTCTTATACATAGGGAACCTATTTTTCCACAGAGATGCCCTAAAGATGTACCTCCTATATAAGGCTTGTAGTAACAACACACAGGTTCTCTGAGGAGAAAATGCCAAAACCTGTGGATTGCTGCCGATACCCAAGTGAGGGCAGGTGAAATATAAGACCAGAGTCTGTGATTGGGCAATGAAAAAGGAAGGCGAGTCTGAGAGTTTCAGAGAGAGAGAGAACAGGGGATAGACAGGACAGAAGGACAGAGAAGATGGAGGAAGACGACGAACCAGATCCACGTGGCTTGAAATAGCCATAGGTAGCTATGGATATCATAGAAGGAATAGAATAATATAGGACAATTTGTCCAATCTAGGTGGGCAGCTTGTATCAATAGCAACTGGCTCTGAGTTCATTGTGTGGGCGTTTTGTGAGTTGAGAATTCACTGTTATAATGACTGATAAATTACAAGCCTCTAGAGTTTTAATTTTCCTGGGTTACAGGGTTTTGTGACAGTTAGTCACAGGGGGCAGATGGATTCAAAGAAGATACGAACAGTTCAGTTCGGAGGCGAGAGAACAGTGAGTTGGGCGGATGCCACATGGGGTTAACCATGGGAGTGGGGAGACCGCCGGGGCCAGAGAGTAACCGGAGATAGTGTGGGTTGATTTCTTAAATAGTTACGTGCAACAAAAACCCATTACAAGGAAAGATAGATAGGGAAAGTGCTGAAGGAGCAATAAGAATCATCCACCCCCCACAATGAAGAGCCGTGTGCCAGGATGTGAGCACAACAACCGTGTCCTACGTGTGTACATCACGGGCTTACAAGGAATGCCACTCCTCTGCCGAATGGGCAGCTATTGGCAAGCATTTTTTTCTGTTTGTTCAGAGGCTGTGTTCTTCCTACCTTTCAAGCTCCTCATTAGAGAATTGAGCCCTACCAGTCAAGCAAGGAAATGCTGGCTTCCCAACGGGACTGTCAGATCTCTTTGTCAAAGAGGTCCCGTGATGGCATTTTCCTCCAGGTTTTCTTCATCTATCTTCTCTTGTAGACAATGAATTATCTCCTGGATTGTAAGTATTTAAAGTAAGGAATTGTCATGAGTTTTCTTCACACCTTTGAGACTGAAATTTATTAAATACCTGTATCGTACATTTTTTTTTCTTTTTTGATATTTTCTTTATTTACACTTCAAATGTTATCCCCTTTCCAGGTTTCCCCTCCGGAAACCCCATATTCCATTCCCCCATCCCCCTGCCTCTGTGAGGGTGCTCCTCCACCCACCCACTCCTGCCTTCCCGCCCTGGCATTCCCCTACAAAAGTGGCATCAAAGACCCACAGGACCAAGGGCTGCTCCTCCCACTGATGTCCAACAAGGCCCTCCTCTGCCACATATGCGGCTGGAGCTATGGGTTCCTCCATGTATACTCTTTGGCTTGTGGTCCAGTCCCTGGGAGCTCCGGGGGTTCTGGTCGGTTGACACTGTTGCTCCCTCCACGGGGCTGCAACCCCCCTCAGGTCCTTCAGTCCCTTCTCCAACTCCTCAATCTGGGACACCGCGCTCAGTCCAATGGTTGTCTGAGAGCATCCGCCTCTGTATTTGTCAGACTCTGGCAGAGCTACACAAAATAACTGATAGGCAAAATTGCTTAAATTTAAAGTATGCCATCTGATATACATAACATCACAGAATAATTACCACAGTCAAGTTAACACATCAGCATCTCTTGAAATTATTTTATTTCGTTTTACAAGATCTGCTTTCTTATAAAGTTGCAAGTGTATTACTGTTTTATTAATTGCAGTCAGCATGTTTAAGTTAGTGTCTCAGACTGATTCCTCTTAGAGAAAAAAGTTCATGCACCTTTACCAGTATCTTTGTTCTCTCTGTCTGTCTCAAGACCTGACAAACATTGTTCTATTTTCTGTTTCTATGTATTCTATTTCCATGTATTACCAAATAGTAGTTGTCATCTTCTCCCTGGATTATTTCTCTATCCACAGTAACACCAAGTGCCATCATGTTGTTAGAAATGGTGAGGTTTCCTTCCTTCTTAAAATTGTTCTGAATAATACTGCATTAAATAATATACAATATTTCTTTACCTACTTACATCTATCAACAAATTCTTCCCCTCTCCCCACTGGAAAATATTTATATTTAAAATTTTATTATTAAAAATAAATTCTTCTCTCATACAATACGACCAGTTTCTCCTCCCTCCCCTCCTCCTTCCTCCTCCCTACCTCCCTTATTCCCCAGATCCAGTCTCCCTCCATCTCCCATGAGAAAACCTCAGACCTCCAAGAGACACCAATATATATGAAAAAACTAAAGGCAATACAAAAGCCCTGACACCAATGGCACTGAACAAGGCAACCCGACAAGGGGAGAAGAGTCCCAAGATCAGGAAGAAGAGTCAGAGATATACCCGTTCCCACAGTTTGGAGTCCCATAAAAAACACAAAGCTAAAAGCCACAACATATATTCAGAGGACCTGGTGCAGACTCATGCCAGCCCCACGCTTGCTGCTTCCGACTCTGTGAATTTACATGAGACCTACTTAGGTGATTCAGTGGGCTGTGATCTGGTGTCTTCCATTCCCTCTGACTCTTGTAATCTTTCTGCCCTCCCTTTCTGTGGGATTCCCTGAGCACCAAAGGGAGGGATCTGATGAAGACCTCCAGTTTAGTTAACTCTCTTGCTACATAATATCCAGCTCTGGGTCTCTGCATGTACTCCCATCTGCTGCAAGAAAGTAAACTCTCTGATGATGACTGGATCAGACAGCAAGCTATGACTACGGCACAATATCACTAGGAATCATTTCATTGATTTTTTTTAGACTAGTCATATTTGGTTCTGAGCTATCCAAGTAGTGTCAGGCCAGGGCTCCTTGTCATGGTGTGGGCCTCAAGTGAAAGTGGACATTGGTTGGCCAACCCCACAAGTTCTGTGCCATCATTGCCTCAACACATCTTGTAGGCAGGACTGCTTGTTGATCAAAGGTTTTGTGGCTACAATGATGTTCACATTTCTCTTTCAGAAGCCTACAGAGTACCCTCTCATACCAAAGAGCCTAGAATATAGTGGTGAAGGCTACATATAGTCACAAGCTTAACCTCTTCGTGATCAATGAGCTGTGTGGATGTCGTACTCAGCAATATAGCCCCATTATCAGTTTGCAGAGAGCAACCCTCTGTCCCAGCATCAGCCTGGATTGTTTGGGGATCACCACAGGAACCCTCAGCCAACAACTCAACCAAATGCAACCCAGTCCCACCACAGGAAGCCTTGCCTGGCTACAGAGAGAGCCAATTGAGATCCCTCATTACTAGGAGTCCTCACTAGGCTCACCCTCAGGTGATCCAGAAAGTTTCCCTGCACTAGGTTCCACCCCCACCTCACAAATGTCCCCAATTATAGCTGTCTCTCCTTGCACGCTCTCCCTCCATCCCATTTCTTACTTGGCCTGGTCTCTCTCGTCCCCATTACAATCTGCCCTCAGTCTACCAACAAAATCTATTCTATTCCCCTTCCCAGGGATATTCATGCATCCCCCCTCCCCAAGAGCATTTCTCTTTACCTAACTAACCTCTTTGTGTCTACAGGTTATAGCTTTGTCATCATGTACTGAACAACTAATATCTACTTATAAGTAAATAATATCTTATTTGGTTTTCTGGGTCTGGGTTACCTCACTCATGATGACTTTTTCTAGTTCTATCTGCAAATTTCTTGGTTTCATTGTTTTGACAGCTGAGTAGAAGTCCATTGTATAATTGTCCCACATTTTCCTTGTCCTTTCTTCTGTTGAGGGACATCTAGGTAGTTTATAGTCTCTAGCTATTGTGAATAAAGTTGCCATGAACATAGTTGAGCTAGTGTCCTTGTGGTAGGATGGAGCACCCTTTGGGTATATGCCCAAGGAGGGTATAGCTGAGTCTTGAGGTAGATTAATTTCCAGTTTTCTGGGAAACCACCATATTGATTTCCATGGTGGCTGTACAAGTTTGCATCCCCACCAGCAATGGAGAAGTGTTCCCCTTGTTATACAGCCTTGCCAGCATGAGCTGTCACCTTTGTTATTGAACCTAGTCATTCTGACAAGTGTAAGATAGAACCTCAAAATAGTTTTGATTTGTATTTCCCTGATGGCTAAGAATGTCAAACATTTCTTTAAGTGTCAGCCATTTGATATTCCTCCATTGAAAATTCTCTCTTAGATCTATACCCCATTTTTAATTGGATTATTTTGTTTTTTGATATCAAGTTTCTTGGGCTCTTAATATATTTTGAATACTAGTCCTCTATTGGATGTGGAGTTAGATAAAAGAGTCCAGAAATACACAAACAAGCTGAGAAAAATGAATAAACACCTTAAAGAAAGCCAGGAAAAATCAAACAAACAGTTGAAGGAAACAAATCAAGCCATACAAGACTGAAAATGGAAATAGTAGCAATAAAGAAAACACAGACTGAGGGGAATTCTGAAAATAGAAAATGTAGGAATTCAAACAGGAACTACAAAGGCAAGCTTTACCAACAGAATGCAAGACAGTCGCAGGCATAGAAGAGAAGATAGAAGAGATGGATAAATTATTGGTCAAAGAAAATGTTAAACCTAAAAGCTCCCTAACATAAAACATCCAGGAAATCTGGGACACTGTAAAAAGACAACCTAAGAACAATAGTTATACAGGAAGGAGAAGAATCCAACTGAGAAAGGCCCAGAAAATATTTTCAACAAATCCATAGAATAAAAATCTCCTAACCTAAAGAAACAGATGCCTATAAATGTATAAGAAGCTTACAGGACACCAAATGTGTTGGACCAGAAAAGCAAGTTCCCTCTTTACTGGTCCAGTAGAAAGCACATAATAATCAAAACACTAAACAAACATACAGAACAACAAATCCTTACGATATCTCTAATTCTTAGCTGTTATGAAAAATACAGCAGAGAACATGGAGTACAGACAGACATATCTTGCAATATTGATTTTGGTTGTTTCAGATACATACCTAAGAATGGGACTTTGGATCATATGATAGTTTTAAATTTATTTTTTAAAGAACTTCCATTTTGTTTTTCATAATGGCTGTAACAATTTTTATCATCATTGACAGAATATCAAAGTTCCCATTTTCCCTATATTTTTTTGCCATTTATCTCTTGTCCTCTAAGCAGTGGCCATAGTAACAGGTGTGAGACATTATCTCCCTGTAATTTTAATTTGGGCTTTGCTGATTTTTGGTGGTGAAGAGCTTCCCATGTCCCTGCTGACCATTCGTATAACTTCTTGGGGGACACATGTCTATTTAGGTTTTTGCTCACCTTTTAACTAGGTAATTTGGCTCCATCTTATACTTACCTTTAGAAGACCTTTATATATTATAGATACTAGATGCTTATCAGAAATACATTTTGCAATTACTTCCTATGGGACCGTAGACTGCCCTTCCACCCTTGATAATTTCCCTTTCTGAGCATTTTGCTTTCATTGCTTGTAATTTGCATGTCATACCCAGGAAATCGTTGCCAAAGCCTGTCTCAAGAAGGTTTTTCCCGGTGTTTCTTTCTAGGAGTTTCAATATCTGTTTTAGTCAGGGTTTCTATTCCTGTACAAAGCATCATACCAAGAAGCAAGTTGGGGAGGAAAGGATTTATTCAGCTTACACTTCCACATTGCTGTTCATTACCAAAGGAAGTCAGGACAGGAATTCACATAGTAGGAACTTGGAGGCAGGAATGGATACAGAAGCCAAGGAGTTTACTTACTGGTCTGCTTCCTCTGGCTTGCTTTCTTATAGAACCCAGGCTACCAGCCCAGAGATGGCACCACCCACATGGGCCCTCCCTCCCTTGATCACTAATTGAGAAAATGCCTTACAGATGGAGCTCATGGAGGCATTTCCTCAAGGGAGGCTCCTTTCTCTATGATAACTCCAGCTTGCATCAAGTTGACACACAAAACCAGCCAGTTCAATATCCCATCTTTTTATTTTCTTTTAATATTTCTGTTTTCCATTTTTAAATTGAAAATGGACTTTTTAAATACAATATATTCTGATTATGGTTTCCCCCTACTCAGATCCCTTCTCTTACCCAAATTCACACCCTTTCAAACAAACATGTCTCTAATACATAATGATAAGATAAAATAAAATAAGATTTACAAAAACATACCAGAATAGGACAAAACAAGAAAAAGAAGAAAAGGAGACAAAAAAATGCACAAGAAACACATATATTTAATTCTTCTTTTGAAATTACCTCATTTAAGCTTACATGAAGAGTATAGAATTTTGTTTGTGTTTTGCTTGTATATGGAAATTCAGTTTGTTGGGTGTCATTTACTGATCAGACTGCCCTTTCCTCATTGTGAATTCTTGACACTTAGAAAACAGCGGTAGGTCCTATCAGCATAGGCCCATCTCTGAGCTCTCTATTCTAGTCTATTGGTCAATATACCTATCCTTATTATGGTATAATACCTTTAGATTGCTACCATTTTTAATTGAGGAGGTATCTGAGATGCCTCCAGCTTGTTCTTCTTTCTCATGATTAATTTGGTTGGTGCTGAAGTCTTTTGTAGATTCATATGAATTTTAAGATTGTTTATTCTATGTGAAAAGCTCTATTGGAATTTAAATCTTTAGAACTGCTTATAGTAGAAAAGACATTTTGACAACACTAATTCTTTTAATCTAGAATATAAAGTATCTTTCTAGTTTTTATTCTGAAATTTATTTGATTTTAAATGTTATAGTTTGAAGCATGTAGAAATTTCACTCATTTGTAAATTTTTTTCTAAGAATTTCATTGTTTTGATGCTCTTGTAACAATACAGCTTGTCCTTGTGTGTTGATTTTTTTATGGTCCAACTTCCCTGAGTTCATTTGCTAATTTTAGCAATTTTCATATAGTCATTAGGTATATCTATATATACTATAATAAAATAATGTAATTTCTCCCTTTTAAATTTGGAAGCTATTTCTTGTGCCCACACAATTGTTCTACCAACACTTTCAATGAATGCAGAACAGAAGTAGCAAGAGTGTATCTATCTTAATGGTGGTAACAGACAAAGCTGTTAGCCCTGCCCATAACTGAATATAGTTTTTAGTTATCTTTTAAAGTCATCATTTAGGAGAGCAGGAGTGTGTGTATGTGTGGGGGGGGGGTTGTTTTTAATCAGGTGGGTTTTTTTTTTTTAATAACTGGTGGCCACATTTACAAAAAGTTAAATTCTATTGCTTATTAATGCCTTAAATATTTCATAATGACTTTTACAGATATAAACTTGACATAATCTCAGAATGCCTTTCCAAGCTTATTAGCCAATCAGCCAATCATACTGCCTCTACTCAATAGGAACCTAGGACTCATTCTCCTAGAGAGACTAAATGAGAGACATATGGTACAGTGGGGAAAGGTGGTATTACAGAAAGTCACAGAAATTGGGTGACTGAATACTAGTAACAACTTATGTGCCTTTGCCATTTATGCTCACAAGCTAACAACCATGCCTATCCCTCCAGGCCTCCATAGGAGGAATTGTGGTAAGTGGCCTCTTTAAGGAAAGATGTTAAGTTGTTAAGAGTTGAGGTTCACCAATAAACAACAAGTCCTTGCTTGATATCCCTAAAGCAAAGCTAGCCACTGACCAACCTATATGTGCACACGCAGCACACAAACACAGCTCCTGCTTAGAACATCAATCTTAAAGACAATAGGACAGCTAACATCAAAGGGTTTGTAAACACTTTTATATGAAAGATAGGCATTAAGATAAACAGAGGGAAAAGGACTAAGAAAGAGATGAAACAAAAAGCAAAGAAAAATTGCCTCTACTAAATTCATCAATAATACATAAAACAGCCGGGCAGTGGTGGCACACGCCTTTAATCCCAGCACTTGGGAGGCAGAGGCAGGCAGATTTCTGAGTTCGAGACCAGCCTGGTCTACAGAGTGAGTTCCAGGACAGCCAGGGCTACACAAAGAAACCCTGTCTCGAAAAACTAATAATAATAATAATAATAATAATAATAATAATAATAATAATAAATAAATAAAACAAAAACAGGAGTCTGGAAAAAGGGATAACCAGATTTTTTAAAAATTTTCTTTCTTTAGTTTAAAAAGTAAACCTAAGATCTTTCAGAGAAATAAAAATAGCCTGATTGTTTCAGCAACCAGAGTGTCACCAGCACTTCGGTCACAACATCAGCAGCCAGAAAGCAGACCCAGTGGGGAAGAAAGCAAATGACATTGCTAATGTCTTCAAGATCATAGATTTCCATATGCAGCCAACGTGTTAACTGAAAGTGACAAAAGACATTTGTCATGTATTCAAGTTTCAGATAGTATCCCTCCAAAAGCCCTTTCTCAATAAAATAATACATAATACATGAAGACCTAAGATGACAGAAGTATACTCAAAAAACTAAGACCCTCCAGGAGGGTAGTGAACATAAAATCCAGACCAATGGACATGAAAAACTGTACGGATAAAACCTATGTGACATCCCAGATGCAAGTAGATGGAGACAGCTCCAATAGGAAATGATAGCCCTGAGCTCACTGTGTTTTACCCTGGGGAGACATTTATACTTCCAGGGTAATACTTGGTATACATTGTTGACAGACGGGTTTAAAATGACAAAAGGAAGCAACTTTTAACCAAAACAAAGTTTAATGAATTTAATTTCAGCCCCCCCCAAAAAGTTAGTTATCACAGGAACTGCACAAATGGACTCTGAATATTAAGCTAACAGTAAATAAAAACTTAAGCAAACTGATAGTTTAAGAGAACTGTGAGTGTGTGTGTGTGTGTGTGTGTGTGTGTGTGTGTGTGCGTGTGTGTGTGTTGTAGTAGTAGTAGTAGTAGCAGCATAAGAGAACATAATGCCTCTTTTTAACAGTAATTTTTATAGTAATCGATAGTCATAGTTTTACAGTAAATACTAAGACTAGAAAATCAATAGCTTAAGAGTAGGTACACTTGTGTGCCCACGCCTGGAACTGGTTAATGGTGGCTTTGTTCTAAGGTTCTCAAGCAAGTACTTGGTGCTTTGTTAGAAACCTCGAATATCAGCATCTCCAGGCGTCTCCTTAAGATGGACAGTTGCCATCCTCACGAGGGTACGGGGTGGCAACGCAAGGTGAGTCACATAATGTCTGTGGCTTTTTGGATGTTCACCTCTTTCCTCACTGCACCGTATGTTCTTCATGCAGCCTCTCCAGAAGATCAACGCCTGGTCTTCTGTGAGTGGAAGAGGAATGATTACTTGGCTGGTTGGCTACTAGACCAGAAGTATTCTGAACTGGTGTCTGTAAAAAATCATCATGATATTTGATACTAACATCAGTATATATCAATGCAGACATGTTATTTAGAAATATGACAGATTCCAGAAGCTATGCCACTCCCAAAATAGATTACAGCAGTTACTTCTAATCAATCAATCCTGAAGACTAAAGGATCTGTGGAAGACAGAGGACTGTGTGTTTCATTATTTCTTGTTTCCCAACTGTGGATATGTGCTGATTTAAAAAAATATATAACTGAAATTTTTTAAAAGGAGTAAAGTCAAATTTTGAAATAACATGTATTTCATTTTAATGTGGCCCCACTTTTTATTCCTTAGAGTTTGAACGTCATCTAGTTTGTGAGCATCTTCCATATTCCATGTGCAGCGATTACTGAATCTTCTCAGCAACGAGAGAGAGAGAGAAAGAGAGAGAGAGAGAAAATCACACTTGCTTCATTCCTTGGAACCAAGTGAGAAGTAAATGTAAGACAAATTCTTCAGGAAACTAATTGGTCTTCCAAGAACCCAGAAATGTGAACATGCAGCAGCCTCTTGGAACAAAGAACACACAAATCATATGCAAATATGAAGCCTACATAAAGCCTGCATGGCTGCTCTTCTCAGAAATCCAGCCAGTCACGAAGGACTGTCCACCTTCACACTTCTTAAGAGGGGATATGTTCCAAAATATGCAAGCCACTCTCGTAAGATTTACTATTGAAGACAACTCAAATGGTACACATTTCAAAGCCTCTTTTAGCCAATCACCCTGCTTCCCAGATGCCAATTAAAGCTGTCAGAACAACAAATGTTGGCTTCCAAGGACGATTCCCCACTTTTCTGGGTTCTTTCACTTTTCCTTCTTTTTTTTTTTTTTTAATTTTTATTTTTGATACTTTATTTACATTTCCGATGTTTCCCCTTTTCTTTGGAAACCCCATGTCCACTCCCCCTCCCCGCCTCTGTGAGGGAATTCCTCCTCCCACC
>CM052703.1:25060918-25092396 GCA_028551405.1 Uromys caudimaculatus
AAAAAAAAAAAAAAAAAGATAAAATGTTTACTGGCAGAGTACACTTTAACTTAAGTTAGACTCTGTAACTCTCAGCAAATTTTACTTGGCCTAACATCTGAAACAAAGCTATGATATAATAATATGACATAGACTGTTATAACAAAACGCTATAATAGAGCGCTACCCTGTATAGGTTCTGTATTAGGCCATGGAACTTTGGCAATATTTTTGGAAGAATTCTCGCTTCCTATCTTATAGGATTCCTTGGATCCCTGATCTGCTCATATTTATGTTATTTTTCCAAGACAAAAATCATTCTATGCCATCTCCCAAACATACACAGTCCCAAAGCTCTCATCCTAGAACATCTCAAGACCACTGGTCCATGAAACATCCTCTGGGAAACACCCTGTTAAATAGACATTGAGTGAGCCAGGGGCCGAATTCTCCATTATGATAAAACTGCCCTGATGTGTACTGATCAACACCTGTGGACTTTCCCCTAAAGCCATTTACAGAGCTGGGCCCTGCCTCTGGACCTGTAGGCTAATAAAGTAGATGTTTGTGGAAGGTCTCAGAGAATTGAGTTGAAAAACAGGAAAATAAGAAAGATAAAGTAAAAGTAAGAGAAGTGCAGAATCTCTGTCACTAATTCTACATCTTCTAAGTACCCACCAGGCACACCTTTGGGAACGGAATTGGTTTATCTTACTGAATTGGTTTACCATGACTATTTCTTGGCCTCCAGGATGAACCAATTCCCCTCAAACCATGATCTAAAATTACTATAATAAAAACTAAATAAATACTTCCTTAATTTTTTTCAGGGGTTGAGTATTTTATCACAGAAATAAGTAACTAAGGCAGTGGCATTCTTCACTTCTGCCATGTAGGGACACAAGTGCCATCTGTGAAGCAGTGGGCAGCCCTCTCAAGACAGTGGCTCTATCAGATCAGTGATCTTAGCCTTCCCAATCCTTAGAACTGTGCGCATGGAGCTTCTGATGTTCATAAGTTCGATCTGAGGACTCGCGCTGTAACAGCTAAACACAAGGAGGAATTTCCCAACATGCACTACGTCTCTGTGTCTGAGATCAATGCCTTCAGGTCACAATTACTTAGCAACAAGTTCAGGGGTGAACTGGAGTCCCTGCTGCATAATTTACACTCACATAAAAGAATGCATTGCATCCTGTGATCTCTCCCAGCTACTGAACAATGCAGAATAATACAGAGTCAACAATATATGATAATTCACAGCTCACTAAAATCCTTCTAAGATTTTATACAAGTCAAATATTGAGAAACTGCAATTTTTCCACTGACTATAAGCAAGATACCTAACTTTTCTGGGCTTGTTTCTCGTCCTTTTCAATCTCAAATAATAGCCATCTTACAATGTACCTGAGTCAATCAGATAAGACATACATTCTGTTGCATATGGCTGATGCCTACTGGTTTTTTCCTATGGAGGGCTTAAAGTTTGCATTAACGAGTCTCATTCTTTAAAATTCACACATGAATTTCAGGAATCAGAGAGCAAAATATCACAATAAAGGAAGATACATTGTCTTACTGTGCTACAAGACCAAGTTCTAAAATGATTTTCGGACACCCACTCCGCTGTTCCCCTAAAGTGAGTCTCTATCTCAAGATCCTTCCTGCAAAGAAAAATACAGAGAAAAAAGCAAATCAGAAAGTGACATGTGTTTAGAAGTATACCACAAATTGAAAGGAAGAGAGAATTAAAGTGCAGGGGAGGCATTGTGCAAAGATTTGCTATGAAGAAGCAATTAAGCTGACTTGAAGAAGTCCCCAGTCAGATTAAAGGCAAATGCAGTTAAAAATTGGAAAATATGAGTCACGAGTACAATAATAATGTTCTCTAAACATTCTGTCCATGATGGAACTAGAGAAATAAGCCATTTAGGAGAAATTACAGAGCTGCAATGCTGCATTGGAGTATGAAATTAATACCAATATATTCCTGATTCTTCTCAAGGACAGCTTGTTCTCAGTGTCAGCAAAAGGACTGCTGTCATAGCAATCAAAACTCAGTATCCATCTTCCTTTAGAAAACCCATTTCTCCATATGGATTTTCCCATTGCTTTCCACATCACACCTAAGAATAAATCTCAGAGGCAAAGAGATGAGTAGGCACCCCGCATCCCCCAGCTGTTCAGTTCTCTACTCTCCAGGATAGAACCAGCTAGCACTGCAAAGGGAACAGCCTGAGACTTCAGTATCACTATCCCTGCAGTTGTTCTCAGCAAAATAAGGCCAAAGAGCACACAAAAAGCTACACACACACACACGCACACACACACACACACACACACACACACACACACACACGAGGATGGGGGATTCAAAGGAGGGAAAATCAAAGGATCTCTTCTCTCTCCTCCCATTGTTTCAGCATAACAACTGAGTTGGACAAAGATCTTGAAGATAAAATGAAGTCTAGGAGGACAAATCTATTATCTTGTTTCTAGGGGTGGTACATACCCTACACCACCTCTGCCATCACTGGAGAGGTGAAATGAATGAGCATAAATACTTAAAGCACTCTTTCCAACAATTGTTGCCAGTACTCAGGACTTGCATTCTTCATCCTTTGTGGATCTAGGACAAAGCCTATATCCACTACCAGTGGTGAAATGCCCACGTCTGCAACTTCCTTGGCTCTGTGCAATTCTCCATCCCTGACTTGAACACTTTTTAAAATGCAGCAAAGAGGAATCTTAAAATTCCCCAGAGGTATTACTGATAGTTTTCTGTTCTGATGGCTGTCACCTTAAAGCAAGGCCTAATAAGCTCGGGCCTGAAGCTTGCCAGCTGCCCCATAATATGCATGCCAGCCTCTGAGCTGCTAAGTGCAATGCTACCATAGTACCCTCCTAACTGATGCCCTTGGGAGCTGTCTTCACATGCTCTCAGCCTCCTTGGCTAACTCTTTTACTTCCTAAACTCCAGTTCCCACTTTCTTCTTCATTAGTACATATCCCCTTTCATGCCATGTTTGTTTACTTGTTTGTTTGCTGTTTGTTTTTTCACTCTCTTCCAACTCCTGAATCCCTGGGCTCGTCATCCTCTGGGCTGTAACAAGCTGCCATCTCTCCACATCCGCTTCTCAGAAAACCACAGTTTTTTGCCTTTGGAATGCTGCCTGGGACTCGTCTTTAATAATAGTGAGTTTCCTCTTTTCTGGGCCTCAGACTGGGTCTAAAGAGGCCACAGAGAGCCCTAGAGCGCCATGCATTTGTTTCAGTGGTTCTCACCATGCACATGCAAACACCTGTGTGGGGACCGCCTAAGTAACTTGCCAAAAGTAAAGATTCTTCGGCCTCAACATCAGAGCCATTGCAGGAGCTTTAGATAATAATCCAAAACTCTATCTTCTTAACAATCTCCCTAGATTGCATGCATATTGGCCAATCCAAGGCCTATTAGACTACTCCAACTTCTTTGTGTGATACATAATTACATAAGCTCATGAAACATCTACTCTCCATAGGGGATATTACCACTTTAATTGCTTCGTTCTTATGAAATGGGAGTTATTTTGTCACTTTATCCTCCATTCTTTACATAAGAATATGGAGCCTTCTAAGAACTAAGCAACTCATCTACGGTCATACTGGGAGCAGCCAGGGCAGGTCTCAAAACCAATTGTGACTTTAAGTCAGAGAAATGCTTTCATAAATTTGATGGCTGAACAACGAAGAACACGGCAGAGCTTGTGCAGTTGGACATGGTCAGCCACATTTACAAGTTCACATTCCACTGTGATGAAGCAAGGTACTCTAAGTACAGGCTGGCTTTCAGTCAGAGAAGAAAGGAGCATTAAGCACTTGGTGGGTTCTTGAAGCTACTGAGACTGAGTCACTCAGAAAAAAACAAACAAACAAAAACAAAAACAACAACAACAAAAAAAAACCCGCAGTGCCAACATTCCTATGACAACAAACTTTTCTTGGTCCTGTGAAGTCCATACTCTGGCCTCCTTGAGACACTTCTCTGGGTGGCTCAAATGAACTGCAAAGGGAAACATCCCATCTGGATCTCAAGTATTTTCATCAGAGTCTTCACACCTGCTAGAAAAGTATGTCTGTGACTGTGACGATGAACACCTTTTGAACTCTTTGAAGGAACCCCTTTTTGGTATTTGCAATTTAAAAGCTAGCAGACTTGGGTTCAAATCAAGAATCATTTACAAATATTATCCAGGCTTTCCCAGTATGACCAGAAGGTTCTCAGGAAAGCTACCCTTCCGGTGATACAAAAACCTCCCTGAGGTTTATCTTACACATACATTACCTCTTGCATTGCTTCCACCTAATCTATCTTCTCATTAGATTGTGTAAATACTATGAATTGAAACCCAGAAGAAAACAAAGGCAATTTGAGAGCTGTTCCAGTAAATCAATATGTAAATATTTGTATATGAATGCTACAAGCCAAAATGAACTAAAGCATGGAAATGAGTGACAAGGACCTGGAAGGGATTCAGGGACCAAGAAACCTTATCATTTGAGGGAAAAGGAAACTCTCTGTGATCTTCTGAAGTTTCCCCTTTTCCCACAGAGTGAGGAGGACTCCATTGCACACCACACATCCCTAACCCACAGCCCTACCATCCCCTTCACTTGAGCACTGCCCTCAGAAGATGGCACAGAAAGGTGGGTCACAAGCATGGCCTGGGAACTTTGGATTTGGGGGGAAGCAGAGTTTAAATTATGGCTATTTTTGGTATCAAAGCCCAACTGACTCTTTTTTTCCTTTTTACATTTTTAATTTTCTTATTCATGGGCTTGGCAGCTTTTGTTTATTTCTTTAGGTTCAGTGAGTTTTTACTTTTGTCCTATATTGAGGCCTGCTGAGCACTAATTTTTTTTCCTATAAATAGACCAGAGAGTCATAGTCTTCAAATATTGATCAGCTTTCTTCCTTATACCAGCCAAAACCAGTTGTCCAAGGGTGGTAACACCCACAGTTGGCTAGATTCTCCCAAATCAATCATTAACCGAGAAAATGTCCCTACAGACATGACCACAGCCAATCTAATAGAAGTAATTCCTTAACATAGGTTCACTCCTCCTGGGTAGCTTTAGCTTGTGTGAAGTTGATAAAAACCAACTAGCACAGACGATCTCTTTAATATCTATGAACTAGAGATCATGAAATGAAGACTCTTGTCCTGCATACATACAACATATACAGACTAGCCATTAAGTGGCATGCCCATAATATACACAGCCATGACTAACCTGAAATTTTCTAACAGAGTATATAGCAAAATCTCTCATTCATTTTCTTCCCTCTCACCTCCTTGAATCCACTTAACAAGTACAGACAAGAAACTGTGCTTAGAAATGTTTAACAATTCCATTTCTAAAAGTACTATTTCCCAAGTTTTTAAAGCTAGTATCCAAGTGTTATTCTACTTCTAAATACTTCAAGTAATTCAGAGTATCTAGAAGGACTAGATAGTATAATAACATATTTGCTGTTTTACAAACAGTAGCGGAAACTAAAATCCCATGGGTAGCAATGGTTACAACCTGAGATGTCTTCTCAATGTGACCACCCCCTATTCCTCTATTTTTCCATTTCCTACCCACTTCCATCTCTTTGCCTTCACACCAGTAGACAAATACAGGCATGTGTAATGCCTTAAAATAGCCAAAGAAATTCACATCAAAAAAATATTTAGAGAAAACAAGTGATGTCAGGGGTCACCATTGAAGACTGTCCTTTTCTGGCTTTTCAAGTTTCTAAAATATTCTGCTGATTTCACATGCCAGCTATTCTTGTCATACCATGCCTATATGCTGTGTCCTCAGAAGCCCAGCTGGGACTTCATCTGGGTTGGGCAGAATTGGGATAGGCCCCCAGAGAGGCTGTCCTTGGGTCATTGCCGTAGGAGAAGGAAGGATTTCCCATCGCTTTGAGGTCAGGGTATCTGCAGCAAAGACTCACCAACTAGCCTGGGGCTGGAAGACACAGAGAGTCCAGGGGTCATCCTGCTTGATTCAGAGACTGACTTAAGAATTCTCCTCCTTATTTTTCTTTTCTATTTTTAGAAAGAGATACTCAACTATTTTAAGAGTGAAGACCATGAGTTGCTTTGGGGACACAAACTGTCCTGTCAACTTAAGAAGTTTCTGTTTAAAACTAACAAAAGCACAGAAAGAAACTAACCTCAACAATAGAAAATGTATTATCATTTGTAACAGAAGCAAAAATGTGTATTTCTAGAGCAGCTGACCCTTCTGCTTCCCCAGATCATCAGGGACCTAGGGGCTTTCTCTTCCTGACTCTCATTCCTGTGAATGGCTTGATATGGAGGTAAATGGCCACAGAGGTTCCAAGAATGGATCTAGACATGGCAATATGCAGTGGAAGAGATGGGTTACCTCTTTTGCCGATCCTCTCGAGTGCTACGCAAGCGCTGTGCCGCCCAGCTATTGCCCCAGCTCCTTCTTTCCTTTGTTTTGAGACACAGTCTCACTAAGTTGTCCATATTGGCCTTAAACTGACTTTGTAACCCAAGAAACACCTTCTGCCTCAGTTTCCCAAGTAACTGGGATTACTCAACTATGTCACCAGGTCTATATTTTTGTGAGTTTTTAAAAATTCGAACTAAAAACACCTTGTATGCAGAATGAGAAAAAGAGAGCCAGTCCATTCTTCTAGGTGCTGATATACAGGTTTTCCCACGCCATTTGTTGCAGACACTTTCTTTTTTCCAGTCAGTCAGTATATATTTGTTGCTTCTTTGTCAAAAATGAGATAGTTGTAGTTTTGCAGACTGGTTCTGTGTTTTCTAGTCTACCCCATTGATCTGTGTGTCTGTTTTTGTGCCAATACCACGCTATCTATTACTCTAGCTCTGTGTACAGCCTGAAATCAGATATGGTGATGCCTCCCACAGTATACTTTTTGCTCAAGATTGTTTTGGCTACCTTGGCCTTTTGGGTTTCCATGTGAATTTTAAGAGTTTTTTTTTTCCTGTGTATGCAAAGAATGTCTCTGAGATTTTAAGATTATTTTGAAATGGTAGACTGCCTTTGGTAAAACTGTAATTTTGGAGAAGGGACTCTCGAGACCCTACCACATCTTGAGAATTTGCTGGCAATCAAGAGAGAGAGGAGTATGATATTCAGTTGTGCAGCAATCGGTGAGCCCATCAGTTTCTAATGGCTAGCTCTAAACTTCCAGTCACATAGACAGTCCTGATTGTATTTTGTGTGATGTTATACAAAACCAAAACTAATAATTAGAAGAAAGAAATTCATGGGGCAGGAGGTGGATAATGCTTGGAAAGAAAATGAGAAAGAGAATCAAAATACAATGTAGATATATGAAAAAAAAGAACAAAATTTACTAAGAAAAAAATTGGTACAATTCTTCTAGAAGAGTTCTTTTCATAGGCCACTGGTCGGAACCAAGTGGTGTCCCATTCCTAAGTCGTGTCACGGCAACGCTCACTGAGTCCTGTAAGAGTTTGTCAGAACCAAGTGGTGTCCCATTCCTAAGTCGTGTCACAGCAACGCTCACTGAGTCCTGTAAGAGTTTGTCAGAACCAAGTGGTGTCCCATTCCTAAGTTATCATGTCATGGCAACGCTCACTGAGTCCTGTAAGAGTTTGTCTTCCAGTACAATGACAACTTATCACCACACAGATCTTCACAGATTGCCATTTTGTTTCTACCATTCTTTAAGATTTTAGATGAGTGCCTCATTTCAGAGAACATGTAAAGAAGAGCCTATGGTTTAAACCCAATAAATTATTAATGATGTAAATTCAAACCAAGAAGTGTTCTCCCCACCCTGCATCGCAGTGCTCCAAGAGTTATGATCATTTGGCAAATTAATCTTATGAGAAACTTAACATAAAGCTCCATCCTAAACTCCAGATTTCTTACTGTCTTATACCAGTGGAGAAAAGAACACAGCTAGAGAATCTTGAAAGGTTTTGTGAAAGAGAAAGGGGAGGGAGAATATAGGAAGTTTACAGAAGAACATAACTAGAAGGAGCAATAAGAGGAATCGGTCTTTATACTGTCCAGAAAGACTTGGCACAAAATACCCTTTAGCAATGGACTAAAATGCTTAGCCTTGACTTCTAGAAGAAAGTAATGGCTCCTTTCTGCTTGATGATGATGATGATGATGATGATGATGATGGTGATGATGATGATAGAAGAAGGAGGAGGAGGAGGAGGAGGAGGAGGAGGAGGAGGAGGAGGAGGAGGAGGAGGAGGAGGAGGAGGAGAAGGAGGAGGAGGAGGAGGGGAAGGAGGAGGAGGAGGAGAAGAAACAATCTGAATTATGTGCCAGGATTTAGGTGTCTCCTCATTAGCCAGAGGTGGTATGTGTCTTTTGTTTTTATGTAATTCAGTCTAATGCTGAATTATATTATATTAGTATTAGAGATGCAGGGTAGGATGATCATCACAAGTTCAAAGCCAGCTTAAACTACATACAAAGCTCCACGGCCAGCCTGCTCTGCATAGTGAGACTCTGTCTCAAAGCAAAGCATCTTCTCATCCACTCTGCTACTGTGCTTACAATAAAAGATAACTGAAAGAACGAGGGTAGCTGATGTGCTAGGCGAAGCAGCATGTCTAGACCTGTTTTAGCAGCTTGCTTCTCAGAAGATGTTTGTCCGGAGTGTGTCAGCTCCTACCTCTGAACTTACTGTTTCCTGACTGAAACCAAGGACCGCAATAAAGACTTACATTTATCTTGTAAAAATCACTAACCTGGCATGCATGCACATTCTCTGGGAGCGCTGGTTGATGATCTTGTCTAGATTATCAGACCCAGGGCATGCCACAATCTTGCCTCTATTCTGACCGGACAGTATGAGGGTAATGAATGTCTGAGGCTCTTCCCTTACATGGAGTCACCATCTGTTTGACTGACCTGTGTCCCAAGCTTCTGTGGCCCCAGCATGTCTGCAGGGCCCAGGAACTGAGCATGCTTCTCAACAGAGGAAATATTATAGCACCATATGGGAAGTCCCCATGGTGATTTGTCCCTGCCCGTAGAGCACAGTGACATTCTTGAAGAAAAGAATGAGTTTTTTATGTTGTTTTCAAAAGAAAAGAATGACCTTGACCATGTCATAACTCAAAAAGTAAAGAATGAAATGCTTATTTCAGGCTTCCATAGTCCTGAAACCTGTCTCAAGGAATCTCTTGAAGTTGGTCACAAAGGGCCATTTATGTCACACTCTTCCTCATGGTGATATTGAAGCACAGAGGACCCATCATGTTTTCTGACAGGCAAACATTTTATTTATGCTTGTTCGTATCGTAATAGACAGGATCTCCTGGTCTGACAACAGCATTAGACTGGATTTCATAAAAACTAAATGAGATGTACAGATAAACACACATATGCTCATCTCTTTATCACTGTTCCTCACTTTGGTTAGGATGATTAAAACAATGCCTGTGCATATTCATAACAGAGAAACTTCTAGAAATAGCACTGCCTTTTCATACTTCTACAGAACTCATAGGTTCATGAGGAAGCCTCTACTTATCAGGAGATCCTCTGACACTGTTTAGCTTGTAGAAACAATACCTTGTGGCTACCTTACTGTGATTAAGTTGGGCAGCTCAGGTTTGGGATGGAGAATGGTTGGAGACCATGCTTTTCTGATCATGGCTTATGGAATCATGAAAGATAGAAAAAATGCCTCTGCCTAGTGTACTTTACAAATTATTTTACTGGGGGATGGAGCAATGGTTCATTGGTTAAGAGTACTTACTGCTCTTGTAGAGAACCTACTTCAGTTCCAAACATCAAAGTGGTGGCTATCAACTATTTGTAACTCTGGTTTCAAAGAAGCCTATCCCTTTTTCTGACCTCCATGAATATCAGGCACACATGTGGTACACAGACATACATGCAGACAAAACATTCATACATATAAAACAAAAATAAATAAATCCTTTTTAAACTTTTGATTTAAGGATTTATGGGTTTATTGAAAAGTTTCACATCCTTGGAATACGACAACAAACTAAATTTCCAGAACTGATTTCCTATTCGTGTTATGTTAAATTCTCACTTCCTATCTAGTAATAACATTTCAGGAAGACTTCAGAAGTCCATTTTAATTTCATAATCCCATCTAAACTTCTCCCTTTGTGCCCCTGAAGGTTAGTAGCTCAGAATATTGGGTCTTTTATGTGTGTTTCCCTCTTCTAGGTTCTATATTCTCTAGCATTTAGGCAAAGAAGAGGAATGGCTACATGAAAAATTACTCCTCACATGATTGTTTAAAACTATAATAATTACTGTCTTCTTTCCTAGTTCTCTAGAATCCAGGAGTCGTGTACCTGAGCATTCTTGGCTCAGCACCATCTTTATGACTGTAGAGAAGATGCTGGCTATAACTCAGTGTCTACTTTCTCCATGACTTACACACGTGACTGTCACATTAGTGCTAGTAACTGGCAGGAGACTCAATTCTCTTTACATGAAACACTCTATGGGATTACTTGAGTGTCCTTGTAGCAGATTGTATGGCTCCCCCAGAATAAATAATTCAAAAAGCCAAGAGGAAAGCCATGCTGTGATTTTTAATTTTTCATTAAAATATAACTATAGCCTGACCCCGCCCTGTCCTCTCTCAGCCCTGTCTTGTGCATCTTCCCCTGCTCCTTGCTTGATTTCTCTTTCAGGGTCATCATGCATTTTATGACTTAGTCTTGAAGGTCTTGCATTGTTTTATCCATAATATTGTGATGAGTCTTCCTTCACTATGGGGAGGAACTACACAAGATTGCAATCACTAGGCAGCGGGTATTATTAAGGGTTGTCCTAAACACTGTCCACCATGATTGGATGAAGTTAAACAGTTCACCTATCTGTGGACATTTCTACTTTTCCTTCTACTGATGCACCCATCTAGGCCAGCCAGCATCCTCAGACCATCAGTGTCTTTGACTTGGTATGCCCCTGTGCTAAATGTCTGCCACTTAAAACAAATGCTTGAGATAAAGCAACTTAGAAAAGGAAATTTATCTTAGCTCAGAGTTCTGAAGATTTCGGTTCATGACCAGTTGGCCTGTTGCATTTGGACCTCTGACAAAACAAAGCTTAACAGCAGAGTGCTCAGAAGAGTTGAGCCACCTGCCCTGAGGAAGCAGAGGAGAGGAAGGGGAATAGACTAGGTTTCAAGAGTGCATTTGCAAGTCCCAGAAGATGACCCACCACCTGCCTCTTAGAGGTCCCACAACCTCCCAACAGCACCACTCCTGAAATAAGAAAGAGCCTTTGGGAAACATTGTAAATCCAAGTAAAACAATATTCCAACAATGACTATCATTTGGGGCTTATGCCTTATGAAGCCTCCATAATCAAAATCTGCTAACATCAAAAGTTATTCTGTTCCATCTTCTTGTTTACTCGTCTGCTGCCGCCCACCAGTAGCCAGCACCTTTGGCTGTTAAGATACATACATGCAGAAGGCACCCTTCCTGGATAGTCAGAAAACTTGTTCAATCTGCCTTCTGTTACATCCCCTCAACCTTAACAATAATGTCGCGTGTCAATATCTGTGTTCTCCACTGTTACCTTACTTCTTTGAGCCATTTGATGAAAACAGTTCTTCTCCCCAGACCCCTAACAAATATAAGCATGGAGACATAGAAACATGTTCTTAGGGTTAGAGAGATGGATCAGCAGTTAAGAACACTAACTGCATTCCTCAAGGATCAGGGTTCGATTCCTAGCATCCATCCATATGGTGGCTTACAAACAGCTGCAATTAGATTTCCAGGGCATATGATGCCCCCTTCTGACTTCCTCAGACACCAGTCACGCATGTGGTGCACAGACATACATGTAGGTAAGATATATATATATAAAATAAAAATAAATAAATATGTTGTATAAAGAACATGTTGTCAAAATGGGAAATAAAATTATTCCAGTCTTCACTACTTGAAATCACCTTCTGTTCTCCCAGATGACTCTCTTCCCACCTTATATTCTCCCTTGTAGGGAAGAGAAGGAAGGTCACCAGAGAATTCCAGCCTCTCACCTCCTTCCCTCTCACCAACTAGCCCTTGTCATAAACGACAGTGGTTATAACCAATAAAGAAACCAGTAAAGAAACTGGTTATACATATGTTTATTTATTGTTTGTCCGTTTGCTTGCTTGGTTACTTGCTTGCTTGCCTACCTGTCTGCCTGCTTGTTCCCTTGTTTGCTTGCTTGAAATAAAGTTCCATCACACAACTTAGGCTGTCCTGGAACTCACAACTACCCTCCTGCCTCAGCTTCCTTAATTCTGCAATTGCTGGTGTACACTACTACAACCATCTCTTGAACTTCTTTGCCTCTTAATGAAGGACAAACCCTACAAGGATATTGCTGACTCTGACTCCGAGGCCAATTTGTAGTCACAGTAGTAGGGCTGGAGTTAGGAAGCTTGGCCCTCAGGTTTGTCTGACCACAGTGCAATGACTATTGGAGGATTTCCACCTGAGTTAAGCACAAACAATATTCAGCCAGCATGTAAAGTAATCCTATCCAATTTAGAGTAGGATTTGCTTTGTACCTAATAATTTCTTTCTTCTTCTGTGGCATCTTTTAATGTTTTTTCTGATACTTGGACAAAGAATCCTTCTTCGTTAAGAGATTTCTGGGTGACTGAAACTAAACCAAGGATAGAAAAGAGGCTGCATCTCAGATATCAAGCTCTACAATCCTCACTAGCTAGCTGGAAATTTGTGCTGATTATACAACTAACTGTAATCTCGGTGTAAGATGAGACATAATCAGTTAGCATTGTTATGTCAGAGGCATGGGGGGAACAGCATACGAAATAAATGTATATATTTGATAGCTTTAATTTATATGCTACCAGTTTCCAATAATAACTTCCTTATTCAATTCACCTTTTCTTTCTGTAAGAATAATTTTTCTAAAATGCATAAGCCCACCTCTGCTTGGACTATTTGTTCTCAAATGGTGTTGCAGTCTATGCTCACTAACACTGCCAGTGGTCACAGGTATTTTAGGTTCAAACTTTTACACAAATTTCCTTTAGATTTCTCTCAGACAGCAGCACACATTCTGCAGAGCATTATCCTGAATGCTGGGACCCAACTTAAATTTAATCAAGCCACAACAAGTTTCTAAAATGATGTACCAATTATCTTGCTCAAGATTGTCAATTATGAAGCCTATGAATAATTCCTCCTTAACCAAAGCTTTATTTCACCTTGACATCACTCTTGGGTTTGCTTCAACTTATCTTTAATTCCTCTTAAAGGGCAAGTTACTGTAAATTTGAACCCCAGGAAAAATCTCATAAGACTGCCTTAAAATAAAGTACATGTAAATTTCACTATAGCTAGCTTTAAACAATTTATAAAAAGAAGCTAGAGGCCAACATATTGGCCTCAAACTTGTAAGATACTCCGACCTTAATAAAACTACTGCTTCAGCCTAGCTTAGTAAGAATTAATGACTATTATTTCTCCATGAATAGTCTAATCATTTATCCACAACTAAAGATGCAGAACAGTTTTTCTTTCTCTTCCCCACTGTTTATTACCTTTGTCATTCCCTGAATGGAGTAAAGTGTGGAATACTGAGATAACAAGAAACTATCACACACCGCCTTAGTTAAGATTTCTATTGCTATGATAAAACACCATGACCAAACCAAATTGGGGAGGAGATGGTTTATTTGCATTACATTTCCATATTAGTGTTCATCATCAAAGGACATCAGGACAGGAACTCAAAAAGGGCAGGAAATTAGAGGCAGGAGCTGAAGCAGAGGCCATGGAAGAGAGCTGGTTACTGGCTTACTGCCTTGGGCTTGCTCAGCCTGCTTTCTTATAGATAGAAAGCATGATCACTGGCCCAAGGGTGGCCCAACCCACAATGGACTGGGACTTCCCTCCACCAATTACTCATCAAGAAAATGCCCTACGACCTGCCTTTAGCTCAGTCTTATTGAGGCATTTTCTCAGTTGAGGCTCCCTCCTCTCCAATGATGCTTGCTTGTGTTGCTGACATAAAACTATCCAGTACAGTCAGATTTAAGCAACAAGAACTTAGAAACAGTGAGATTTATCTGGAGGTTGATACTCTCAGAAGATGCAACGACTAACTACATCAGTGACGTATAATCTTATCCTTCCAATATGGAGTCAGGAAATGCCATGATCTTGGAAAACATATGTTTACCTACAGGTTAAAGCCAGGACATCAAACTTGGCATGAGGGTGTGCAAATGTGTAAAAGGGATTTGGGAAGCATAGAGAACAACAAAGTTAAGAACAGCAAGAGAAGCAAACCTTTAGCATGCAACAGTTGCAGATTTTTTAAATTTGTATCAGCTTCAGAAGATGATAAACATACATTTTAATGTACACATGTGTGCAGAAATACATACACACAAACAACACTTTCTAGCATTCTTTGAACTCTCGATAGGCTGTCAACTAGTTGAAAATATCGTTGCTTTCTTTTAGTCAAGAACCTGTCCCTGACTGCCCTTCCAGAAATCACAGGTACAATGTAGAAGGAACTAACATGCTGTTTCCTACAGCCAAAAACTGACTTTGAAGATACATCATGAATGAGTTTTAATCCATTTTTCTTAAAAATAGCCTAGAAATGTCACCTTCAACCTGCCCACTTATTCTTAAGCAAGATCACAACAGGCCTTCAGATCTTCCTTCCTCCTCCAGTACTCCTTTGCTCTGCTATCTTCTTCTGGCCTTAGTCTTTCCAATACTCTTCTGTTTGGCTTGACCCCAGTGTTAATCTTTTTTACTTTAGATCAGATCAGACTTCTTCAGCCTTTAGATCGGGTGCTAAGAAAATCTCTTGGCAGAAGGCCATGACCTGTCCTAACTCAATTGCCTCTTCCTCTGCCCTGAGTCAGCCCCATGCTTAGTTAGGGTTCTTAGTCTCCCTAAAGACTGGGGACTCTTTTTGAAAAGTATGAACACTCTTCCAACATATTATAAATTTCTTATTTGCTACACCAATATTGAGCCAATTTTTTTTTTTACTTCAAAAAAAGAAAAATGGAGTTGACTGCTTATTATCCTTCTCTCTGCCAGCTGCACAGAGCCCGGCCAAAGCCTAAGTAGACTGTGAAAATGATCTGTTCCCTAAATCACTGTCTACTGAAGATTCTCGTTCTGGACAACCACACACTGTCAAAGACTATGTGCAACCCTAAGTTTGAAATGTAGAAAAGGTGATGAGCACAACACCTTTGTCTCAGCGTTGCCACGTCAGCCACTTTATTGTCTCCTACAGAGTTCTCCTATTTGCTGCCTCCTTTGAAAGCAAGGAGACAAGATGCAACATAGAAGTAACTTGGCTTTTTTTTTCTGACCTAACTACAAACTCTAAAATAAAAAGGAGAACTTCAAAGTTGCCTTCTGCCCAAATTAGCCCCTGGTGCCTTCTGTAGAATGAGGCATATGTAATCTTGTTGATTAGGAAGAATTTGGGCTGGTGTGTGCGTGTGTGTGTGTGTGTGTGTGTGTGTGTGTGTGTGTGTGTGTGTGTGTCTGCGTCTGTGTCTCTGTGTCTCTGTGTGTGTCTGTGTGTCTGTGTGTATGTGTTTAGATGATATAAGAAAACTATAACAGAATGAAGAGACGATGAGAGTGATGGAGAGACATCCGTAATCCCACTCTGGTGCTGTGTCATTTGGGAGGTATCAGCTTCTCACACTGCCAGTATGTACACAAACTGGAACTAAGAATCCATCAGTATTTGCTGGGACATCTTCCTGTAACCAGAACTATATCTGGCAGGAAAGAGTTCCTTTGAGAAAGGGAAATCCCATTCCTTTCATTACCTGTTACTTCTTGAGCCAAGACAAACAACATGAAATAAAGAGAAAATACAGAATTGTATGGACACTGTATTCTTCCAGAGAAATTCAGCTTTCTAGGGTGATTGGGACTGGGAATGTGAGTGAACGGATGGCCTATGTTATAATGATCCTTATCTGTAGTAAACAGAGGCTGCTCTATGTGCCCCACACTCTATCACTTGTCCCTACTTCCAACAATTTCTCTTTTCTTTCTCTGAAAACTTCTAGCATCTCTCTTTGTAACGCAACTAACAAGTCACTGCAACAGACACTGCTGTCACTGTGCCTCTAGATATCTCCAACCTTTCGAAAGTACTTCGCACTTGTGAATTTATGAGTTACTCTCAGCAGCCGTTTGAAGAACTCATTTGTGGCCCCCTTTCATACCTGAGGAAACCGAAGGATGTAGACTTTGTTTCCTCTTTTCAAAACTGGCTGGGTGATCCAGGGACCTACAGGGATTTTTAGAAATGTATGGTTAAAATTCTTGATTCCCCATCCTAAAAGCATAGTAGCTTATTCTGTTTTACATTATCAATCTTTGGGGAAAACTAGCTCTCCGGAGGGGATACATGATTGATCTGACAAGAAGAGAATCAAATCTGTCTTCCGTCTCCATAACCACTCTATAGCTCTAGATCTTTGCTCACAAAGAACATTCACCTCTGTCTCATGATCTACTTGGAGCCACATAGGGGAAGCTGGTCCATGAGATCACTGAATGAGGATCAGACCTGGGTGTGTATTTGGTTAAATCCATAATTAGAAGTCAAGTTGCAGTTTCTTCTGATAAGAACAGGGAAGACTCATATCACATTATCAATATTTTCTTTAAAAGCAGAAAGAAGAAAGAATCGCATAACTTGCCAAGGAAAAGAAATATAAAAGATCTTGGAAAATCAGTTTGCCAGTGAGCTTAAATTTTACTTCAGTTTTTCCCAATATCCTAGCTCAATGACAAGAAGACAACTAGATTTGTAAATGCCCACACTGATATTTACCAGATATTCCCCTGCCCTCACCAATGACACAAGAATACAGAAGCAATTGCTCTTGGTATCTCAGGCTTCTCTCCTTTGCCTAACTCTGCCACCCAGAGGAGACTATTTTCTAATTGACATTTTTTTAAAAAATAGTATTATGGCAGAATACATGCCAGACAAAGTTCTTTCAAACTTGAACAATGATGACTCATCTAGAGATCTTGTTGAAATTCCTATCATGACTCAGTAGGGCTCAGACTTGTTCCCACATTCAGAGGCTGGTCACTAAACTCAACCACCATTCTGTTTGAGACAGGAAACGATCGCTCCCACAGAAAAGGGATGAGGTAACGAAGTCATACAAGACTCAGCCAGCCACCAATCAGAACAGAAACGGAACCAGTTCCTGGGGGCTGGGGGGGGGGGCAGCTCTTTTAATGTGGGTTTGTTTTAAATGTGCAGTCGGTTGAAGGTGTATCTATATTACAGACAAATGCAAGGAAGGCTCCAGTCCACTAAAGAGTAGAAATTACTTACCTGGAGCTATTAACTCCAACACCAATTGCTACACTGTTTTGCTTGAACCACAGCATGACGAATGGCATGCAGTCAAAAATGGAAAAATCTCTAGAAAACTTGGAAATAAGGGGCTATATGCCAGCATGTTACTGGGAAATTAATGCAGTCAGGGCGTTAAACTCTCACTGAACTGAAACAGAGATATGCAGAGTCACCCTAGGAAAATATCAACAGTCCAAAGCCCATAGCACCTGGCTCCAGTCTAATTTGCAGAGTTGTTAGGTCTAAGGAAAAGAAATATACTTCATAAAGTTGGCCGGCACGGATGCTTATAGAAGGCTAATCCCAGCGTCTGTTTTTAAGTCTGTTTACCGGAAAGAGAACCCCATTTCAAGAGTGTAGCAAAGCTGGCATAGATACCATCTACCCTCATCGTGGGAAAATCCGGCTTACAGGGCAGGGCTCGTAGACTACAGCCCATTCTCTGAATCTTGTTGAGGGGATAAGATTTTCTAAGCCAAAGGCCCATGGTTTATTTTTATAGAGGCAGAGGTGTGACTGCCTTGGCACTATAGTTTGAAGAAGGGCTATATGGCTCACAAAACCTAAAATGTTTATTGTTTGACTATTTCAAGAAGAACTTTCAAAACTTTATAAAACTCCATCCAGGTAATTGGTTCTCCCCACTTTGATTCCACGCGCCTTGAGCAAGCTTGTGGTTTCTGTTTTGTTTCTTGGGTGAGGCAGCAACGGCAGCAAGTGTCTCCCACAGCTCTTGGCTATTTTTAATTTATTTCTACCCTAGATCTGGGGATTATTTTTTTCGCATAGTGTCTGGGAGCTTGCCCTATCTGAATCATTTCCATGACTAATAGTTCCCTTTTCAATATGCTTTTTAAAATAAAGGAAATGAGAAGCACTTTCCCTGTGCTTAGGAGGAAAACAGCGAGGCATGTCAACTGTGGTGGGCTTCTTACTCATTCTGGAAAAGATCTTTGGAAGTTAAAGGTTAGCAGCAGACCAGGGCCCAAAGCTGCACTTCATAGGGTTCTGTTTACTTCAGTTGTCATAGTAGCAAGAGCTAGCTTTTACTCCCACACAGGAGGACAGACAGTCTCCCCAGATTCCCATGCTTCATTTCTGGCTCATATAAGTCTCTGCTTTATTTTTAAACTTGAATTTTTTTCTTTACCTCTTTCTATATTTTTATTTGAATTTCACATCATCGAATGTTTGCAGCTGATAGATAGGCTCCTCGTATGAGCAGATCACAGTATGTTAGTTACAAACTCCTTTCCATGATTTCCAACAGGATTCATTTATTTGCTATAATTTATTGGATAGTGTATCATTGTATAAGCAACAGTTATTGAGCATATACTACATTGTGCACACTGTAGTCTAGTTTAGTCATCCGTAGATAACATATACATATGTTTGCTGCCTTTGTAGAGTTCATGGTTAAAGGTAAAATGGGGTGAATTTGACAATTCATCCTATATTAAGCCACTTAACCCCTCCAGATTTTCTTAACAGCCAAGTTATTCTGTTCTAATAGGTCTTCCACAGCATCTTTGATAGCACAGTCACAAAAATAATACCTTGATAACCAACAAGACAAGGTAAGAATTTTCACATCTACCACACTGTCATTGAAAAGCATATTTATATTTGTATTTTTTGTTTATTTATTGCATTTCACAGATGTTACAACAGTCTCCTTCCCCAATGCAGCATCTCTGAACATGGTGGGGAATGCCATCCAGAACACTTAGCAATACTTTCCCATTTAGAGGAAGAGGAAGAGCAAAAGGAGGAGGGAACTAAATGAAGATATAGCTGAACCAAATAGGATCTGTTGCAGCATTTTTCAATACAAAATAATGCAAACCTCTTAGCCATTAAGTCGCAGCTTAAGACAAAGTGCTTGAAATTACCTGTCATCACAGATTTTTTTTACTGGTAGAAATAAAAGGCTTCACAGTGTCTTTTCAACTAACCGTATTGCCACCTAGTGGTCATTGAGGAAAATTAGTCTCAGAAAATTGACAGCAACATTAGAAATCAAGAAATTAATACTGACAATAACTGCTAAGACTTATTGAGAGTCTACACTGTTTCTTGACTCTGTGCTCAAGACTGTATGTTTACTATCTAATTTATTCTCTTGAGGGCCACCTCAGTAGGTTCTCCATCCCGGTTCTGCAGATGAACAAAGGAGGATTTCACAGGTTAGTTAGCATGTCATATTTACAGACCTACATAGCCAGCTACATAGATTCAAATGCTATAGTCCAGTCTACTACATTCATTAAATGCTGTCGATTGATACAAATAAAGCTCAGCTTGGACTAAAAGAACATGGTCGATAAACTGAAGCAAATGCACCCCCAAATGTTAGCATGTAAAGGAAATTACATACTTTTACACATAGGAAATAACCCACAACACATTCTAATCCTCTCCCAGTTGTGTGGGGATTAAACACACACACACACACATCTGGCATCTCTGAAACAGAATGGGTTCATTGGTTTGTACAACAAACAGTTGCTGGGCTCAGAAGATGGCCCCGTCATCAAGGTGCTCGGTGCAGTCCTTAGCACCTGAGCTCAGATGTCCAGCACACTTGTAAAAGGATGGCTTCTGAGTACTCATCTGAAATCCCAGCACTGGGGAGGTGGAGACTGGAGGATCCTGAGAGCTTTCTCAGCCTACCATTGTAGCCAAAGCCGCAAGCTTCAAGCTCAGTGAAAGACCTTGTCTCAAAAGATAAGTAGAGAGGCATAGAGAGATGGCTGAGGTACTGCTCTTGTAGAAGTCTGCTTTTGGATTCCAAGCACCCACACAGGGCAACTAAACAGCAACTAAAGACTCCAGCAGGATCCGAGGTCTCTGGCCTCACTGGCACCTGTGCTCACATGCACATGCCCGTACACACATATAATTAAAAACACAAATAAATATTTTTTAAAGTAAGAGGGAAAATATTCAAGAAAGACATCTGACATCAACCTTGTCTTATCCAAAGACATACACAAGGAAATGTGCTGGCGCATGCACCACACGCATGTGCGCGTGAACAGAGAGAAAGAGAGAGAGAGAGAGAGAGAGAGAGAGAGAGAGAGAGAGAGAGAGTTGTTGAACTCTAATGTGCTATGCTCTATGCTGGGTGCTCGGAATGCAGTAGAGAACTAGACACGCCGTCCTTTCCTGTGTGGAGCTTAAAATAGAGCAGAAAGGCACACACAACAAAAGTTAAATTATGTAGATTATAATATAATCACACTGTGAAAAGAGCTAGTAGAAGAAATGCAGTGTTTTCCAACAAAGAAGAGCAACATTCCTCCTTGGGATCTGCCCGTGAAGTGAGGAGATTGGGGGGACTTCCCAAAGCAGGGCCCTTTAGGAAGGACTGTGTTGAAGAAGGGAATAATAGAACAGAGCACGGCCAGACAGGGAGATCCTGAGCAGCAGAGGAAAGAGCAGGGCGTTCTGCTCCCAGACTCTTTCCTGTTCGGTGGAATTTAAAGACCACATTCAACCTTTTAAAATAATACTTGGAACAAATCACTTGTACTTAAAATACTAAAACTACACGATATTTGAATTGTTTTGAAGAATCAGACCTAATAATGACTGCTAATTGAAGTTTTCATTGGCACTTATGAATAATTCAAATGTGCCTTAAATAGTCTTTTTAGTGTGTGTCAAGATATTTAAAAAAAAATAATGTGGCAAATAAAGCACAGAAGGAACAGAAAAACAGAAATGCTCTCTCTCATCTGTCCCTTCCGAGTAGTCCCTGTCATTTCCCTCCTTACTTTTGCTCCTTACTTTCATATCATTTATCCATACAAGATTCTACGTATTTATTTTAACATGGGAAGCATAAGTGACAGAAAACGTATTTGTCCTCCGGAAAGTAGCTTAACTCACTTTTAACATAATAATTTACGTTTGCATTCATTTTCCTAAGAACAACATAACTTCATTCTTCTCTGTCAAAAACAATCATGGCCGTGTCTGTCTACAGCACATTCTTTGTTCCTCTGTAGAGCACGAAGGCTGCTTCCAGAACTTAGCTAAATTGTGAATGGGGCTGCAGGAACCTTGAGTGTGTGTGTGAATCCTATGATACGTTGACTTGGAGTCTTTCGGTAAATACCTAAGAGAGCCCATCTGGGTCAGAGATCGTGTCTGTCTTGGTTTTTTGAGGAAATGCCATCGTCATTTCCACAGTAACAGGACTAGTTTACATCCCCGCCAACAGCGATAAGGGTTCCTTAGTCCCTGACAGTATTTGACTTAGTTATCTTACTGAGCAAGATGAATTCCCAACCTACCTTCAACTGTGCTTTCTCTGATACCTAGTGAAGGTGAATGTTATTATCTTTACTTCTCCTTTGCACTTCCTAAGAACTGTCTATATAGTTCATCAGCCCATTTATTGATTAGGTTGCTTGATTTCTTATTCCTTCATTCTGTGACTTCTTTGTATATTGTGAATATTAATTCGTTGTCAGATATATAGCTAGTAAAGATTTTCTTTTATTTTGTATACTGTCTCTTCACTTATTTTTTTCTGTAGAGAAGTTTCCTTTTTTCTCTTTTTAAAAATTCACTTTATCTCTTGATCACAGGTCCCTTCCCTCCTTTCTTCCCAGTTCCACCCTTACAAATCCCTCTCCCCATTTTCCTCACCCCTTCTCCTCAAAGAAGGGGAGGATACCCCCTGTTGAGGACCTACCCACCATGGGGCATCTAGTCCCAGCAGGTCTAGGCACATCCTCTTCCACTGCCCAGCAAGGCAGTCCAAGGAGGGGGGAAGGAGGTCCAATGGCAGGGAACCAAAACTGAGACAGCCTCCGTTCTATTTGTTAGGGAAACCATATGAACATCAAGCTGTACATTTACCACAAATGTGTAGGGGTCTGGGTTAAGCTCCTGAATGCTCTTTGGTTGGTAGCCTAGGCTCTGAGTTCCCATGGTCCCAGGTTAATTGACTCTGTGGATCTTCTTGTGGTGTCCTTGACCCCTCCAACTTGTTCATTTCTATCCCCAATTCTTCCACAAGACTCCCTGGGCTCTGCCTGACATTTGGGTGAGGCTCTCTGCATATGCTGCCATCAAGTGCTGGATGAAGCCTCTCAAAAGAAGGTTATGCTAGATTCCTGTCTGCAAGCATAGCAGAGTATCATTTTTAGTGTCAGGTTGGCTCTCTCATATGGGATGGGTCTCAAGTAGGGGCAGTCATTGGTTGGTTGTCCCCCAGTCTCTGCACCATCTTTATCCCTCCACATCTTGTAGGAAAGGTACATTTTGGGTAGAAGGTTTTGTGGGTGGACTGATGTCCCCCTCCCTCCTCTGGAAGTCCTGCTTGGCTACAGAACATAGCCATTTCAGTCGTTATATTCCCTTCTGGTAGGAATCTATGCTGTGATCACCCCCAGAGACCCTGTATCCTCTTCCATCCCAGGCCTCCAGCTAGGCACCAGAGCTGCCTTCCCACCCTGTCCCCTGCCCAGTGACTTCCATTCTCACTGCTAGGTGGCTCCAATCCTCTTCCCCACACGTGACCACCATCAGCATCCTCCTCCTCTCCTCCTCTCCTCCCCAGTTCCCTCTCTCCGTCCATCTCTGATGACTATTTTGGTTTCCCTTCTGACTGAGATTAGCACATCCTCCCTGAGGACCTCCTTTACCCAGATTCTCTGGGACTGTAGATTGAAGCATAGTTACCCTGCACTTCATGGCTAATGGTGAATAACATTTTTGATATGTTTCTGGATTTCATTTGGAAGTGTTTTACTGTGAGCTTTTACATCTATGATCATCAGAGAGAGAGGCCTACAGACTTTCATTGCTGCTGTATCTTTCTCTGGTTTTGGTACCAAGGTGATACTGGCTTCTTAGAAAGAGTTTTGGTAACATTCCTTCCTTTACTTACTTGTGCAATCGTTTGTGAAGCTTAGGGGTTGGTTCTTTAACGATCTGGTAGAAGTTAGTAGTGAATCCATCTGAGTGGATATTGTTTAGCCTGGAGATTTCTATTTTGTTGTTGTCTCAATTTTGTTGCTTTTAAAAGACATGCTCGCAACACTCATCTCACTGTGGTGTAAGTTTGTCATAAGCATCTAGAAATTCATATATTTCCTTTAGACTGACCAATTGTTAGTGGAATATCAGATGTTCAGGCATATCCTGATGGTTTCCTGAGTTCCATTTGTATCTTTTGTAATATCTATCTTTTCATCTCCAGCCTTAATTGTCTCCTCTTTCTTCCATTTGCTTAATTTACCCAAGAGTTTATCAATCTTAGTTCTCTGTTCAAATAGACTCTCAATTTCATTGAGAGAAAAGTAATTTTAAAACACCAACATTCACACTCACATTTCTTGAGTCAGAAACAAATAACATGAATAATTCAGAAAACCTCATTCTAACCATCTCTCAATGGGTACTTTACCAATATTTCATTATATAAAAAATTTTATAACTTACTAAACATAACTTGGGGGGGGTTCGAGACAGGGTTTCTCTGTGTAGCCCTGGCTGTCCTGGAACTCACTCTGTAGACCAGGCTGACCTCAAACTCAGAAATCCACCTGCCTCTGCCTCCCAAGTGCTGGGATTAAAGGCGTGCGCCACCACTGCCCAGCTAATTATTATCTTACTTATTGTGGATTCTTTTTAACATCATTTTAATTACAGATAATAGATAATCCCTGTTGACTTACATCATTCAACTGTTGAACATTTGAATAGTTTCCAGTGGTTAAATACAAAACAAACAACATATGAATATTAAATGGTACACCAAAATAATATGTAAATATTACATTGCATAAAAACTTACTCTTTGAGACAAGGTGGCATAAATCCTTGGCTGACTTTAAATACACTATGTAGCCAAGGATAACCATCATACCAGTTTAAGTGGCTCTGGGGGGAAAACCCTGGGTTTATGCAAGCACTGTACCAACTAAGCAACATCTCAAGCCCCATAAAACTTGAAGCACAGTTTATCCATCAGAATGGAACTCAGTAAACAGTAGGTTCCACTGCCAAGTGATTAAATAATTAAGACAGGTTATTTGAGTGTCTGAAGAGAATTTATGAAAAAAAAAAAAACCAAAGCAAATTATAAAAGTAAAATCCATGCTCAAGAAGGCTGGTTTCTGCACCCTCCTGGTCTTTCTTGAACTATTTCTGCCACAATCTTAAAAGAATCTTCAGTAAAAGTTAATGTGTGTTTTTGTCATGCTGGAGAATCTCAGCAAGGCATCCTCAAATCCCATTTGTGAAATGATGTGTCACATTAACACATTTTATTGGCTTAATATTGTACTGCCTAATTGAATAATTTAATATTTGTGACACTAGCTTAATGCAGTTCACACACACACACACACACACACACACACACACACACACACACACTCACACACAAAGAAGTTGAAAGCTCTTAACGTCTGAGCCATATACCCAAAAGATGCTCCAACATATAACAAGGACACATGCTCCACTATGTTCAGAGCAGCCTTATTTATAATAGCCAGAAGCTGGAAACAACCCAGATGTCCCTCATCAGAGGAATGGATACAGAAAATGTGATACATTTACACAATGGAGTACTACTCAGCTATTAAAAACAATGGCTTCATGAAATTTGCAGGCAAATGGATGGAACTTGAAAATATCATCCTGAGCGAGGTAACTCAGTCTCAAAAAAACATACATGGTATGCACTCACTGATAAGTCAATATTAACTAAAAAGAAGTTCAGAATACCCAAGATACAAATTACAGACCTTATGAAACCCAAGAAGAAAGATCACATCAAAGTGTGGATGCTACTCAATAGGAGAAGGAGAATAATCTCTGGGAAGTGGAGGGAGAGAGAGATCTGGGAAGGAGAGAAGAGGGGGCAGGAAAAGGGGGTCAGTTCAGATATGGGAGGAGATTGAGCAGAATACAGAGGGTCAGGAATTTGTAAGTAGGAGTGTAGCGGTGGGGGAGGGGGACCTGGGGGTAGCCACTAGAAAGTCCCAGATGCCAGGGACCTAAGAGGTTCCCAGGACCCAACAGGAAGGACATAAGCCTAAATACCCAACAAAGGGGAGAGAGAACCTGTAGAGACCATATCCAGTGGATAGGCTTGGCCCCCAATTGAGGGATGGGGCCACTCACCCACCTCAACAATATTAATCCAGAATTCCTCCTGACGAAAGGAAAAGCAGGGACAAAGAGTGGAGCAGAAACTGAAGGAAAGGCCATCCAGAGACTGCCCCACCTAGGGATCTATCCCATCTGCTGACACCAAACCCAGACACTATTGCTGATGCCAAGAAGTGCTTATTAACAGGACTCTGGTATAGCTGTCCCCTGAGAGGCTCTGCCAGAGCCGGACCAATACAGATGCAGACGTACACAGCCAAACATTGGACTGAGTGTGGGTACCCCAATGGGGAAGTTAGAGCAAGGGGAGCTGATGGGCTTGCAACCTCAGAGGAAGAACAACAATATGAACCAACCAGACACCCCAAAGCTCCCAGGGAGTAAACCACCAACCAAAGAGTACACAGAGGGGACCCATGGCTCCAGCTGGATATGTAACAGAGGATTGCCTTATCTGGCATCACTGGAAGGGTAGCCCCTTGGTCCTGTGAAGGCCTGATGACACAGGATAGGGGAATGCTAGGCCACTGAGGCAGAAGTGGGTGGGGGGTTGGGGGGACCCTCACAGAGGCAGGGGGAGGGAGGAGGGGATAGGGGACTTGTGGAGGGGAAACTGGGAAGATAACATTTGAAATGTAAAATTTGTGTTCATATGCCAACTTGTAATAAGGTAGATATCTTCACAATATGAAAGTAACTTCTTCAGGTTTTCTGTGACCCTGTCAGTAGGCTGGTGTTGTTTATATCTACACAAAAAATGTAGAGTTCAGGTTAAATACTGTATTGTCAATGAGGGGGATCAGCTCCACCACCATCATCTGCAGAGGTTGGGATTTTGTTAAGGAAATTGTCAAACTAGTATTGAATCTTGATGAATTAATTTCATTAAAGATAAATATGTAAGTAAAAAAAGTAAATAAATAAAATAACCAATAAAAACTGAAAAAAAAAAGAAGTTGAAAGCTTTTCTGTGGCTGCTCTTTATTGCGAGCATCCTTTTCCCAGCTGATATTTAGCACCCTGCCATTTACATGCATCATCCATGTCTTTTACACCGGAAGTTTACTTGATGTCCGCTCCTTTGCTCTTCAGCCAGCAATGTGAATGGCAATTATGTAGACCGGCCCAGAGTGTCCATGTGAATGTATTACATTTCAACCAACTCTAGTGTAAACCTAGAATGGATTCAAAGACTGTCATTTCAAGGTCAAATTCACTAGGTTTGAATCTTGACATTAATATTCTATTAGCAGCCTAGGGTAAGTAAGCTGTTTCCTTACTATAGTCATCGTTCTTTTGAAAGGGAGGGATAATAGCATACACGTGATATTAAGGAGAAAGAGACAGTAATGGGGAAGGGGGCTTAAGTGGGAAGAGGGATGGGAGATTAAGAGTAGGACAGTGGAGGAGATATCTAATTCTGAAGTGTTGAAAAGGCTATAAGGAAGACAGACAGACACACACACAAACCTCAAAAATATCAATTCAGAATTCCTCCTCTTAAAAGAAAATGCAGGAACAAAGAGTGGAACAGAAAGTGAAGGAAAGGCCACTCCCTTAGGACCTCCTCTGTGTGTGTGTGTGTGTGTGTGTGTGTGTGTGTGTGTGTGTGTGTGTGTGTGTGTGTGTGTATCTTCAGTTGAAGTTATTCTACAGTGAGAATATGCTTCTCTGAGAAGCACCACGTCATGTGTAATGCACCTCTTCTTGAGTTGTTTGTTGAAAAAGATTCCTCCCCCACCCAAAAAAATCAAGCTATTGCCACTGCTCTTGGTGCTGAGCAGAACTTGATGGTGTGATACTTTTTCTGAAGACACCACATACTTTGGTCACAGGACATGGAAAAATCAAATTAATACTGTCTATGGAGCTGCTTCTCAGCTGGTTTGCTTTCGTAGCAAAAGATGGTCCTGTGAAGGTTGCTGGAAGGGAAAGTCATCAGCAATCTTACTCACTTGTAAACCCTGTGAACTATAATAATGACTGGTAAGCTATGACAGGTCCATGAGTGCAGTAGTGTCATGAATGTTATGAGGTTAACCAACCACTTTCTGATTGAATTTAAGGCCTGGTCTATAAGAAGAAATGCATGACTGGTATTGCTAAAAGTCTATTGTTCATCATATGGGATTCATCAAATCCAGGGCTGAACCATTATTATGCTAAATGACTACATTATCAAACTACCTACTAAATATGTATCTCTATACCCATAGATTATAAAATGAATTCACAGCATTTTACTTCTGGCCACTACCAAGCTATACAACCATCTACATTCTATTCTCTTCTAGACGGGCATTTTCTTCTTACATAAATCCTTCATTCTTGCTTTTTTTTTAATTCTTTATTATTATTATATTTTTGATACTTTATTTACATTTCCAATGTTTCCCCCTTTCTAGGTCTCCTCTTTGGAAACCACCTATCCCCTCCCCCTCTCCCACCTCTATGAGGGAATTCCACCTCCCACCCACCCGCCCACCCACTCCCATATTACCATCTTGACATTCCCCTTTACTGGGGCCTCTCCTCCCCCTGATGGCCAACAAGGCCCTCCTCTGCCACATATGTGGTCCGAACCATGGGTCTCTCCATGTGTATTCTTTGGTTGGTGGTCCAGCCTCCAGGAGGACTGGGGGGTCAGGCCAGTTGACACTGTTGCTCCCTCGATGGGGCTGCAGACTCACTCAGTTCCTTCAGTCCCTTCTCCAACTCCTCCATCTGGGACCTCACACTCAGTCCAATGGTTACTGTGAAGTGAAACTTGGGTATTCCGAACGTTTGGGCTAATATCCACTTATGAGTGAGTACATACCATGTTTATCCTTTTGTGACTGAGTTACCTCACTCAGGATGATATTTTCAAGTACCATCCATTTGCCTGCAAATTTCATGAAGTCATTGTTTTTAATAGCTGAATAGTACTCCACTGTGTAAATATACTACATTTTCTGTATCCATTCCTCTGATGAGGGACATCTGGGTTGTTTCCAGCTTCTGGCTATTATAAATATGGCTGCTATGAATATAGTAGAGCATGTGTCTTTATTACATGGTGGAACAACTTCTGGGTATATGCCCAGGAGTGGTACAGCTGGGTCCTCAGATAGTGTTATGTCCATTTTTCTGAGGGTCCACCAAACTGATTTCCAGAGTGGTTGTACCAGCTTGCAATCCCACCAACAATGGAGGAGTGTTCCTCTTTCTCCACATCCTCGCCAGCTTCTGCTGCCACCTGAGTTTTTGATCTTAGCCATTCTGACTGGTGTGAGGTAGAATCTCAGACTTGTTTTGATTTGCATTTCCGTGATGACTAAGGATGTTGAGCATTTCTTTAGGTGCTTCTCAGCCCTGCGAATTTCCTCAGTTGAGAATTCTCTGTTTAGCTCTGTTCCCCATTTTTTGATAGGATTATTTGGTTTTCTGGGGTCTAACTTCTTGAGTTCTTTGTATATGTTGAATATTAGCCCTCTATCAGACGTAGGATTGGTAAAGATCTTTTCCCAATCTGTTGGTTGCTGTTTTGTCCTATTGACAGCGTCCTTTGCCTTACAGAAGTTTTGAAATTTCATGAGGTCCCATTTGTCAATTCTTGATCTTAGAGCATAAGCCATTAGTGTTCTGTTCAAGAACTTTCCCCCTGTACCCATGTGTTCGAGGCTTTTCCCCACTTTCTCTTCTATTAGATTCAGTATATCTGATTTTATATTATATTTTATTCAGTATATTTTATTTTATTTTATCTTGATCCACTTGGACTTGAGCTTTGTACAGGGAGATAGGAATGGATCGATTTGCATTCTTCTACAAGTAGACCATCAGTTGAACCAGCACCATTTGTTGAAAATGCTATCTTTTTTCCACTGGGTGGTTTTAGCTCCTTTGTCAAAGATCAAGTGACCATAGGTGTGTGGGTTCATTCCTGGGTCTCCAATTCTATTCCATTGATCTACCTGCCTGTGCTGTACCAATACCATGTAGTTTTTATCACTACTGCTCTGTAGTACAGCTTGAGATCAGGAATGCTGATTCCCCCAGAAGTTCTTTTGTTGTTGAGAACAGCTTTTGATATCCTGGGTTTTTTGTTGTACTGAATGAATTTGAGAATTGATCTTTCTAAGTCTATGAAGAATTGAGTTGGAATTTTGATGGGGATTGCATTGAATCTGCAGATTGCTTTTGGCAGGATGGCCATTTTTACTATATTAATCCTGCCAATCCATGAGCACGGGAGAGCTTTACATCTTCTGAGGTCTTCTTCGATTTCTTTCTTCAGAGACTTGAAGTTCTTGTCATACAGATCTTTCACTTGTTTGGTTAGAGTCACACCAAGATACTTTATATTGTTTGTGACTATTGTGAAGAGTGTCATTTCCCTAATTTCTTTCTCAGCCTGTTTATCCTTTGAGTATAGAAAGGCTACTGATTTGTTTGAGTTTTTTTTATATCCGGCCACTTTGCTGAAGTGGTTTATCAGCTGCAGCTGTTCTCTGGTAGAGGTTTTCGGGTCACTTAAGTGTACGATCATATCGTCTGCAAAGAGTGATATTTTGATTTCTTCCTTTCCAATTTGTATCCCTTTGACCTCCTTTTGTTGTCTAATTGCTCTAGCTAGAACTTCAATTGCTATATTGAGGCAACCTTGTCTAGTCCCTGATTTTAGTGGGATTGCTTGGAGTTTATCTCCATTTAGTTTGATGTTGGCTACCGGTTTGCTGTATATTGCTTTTACTATGTTTAGGTATGGGCCTTGAATTCCTGATCTTTCCAGAACTTTTACCATGAAGTGATGTTGAATTTTGTCAGATGCTTTTTCAGCATCTAATGAAATGACCATGTGGTTTTTTCTTTGAGTTTGTTTATGTAGTGGATTACATTGATGGATTTCTGGGTATTGAACCATCCCTGCATCCCTGGGATGAAGCCTACTTGATCATGATGAATGATCGTTTTGATGTGTTCTTGGATTCAGTTTGCGAGAATTTTATTGAGTATTTTTGCATCGATATTCATAAGGGACATTGGTCTGAAGTTTTCTTTCTTTGTTGGGTCTTTGTTTGGTATCAGTGTAACTGTGGCCTCATAGAAGGAATTGGGTAGTGTTCCTTCTGTTTCAATTTTGTGGAAGAAATTGAAGAGTATTGGTATATTAGGTCTTCTTGAAAGTCTGATAGAATTCTGCAGTGAACCCATCCGATCCTGGGCTTTTTTTGGTTGGGAGACTATTAATGACTGCTTCTATTTCTTTAGGCATTATGGGACTGTTTAGATGGTTTATCTGATCCTCACATAACTTTGGTATTTGGTATCTGTCTAGAAAATTGTCCATTTCATCCAGATTTTGCAGTTTTGTTGAGTATAGACTTTTGTAGTAGGATCTGATGATTTTTTTAATTTGCTCAGAATCTGTCGTTATGTCTCCCTTTTCATTTCTAATTTTGTTAATTTGGATACTTTCTCTGTGCCCTCTGGTTAGTCTGGCTAAGGGTTTATCTATCTTGTTGATTTTCTCAAAGAACCAACTCTTGGTTTTGTTGACCCTTTGTATAGTTCTTTTTGTTTCTACTTGATTGATTTCAGCCCTGAGTTTGATTATTTCCTGCCTTCTATTCCTCTTGGGTGCATTAGCTTCTTTTTGTTCTAGAGCATTCAGGTGTGCTGTTAAGCTGCTAGTGTATGCTCTCTCCTGTTTCTTTTTGGAGGCTCTCAAAGCTATGAGTTTTCCTCTTAACACTGCTTTCATTGTGTCCCATAAGTTTGGGTATGTTGTATTTCCATTATCATTAAATTCTAGGAAGTCTTTAATTTCTTTCTTTATTTCTTCCTTGACCAAGTTATCATAGAGTAGAGGATTGTTCAGCTTCCATGTGTATGTGGGCTTTCTGTTGTTATTGTTCCCATTGAAGACCAGCCTTAATCGATAG
>CM052703.1:25092896-25107963 GCA_028551405.1 Uromys caudimaculatus
TGCAAGGGTCCCTCTTGATCCAATGAGCTTGAACAGAAGCGGTGGCCCTGCCTGTGCTCAAAGGTGTGTCAGCACTCCTGGGATACCAGCTCTCCCCTGGAGCCCTGCGGCCCAGGCTGAGGTCCCCAGGCACAGATGAAAACCAGAAAGTTCCTATCCACGACTTTACCTCAGTCCCTGTGACCCGAGGCTTCTGAGCAGGTCCTGGTGAGCAGTAGTGCTCGCCCTAACCCCACTCACAGCTTTTCCACACTCCTGGGAGGGTAGACTTCTCCTGGCGCTCCTTGGCTATGAACCCCTGGTGGCCCAGGCAGAGGTCTCCACCCACAGATGGAAACCAGAAGGTTCAGAGGTTTCCTGTCCCCGAGTTTTCCTCAGGCCCCGTATCCTGCCGGTTCCAGGCGGGTCTTGGTGAGCAGTGGTGCTCTCCTTAACCCCACTCATGGCTTTTCCATGCTTCTGGGAGGGTAGCCTTCTCCTGGCGCTCCTTGGCTATGGACCCATGGTGGCCCAGGCAGAGGTCTCCACCCACCTCAGAGGTTTCCACCTACCTCATTCTTGCTTTAACATTTTTTTTTCTTTACTAAACATTAAGTCGAAGACATTTAAAACAGTATCCAATATGTAAGTTGGTATATGATATTCCATCAGAAAACCTAATGAATCAGAACTTTTATTATTATATATTTATACTATGTATTAATATCAATCTAATATAAAATTATGTTATGTTAAAAATACCATATTTTTAAAATGTCTTAAAAATAAAAAGGCCATACATCTTATTTTGTTTAGGGTGGTGCTACTTCAATGGCACTTGATAATTGTCTTGAAATTTCATAATAGTATGGCTGGACTTCTATGTCTCTTAGCAGTGTGTTTGTGTGTGTGCATGTGTATGGGCATGTACGTTGAATGTATGTGTATACATGTATATATGCAGCTACACTCATGCATGCAAGCTCAAGTGGAGGCCAGAGGATGAATTCAAGTTGTAGGTTTATATTTTTTAAAACCTACTTTACTAAGGGTTCTTAAACTCTTGAACCTCCTTTATAGCCCACTGACCAAAGGTAAGGGAGGAAGATGGCTAGTAGGACAAGGGGGACAAACCTGTTTAGAAGTAGTTCTTTAGTGCAATTCTTCTAATCTTTGCTGTCAATAGTCCAATTCACTCAAAATAGCTGCAGCTGCTCAATCCAAGAGAAAATTTGAGGCTCTGCCAATCAGCACAAATCCACTGAAGCAGCAAGAAGGAGCTGCAACAAGAATGCCTCAAGAGAAGATCAGCAAAGAATGCAAGGAGAACAAATGCAATAACATTGTCAGTGAAGATCAATGTCAGCAAAGTCCAATGAAAAATAACAAGGCAAACCAATCAATGCCAGTGCATCCTCAATAAAGACCAGCAAGGTGATGTCAGTGAAGACCAATATCAGCAAAGTGCAATGAAGAATAACAAGGCAAACCAATCAATGCCAGAGCATCCTCAGTAAAGACCAGCAAGGTGAACCGATGGCATAGCATCATCCATTGTCTGTTTGGTTATGCTTATACTCTTTCTAAACATCACATGTCATCTCAAACTTCTGCTCCAGCAAAACATCATATGCCCTTTCACCAGACAGCTTCCAGAAAAATATCACATGACACAAATGAGTCTCCAGTGAAACCAAAGATTCCTTACTTCATCAAGTGTCTTCTTCAGTTTCTCTCTGCTTATTTTTTGAGACAGAGTCTCTCATTGAGCCTAGAGAGTTCACTGATAGCCCCTGGGATCTGCCTGATTCCACCCTCCAGTACTGGAGTTACAAGTACACAGTGCAGCACTCAGCTCTTATGTGGGTTCTAGAGATCTGAACTTGGGTCCTCATGGTTACACAGTAGGCACTTTATTTGCTGACGCATATGTCCAGCTCCAGTTCTTACTACTTTTTTCCACATTTTTTTCCATCCATAATGAAAGGCAATCAATGAACTGCCTGGAAGTAAACTTGGATAAGATTGGTTGACCTTCACTTTGTTTCCAGCCTGCACCAGTCTTTCAATTAGTGACAGTATCTGATATTCACTTGCAGCAAATAGAACCATTTTAACTTGTGGCTAAGTCTGAATGATAATCAGGTATCACCCTCTCCCTTTTCCTAATTCTTTTCTAGCCCTTTCAAAGGACAGCATCCAGCATGAAAAGAATGCAGTGTGTTTAGTCCTACAAGTTTTGGGAGTTGCCATGTACTAATGCCAAAAGGTTCCTGAAACCTTTGTGAAATAGCAATTACTGAAAACAATCTCTGTGAACAGAAAGATATTTAAAGTTATCCCTGTAAAGAGAAATAATAAATCAATTTAATCCAAAGGTCAAATGGTATTGAAGATTCAATTTTTTAATTCTACACATTAACTGCTCTTTGAGATATCTCGACTTAGGGGAAGTCACTTTGGTGGAGCCTTTGAGAGGAAAAAGAATGTGGTTTACATACCAAAACCAGCTAATTAAATAACAGCAGATCCTCAAAAGTAATAGAATTCTGAGCAGAAAAAAAATGTAAAAATTGAAACTCAGTATTTTGGTTTCCATGTCTTCCAAAAGTCTGTGTACTAATAGCTTGGCCCCAAGGTGTCAGTGCTGATTTGGTGTAACCTTTAAAAGTTGAACTGACTGCAAAATTATTATGAGTATTGTCTCAAAAGAGAGCCATGCTGATCTTATAAAGTAACATCCTCAAAAAAAAAAAAAGTGTTCTCAAATGGGCTTTTGTAATGGGAGGCCAGCTTGTACACAGGGACAGTTTCCTTTCTATTTCTTTACCATGCCATGGCATAGCCATGGGAACCTGCATCAGAGACCATGTGACCAAGCGATCTTGTATTTTTTTCATCCAGAACTGTGAACTAAACAAACTTCTGTTATAGCAACAAAATACACACTGACACACCGGGAAGACCATCAGATAAGAGTAGAATGGTGACATTTGAAGTCACATGAGCCCATAGGAAATATTCCTCCTGTGCTCTTTTCAGGAGCCTACAGAAATGAGTTCACCAAAACGATGGAGAACTAAAGAAAGGAGAAGTAAGGAGTTCAGGATCTTGCTGAGGAGGGCAAAGAAAAAAATCTAGGAATGAGCGTAAAGACAGACTCAAAGTAGACTGCATGATTGACCTTGGGAGCAGTCAATACAGACTTAATGACGTGAGGGATTCAGATGTCGGGGGGAATCCCCTAGAAAGAAATAAAAACAACATTTAGATTACTTAATTTGTTCCTTACATCATGAAATATTCAGGTGTGAAGTTTAAAGCTGAATTGGTAGGCTAAAATTCAGTATTTTTAATGTGACATTTATTAATTTGGAAAGACAAAAAATTGAACAAGAAAGGGAAAATCATTAAAACGCTATATGTGTGAACTACCAACAGTGTTTAAGTTGTTATAATAATTGTTAAAAACATCATTTTAGGCTCCCTGCTATCATATAACCTTTTTTAGTGTGGGCAGAAATACATTTGTTTTTAGATAAGTGTGTGTGTGTGTGTGTGTGTGTGTGTGTGCTAATATGTGCATCTGCATATGTGCCTGTGTATATAGAAATTTTACGATCATTACCATAAATTACACTGAATAGGACAACAATAGGTGATATTTAAAATCAAGAAGCTCAAAACAAATAGAAGATATTCAAAATTTTAAAGAGATGGAGTTAAAATCTGATATTATTGCTAGAGTTGTTGAAAGTGGTTGGGTCTGGTTACATGAACGGGTGATGAAGAAAAAAATTGCAAATAATTGCTTTTGTTTGACATTAACCTTAGGGTGCTCTTTAACCTGAAACGCTATGTATTATTTTGATTTAAAAGTTAGTATCTTTCTAATATCTCCTCCCTGATTTCGACTACTGGAGGATAAAGGAACCCTGCACAGGTTTGGAAGATGACAGTGAGGAGTCAGAAAGCAAGAAAGTTTGAGTATCCCTGGGGATACTGGCAGGAAAAAGGTAACAGACTCTATGGTGCGCTTGGGGCCAGCCCTGCAGAGAACAGTGCCAGAGAGTCCCTGCTCAGAATACAGGGCTTGGCACAGTCGTCACTCAAGTCTTTCATAATGACAGCTACGACATGAGTTGCAATCTGTCACCAGAGTGCTTCCTGCAAGGATCTGGAAGAGTGAGCAAATACCTTGGCAAGCTCTGGCAGTAGACATTTGTTGTAACTCTGGATGTCAGTTTGGTCAGGTGCTCCAGTTTTGTGATGTAACATTCTTGCTCTCTAATTTTCTTCCCGTTCTAGGTCTAGGAAATGAGAGGACAAGGGTCAGATAAAGAACTCATGAGTGTGATGGGGATGTGTGCATGGGTCTCTAGGCAGGAAATCACCCCTGGTGTGCTATAACTGTGATGTATGCATCTTAATTTTTTTAATGAGTCTCCATTACTGTTTAATTGTAGGTAGTAGAGGGAAAATCAGAAATGCTTAAGCAGGAGCCCATCATGCCTAGGAGATTCTGTGCCATTTGGCTTTTAAAAAAAAAAAAAAATTAAGACCATTAGATGGAGACTGTGAAGGATTACAAAACATCAAAATGGATCCAGTTCTCTGAAGACACACTACTTGACCAAACAAATATTCATAGGAAACAGCTCTACCCACTAAAGAGCCTTACACGGTCAAGAAATGCAGATAAAGGTCAAACAAAAGTAGTCTGGGCTGTTGATGGGATTTAGGAGAGCCCTTGATGGATTTTCTCAGTGACTGTGAGCAGGATGAAAGCCAAGTAGAGAAAATGGTGTCTGACAAAGAAAAGGAGAATCCAGTATGTTTACAAAATGAGACCTGGAAGGCTCTTGTTAGACCATAATATAGCAGGGAAGCAAAGCATACACTGAAGGCACCAAGAAGCTGAAAGCAGAAGTGTCTTTGGAGGAGAGATTATGACTTCACTCTCTTAGGTAGTGAATTTGTATGTGTATTGAAGTCATGTTGCCTGGGAAGGTGAAAGGAGACCCAAGATAGAAACGGGATGAGTGGAGAGAGGAAGCAGTGTGGAATTCGATTTTAGCTATGTTCATTCTGAGAGCGTGGTGCCAGGGCCTCCAGTACGTGACTGTAAATGTGATGGAGAGGAGCAAGGAAAGGGGGCAGATGTGATTTGCTTGGGGGTTAGGTAGTCAGTGCTGCGGAAACACCATGAAGATGAATGAGCTCCCATGAGGAATCCACACAAAGGACAGAAGGCCAAAGAAAGAGTCCGTTAGTAGGCACATACAAATAAATAAAGACATAAGAGGTAAAGATTTGAAGGGTGGCCATGCTCCAAAGGAAATAAATGTGTCAGAGAAGCCCATAATGGCCAGTTTTCAAACCAGTGGCTTGCGAACTGTTGTAAACCTTAAGGCACTTGATGAAGACTAGAAAAGGCTGTTTGGTTTGGCGATGAAAAGGTTTTGAAAGTCAGCATGAGTAGTAGCAAGTCGGAGGCATTGAAGATAGGCCAGGAGAGAGGAAAAACAGGGCGGATCTGTTTTTAAAGAAAGGTAGTTGGTGAAAAGTAAACAGTATTTTCCCCCTTAGTAGTTGGTGCAATTTCAGCAGGTCTGGGACTTAGTTGCTAGAAAACATTTATTTCCTGTGGTGACAGAGATATACTTCTGTTCGGAGTCTTCTTCTTCTTTTTTTTTTTTAATGTAATAATTTTCCTTATATTTTATTATGAGATTTATATGTTTTAATTTTTTTTTCAAAGGAAACAAATCAGTGGGTTTCATTGTGATATTTACATAGCAATAATCCTGGGATATACATCCCATTGTCCTCAGCTCTCAAAATCGCCCCTTCTTTTTTTTTTTTTGATACTTTATTTACATTTCCAATGTTTCCCCCCTCCTAGGTATCCTCTTTAGAACCCCCCTATCCCCTCCCCCTCCCCCACCTCTATGAGGGAATTCCACCTCCCACCCACCTGCCCACCCACTCCCATATTCCCACCTTGACATTCCCCTTTACTGGGGCCTCTTTGGAGTCTTCTTACTTCACTGCATTCCCTTTGATTTTGCTTGACACTGTTGATTTCTTTAGAAAGAAACTGCATACTTTGGATGGTTCGTTTCTTCTTCTTTTATACAGCATCATGACTTAGCAATGTCATTTGCTTCAAACCAATTTAAATGAAAAACGATATTATCATATGACCACCAATTAATGGTAGAGTAGTTCATATTCAGAACACGGAAGAGTTGAGATGTGTTTGCTTTTGTGATCTGACCACCTGATTGACTGTGGCTGGCACCATGGCTGCTGTAATGTGTCCCGCGCGCCTCTCGCCAGCAAGAAGACACGCGACACGCAGGCTTCGTCTGCAGTTCAGCTTTATTCAGCCATTGATAGAGGAGGAAGAACCCGGGGCCCCAGAATGGCGCTGTTATATAGCCCCGAGGCAGCGTGTCCTCCATTGGTTGGCGCGCCCCGGGAGTGGGCGGTGATTAGTCATGTACACCCTTAATGCGCAGGCGCTTCGGGCGAGCCACCCCGCGCTATCCACAAGTTTCCTCAGAGTAACAGCGCCAGCTGGTAATGGCGAATACTCTAACCACTCCTTACAGTAATGCACCAAGAGAATTGACTAAAGTGAGCAGGGAGATTGGTCAAAAGAATAACGCTGATTATCAACTTGACTGGAATCAGAATCATCTAGGTCATTTGTAAAGTCTACTTTCTGGCATTTCTGGGAGACCTTCATCATGCCCTGTGATGATTAGAGCATGCGGGTTCTAACTTAAGCAATGGTTTAACCCATTGATAGAGCCACCATTTGAACAGACTACTAGAAAGTAGTATGACTCCAGAAACATGGATTTTAAACTCTGAGACCTTGAACTAAAGGAAACCTTTTACATTCTCTAAACAGTTCTGTCAGAGATGAAACATCTGAGCAACATAGAGGTCACAGAGGAAGGGAGACATTCTTTGAGAGTCTTGTAGGGCATCTGAAGGACTTTGGCATTTATTCTGGGTGAAATAATGTACAATCACAAAACCTACTTTCTTAATATCATCTGCCTTTCCTGTAACATCTCCATGAGTTTTGTGCAGATCATTTTCTCCAATATACTTTCATGATTTTAATGAATTAATAAATCTTGAAAGTGGCATTTCATGATTGACAAATTAGAAGTTGACACTTTCAAATGACTCTTTTTGTAGTAAGAACAATAGTTTTAGTGAAAACCTATTTATTCCGCTGTTGTTCTTGGAATACCTAGTAAGATTTCTTTTACAACTTAGTATTGTTTTCCATTCCTATCTTCTTCACAGTGAAATTCGAAATGTTTTAGCATAGATACTTCTACAAACCTATCTTCATGGCTTAGTTCATAGTAGTGACTCTTTAACAAACAGTTCCATCACACAAAACTTTTAAAAATAATATTTGGCTTGTAGTGTATGTATGCGTGTGTGTGTGTGTGTGTGTGTGTATGTGTGTGTGTATGTGTGTTTGTGTGTGTGTGTATGTGTGTGTGTGTGTTTGTGTGTGTGTGTATGTGTGTGTGTGTGTGTGTGTGTGTGTGTGTGTGTATGGTATGTGGGTACATGCTTTTATGTAGGTATTAGGACTGGAAGTCAGGGTTTCATGTTTGTACAGCAAGCATTTTTACACATTGAACCAGCTCCCCAAACCCAAAACTTCCCACATAAGTTATCTCAATAGGGCCTTTCCTGAAATCCCAGCTACTCACAGGCTTAGGCAAAAGGATCACAAGTTTCCGGGGAGCCTGGGCTGGAGAGTAAGTTCAAAGGCAGCCTGGGAAATTTAGTGAGAATCTATCTGAAGAATAAAAGATGAAAAGAAGAATGTGGATACAGTAAAGGTACAAGGTTAGCCCTTGCCTAATGTGGGAAACCCAATGTTCAATCCATAAAACAAATAAATAAATGAGGTGATTTTTTTTTTATTATGATTCTGTGGGGTGTGTTGATAAATATTTTGGATGAGCCTTGGAAGCATTTCAAATGGGGAAATATCATGACCTCTTCCTGGCGACTCTGTCACTAAACAGGACACTCACCAAGTCCCAACTATCCAGAATAGCACTGGTGTTCCACTGTGTACCTGTGATCAGTTCATTTATTGGATTTAAGACTGAATTCATTCTTTAGCCCCTTAGAAACCAGGAGCTCAGGCTGATATGTGGCTCAAAGCCCAAGCCTCCGATCACATGGCTAGTCTTTCTGCCCTGGCCAGCTTTCATCCTGAAACCATACTGAAACAATCACCAGTCACCTCCCTAACATGGAGTTGGGTGTGGTTGAAGGACCCATCATAAGTATCTTGATATTGCTATCCCTCACATAATTCCAGGTTTTAGAATCACCCTCCCAGGAACTAGGGTCAAGACTAGCCAATTTATTTATACAGCCAACATAAATCTTTATGAAATGAAATTCTAAGAGTATTCCCTTTAATTAGGGAATCTATATAAAAGAAGAACTTCTGTGATTAAAGCTGGTGGCTCTTGTTTCAAATCACTAACTGAGTCAAAAGAAAGAAAGAAAGAAAGAAAGAAAGAAAGAAAGAAAGAAAGAAAGAAAGAAAGAAAGAAAGAAAGAAAGAGGGAGGGAGGGAGGGAGGGAGGGAGGGAGGAAGATAGAAAGAGATAGAAAGAGAGAAAGAAAGATGCTTTAACACTAAAGCACTAATTATTAAGAAGCAGAGGTCACCCATAATCCTAAATATAAGTGACAATTTTTTTACTAAAATCTTACTGTATAAACAAATAAAAATAACAGCACACTCTACAGAAAGTACATTCTACTCTCTTAAAGAGACAGGGCATCACTAATGGATTGAAACTCCTGAGAAAACAAAAGGACAAAAGTAAAAATAAAATATTTCTTTGATTTTGGCTCTCCAAATACTTTATGATCTGAAAATTATCTCCTTTCCGATCATGCAAGTACATTTCAGGTTGGGTGGACCCATAGCTTAAAGCTATTACGCACCAACGTAGTCACTCCAGCATTCGTTTCCGTACTTATATGATGATGGGTTGGAATAAATTAAGTCACAGAGGAAGCATGCAAGGATCCTGTCTGCCAGATGCCTGGGCATTTCCAAATATCATACACATGCTCTGAGCACTGACTCTTGACCTTAGACAGAATCCAGGTAAAGGCAAGAGCACTGCACAGATATAAACTCAAAAGACTATGTTTTAAATGCAGCTGAATAACACTCTACAGGTATAGAGAGCCCAGAATATGAGAAAAGAAAAATGTTCCTGGGAGTGCCAACATGAAACCCAGGCTGATCGAATTCTTAACCCGTGCAAAGAACACCAAAAATAAATATAGAGAGAAATGACATCAATTATGTGAAGAGTTTAAAAATAGCTTGGGGATGCTTTTAGAAGATGGCTCTAACAGTTGGAAGCCAACATCTCTCTTTTGACTTCTTAGAAGGCAAGGGTGTCTAAAGTCTATAAGATGTGTGCATTTGAGCTTGGATCGCATAGATCCAAGTATTAACTTGGGATTGTATAGATCACAAAGATGGCCTCCCTACACACACATTTTTTGCCTCAGCCCACCTATCAAGCTCCAGGTCCTCTTTCCCACATAGTAGCCTTGTATATCATCTGCTTAAAGGATGAAGAAGGCATTACTCAGAGATTTATGAAGTACTATAAATCTCAAACCTCACCTTTTATTCCAGGAGAAGCCAATTCGTAACGTGCCAGCTCCTGAAACCTTTAGAAGCTATACAACTATTTTTTGATTTGATGGAGTCATGTACCCCCTGCACACTGAGCATCACTACAGTGGGAGAAAAGTACCAGAATTCATGGATTCTAGAGACAAGAGAGTTTCTACAGAAGCAGTAGACAAATACAGGTTGATGATGAAGTTGTCTACCACAGAATGGCTGCAAAATATTGGAGTAAAAACATCTCTAAATCAATAGAGCTTAGCTGTGAATTGAAACCGCTTTGCCAGCTCTCATCTGCATGACCATATCACTATGTAGGTAGCTGATCCAACATCAAGAAAGTGATCACCGTTGAAGGCCAGGGAAACAAATATAGACTACAAGAAAGTCTGTGTTATTGATTGAGGAACTTGGTGCTGAAAAGAGGTTGATTCATGTCTCCTACTTCACCTCCTGCACATTAATTATTTAGAATTTAGATGGCAGGAAGCTACCTCATGGACAAACAAAGCCTCAACTCTTGCTCTACATTATGTATTGCCTCTTTCCATATAGAGACACCAAAGGTAAAAAGATCATTGTGCAAACAGTGTTGGGACAGGCATAGATGTACATTTCTAGAGCAAATATCTTTTTATTTTATTATATTTTGTCATTTGTTTGTTTAGGTGCACTTGTGTGGGTGTACATGTTTGATCAGAAGACAGTTTATAAGGGCTTCTTTGCCCCATCTACCATATGAGAGTCAGGGATCAAATTTAAGTCTTCAGGCTTAGCACCAATAAATTTTACCAGCTAAGCCATCTTCCTGGTCCCTAAATGTTTATATATTTATTAGGTTGAGGCAGAAGGATCATAAATTCAAGGTTACCTAGGCCACACAGAAAAATCTTGTCTCAAAATATGTTATTTTATCTAAGAGAAGAAAACTAATGAAGAGCATAAGAGGTCAAGATGACAGTGATCTAGAAAGTATCTAAAGAAAGTTGACTTTTTCTTCAGCATTATCATTTAAGTATTAGAAATGTATCACCTTCCAAATAATGTGATTTCTGATATCATTTGGCAAATTTCCTTTTGAATAGTCAATCCTTTAGGACCACCATCAGAATTCTGAGTCACACTGTTGATTCTCACTTGATAGCAATCACAAAGACGTCTGACACAAATATTACACTTAATAGGTATAGAAAAATTTTGGACATCAGACCTTAATCATATGTGCTCTTCTTTTTCCTCCTCCTCCTTATCCTCTCCTCCCTCCTCCTCTCCCCTCCTTCTCCTGCTCCTCCTCTTCCTATTCTTATTCTTCTCCTCTCCTCCTTTTTATCTCTTCCTCCACTTCCTTTTTTTCTTCTTTTTCCTTTCTTTTTCTTTCTTCCTCTTCTTCCCCTTCTCTTCCTTCTCCTTCTGCTACTCTTCTCCCTCTTCCTCCTCCTCCTCCTCCTCCTCCTCCTCCTCCTCCTCCTCCTCCTCCTCCTCCTCCTCCTCTTCTTCTTCTTCTTCTTCTTCTTCTTCTTCTTCTTCTTCTTCTGGCACGATACTGCACCCTTCAAGGCAGTCCACCTTCCTTGCCAGCAGATGGGAGTGGCATCTATTGCAGAAACATTGCCCACAACAGAACTCCCTTGGTAGTTGTCAGGGCAGGGGTCATAGACTATGCTTTCTGTAGTTTAGTCCTGCCACCAGCATCCAGCTCAGCTGAATGTTGGCCCTGCCATTTGAAACTGAGATGAAAGCATTCTCCCTCTTTCATGTAGAATATTCTCTTCTTCTTCCCTTTGCTATTCTATAATTTCAAATTTTTCTTTGGTAAATTTACTTTATATTACACGGTAACATTTTAAAAATGCTACAAGTATCAGTTAGGAGAATAATTTTCTTGGAGGAAATTGAAAGAAATAACTTCTGTTAGGTAAAAATAAGTGTATTCTAATTAAGAAAGCATTTTATGATTTTCTACAAATAAAAGGCAAAACAAAACAGAAAGTTTTGTGGAAAATTGTGATGTATATAGTAAGAATTGGTGATCATCTGTGCCTTGTTCAGATCTTGATTGAAATGTCTACTTATTAATTTATCCAACCATTGCTCTAATAGCAATTGAGAGGTGATGGCTAAGGTAGGGTGGTAGGGTAGTAGGGTGGTGCTGTCTAGATCTACCCATGCCTGGTGGAGTACATCTGTGCTGGAGAATGCTTTCAGCAGATCAGCACATTATGTATACTATTCTCTGCCTGGGAATTTTTGAACTTGACTTCTTTTTTTTCATTTAATATTTTTATTGATTCTCTGGAGCTTTACATCATTCACCCAATCACAACCCCTTCCCATTCTTTCCATGTCCATCCCCAACCTACGATCACCCTGCCCCCAAAAAGAAGTAAAAAATAAAAATAAGAAAAGAAAAAAACTACTTTGTGTTATATAGGTTCTCAGTGGATCATGGTCAAATTCTTAGTGGCTTGCTCCTTAAGTAGAACTAAGTAAGTCCTTCCCCTCCCACACCTCTGCCAGAAGCCATCAATTGTGGAGAGCTACTCTTCAGCATCTCCATCACAGTTTTTAAGAGTTCTCCTTGGTACCTTTCTGTTATTTGGGGAGGGTGTTGTTGAGGGGTATGTGCTGTCACAGAAGCCTTCCATGTCCCTCCCTCTCAACTGTGCATCCACAATGATGGATGCCACAGCAAAAGTAACTTCCTTGCTCATCCCAGTCAACTGCAACATGAATCATGGGCCCTGTTTCTGGCTACAGCATAAATAAGGAACATGTTGAAGTAGGACCATGGACCCATACTATAATACCTGAAAGCAACCCAACACCAGGAAGACTCCTATTAACCAAAATTTACACAAAACAGCCATGTGCTACCAAGCTTCGAGATTTGAGTTCGATTCTCCCAAAGCTAACATGATGGAAGGAGAAAACAGATTTTTTTCCAGTTGTCCTCCGACCCCCACATGTGCACACACATAAATAAATGGAAAAAGAACGTTAATTTATTCCAAACTGCAAGAGATACAGACAGCTATTTGATGGATTTATAATAAGAATTTGGCCAAGCAAAGCAATGCAATCACTAGAAGAGCAGTTCATGCATTCCCCCCAGACACATGTGAAACAGCAGATGACAGGGTCAGAGATGAGTGTTAAGAAGCATATTCTGACAGCTGTGCAAGTAACTAGAGGAGTATCCATATGTCCCTGCTTACTCTGGATGGCCTTTGTGGATGCCTGCTTTCTAAAAACATTTTTATGTTTAATGACATCCTAACTGACATTCCCAAATGTATCCCTCAGTCTAGTTGACAAATTATGTGTCTGCCTAATTGGAAAAGACAGTAAATGGACTTGGGTAATAAGTTATTAAGACGCCGTTGATTACTTGACTGAAAAGATAAGACCCAGGCCTATGTTATAGAAGTGAAATTAGAGGAAAATAGATAAATTGAGGCACACCAAAATCCAGGTATGGGACCACTGAATTTTTGTCTTCCAAAGGGCTATCTTCTGGTGGTCAGAATCCGCCAGTGGGATAATTATAATGTCTGGTTCATGTAGAGATTCAGAGGCCTTGAGTTTTCTTTAGGATCGGCTGTATGTATGCTCAATGTCAACTTGACAGAATTGTAGTCACTTTAGAGGAGGAAATCTTAACTTGGAGAATGCCTCCATAAGAACTGGCTGTAAGTGGCAAGACTGTGGGGCATTTTTGTAACTAATAGCTTTTGATGGGGGGTGGAGGCCCTTGTGTGTCGGAATACCTTTGTGCTGGTGGTCCTAGGTTGCATAAGAAAGCAGGTTGAGTATCTGTGGTCCATGCTGCTGACCCAGGCTTAGATGAATCCTAAGTCTATGGATGCCTTGACGATGTGCTCTGGCTTTGCTTCCTTGAAATGGGGACTGGGGAGTATGCTGATGTGACTAGCATATGTAGCCACTTGAGGTCATGTTGAGGCCTATGTTATCACTGAAACCATGAGGATGTCCCTGATGTGAGCTGCTACCTGAAGCCATGTTGATGTCAGTAGGTACAGAAGAGATGGTCCTGTGTCTGGCAAGAAAGCTGGTCTTTTTTCACACTGGCACACAACATGATAGTACAAGTGGTGTATGAGCTCAGGAAAGCTGGTCCTGCCCCTCTCTGGTCACCATAAGCCTGTTTATGGCTTCTGGAGTAGATGCAGATAGAGACTCATTGTCCCTTGTGGGTCTGGACACTCAATATTTGACAATACACCAGTGACAATATGGATAACATAAAATGGACTTGTTCTAGGTTTTTTCCTCTCTTTTCCCCTTCTTTTTGTTAGGGATAGTGGTCATGCAGAAAAGGGAAATATGGGAAGACTTGGGAGGTGAGCATGCTTGGGATGTATGATGTGAGATTCCCAAATAATCAATTAAAAAACAAAAACAAAATAATCCCAAGTGAACTATACTTATGAACTGTAACTGTTGGCAAGTCCACTTCTTTATTAGTATTGATAACACAGAGAAAGTTGTGCCCCTACTCCCTCACCTTTGCAGTTTCAACACCCTTGTCAAATGCTACTTTTAGAAATACAAAGGAAATCTCCAAAAATTAACGCATTATACGTGGTTCTATAAAGCTGTTATAAATGGTTCTATTAACTCAAAATTAAGTTGTAATTGCATCAACTTTATTTTTCCAATACCGGTCCTCATTGTTATCACCATCACCGACACCATCACCACCTTGCTACTCCCCTTTATGAAGAGTTGAAATGTTTAGAAACATGCTCTTAACCTAAAATTACCCCCAAAGCTCCACATATTGCTTCCTGGGCTGATGTTCAAACATTTCTGCCATATCCAGCAGTTCAGTTTAAGCTCCACCTTCAAATTCATATATCACCTTCTCGAGGGCTCCAAAAAGAACATCTGATCCTGTTACATATTGTCTGGCCTCAGTGGTTTGCCTTAAACATCTCAATGTCACACTCTAAGACTTTATAACTCTTATGTTCTACTTTGATATGTCAAAATCTTTATTATACACATGATGCCAAGGTCTGCCAACAGATTAAACAGGAACCAGGCTCCTTGAACTACATTTGCAGGAGCCTCTGAGAGCTTCAGGGGTTGGACATAAGAAACACTTTTATAGATCTCTATGAAGAGGGTGTTCTGATGACCCCTTTTGGATCGGAAGGATTAACATAGTAAAAATGGCCATCCTGCCAAAAGCAATCTACAAATTCAACGCAATCCCCATCAAAATTCCAACTCAATTCTTCATAGACTTAGAAAGAGCAATTCTCAAATTCATTTGGAACAACAAAAAACCCAGGATAGCAAAAGCTATCCTTAACAACAAAAGAACTTCTGGGGGAATCAGCA